>CP125978.1:69187309-69909805 GCA_030063025.1 Avena longiglumis | reverse complement strand
GTCGCCCAAGAGCTATTTGTGGTGAAAGAAAGGTCGCATGCAAGCTATTGTTTGTAACGACGTCGCTCTCCTTCCAATTCCCTGCAAAGACATCGCACAGGATCTATTCGCCCTCTTAAAATATACACCGTCAGGTCTACGTAGTCCACAATTAGAACTTATCTAAAAAATAATAGTCCACAAGTAGAACCCACGATGGCCATCTGATCAGTTCTCCCTCTCCCCGTGATTAAAAAAAATGAAAAACATGCAAACCCTAGAGCCACCGCCACACCATCCTCATTCGAAGAAAAGGGCACACATGGTGTGTTGGCGGGTGTGCGCTTCTCACACTCTCCATCCCTCCCTTTGTTTTTTTAGAAAAACAGGGATAGACATCCCTGGTTCCATTGATAGAACTCAGTGAAACCCAGCCATATCAGAGTCACAAACATACAGAAACACACACTATTATAGAGGCATCCCAAAACACATTGGGGTCAGAGCTAAAGAGCTACCAAACTACCAAAACGAAGAGCACATAGTCTTCCAAACAAAAAAGGGAACTAATGAAAGGTCATGTATGCCCTCATGTGTGGTTTTGGTAATTAATGACAATCTCCATGGACTAATGTGTAAATTGAGTTTTACTTGTAGGTTTTATCCATTGGCACTGCTTGGACCATGTGTTGGTTTTAAGGTAGACCAAATGAAGAAGAAGACCAATAGTGTCTTGAAGAAGAAGAAGATGGAGCTCCTCATGTGCATCTTCAAGAAATCATACTTATGGGGATAGAAGAAATGAAGTGCAAGCTCAAGATTGTGATCATGGATTGATGAAGACAAGTCAAGGAAGAGGTCTCCCTATGGTGTATGGGGGAAATTTGCCAGTCTTCATCAAGAAAGAGCGAGCAAGAGCAATCAAGAAAGGTGTTCCATCTTGAGAAGGACAAGACGGTCTACATCAAGCTCAAGTGGAACGCTGATACCTTTGATACGGATTACGGATGTAGTATAGCTCTTTTCCCTAGTAGACCTAGGTTTATCGAATCCTCGGGAAGCAGAAAGCAAAGTGAGAATACTTAAATGGACCTTCGAGAGTTTTAGAATTTCTATTGCATTTTCACCTGACCAAGAGTTTGTGATCTTCTTGTTGTTGTTGACGATGGAGAGAGAGAGAGTGCCTAGGGTCTTTGGTTTTCACCAGCAGTTGTGCAAAACATCTGATGGGAATAATAGCTAATAATAAAGTACTCATGTAATTGTTAGAGCAATATAATTATATTTGGGCAGTGCATCCATAATTGTTATCACCTCCGAAAACCGCTTATGGCAATAACCTACTAGTCCCATCCATAGAAGAAAGAGAACTAATGATATGCATAGTTATGTCACCATCAATCCCAAGTAAGTTACTCACATACAATCGTACTACCCTTTCTATCACTAGGGTTCCTATCTTGCAAATCAGTCGTTACTCACACTCCCTTTACCTGGATCAATCCTCGGGGTCTTGGGTACCTGACAAGTCCTTAGATTGAGTCAAGAGAGGGTACTACAATTATCATGTCATACAAACTAATACATGATCCCATCTATGATAAATAACATGCACAAAATCTACATGGCTAGGTCGAAGCCCATAGCCCAAGGAGAATTACTCACAGATAGAGATGAAATCGACAATCATAATCATTGTAATAGAGATCATAGAGTTGATAGCAAATAATCTTACAATGTCGCCAATTGAAGATGAGATCTACTATTACATGTGGTGAAAGATGTCTATGGTGGTGGATAAGGGTTTAGAGGTTTAGATCTAGATCTATTCCTCCGGCGTGGCGGCATGGAGAGTTTAGGGTGAAAGAAGCGAGATTGTGGAGTCGGGGGATTGTTTCTCGTCGCATGAAGCTTCTTTATATAGGGTTCCTGTCGGGGGGATCACCCCCGGGTAGGCTAACCATACAAGATGTAGAGGCAATGTAACTGCTAGCCGGCTGACCTAGCCGGATGTAAAAACTCAAGAGCAGGCCAGAAAGAATACCAGACGTAGAGTAAGACAACGAACCAGTCAGCCGGATAAAGAACATCCTTGAAGGCGTCTAGCCATCTGGATCATACCAGCCGGATAGAGCAAGACGGGCCAAGGGCGAACCGGCAGAACCATTATCCGGTTAAGATAGCAAAGGACAAACACTTAGCCGGATGGGGGAAACCACCCGGACAAGATGGAGTAGCCGGCTAGGACGACCTAGACGAACAGTCAAGGCAGGCAGATGACGTAGGGTAGAGTGCTCCACAGCCCATGCAGATAGAGGCCAAATAGGAGTACAAAGGCAGCGGCACCAACACCGGAGGAGAAGGCCCGTGCACTGTCGGTAGGAGCGGAAAGGAGCCGCCCGTGTCGGCTGGGCGGCCTCTCATTCCGTTTTGCGGACGGTAGCGACACTATGCAAGACGTCAGGGAGGTGGAATACTATGCTTGAATAGTCGGTCGGGCCTGCCTGTGGGACCCACCAGTCGATTGAGTCTTTGCCCATGCCGCCTCGGCCTATATAAGGGGCGGCAGGGAAATCATAGCAAGGGTGGGTTCCATCTTCTGCTAGCTAGACCACAGATACAGCTCGAGGAGCCCTTGTAATCCTTTGTGTTCATCCAAATCGTCATATCAGCAGGAGTAGGGGTGTTACCTCACCACGAGGGACTCGAACCTGGGTACTTCTTGTGTCCCCGAAGCATGCTTGTGCCCAATCCCGCCTGTGGACGCCGTTGCTCGCTTCCCTGCTCGCTGGCACACCATTAACGAGTCTGCTCAGGCACTGCCGTTTCCATAACAATGGCAGTTGGCGCCCACCGTGGTGCAAAGATGGCGGCGACCGGAGTAGCGTTCTGCATGGGACCCCGTACTTCATCCGGCGAGCGCGTGGCTTCCGGCCTCATGCAAACGCTGGGCAAATTCAACTGCGTCATCGACAACACTTGGTGCTTCGCTGGCTCCAGTTTCCCGGCAGGCGGCTCCGTCTTGCTGTTTGGCGACCTGCCAGTCAATGTCACCATCATGCCGGAGGAGTTCCCTCCAGAGATCATCTCTGTTGTCGAGTCGCTGCCCTCAACCGGCAGCGCGCTTGTCACACCCCGTAGCGTGGAGGTGATGATGGCCGGATCCAGCGATGGCCACCGTCCCGCTCTTGGGCGCACCAGCGACTTAGCCGACACGTCCACTCCCTTGCGTGAAAAGGGAGTGTTGGAGGAATTCATCGAGGAACTCCTCACTCCGGTTGATCTGGGGGAGAACCCGGACGAGGCAGCTACCAAGATCGAGGCGGCGCGAGAGCGTTTGCTTCACCAGGCTCAGGACCTAGCCTCTACCAAGTACCATATGGATAGAAACATGCGCGAGTACCACCGTTCCCATGGCCTCACCCCGGCTAATCAAGATCCTAGCCCGCTAGGTTCCGTGCAGCGTCGCGAGGGCGAACTGGGCGCCCGCTTTGAGCAAGACGTTGAGACGGGCCCTCACACATACTTCCCACGGACTGTGTATGACACCGTGGTCAAGAATGTCCGGGCGGCGTGAGTCGTCGCGGAAGACCTACCCCATCTGGAGGGGGAGGAAAAGGTGCGGCAGTTTCAGCAGATGCAACACCTGCTACAAGTGGCTGACGAGCAGGACGAGGCCACTCGGATCGCGTACGAGGAAGGAGACGGCTCTAGAGGGAACTACCCGGGTGGCGGTAGCCGGGGAGGCCCTCGCTAGACCGAGTACTCTGCTTCTCCGAGCCAGCACCATGCGCACCCACGCTCCAAGCGTCGCCAATCCGGCAGCAGCCAACCCCGCAGTGACCAAGGCGCTATGAGTCACCCGCCACCTCCTCCGGTTGACTAGAACCACCCTCCACCCCCTCCCCATCCTGCCTCACTGGCCGGGTGGGAGCGCCCAACCCGGTTGAGCCGGACGTGCGTGACAGAATTGACCTCCTGGCGCAAGCTCGCATCACGGAGGAGGAAGACGCAACCGAACAGGTGTTCTTCGGTCCACGCATCCAGAAGGAACCGTTTCCCAACAAGTTTTCCCTGCCACGGGACACCCCCAAGTACCACATCAGCATGAAGCCGGAAGACTGGTTGACCGACTACGTCACGGCAGTCGGAATCGCCCACGGCAATAAGCATGTGGCGATTCGCTACGTGCCCCTCATGTTGACCGGCTCGGCGAGAACCTGGCTCTACAGCCTCGCGCCCAACAACATCAACGCTTGGCCTGACTTTGAGAAGGTCTTCATCCGGAACTTCAGCGACACCTACAAGCGTCTGGCTAGATCCCGCGATCTCTCTCTGTGCATCCAAGGGGACCGCGAGTCATATCGCGAGTACCTCGCCCGTTGGACCAAGCTGCGCAACTCCTGCAAAGGGGTGGTGGAGAATCAAGCAATTAGTTTCTTCATTGAAGGGTGCCGAGAGGGCACGATGCTGCGCCACAGGCTGCTGTGTGAAGAGCCCAAGACCATGGCGGAGCTGATCACCGTTGCTGACCAGTACGCCACCGCGGACGTAGAAATGAAGAAGCCCCTCCGGGTGAATGCAGAAGGTCGACCGGTTCCCACGGAGCCGGCTCGCGAGAAGCAAGCCGGACAAGGCAGAGATACCGAATCATCCAGGTGGTCTGGCTACGACAATCGCTACCAGGGAAAGCATCTGGTTGAGCAGCAGCACCCTCGCTACCACCAGAGGAAAGTCAACGCGGTGCAAGGCGCACCAGCTGGCAATGACAAGAGGCAGAAGAACTCCTTCACCTCCGAGCAGATGTTTGATGGGTCGTGCAAGTACCACAGCGGCGCCTTCAAGCCGACTACGCACACCACTCGGCAGTGTAGCTGGACCCGGCAGATCAAGGAGCAGGCTGGCTTGCCTCCTCTTCCCCCACCCCCTCCTGGCGGACCCCACCGCCGGCTAGGGAAGCCGGCAACAACAACAGCAATGGGGCCTACCCTCAGCAGCACAAGAACTACCACATCTTCGAGGCCGAGCCGACTGATAGTCGTAGCCGGAAGCAGCACACCGTAGAGGTGAACGCTGTCGTTCCCCCGGTCCCCCTGCGCCTCAACTTGTCTGGGACTCCCATCACCTGGAGCCGGGAAGACCATCCGGATCAGCTCACGAATCCCGGGGGCTATGCGATGGTGCAAGACCCTCTTCTCATCTCCGACATGCGCACCTGCCGATTTTCGCGTGTGCTGGTAGACGGCGGGAGCAGCCTCATCCTGCTCTACCGGTCTTCTATGGAGAAGCTGGGCATCCGGGAGTGCGACCTGCAACCCTCGACCACTATGTTCCATGGCGTCGCACCTGGGCCACCGTGTGTCCCGTTGGGCAAAATCCGGCGGGATGTCATATTCGTCTTGGAGGATAACTTCCGGCGCGAGCCAATCTCGTTCGAGGTGGTGAACCTCGCCAGCACCTACCATGTCCTTCTTGGGCACCCTTCCCTCGCAAAGTTCATGACGACCCCCCAATACGCATACCTCAAGATGAAGTTGCCGGGGCCGAACGGTGTGATCACTGTGGCCGGCTGCTACAGGCGGTCCATGGAGTGCGCGAAGGAAGGTGCGAAGATAGTTGTGGCCCTGATCATCGCCGATGAGAAGCACGAGATGATGTGCATAGTTGCCAGGCTGTAGCTAGAGGTGCCGGCTGGCTTGAAGCTGGCTGGGGCCATGGCGTTCCAGCCGTCCAAGGACACCAGGCAGATCCCGCTCGATCCGGCTGACCCCTCCAAGTGCGTCATCATTGATGCCGGCCTGGACAGTAAATAGGAAAACGCGCTTGTCGACTTCCTCCATGAGAATCGGGACATCTTCGCATGGTATCCCAAAGACATGCTGGGTGTGCCGAGGGAGTTCGCCGAGCACGCTCTTCATGTGTGGCCTGACGCCAAGCCGGTCAAGCAGCCCCTCCATGGCTTCGCGCGAGGACAAGAGGAAGGTCATCGATGACGAGATCTCCCAGCTACTTGCTACCGGTTTCATCATGGAAGTGTACCACCCGGACTAGCTGGCCAACCCAGTCCTGGTGTTGAAGAAAAATAAGACTTGGCGCATGTGTATCGACTACACGAGCCTGAACAAGGCCTGCCTGAAAGACCCTTTCGCTTTGCCCCATATTGATCAAGTGATTGACTCTACGTCCGGCTATGATTTTCTCTCCTTTCTCGATTATTATTCTGGTTACAATCAGATCCGGCTAAACCCGGCTGACCAATTGAAAACATCGTTCGTCACCCCGTATGGGGCTTACTGCTATGTAACCATGCCATTCGGCCTGAAGAATGCATGTGCTACCTACCAACGTTGCATGCAGAAATGCTTGCACTCACAGATAGGCCGGAATGTACACGCGTACGTAGATGATGTCGTCATCAAGACGAAGGAGAAGCAAACCCTACTGGAAGACCTCGACAAGAAGTTCACGAACCTCTGCCGGTACCAGATGAAGATGAACCCGGAGAAGTGCGTGTTCGGTGTGCCAGCCAAACAGCTCCTCAGTTTCCGCGTGTCCATCTGGGGATCGAGGACAATCCAGAGAAGATCGCGGCCATCGAGAGGATGTAATCACCTAAGATCTTGCTTGGTGTCCATAAGTTTATTGGATGCCTGGCCTCCCTCAGCCGATTCGTTAGTCGGCTCAGGGAGAAAGCGTTTCCGATGTACCAGATGATGAAGAAGACTGACAAGTTCACTTGGACTACGTAGGCGGATGCCGCATTCCACGACCTCAAGCGCATGCTATCCACAACGCCGGTTCTTGCCACGCCAGTTCAGAAGGATCCGATGTTGCTCTATATAGCCGCCACCAACCGGGTCGTCAGGGTCGTCCTGTCGGTGGAGCGCCACGAGGAAGGCAAGGCCCAGCCGGTTTAGCGACCCGTCTACTATCTCAGCAAAGTGCTTTCCCTCTCCAAGAAGAACTACCCCCACTACCAGAAGATGTGCTACGGCGTCTACCTAGCCTGCAAGAAGCTCAAGCACTACTTCCAGGAGCATCCGCTAACCGTGGTGTCCACCACGCCGTTGGGAGAAATATTCGAAAAAAAGGATGCCACGGCTGGGTAGCCAAGTGGGTCGTTGAACTGGCGCGTACTGCATCCGGTACGAGCCTAGGATCACCATCAAGTCTCAAGCAGTGGCGGATTTCTTCGTCGACTGGGCGGAGAACCAGTACCTACCACCAGTTCCTAATTCCGACTACTGGAAGCTGCACTTCGACGACCCGAGGATGCGCGGGGGCTTGGGAGCCGGCATCATGCTCACCTCGCCCAAAGGAGACCGGCTAGAGTACGTGCTGCAGATCCAGTTCACCGCTTTGAACAACGTCGCCGATACGGTTTCTTGCGACGAGCTCGCTCATGAAGACATCGGCATCCGCCGGATCCTTTGCTTCGGCGATTCCGATCTGGTGGTGCAGCAAGTATCCGGCAACTGGGACGCCGGGGACACCAACATGGCCCTGTAACGGTTCCACATATTGCTGCTGAGTGCTGGCTTCGAGGGATGTGAATTCCATCACGTTCCTCGCGCCGACAATGAGGTGGCCGACGCGCTCGCACGAGTCGGATCCACCAAAGCGGCCATCCCACCCGGAGTGTCCTTGGAACACCTCCGCAAGCCCACCCCCTCTCCAGAATCCGAGTCCATCATCTGGGTAGAAGACCGGGGGCTGCCGGTTCGAAAGATCCGGGCCCCGCTGTTGTGCCCTCCGGCTCGAAAGACCCAGAGCCGCCTCGTCCTCGAGCAAGGCAAAAGGCTCGGGGGCTGCCGACTCAGGCATCCCACCTGGACGACCCCCAGACGAGCTCCAGATCGTGCCGGCTAGCGTCTTCATTATCTGGGAAGTTCCATCCTGGGCCTAGCCCTTGATGAACTACCTCCTCAACGATGAGCTCCTGGTTGACGAGGTGGAAGCAAGGCAAATCTGACGCCAAGTGCACACGTACACCATCATCAACAAGGAGTTGTACAAGCACAACGCCGCGGGCGTATTTTAGCGATGCATCGATGCAGATACCAGCTACCGGCTGCTAAAGGAGATCCACCAGGGGGAGTGCAGCCACCACGCCTCTTCTCACGCCCTGGTGATGAAGGAAATGCGCCACGTGTTGTACTAGCCTACCACCTCGGAGGATGCAGACCAGCTGGTTCGCGCATGCAACGGGTGCCAGCGGTTCGGCCGGCTAAGGGACATGTCGACTTCAACTCAAAACTATACCGATCACGTGGCCCTTCGATGTTTGGGGGCTGGATATGGACGGCCCCTTCAAGCGAGCCCGATCCGGCATGGCCCACCTGCTGGTGGTGGTGGACAAGTTCACCAACTAGATCGAGGCGAAGCCGATCCGGAAGCTGGACGGTGCCACAGTCATCACCTTCTTCTGGGATATCATCATTCGATTTGGGTATCCCCATAGCATCATCACCGACAATGGCACGAACTTCGCCAAGGGAGCCTTTACCCGGTTCTGCCACAACAAGGGGATCCGACTGGACCTCGCGTCCGTCGTGCACCCATAGTCCAACGGGCAGGTGGAAAGAACCAACGGCTTGGTGCTATCCAGAGTCAAGCCCCGGCTGATTGATCCACTAGAGCGGTCACCCGGCTGCTGGATCGAGGAACTCCTGGCTGTGATGTGGAGCCCGCGCACCACCCCGAACCGATCAACCGGCTTCACTCCATTCTTCCTCACCTACGGTTCGGAAGCGGTCCTCGCGGCGGATATTGACTTCGACTCACCCCGCAAGCTCCTCTACATGGAGAAGGAGAACCAAGAGGCGATGGAGGATAGCGTGGACCTCCTCGAGGAGGCCCGCGAGCTGGCCTTGTCCAGATTGGCCATCTATTAGGAAGGGATGCACCGGTATCACTCCAACTGCATCCGGCCCATCGTGTTCCGCGAAGGTGACCTGGTGCTCCGGCTGATAAAAGACACGAAAGGCATGCACAAGTTGTCCCCTCCATGGGAGGGCCCCTTCATCACCAGCAAGGCGTTGCACAACAATTCCTACTACCTGATCGACGCTCAGCAACCGTGTAAGAAAAATATGGACAAGTCAGACGAAGTGGCCGTGGAACGCAGACCCGCTCCGACCATTTTACAGTTAATCGCAAATCAGTGTATGTATTTGAAACCCTGAATGAATAGATGTGGAACCCCGACTGACGCTCGGGGGTTCTTTGCTAGACATTTCAAAGTTGTTCATTTTTTATTAAATCCTACAATGCTTTTTCCGGCTTTCATCGACCCCCAACCGCGGGGGCTCACCGGTTGGCCCGACCTGCTTACTTTATAACCCGACTGAGTAGTGTGTGATGATGCTGGAGGACCACTCTTCATCTTAGCCACAGACCGCAACCCGTTTGTCCATCTAGTAAGAGAAAAATCCCGAGGCATCCCACATGAAAAACGGTGAAAGATGCGATAGATCAGACAGTCCGGCCATGTGCCTAGTTGGTATTTTCTAGCTACTAAGCCTCTAGTACCGTGCGGAATGTATTGTCCGCTCCCTTCGGTTCCGGCCCTAGACCGCAACCCGGCTGTCCGGCAAGGTGTAGCGTAAACAGCATTGTGCACGAGAAAACGACTAAGTGTTCAGAAAAGCACGAGCTAGTTTTTGAAAAAGGAAATTTTTGGTCAGTCGGTGAAATACATGCCACACAACAATGTATTAATAAGAAACCATTTTGTTTCCTTTTGCACAAACCACACCGAGCCGGATCTCAAAGATGGAGAAGATTCGAAGCACCTATCTACGGTAGCTACTCCGAATCTCGGGGGCTACACCCAGTGGGTGCGCTGGAGCGCCCCCACTGGAAGCATGTAGCTCCCTGCTAGAAGATGTTCCAGCCAGTCAGAGAAAGATGGAGAAAGACATGAAGCAAGATAGGAAGATCGCCTGTGCCGAGATGCAGTCCCTCCCGTCCAGCTAAGTCCATCTGTCGGATACACGAGGCACATCCAGTCAGAGAAGCAAGAGTTTTTGAAAGATTTGAAGTACCTATCTGGGGTAGCCACTCCGAATCTCGGGGGCTACACCCAGTGGGTGCGATGGCGCGTGCCCACTGGAGGAGCAAGATTCCCGGCTAAGAAATGTTTCAGCTGGTCAAGGCAAGAAAGAAGATGGAAAGAGAGAAAGATGGAAAGAAAGGAAAAAGATAGCAAGAGACAAAGAAGATGGAAAGAGAGAAAGATAGCAAGAAACAAAGAAGATAGCAAGAGATAAGGCAAGATGGGATAAGGAAAGTAATAGAGAAAAAAACCCAATACACGGCCTGATGGCTTAGCCGTGTCGGGATGCAGTTCCTCCCATCCGTCTAAGTAACTCGGACCCTAGGAGATGAGGTTAGAGGCAAGAATTTTTGAAGATTCGAAACACCTGGCTACCCCAGCTATTCCGAATCTCGGGGGCTACACCTAGTGGGTGTGCTGGCCCCCCCCACTGGAAGAGCGTAGTTCCAGGCTAGAAGGTATGCTAGCCAGTCAGAGCAAGGCGGAAAAGTCCTACCAATCCAGACACACAAAGTCGTAGAAAGAGAACACAAGGGAAAAGGCTCGCGGCCGAGTAAGTCACAAATAGTAGGCTATTCAAGTAAGAAGCAAGGCAAAGCCGACTGGAGTGGACCAGCCGAAAGAAGCTAATCGGACAGACCCAATGAAAAGCAAGTGCACGAGGGCAAATCCCACCCAGATAATAATTAAACGGCGGGGGACAAAGCCCCCGCAGATTAAAGGTTCCAAGGCACAAGTGCGCAAGCCTAGAGTTCACAGAGCCATCTCGGAGCCGACGCGGGCAGCGAGGTCACGGAGCCGGTCGATGGAATTCGGCGCGTCGCCAATCTTGATGGCAAGAGCACCCATGGTCTCCGATAGGAGCTCACCCGGGAAAACGGGGTCGTGGATGGGGGCGCCGGCTTTGCGAAGGTTGGCGGAGTCCTCCCCGAGCCGCACCACCAGATCCTACGCGCAGGCCTTCTCACTAGGCACAACCCACTACACCTGGTCGTAGGCACGGGAATCTACTTGTGGATAGAATCCTTTTAATTAGAATCGGATGTCAAAAGAAAATCCGGCAAAGTCAGTCGGCCGAAAACAAAAGGAAGAGGCAGCCGCCTTACCCTTGGCAAGGTGGCCGATTTTATTAGCTCGCCCTCGAGGAAGGCGGTGTGCTCCTTCAGTCGGGTGACCTCCTTATCCAGGATATCAAAGGCGGTGGCCCGGCTGGCGAGAGCCTCATCGCGCTCCTTCACGGCGGTCTCCAGCTCATGAACCTTGGAGTGCCACTCCTTGTTCTGCATCTGGAGAATAGAGTTGTCCCGGCTGAGGTGCATGTTAGATAGTAGGCGGGCGCGCCGATATTTTTCGATCTGATCCTACGTGACAGAGGAGCCGCACCAGGCGCCGCGGCTTTCAGCCATCCCTTCGTCGACGACGTGTGGTGGAGGAGAAGCATAAGGAAAAAGAGAAGAGGAAGGAGCGGTGGAGGAGAAGCGATGGCCCGTCTCTCCGGCATGCAAAGAGTGGCGATGTGGACGGGGAGGCGGTGTAAACTCGTCGGTGCACTGACGCGAGAGGCAGCAAGATGCGAAGCGCAGCTTTGGCGAGGAAAAGGGGAAATGGCGAGGTGGAAGCGGCGGAGTGGCGTCTGCGATGAAAAGAGCTGGCGGGCAACCGACTTCGCCATGTGGCGCGCAAACTTCCATCGGCTGGATCGTTTGTGTAGGCGTGGAATGCCTGAAGATCCGGCGCAGCGGCGGCGCCCGGCGTCGATTACCGAGGCGCTTGACACGGCGATGTCGCGCGTCGCGGCGATCATCATCACGCAGCGTTCGATGTTACGTGATGGCGTGGCGAGCAACTCAACCACCAGAATTCAACCGGACAAAAATTCAAACTAGCTTTGGAGCCCATGCACATTTCACCCAAGGGTGGAATCTACGCGTGCTCGGGGGCTAGTGTCAGGGGGATCACCCCCGGGTAGGATAATCAGACAAGATGCAAAGGCAATGTTATCGCGACCCGGCCAGATCTAAAAACTCAAGCAGGCCGGAAAAGACCAGACGCATAGTAAGCCAGCAAACCAGTCAGCCGAATAAATAACATCCTTGAAGGCGTCTAGCCGGATGGATCATACCAGCCGGATAGAGCAAGACATGCCAAGGGAGAACCGGCAGAACCATCAGCCGGTTAAGATAGCGAAGGCCGGACACTTAGCCGGATGGGGGTAACCACCCGGACAAGACGGAGTAGCCAGATCGGACGACCTAGCCCGACAGTCAAGGCAGGCGGATGACGTAGGGCACAGTGCTCCGCAACCCTAGCAGACAGAGGCCGGACATGAGGACAAAGGCAGCGACACCAACGCCGGAGGAGATGGCTCGTACCCGTGTCGGGCGAGAATAGGATCCGCCGCCCGTGTCTGCTGGGGCAGCCTCCACTGTTTCCATGCCGGCCAGGGGGCGCGACACTATGCAAGATGTTAGGGAGGCAGAATCCTGTGCTGGAATAGTCGGTTGGGCCCGCCCGTGGGACCCTCCAGTCGGCTGAGTAATTTTCCCATGCCGCCTTGGCCTATATAAGGGGCGGAAGGGGCATTGTAGCAAGGGCGGGTTCCTTCTTCTGCTAGCTAGACCACATATACAGCTCGAGGAGCCCTTGTAATCCTTTGTGTTCATCCTGATAATCAGATCTGCAGGAGTAGGGCTGTTACCTCACCACGAGGGCCCTGAACCTGGGTACTTCTTGTGTCCCCGACGCATGCTTGTGCCCAATCCCTCCACAGCCTTGCGTCACTCGCTTCCCTTCTCGCTCCCACACCATTAACTAGCCTGCTCAGGCACTCCTGTTTCCATAACAATGACAGGTCCCTTCATGAAAGTTGTTCTATTTGACCTAATGAGGTCGGGGCAAACTATACGGCAGCGGGCTGTATAGTTGGTCATTAAGCTTGGATTGACGTCTTCACGGCTCCTGGTTTCTTTGGCTTGTTGTAAATCTCGTATCTTTGGCATTTATGTAGTGATTCCCATCATCATACATCATTATCTGCGCATGCAAAAATAGCAAGAAAGGATTGCATACCCCTTTGATCATTAGGCATTAGTGGCAGGTTTTAGAGAGATATTTCATCCAATATATGAATAATATCTATTTAAAATGCAGACGTGGATGGCTATATTTCACAACCATCAAATGCTCAAGGAAAACGTATGATTTTGATAGGATTTCTCTTTTGCCAGTCTCATGTTGTTAGTTGGGAGACCAGGTTTAGGATAGATAGTCGTACTATCAAGAGGGGTTCTCGAGTCAGTGACTGGGTCGCATCTTTCGGAGAGATCTAAAACCTTTGCATTATTGCATCATCTTTCTTGGTTGTTGCTTGTTTTGTATCTTGTCCATCTGAGGATCTATAGCTTGTGGTTATCTTCATAACAAGATCTAATTCATCAAAAACAGATTTCCCATGCATATCTTATTACTATTTTAATCATGCTGGGTTTCCGGCTCCACACCAGGGGAGGTATCTAACATATATATACTTGATATTTTCTCCCTTGGTTGGATTCTACTCATCGTTATATTTCCAACAAAATTGGTTTCATCACTGTCGTTGTTATGGGAACGGCGGTGCCTGAGCAGGCTAGATAGTGGTGTGGGAGCGAGCAGGGAAGCGAGCGACGGCATCCACAGGCGGGATTATTCACAAGAATGCATCAGGGACACAACAAGTACCTAGGTTCAGGGTCCTCGTGGTGACGTAATACCACTACTCCTGCCAATCTAACTATCTTGATAAACACAAAGGACTACAAGTGCTCCCTGAGCTGTATCGATGGTCTAGCTAGAGGGAAGAAGGACCAGCCCTTATACGATGCCCCTGCCGCCCCTTATATAGGGTGAGGCGGCATGGTCAAAGACACAGCTGACTGGCGGGTCCCACAGGCAGGCCCGGCCGACTATTCCAGTACAATATTCCGCCTCCCTGACGTCTTGCATAGTGCCGCGCCCCCGGTTAGCAAGGAAATAGTGGAGGCCGCCCGGCCGACACGGGTGTGAATCTGTTCCCGCCGGAGTCTGCAGGTACGTCTTCCCCGGCGTTTGTGCCGCTGCCTCTGTCTCCTGTCTGGCCGTTGTATGCTAGGGCTATGGGGTACTGTGCCCTACGTCATCCGCCTGCCTTGAATGTCCGGCTAGGTTGTCCTAGCCGGCTACTCCATCTTGTCTGGGTGGTTGCTCCCATCCGGCTCAGCATCTTTCCTGCGCTATCTTATCCGGCTGATGGTTCTTCCGATTCGCCCTTGGTCTGTCTTGATCTGTCCGGCTGGTATGATCCAGCCGGCTAGACGCCTTCATGGATGTTCTTTATCCGCTGACTGGTTCGCTAGCTTGCTCTGCGTCTGGCCTTCTTTCTGACCTGCTCTTGAGTTTTCACATCTGGCTGGGATCAGCCGGCTGGCAGTCACATTGCCTCCGCATCTTGTCCGGTTAGCCTACCCGGGGGTGATCCCCCCGACACTATCCCTTGAGCACGCGTAGATTCCACCCTTAGGTGAAATGTGCACGGGCTCCAAAGATAGTTTGAATTTTTGTCCGGCTGAGTTCTGGCGGTTGAGTTGCTCGGCTACGTCATCATGAACGTCAGCCACACGCGTGATGATGACCGCAACGACGTGCAGCGATGCGTCGTGTCAAGCGCCGCCTCAGTAACCATCGCTGGTGCCTCGCCTGCTGCGCCCTGGATCTTCTGTGCATTCCACGATCCGGTTGCCGATGGAGGTGTGCGGTTCCGCCACGTGGCGAGCCGGCGGTTGCCCTGACCGGCCCTTAAGTACGGCAAACGCCGCACCGTCGCCCCCCTCTCGCCATTTGCCCCCGTTTTCTCGCTGCTGAAGCTGTTGCGCTCCTCTGCTTCTTGCAGCCTTCTCGCGCCCGCGCCGTCAATGAGCTCACACCGCCTCCATCCCAAGGGCGCCGCCCATTCTTTGTTTGTCGGAGCAATGGTCCACCACTTCTCCTCCATCGCTCCTTCTTCTCGTCCTTTTCCTCTCGTTTCTTCCCTGCCACATGTCGTCGACAAAGAGATGGCTAAGAGCCGCGGCGCCTGGTGCGGATCCTCCGTCACGGAGCGGTCGAAAATACCAGCGCTACCGCTGCCGACCGAGCCGGCGGTCGAGTCACGCCTCCGTGATGAGATCTCGTCGGCGTAAGCCGACAAGTGCATCATCTTCCTCGCGCACCTCGCATGTGGCCTGGCCTTCCCAGCTAGCGCCTTCTTCCTCACCTTCCTCGCCCGCCGACCTTCGCCTCAATCATCTAAAACGCCAACGCCGCCGGCATCCTCGCGCACTTCGTAGCTTTCTGCGAGTGCTACTTAGGGATCCAGCCGAATCTCGGGATATTCTGCCGGTTCTTCCTCATCTGGCCGCAGTTGCAGTACGCCAAGGGGCCGCTCGTGCCCTGCGGCGGCGCCTCCATCTACTCACGCGCGCAGACCGGATACCCCAAGTTCAAGCTGCACGACACGATTAAGCTGTGGCAGCAGACGTACTTCTATGTACACAACTTGGGCACCGACGACCACCTCAACCTGCCGGCCTTCTAGGACATCGAGTCCACCCGGGTAAACTGGGAGCAAAATTAGTTCGGCTCCAAGACCGAGTCGGAGGAGCTGCTGCACTGGATGAGGGTTCTGGTCATAGCCGGCTTGACTGGCGTTGATGTGACGCTCAGCTGGGCCTCCCGGCTGATGATGCCCCTCCAGTAGCGAGTGCATAAGATGTGCTACTACTCCGGCCGCATGGACCCGACCCGGCTCTCCCACCGTGATCCCACATTCGCCAACCTCTACGAGTGGGTCTGGATGATCACGAAGGAGAAGATCAAGGCCTACTCGCACTTCGGTTTTGCCCCTACCACCGTGAGAACCGCGCTCCCTGGCTAAGTTGTCTTTTCGCTTTTTCTTTCTTTTTCTTGTTTTTTATCTTCCGGAATCACCGCTTGATCCGGCTCGACTTGCTTTTCTTTCTGTGCAGTTCTTCCCCTACGTCATCCGGGAGGAGGGCGAGGAGCCCCTCCAGGTCTTCACCGCCGACCTCGCTGAGCCACGACCGTGCAGAACCAGGGAGGGTTCAGACGGCGAGGAAGGGTTCTTCCCCAGCCAGAACAGCGATGCGGTGGGACCCTCATGGCCCCACGCCAGAATAAGCGGCAATTTCTGCATGATCTGGCGAGCGAGCCGCGAGGAAGCTCGAGCCAGGCCGCCGCTACCGATGATCCGACTACCAAGCGTAGCCGGGTGGGCGTCCCTCCATGCCCTGGCCGGGCCGGAGGCACCCGGAACAGGACCAGCGCACCAGTGGTGCAGGGGTGAGGTTGCCTTCCCCTCGTCTTTCCCTTCTTGTTTTCTTGCCATTTTGCACTTGTTCTTACCTTAACCTTGATATTTTCCTTCGCAGTTCTCTTATTTCCTTCGCTGCGAGCCCGGCTGTAGCAACGCCCGCCCTTGCGAACCTCCCGTCCAGCCGGACGTCCCTTCGACGACTGCCCCGCCACCCCCGGCCGAAGTTCTGCCCCAGTCGGGGCCGGAGATCGTGATCCAGCCGGCTCCCGCGGCGCCCCTGAGCGCGCCATATCAGCTGGATGTGACCTCCTGCCCGGGTGGGGGCTCTTCAGCCGACGCGGGGGCTCGCATGCTGGCGAGGAGGCGGGGGTGGTGGAGGAGGTCGAATCCGATGAGGAGGCGATGGTGCAATGGATGGTTATCGTCCGCGACGCACCGACTGCTTTAGCCTTTCCCTTGACGTCGCTCCCCGAGGATGCGGGACCCGTGCTGCAAATCCTCGAGGGCAACCTATAGGCCGGGCTCAAGGAGTGCTGGCAGCTCCAAGCGGCGTTGGCCTGCACCAACCATGCCACGTCAGAGCAGCTGGCCGTGGCGCGGTGACTGCGTGGAGTAAGTTTCCCATATTTTTTTGTCTGACTGCTTTCTCACTTCTCTTTCTCCTGGATTTTCCGCAGCCGTCATGGTCTGTGCGCAGCGCGGGATCGACCGGCTGACGTACTCCAATGCCCGTCTCAGCCGGGCTTACATTGCACTCCACGTGCATAACAAGGAGTGCCACTCCAAGGTCGCCCAACTGGAGGCCGCAGTGAAGGAGCGCGACGAGGCCCTCGCCAGCCGGTCCACCGCCTTTGATCTCCTGGATAAGAAGGTCACCCGGCTGAAGGAGCATGTCGCCTTTCTCGAGGACGAGCTGATGAAGATCGGCCACATCGCCAACGGTAAGTCTGGCTGGATCTTCCTTTCGCTTTCGTCCGACGGCTTTTGCCGGATTGTCTTTTGACTTCCGGTCCTAATCAAAAGGCTTCTATCCGCAAGTAGATGCCCTCGCCTACGACCGGGTGCAGCGGGTTGCGCCGGGTGAGAAAGCATGCGCGCGGGATCTGGTTGCGTAGCTCGGGGAGGACTCCGCCAACCTTGGCAAGGCTAGCGCCGCCATCCATGACCTCGTCTTCCTGGGTGAGCTCCTGCCGGAGACCGTAGGCGCCCTTCCCATCAAGATGGGCGACGCACCAAACGCCATCGACCAGCTCCGCGACCTCGCTGCTTGCGCTGGCTCTGAGATGGCTCTAGCGCTGATGTTGAGATGGTACAAGGACACGTAGCTCTCCCTATCATGCGCCTGGCCAACCCAGGACTTTGCTCCATCGCCATCACGATCGCTAGCTATGCTGACATAGACAAGGTGTTGATGGAGAAAGTAGCAAGCGCGGGGCCTGAAGGCGAGGCGGAGGCGTCCTCCCAGTCGGTCGGGGCCGGCTCAGCTCATCCTCACGGCAAGGGGCCGGTGGCATGAAGAATAAGAAAGGATCCCCGGGATGTTGGGTGTAACTGTATATAGTTTTTGGTTCTGCAACTTGTGCTTCAAAATTTTGGATCTGCGAGGGCCACGCCCCTCGCCATTTAATTTTTATCTGGCTTCCTTTTGCCTTTGTGCATATGATTTTTGTTGGGTCTGTCCGATTAGCTTCCTCCGGCTGGTCCACTCCAGCCGGCTTTATCTTGCTTCTTACTTGAATAGCCTATTGTTTGTGACTTACTCAGCCGCAAGCCTTTTCCCTTGTGTTTTCTCTCTACAACCTTGCACTTCTGACTTGGTAGTAATCAACCAACTTGCTCTGTCCGGCTAGCACGCCTTCTGGCCAGGCACTACATTCTTCCAGTGGGGGCGCGCCAGCGCACCCACTGGTTGTAGCCCCCGAGTTTCAGGATAGCTGGAGTAGACAAGTGTTTCGAATCTTCAAAAAATTCTTGCTTCTCACCTCCTCTCTTAGAGTCTGACTTGCTTAGCTGGAAGGGAGGAACTGCTTCCCAGTCCGGCTACTCCATCCGGCCGTATCTTGGGCCTTTTTCTCTATTACTTTCCTTATCCCATCTCGCTTTCTCTCTTGCTATCTTCTTTCTTTCTTTCCATCTTTCTCTCTTTCCATCTTCTTTCTCTCTTGCTATCTTTTTCCTTTCTTTCCGTCTTTCTCTTTTTCCATCTTCTGTCTCTCTTTCCATCTTATTTCTCTCTTGCTATCCTTTTCCTTTCTTTCCTTGACCGGCTAAGACATCTCTTAGTCAGGAATCTTGCTCTTCCAGTGAAGCGCCAATGACCCACTAGGTGTAACCCAGATTCGGAGTGGATACCGGTAGGTACTTGAATCTTCAAATTCTTGCTTCTCCGACGGCTCGCCTTGCGTGTCCTCTTGATGGACTTAGCTAGATGGGGAACGCATCACGGCCCGTGATCTTGTTACCTTTTCTGTTTTGCTCCATCTTTTTCCGACTGGCTAGAACATCTTCTAGCCGGGATCTCTGATACTTCCATTGGGGCGGCGCTTCTGCAGAGTGTAGCCCCAGATTGATGTCTACCGCAGGTAGGTACTTCGAATCTTCTCCGCATTGGAGATCCGGCTCAGTGCGATTTTTGCAAAAGAGAACACATGAAAATTATTTCTTGTTAATACATTATTATTCCGCACGTCTTTCACTGTCCGACTAAAATTTATTTTTTCAAAAACCAGATCGTGCTTTTCTGAACACTTAGTCGCTTTCTCGTGCTCAATGCTGTTTACGATGCACCTTGTCGCGCAGCCGGGTTGCGGTCTAGAGCCGGAACCGAAGGGAGCCGACAATACATTCTGCACGGTACTAGAGGCTTAGTAGCCGGAAAATACCAACTAGGAACGTGGTCGGACTGTCTGATCTGTCACATCTTTCACTGTTTTTCATGTGGGATGCCTCGGGCTTTTGCTCTTTCTAGCCGAACAGCCGGGTTGCAGTGTGTAGCTGAGAAGAAGAGTGAGCCTCTGGCATCATCGCACACTACTCAGTAGGCTTATAGAATTAGCAGGTCGGGCCAACTGGAGCCCCCGCGGTTGGGGGTCGACGGAAGCCGGAAAAAGCATTGTAGAATTTAATCGGAAACGAACAACAACAAAATGTCTGGCAAGGAGACCCCGAGCGTCAGTCGGGGTTCCACATCTTTTATTCATTCAGGTTCCGGATACATACACTGATCTGCGACTAAGTGTAAAATGGTCGAAGAAGGTCGGCGTTCCACGGCCGCTCCGTGTTAGGGATATGCTAAATGGGTATCACCATTGCATGTCTAATCCGGATAACCCTAGTGGCCCATAGTCGGTAGCAAGTCCTATGGCCTCTTTATGCCCATTTATATGGATCGAGAAGGATGCCCATGCTTGGGATAAAGGAAGGCTACATGGAGTCACCGGTGCAGGCCTTGGAGTGCAAGACACATTAGACTAGTTGTGTACCGTGAGAACTATGTAACCTCTCCGGCTAGGGACTTTGACCAGTAACGCTAGGATCTAGCGACTATATCGGCCCTGAGCCTGAGGCCTTTTAGGTACCAATTAACTCATATCGCACAACTTTGAACCCATCCACAGTAGCTCGGTGTATTGCCATTATAGTGATTTATAGCAGAGTAGGATTAAAGCCCGCTAGTGGGATCCCGGCCCTTGTGGGATCTGAACCGGGAACTAAGCCCTGTGTTACTGCACTCCTCCAACCTTCCACCTTACCCCATGTCTCTAACCATGCACTATGAGGACCCCTCCATGGCGTACTCGTCGGCAATACCACGATAGTTAGCGCCCACCGTGTGGCAAGAGCCGCTCCAGGCTGTACGACGGGCAAGGTCCAAGCTCTTCACGGGAATTGGCAAAACCGTAGCCATCGGTCGTGTTCTCTTCTCCAACAACATTTTGATCGTCCCTCCTGACGAATTCTGGATCCCGGCAAAGACAAACCCCACCCGCTGCTCGATCGTCCCTATCGGGGACATCCACCACTTCAATGAAACACTCGACTAGTCCCTAGAAAGTGGAACGTCAAGGCCCTTACGGACGCCTACTGGTAGGATCGTTCGCGGAAGGATCAAAGTCGGATCTCTCTCTTGAGTTTGCCGACTTAGATTAGAAAAATTCAAGGCCACCCAAACCGCCTCTATGCGAGATATAATGGTGGAAGATGCAAATCCAACCCGGCCGCTGTGCGGAAAGAAGAGATCGCAGTTCGTCAATGTGGTGACTATCTTCGATCTAGCGCGTTGCTTTCAAAGAGAGGGTGAAAAACCCCGCGATTAACTCTCCAGGTGGCTCCGCATACGTGCCGATCTAGAATATTACCCCAGTGATGATGCTATTTATCACTTCATGGAAGGACTAGATCGCGACACACTTATCCTAAGACACGCTAAAACAGCAACGGGTCTCCTCACCTTTGAGAGCATGATCAACACCGTCAACAACTATGCGGCCGCTGAAGGCACTGCTTAGGCCGAGTTCGCTGCCATACCCGAGCCTCCGCCGCCACAGCCTCCGTCGCTGCCGCCTCCAGACAATGTCCCTGCAGCTTCAACATCTTATTCCGTCAACGAGGAAGCCCCCGCACCCTCCGATTCCGTTTTGGACGCGCTCTACGCCGACATCATCGTGGACTCGGAGGAGATGGATATCAACCCGAAGGAACTCGACTCTGCTATGCAGGAGATGTAGGAGGACATCAAGAACAAGGAGCTGGCCAATAAGGCCGTCATGTCCCGAGGTGTTAAATGCGCCATTGGGGCGTGATGGAAGAAGACCAACCGGACAAGCTCCACCTAAAGGCTGTACAAGGAAGGGACCAGATGCTCCCGCAATGGTCGCAAGAAGGCCATGCCCCGCCTAACCCATCACATCGGCCGGGAACTCAACACCGGTCCGAGTAACCCCAACACCGCAAATCCGCCGCCTCCAACATCCACATCTGCTGCCGCCCAAATGACTCCAGCTGATAGAGTGATGTACGACAATTTGATCGTCGAGCCCATGACGGTGGACCATAAACGAAACGTTGTCTAGATTGACGAGAAGCGGCAGCAACTACTAGAGGAGGCGCAGGACATCGTGGAGCAGGGCGCAAAGCTAGACCGAGATCAGGCCAAGGCGCAAAAATCAATCGAGACAGCTAGAGCCATGGAGGCCAAGTACAAGACTTTGCTCAAGGAGAAAAAGGCTAAGAAAGCTCCGGCTCGCGTTATCAACTATTCTGGTGTACGGCGTAACCTGGGATGGGCTCCCGCAAAGTCGCCACAAGCCAAGCCATACATTGATAGCGAGGGCAGGAACGTCATGCCCACTCCTATACTCAATTTTGCCATCGCCAAGACTCTACTGGAGCAGGATAGATCAACCGTAGATGTGGAATAGGTCCATGACCTTGTAGCGAAGGCGGTCAAACAGCAGGAAAAGGCCACCTCTCAGATGCTTGAGTCTGACCCAGCATATTGCTAGTCTAGCAATCCTAAGCCACCAACGAATAGATCTCCTCACGACGTCGGGTCCTAGACGGGTTCATCAGAACAAATACGGAGGGACACGTGCAACAGGAAGGACACTATACCCATATCCTCCGACCACGGAGGCAAGGCTTATCCTCGTCGCCCATCTCCACTGCCCAGATCTCCCCGACATCACGAAGACCCAAAGGCTCACCACCGTACAAGCATGCCTCCGCCAAGACACCCTCAGGGTGGCATCATCATTCACGACAACACGGAGCAACCTCGTCAAGGTGGGGAGTGCAACGGCAACCAAGGAGACAAGAGTAGGTCACGGCATGACCCTCCACATCCGACAAGAAACCACGACAGATGCGAGGCGTTGTAGGAAGGTAACAACAAGAAGGCTAACCCACTGCCACCTCCGCCTCTGTCGCCACCTAGCAGCCACCATGGCGGAGGAGGCCCGCATTGTTCACGTAGACCATCCCCTGGTGGCAAGAAGAAAAGAGCAAGCCCGGAGCCATACGATGCACGTTCACGCCTGGACAAGATTCATGAGGCCCGGGAAGGACAGTACCTAGGACCACATTGCTTTGGACCTATAATACGTACCGCAACTTACCCCAAGGGTTTCCGGATAGATAAGATGATCAATCCCTATGACGACACCGCCAAACTAGCTATGTGGTTGCAGGATTACGGCAACGCGGTGGAGATCTCCGAGGGAAACCCCAAAGTTGTCGTCAAGTACCTCTCACTGATGTTGACGGGCATGGCCCGCCAATGGATTGATGACTTACCGGAAAAGTCCATCTGCAACTGGTTGGACATGCAAGAAGTGTTCACCAAAAACTTCGAGGGTACGTATAAGCGTCCCTGCACTGTTGGCAATCTACAGCGGTGCGTGCAAGATAAAGACGAGACATCTCGAGCCTACCTCTCCCGCTGAATGGATATGAAAAATTCCTGCGCAAGAGTGCATGATCAAACCGCTATAGCCGCCTACATTGACGGCTTGGAAAAGGGTACATTGCTCCGACATAAGTTAAAGCGCCTGTAGGACAATCACATGCTAGATCTCAATCAGATGATCTCGCTCGCTAGTTAGTTCACGGCTGCAGATGATGATGTTCATGGCTCCTTGCCGGCAATTTCCATCCCTACCCAAGCCAAGAGGAATAACAACACCAAGCGGAAGTGTCCGCCAGAAGAAAAGCCAGCCTCCGACATGGTCGCGATGACGTTTGCAGGAAGGGGTGATGACGGACAGCGTGGACAAGGACGGGGGGCTGGTCGTGGGCAACAGCGAGGTAGTGAAACTACCCCGGAACCGCCCCGCGTTCCCCCAACGTATGAGGAGTACCGTGATATGCCATGCCTTGTACACCTCGACGCCAACGTCAAAGCCACTCACACCAATCTCCATTGCAAGTTCGCCAACGACCTCAAGGATGACCTGGAGTCCGGCTACAAACGAAGCCAGAAGAACAAACCGTGAGTCAAGGGCAAAGGGAAGAAGAAGGAAGAGGAGTCCAAGGATTCAAGTGATATGGACGAGGACGTTGACCCAAAGCACGCTGACAAGGGAGATGGCAAAGGCAAGAACCCCTTCGAAAAGAAGGCCCCGTCTATGACACTTTCCTTGGCACCCCAACTGTCCGGGCACAGAAAACCTCGCTGAGGATACTGATGGCCACCCAACACCCAGTTTCCCAATTCCTGCGCTGGTCGGAAGTTTCAGTTACTTGGAACAGGAAGGATCACCCAGATCTCATCCCAACGGAGAACCAATACGCCATGGTCATCAACTCTTTGATTGACATCAATGAGTTCACCAAATGCATGGTGGACAGTGGAAGCAGCATCAACATCATGTACCTGGATACACTACACAAGATGAACTTGACAGAGACCAACCTAAGGCGGACTAGAACTATGTTCCATGGTGTAGTTCCTGGCTGGGAGGCTCGGTCCCTTGGGTGCATCACGCTTCCGGTCACTTTTTGGTGATGTTAACAATTACGTACTGCCAAGAACGCATGACCTTTGAAGTGGTCCCCTTCAAGAGCATGTACCACGCCATATTCATACGCGACATCTTCCATGCCATCATTGCCAAGCCATGCTTCGTCTACAACAAGCTTAAGATACGCGGACCAAACGGTGTCATCACCATATCCGAAAGCTTTTCAAAGGCAAGGGACTACAAGATTGGAGAAGCAGCCTTTGTAGAAGATGTCCTCTACAACAAAGAATTCAAGGAGATCCAGAGCAAGGTTAAGGCCTCGGAGATGCCGACATCGAGGAAACAGATTTCTAACTCCGATCCCGCCTTCAAGGCCGCCATCGAAACCAAGACGGTGGAACTTGTGGTAGGCGATGCCTCCAAGGTCACCGCCATTGGGACGAACCTGGACCCTAAATAGGAAAGCGCGCTTGTCAAGTTCCTCCATGAGAATAGGGACATCTTTGCCTGGCAACCTGCCGACATGAAAGGTGTAACTAGGGAACTTGCCGAGCATAGCTTGAATATTGATCCAAAATGCAAACCGGTGAAACAACCTCTATGACACTTGAGCGAAGAGAAAGAGACGCCATAGGTAAAGAGATAGCTAGGTTACTTAAGGCTAATTTTATCTGAGAAGTTTTTCACACCTGATGGGTGGCCAATCCTGCACTTGTCCCCGAAAAGGGAACCAAGGAACTAAGAATGTACGTTGATTACACCGGCTTGAACAAAACGTGTCCGAAGGATCCGTTTGCTTTGCCTCGCATTGACCAGGTCATTGACTTGACGGCTGGCTCGGAACTTCTGTGTTTTCTAGATGCATACGCATGATACCACCAGATAAAGATGAGGAAGTCGGACGAATTGGCCACTTTGTTCACCACACGTTACAACACATTTTGCTATGTCATGATGCTCTTTGGGCTAAAAAATGCAGGTGCTACCTACCAGCGGACTATGCAGCGCTACCTACGTGACCAAATTGGTCGGAACGTTCACGCCTATGTGGACGATATAGCGGTGATGTCTAAAAAGTCAAATGACTTAATCTCCGACTTAAAAGAAACCTTTGATAATCTCTAGAAATACAACATGATGCTTAACCCAAAGAAGTGTGTCTTTGGGGTTCCAGCTGGCAAATTGTTGGGCTTCATCATTTCCCAGCGTGGAATCGGGGTCAACCCGGAGAATATCAAAGCCATGTTAAACATAAACCGTCCGACATGCCTGAAGGACATCCAATGGCTCATAGGCATTTGCAATGTAATTGATTCGTCACCGACTTGGAGAGATGGATCTGCTTATTTGTACAAGTTCTTTGAAGAAGGCGGACAAATTTACATGGACGGACGAGGCAGATGCTAAGAAGCTAAAGAGATACTTTTCCCCAAGACCTACTTTAGCACCGAGCCTATGGAGCCTATGTTGATTTACATGGCGGCCTGGCAAGATGTCGGCATCGTCATCATGGTGGGAGCTAAAGAACCAACGCATGATATCGGCAAACGACTAGTTTACTATGTAAACAAAGTCTTGATGGAGTCCAAGCAGCGTTACCGCACTACTAGAAGCTAGCTTATGGGTGTTCCTTGCTTCTCGAGCTAAGGCACTATTTCCAGGAGCACCCAATCACAGTTGTGAGCAAATCTCCATTGTCCGACATCATCAATAATAACGACACTATAGGAAGGGTCGCGAAGTGGGACACTGAACTTGCCGCCTTCGAGATCGCCTACAAGAGGCGCGACGCTATCAAATCACAGGTCTTGGCGGATTTCATTGCAGATTGGACGGAGATGCCAGATGCTACCCGTGTACCAGAGCCAGAATACTGGGTGATGCACTTTGATGGATCAAAGCTACTCAAACGGCTCGGGGGCTGGTGTACTGCTATAGTCAACAACAGGGGAAAAGGCTACACTACATTCTGCAGATCCACTTTGAGGCTACAAATAACATGGCAGAATATGAAGCACTCATTCACGAACTTCGCATAGCCAAGGATATTGGCATCAAGTGCATAGTTTGTTGTGGATATTCCGACTTGGTTGCCCAGCAGGTGGCTGGCACCTGGAACACGTGGAACCCTATGATGGCGGCATATCGAGACGAAGTAGAAGAGATAGCCAAGTGCTTCAAGGGCTACGAAGTCAAGTATGTCAAAAGGGAGGAAAATGAGGCGGCTGATCTATTGTCAAAACTTGGATCAGGGCGCAAACCAATTCCGCCTAGCGTTTTTATAGAGCATCTACGGACACCATCCGTTAAGGGAGCAGGCCCCGAGAACCCGGATATAGTTAACTCTTTTTTCATACAGTAAAAAAGGTCCCTCCCGCTTGGACAAAACCGTTCATGGAATATCTCATACACGGAACTCTGCCCATCGACGAGGTCGAAAGTCGGCAAATAGTACGTCGAGCAAAGGGCTATACCATAATCAATGGACATCACTATAAAATAAGTACCACTCGTGTATAGCTAAAGTGTGTTTCCCAGCAAGAAGGTATTGAAATCCTTCATGAGATCCATCTCGGAGATTACGGGCACCACACCGCTCCTCGATCGTTGGTCTCCAAAGCCTTCCGGCAAGGATATCTTGATTGACATGAAGGACGCGACAAGATGGTTGAGACATGCATGGGATGCCAGTACTATGCCCGACAACCACATGTCCCAGCTCAAGAATTGCGAACAATACCAATAAATTGGTCGTTTGTAGTCTGGGTGCTAGACATGGTTGGTCCATTATAGACGGCACCTTGTGGGTTTACGCATCTGCTAGTAGCAGTTGATAAATTCATAAAATGGATAGAAGCTAAACCCATTAAAAATATTGATGGGGCAACTGCCCTTAAGTTTGTCCGGGATCTAGTGGTGAGATTTGGTCTCCCACATAGCATTATCACTGGCAATGGTAGCAACTTATCACTCGGAGAAGTGGAAGCCTACTGTTGGGATAAGGGCATCCGACTTGACTCGGCTTCGTGGGCGCATCCATAGTCCAATGGGCAAGTTGAGCGAGCCAATTGATTAATTATGCAAGGAATCAAGCCACGTCTAGAACCTTTGCTACATAGAGTAGCTGGCGGAGGAATTACCATCTGTTTTGTGGAGTTTACGAACTACACCCAACAGATCCACCAGGTACACCCCTTATTTCATGGTATATGGAGCAGAAGCCATCCTGCCTTCCGACATCCTTCATGATTCACCAAGAGTTGTTGCCTATGAGGAAGATGACGCTGAAGAGTCCAGACGCCTAGATGTAGACCTTCTCGAGGAAGAGCGCGTATTGCCATGCCAAAGATCCGCCATCTACTAGCAGAAGCTACACAACTACCATAGTCGCCGCGTTCGGAATCGCTCGTTTAAAGAGGGGGATTTCGTATTCCGACTTAAGTAGAAGAAGTCACGCAAATTATCCCAGCCATGGGAAGGACCGTTCATCATTAGCAAAGAGCTACTCAATGGATCTTACTACCTCCTTGACAACCATGTACTAGAGGATAGACCAAACGAGGATCAAAAGCGTAAGCGACGTGACCCGGATGATGACTACCAGGAGCTTGATCGGCCATGGAACATAGCACAACTATGTCCCTTTTACACTTAGCATATTTTTTATCTACTGTGTACCTCTTATATGATAAATGAAATAAAACTATTTGGTTCACTCATATGCTTGAGTCTTTTACCTACTTTAGTGTTCATTTTGGATCGTATAAAACCTTTATGCGCAAGCTTTTCATTTGCACTTGTGAAAATTCCTCCTACGGGCATTAGCATAAGTTTTCTGGTCTACACGTTCTTTGTTGTTTTTATGTGGATTCTGGAGTAGTGAATTTTGGCACTCGAAGTCGGCGGTTTTGTGCTTAGGTTTTTGACGGTGCCATTGGGCATCATCGCCTGAGCGCATAGTTCCGGCTACCGGTCTTCCTACTCATGAAAAGTCAAGCATAAAAACCAGAGTAATGGATAAGCCAGCACTTGTTTAAAAATATATACATGCTGGAATGAGTACTTAAGTAGCAGGAAACATATAGCTATTGTTTTCTGCCTTAAGGTTAACCCATAGTTTCCGCATACATACAAAACACCCAGAGGAAACAAATATTATAGTCTTTTTCATTCCTCTGGTGCAGGAGACTTCGAGGTAACGTCATTAGCTGCAGGAGATCCATCTAGCACATCCGTGAAGTCGGTAGTCTTGAGGGACTTGGAGGAGCTGGACTGGTCGGCGTCAATAACCTCAAGAGTCACAAACGTCTTTGCATCCACCAACTTGGCGACCCTGGTGTCATAGCCGACGAGCGATGACCAGATAGCTCTGTGATCGATCTTCTAGCCATCAACGTCTAGGTCGGGCAATCCAGAGGTCACCGTGTCGATGTAGGCATTATTATAGTGAGCCTTGACCATTGCCAGCGACATCCTTGCACCAGCCCGGGTACATGAAGCTTTCCAACTTACGATACTCTCGGGGCTTGGCGCAGGATCTCTGAGTACTTCATGATAGAGTCAACTGCTTTTATGTCAATCACCAAGGGCTTGGCAATTTCTTTTGCTTGGGTGATGGCAGTGCTGATGAAGTTGCCAGCAAGAATCATGCATTCATTTGGGGGAGGAGGATTATTGATTAAACCAATAGGAGCTGCATTTACGGCCAAGAAATGGAGTACATGAGTTCAACATGACAAAAGTTCAGAGTACCTGGCTTACAGAAGTACAAGACGGAGATTGCTCACCAAAGATTCTATCCTCATCTTGCCGGAGAGTCTCCGCCAAGGAGTCTCGTTCTTTTTGGAGGACCTTGTAAGCATCAAGGTTGCGAGTATTTTGGTCGGCGACAGCTTTGTTCTATTCCTTGAGGATCTCAATTTCCTCCTTTAGATGGTTGATCTCCGTGTTAGCGGACGCCTGCATGGCCTTCTGAGCATCCTCATGCATCTTCAAAGATTCAGCTCTGTCCTGCTTAAGGATTTTGTTCTCGCTATCCAGCAGCTGTATGTGCTTGGATTGCTCGATAATGTCCTTCGCCTTGGCAATAGCTTCTGCATATCGGAGAAATGACAAGGCACAATGAGTAGTTGGAAGTTAATGGCGCAAGACCAAGATTGAGTGCAAAACTGAAAATAAAAACAAACTCTTTCTCTTGGTGATTTGATCCTTCAAGATGGCAGTTTTACCCTTTTCAGCTTCGAGATCAGCACCCATCTTGTGAAACTTGTCGTTGGCGATGTTCCTCCGAGCATTCTCATTACAAAAAGATTAGTGTTACTTAGTCTACTTGGAGCATCTAGCCGATAAGTATCCGCCTAGAGGCTTGGGGGCTATAATGAGTTTTTAAGCGAGCAATATGCTTAGTCTTTCTTTAATCATCTAGTCGGAACTAATTACATTTCAACTAGAGGCTTGGGGCCATGATTGAAAATTACAAACACTGCGTATGCTACTCTGAAAGTATCTAGTCAGAATAATTCATTCAAACTACATACTTGGGGGCTATAGTGCAAAGTTTCTAGCTTAGTCACTCTTAGAGTATTCATACCCGAAAAGACCTATGGTTTTCCATCTAAATCCTCGATGGATACAGTGGGATACTACATATAAAATGCAAAAGGAATATAAAACTTACAAGTGCAATGATCTTGAGGTTGCTGGCGCTCTCGGCGAATATCTTGCTAAAAGCAAGACTGTTTACATGCAAGATCTTCGCCTGCTTAAGAAGCTCCTCAAGACCGCACGTGGGAGAAGTCAGTGATGCACTAGGATCTAGAGCTGAGCTACTCGGTGTAAGCACCGGGTAGACAATCTTTGGGAGCTCTGCTGGCGTCTTGGGTGCAACGGCTCCGCCTATGAAAAAATTTCCGCCTTCCACCATCACCTTATTGCTATCAGTGGCATCCTTAGCCGGAGCTTCATCCACTTTAGAGGAGATACTTTCATGTGTCTCCTGCTTGATGACAACGTGGGGATCCACGGCAACGTCTGTGACCTCTTAATAAGGAGTTGGGTCCACTTCCATGGTGGAAGGTTCAGACGTTACCTTTGCTAGAGAACTTGTCGGTGTGGTAGCAGGCTGGACGTTGGGAGTTGGAGGGGCGATGTCGGGAGATGCTTGGTTAAACATTCCCTTGATGTTTCTAGAAGCCCTCGATGTTTTAGAGGTCTTCTTCAAACTCATACTGGCCTTCTTCCTGAAACGTGCAAAAAGTATAAGTATAGGAATAAGACGAGCAAGAGACAATGTCGCATGTTAAGAAGCTTACACAACGGTTGGTGCCTTGGTTAACGGGATACCGGTAATTCTTATTTTCTCCGGCTCCAGGGAGGCGGTGGATCTCTTTGAGGCTCCACCCTCCGTCTTCTTTTTCTTGCCTCCGTCAGCAGCATCAGAGGTGGAGCTCTTCCGCTTTCGTGCTAGCGGGACATCGTCGTCAGACACGATGATGACTTCCTTCATCTTGGGATCATAGACTTTGGCAGGCATGCTACCTTCGTCTAGTTCCTTCAGCTGTTAAGTGAATCCCAAAGTGTTGGACGCAAAGTTTAAGGCAAGACGGAAGAACTGGAGTATATGTCATACATAGAAAAATAAATGAGTACCTCTGGGCACTTGCCACCCTCGAACATATCATAGGTGATGGTGAAGCCACGCTTCATGTCCTTCACCTTGACTATGTATTTGTACAAAGCTTGACGGAGTCACTCAAAAATTTGTCCTCGGAGATGCGGAGGCTATCCATCCTATCCTTGGAATATTCGTGCATAAGCTTCACGAGGTGCTGTAGAGGCTGAATCTGCCTGATGAACCAACACATGGCTAGGTCCAGCCCGGTTAGACCCATCTCTACGAACCACTCGATCCGCCTTACGGCGTGAGAGACTTTGTCATCGGAGGGGAGGAGGGCTTGGGATCTCCATGTCGGGGCTTCAGCGGTGGCTCCATCGACAAAAGTCTGGGTACGTTTTTTCTCGGCCAACCAGAGGGATATCTGGGCCGTAGAAATATGCCCTCTACAATTTTTGCAGGATTCATGACCTACGATGTCGGGGAACCGCCGGCCAGGCCGAATCTTGAAGATAATGGTCCCACAATTCCTAAGCTCCTCCTTACTCACCCCGGCTTCCCTCTTGATGGTGAAGAAGTAGATAAACAAATCTAACCTAGGCCTGATCCCTAGGTAACCCTCACAAAGCGCCGCATAGTTGCTAAGAGCGAGGATGCTATTTGGGGATAGGTTCTGAGGTTAAACCCGGAAGTGCACTAGTGGGAACAGCCCCATTGGTCCCGGTTGGTAAGGGGCTTTAGTTCCGGTTACCCAACCGGGACGGGGCAATCGGGACAAAAGCCCCAACCTTTAGTCCCGGTTGCCCCACCAACCGGGCAAAAGGGGTTACACATGGCCGCGGCAGAGGGCGAGGGGGGATGGAGCAACCATCCCGGTTCGTAACACGAACCGGGACAAATAGCCTCTGCCGTGGAAGATTTTACATTTCTCTGCCACGGCGGAAATTCATTTTGGCAACTTTTGTTGCCGCGACTTATGTTGGCCACTTTTTGTGCCGCGGCAGAGAATTTATTTATGTTGTTTTATTGTTTATTTAGTGTTTTGCACTCATCAATGAAGGAACCATTATATTACACAAGATCATCATGACAATATATATCCAAGTGTCGAACATATTACATTCGATACACGGATCGAGTTCATGCACTACATACAAAATAAGCTCTTTGTACAATCCCTATTGTTTATACACACCCGAATAGTATTCCCCTTTTGGGTTTAGGACTTCTGCATCCAAGAATCCCGCCAATTCCTCCTGAATTGCTCGTAAGCGATCCTTTGGCAGAAGACCGTCCCATAGACGTTCGATCTGATTTAAAAAAGGAGTCAGCCTATATGAATGAAACTAAACACAATTTGATGGTAATTAAAAACTAATCCCTCCGTTTCAAAATATAAGATGTTTTAGGTTTGTGAAGAAAATGAATCTTGACTTGTTTTAGTGTGTAGATTCATCCCAAAGTTGAGTGAATCTACATACTAAAACAAGTCTAGATTCATTTTCTTCACAAACCTAAAACATCTTATATTTTGAAATGGAGGGAGTATAGAGTATTGTTTGCGTACGTGGAGTTGCTCTAAATTTCTGCCCTTCTCACAGCACGTCTGTCGGATGAACTCACAAACATAGTATCCACATAAATTGTTCCCTGGTCCCTGTGTCAGACACTTTACGAGAACATAGTTCAATCAAAATAATAATAAAGCATGATAATAACGGTATCAAAACTAGAATAAAAGAGATGTGCGGATATAGCTAGTGGTGCTTACATCTAGTGCTTGAAATGTAAGCTCCTCTTTCCAAACACCCCTAGCCTTGTTGGTGAACCGTTTCCAAGCACTTCTCAGCGAAGAAAACGCATAAAAGAAGTTATTAATTACTTGATATCATAAAATTCATGAACGTTGCCGATATAGTGTCGTAATGATTAGAATTACCGCTGGAGAAACATCTGCATGTCCTTCCACTGCGCAAGGGATTTATGTTTCGAGTCCATGACTAGTATACGCCCTTTGTCAAGTTGAATGATTAACATAATATAGTGGAAGCTACACATGCATAACTAATCAATTATATACTTAACATCGAGTAAGCGAAATAGAAAGTGTATAGAAGACAATAACACTCACTCGAAGTTGTAAGGAAAACGTATTTCCCTTCTGGTTTCTTGAAACCTTAACGCGTGTACTATATTATCCTCCATACCCTGGGGGCTTGTTTTGAGATTAGCTTCATGAACCCAATATGGGTCAATGAAGCCAATGTCATAGATTTGTCCTCTGCTGCATTCGAGAATCTTCATTCTGCATATTACAGTATGATTATATACATGCAATAAACAAGGTGAGATAGCTGGAGACTAAATTAATTATAGAATTAGTACTTACAGACAATAGGCACTGATGATCGATTTGTCCAAGGCGTCTTGATTGAATAATTGAAATAGTTCATCAAATTCAATGGATATCATGTCATCCTTTTCTTTCCCATGATGCTTTTTTGTAACCCTCAGCACTATCCAGTTAGCCCCGGCCTTTGTGGCATGCATGTACTAGTTATGCAATCTTCGCATTTTTGTTGGAAGATTGTTTCCCTCCTCAGGTTTGATGAGAGGTTTGCCGTACTGGTATTTGTATGCTACTTCACTCATGGGGAAGTACTCTAACTGGGATAAGTACTGGGCAATACTCATACCTTGAGCAGCGGCAGCTTCTCCGTATTGTGCAACTACCTCTGGATCATGCTGCTCTTCGGCCCCATATTTGCTCGACCCCACATTGGTATGGGAAATCACCTTGAGAGGGGTGCAAGACTATTTTTCTTGTTCTCCGAGCTGGACAACAGATTTCTCGCTTGCATCAATACTGCTCTTCGAGGCTTGTTGTGCCGCATGTGACTTGAGAATAGAACTCTCATAGTCTGATGACAGCTTTGGCTCGGGTTGATGAAGAGTCTTTAGAATTTTGAACACTCTGGCTTTTTCTTCTTTGGTCTTTGGGGAACTCTGGCTCTTTCGGCCGCCTCGACAGCGAAAGCTGTCGTTTCGCATCAACGATAGTCGTAGTCTCCTCTTCAAGATCTGATAAGCTCTCTTGGGAGAAACCTTTGGTACTTTTGGAAGAGGCTCTTGTTTACGTTTCAGCGATCGCTTAGCATGACGCAGAGTAGTGGTACGCTTACGCTTTTTATCCTGAGGCACCGGCGATGGCTGCGCCGGAGATTGGTGAGGCGACGGAGCCGGGTGAGGCGACGCAGTGCCGGCAAGCGGCGACCTTCTTTGGAGATGGGTGAGGCGGCGACGAAGATGGCCTTGCCGTGTGATTTCAAAGCATTATACATTCCTTTGGCCATAGAATGGTGACGTTTGTTGCGTCTCCCAGTTCAGTCACATCCCCTTCACCTGCAGGGTAGTCAAGCCTCAAAACTTCAAAGGTGGGCATGATTTCATCCACCTCGACAACAAGCGTGAGCCAACCGGAACGGACGACAGTGGTAAGTTGGTGTGGGTCCAGTTGGTAAGGCATAGCCGACCGCCACCTTCATTGATATGTTCACAACTTTGACATGTAGCTCGTAGTGTGTCATCTGTGTGATATCATCCACTGGGTAGCCAACAGGAGCCATCGTCGGTGCACCATCGTCATCGTCATTGTCATCACCCGGGACCTCGGTGGATGCCACACTGCTTTTTCGATTATTCGATAGGCTGGTAGCATCGAATGCGGTGTGCTGCTGACATGGGCTGGTAGTACTTTTCTCTTTAAGTGCATTAATTTCATCTTGTTGTTTCTTTATTCGTTCTTCAGTTAAACGCATTCGCTCTTTCTAAATATCTTCTTCAACTTCCGCCTTGTCCTTTCTCCTCTGACGGCTTCTATCAGGATATTTCTTCCTCTCTTCGGGAAACCCAGTCCTCCATGGTTTGGAGCCGCTTGTGCCTCATGTTCGTCCATCATGTTCCTTATTTCCAAGAGCGAGTGTGAGCTCATCATTCTCTTTATCAGGAAAGAAGTCTCCATCTTTAACAGCCTTTACTGCTTTTCTCATCTTCTCGATTGGCAAGGGGTCTTATTTATGTCGCATGTTATATATACACATCCCTTCCGAGTCCAACTTGCCCCCATGCCCGTAAAACCAATTCCTTGCACATTCGATCTAATTCGTGCATCTCAGGATGATCTTTTTAGCGCAGCTCATTCTCAAGTTTCTCCCACTTAGGAATGCCAGCCCTGTAGCCACCTTGCCCCATAGTATGGTGATACTTCTTGTTAGCGACATTCAGCTTATTATTCTGAGACATTTTCTTAGCTTTTTCTGATGTCTTGTAATTCACAAACTCAGCCCAGAATGGTTTTATCTTCTCAAACTGAATCTTCTTGAAATCCGGAGTCTTCTCTATCACGACATAGTCAAGGTGCAATATTTTCTTCCAGTTGGTGAAACACTGGGCCATCTTCTTCATAGCCCACTCCCTGACCTTAGCCTCCATGGCTCTCCCATGTTCTAATGCGTCCTCAACTGGATCCTCCGCATTTGGATCCAACTCTATCTTCGGTAGTTTGAAATTAAGCATGAGCCTCTTCCAAAGTAAATCTTTGGCCTTGTTAGGGACAAATAAACATGTTCCCTCTTCTTCCGCATCAGCAGGCCTATTCCAATTTTGAATGGTGATCGGATTAAGTCCTAACGATACTAACGACCGCATTGTGCCAAAAATTTGATAGCGACAACTTGAGCCGTCGGTTTGCCGCTTCACGATATCTTGATCCTGAACCTCTCATGGTCTTCCAACTTTTGGTTGGGCCTCGTCCGCTCTTTTCGGTAGATTTGTTCGATTCGGAGGCTAAAGAAGAAAGATCTTCGTTACTATTTCTATATAGATAGCAGATGATTAATTAATGAATTAATTATATTACATGCACCTCACTGGCTGCGTCTTCGACATACACAAGGCATCGCCTTCTCCTCGCGAAGGCATCACCTTCAACCTCAAACAAGTCGTCTCTTCCCAAAAGAGGATCACCCTCACCGAAGTTGTTCGAGAACGTCGATACATCTAAATTTTCTTTCATGGATCACACCTTGTATCAACTCTTCCTTTTCTTCGTCTACGTAGTGGGTCCATATTTTACGCATAGGTGAAAAATGGATAAGTCAAAGCGGCTAAGGGAGAATGTTAGGTGCGGCGTTGAGAGATATAAACGTAATTGGAGAAACCCTAATATATACATACACAATAATAAAAATGAATTTACAATATCAGAAACCCTAATTCAGAGAAACCCTCGGGCTCGGATCCTATCGCGAAGAACCAATACCGAAATAAAGGCGGCAATCAATACATGTCATAATACAATGCGCAATCAATATGTAACACACATAGCTCTCAATTTTCTGAACATTTTGATATATTATCTGTATTTTTCTGACTTATAAATCATTAGTTATTGAATTTACAAGTTTATATCAATTTCGTGCGTGCCGAAGACTAATAATACCTAACTAATTAATAAACCTAATAATACCTAACTAATAATAAACCTAATAATCCAAACTAATAAACCTAATATGCTAGGAGAAGTGGATCAGGTAATATAAGCTCAAAGGGAGTAATGCAATAGATAGGACACTCTATCTATCGATAAAAGACGACGGTAGAATTGTATGCATAGTGGCAAGAATTGAAATGCTTTCGAAATCATAGGATTATACCATAGTAGGGCTATGCTTGCCTTTGCCTGTTGATAGATGAAAGCAGAGATTCAGGATCCTTGTACTTGACTTGATTACAGTTGGTCAAGTATTTGTCTTCGAGCTTCGACGGTGTTGATCTCTGGCTTTGATCTCGATCTCGATATCGTATTCTACCAGGAAGAACCAAAAACCGGAAAGAAAGGGAAACAATCAACACATGGCATCGATGCAATGCTCAAGCAAGTATGATGATATGACAAGTTGAATTGCATTGAAATGTAACCCTAAAGCATGCTCTACAATTAATTGGTGTTCCGAGGGGTGAAAACCCTAACTCGGAGAAACTCCGGAACACATGAGCGGGGTGGATTTGTTCTTCTAATTAAACTTGTCATTTAAGTTGTTGAACAATGCATGATTATAGCTTAGATAGCTAGGTTTCATTTTTCTGAACATTTTGATATATTATTCATATTTTTCTGACTTATAGATGAAAAGTTATTGAATTTATAAGATTATAATTATTTCTGAAATTATTAAAAGCTGGTTAAATTTTTTACACCGCAGTACCTGCATACCCACAGTGATCGGCCCCATGGCCACCTCGGCATACTTCAAGCAAGAGGACGGGGCTGGTTGGTTATTTCTCACCGAGGCGTGATCTAGCGCGAAGAGGTTGATGTGGGCACAGGCCACGCAACATGTGGGCGCCACAGACGCCACGTCGCTTAACGTTGCAGGCTAAACGGCGGCGGGTCGGCGCTAGGAGGCGGCGAGCGGGCTGCATGGGCTAGCGCTGGACTCCGCGTTGCGTTGAGCCAAAATGCAGCGACGCCGCTTGATTGGTCACCGAGCATGGCGCCGCAGCGGCGCGGTGGCGCTTGCGAGGTCATCGGCGGTGACTACAGAGCGAGAGAGGGAAAAAGGTCGGCGAGATCCGGTGCTCACCCCATCAAGGTTGTGACGGGAAGCGCGGGAGGTCTGAAGCGGCGTGAATGGCGGCGCGGCGGCGTTAGTGATGGAAGGGCGTGCTCGATTCCGGGAGAGGGCACCCCACAAGCGAGCCGGTGAGGAGGTTCTGGCGAGGCGGAGCTCTGAAGGCGGCGGCTTGCATGCGGTAGCGAGCAGCCGACGCAGCCGTCGCTTGATCCTGTGGGCGAGAAGAGATTGTGAGATAGGGAAGAAGAAGAGGAGGGGTACCCAGTTATAACCAAAGGAGTATACGTCCTGCTTGGAGCCACCAACCGGGATGTATACTCCAATTTTTTCAGCAGACCAAGGGGCGCGTGCGCAGGGGGTCTTTAGTCCCGGTTGGTGGCTCCAACCGGGACTTATGACCCTGTTTTCAAATTTTTTCAGGAATTTTATCTCTGTTCCCGCCTTGTTTTTTATTTTGGGGTTTAAATTTGTAATGTTTTTAAAATGATAATTACTTTGGAATTTAGAAAAACTTTAAACATAAAAAGTGTTTGGATTTGAATAACAAATTCAAAACCATTTTCTGTTTTTAAAAATAATTAATATAACCATTTAAACTATGAACCATTTAACATTAAAAATGAATTAACTTATATTTTTTGAATATTAATTTGGAATTTAGAAAAACTTTAAACATAAAAAGTGTTTGGATTTGAATAACTAATTCAAAACCATTTTTTGTTTTTAAAAAATAATTAATGTAACCATTTAAAATATGAACCATTTAATATTAAAAATGAATTAACTTATATTTTTTGAATATTAATTTGGAATTTAGAAAAACTTTAAACATAAAAAGTGTTTAAATTTGAATAAATAATTCAAAACCATTTTCTGTTTTTAAAAATAATTAATGTAACCATTTAAACTATGAAACATTTAAAATTAAAAATGAATTAACTTATATTTTTTGAATATTAATTTGGAATTTAGAAAAACTTTAAACATAAAAAGTGTTTGGATTTGAATAACTAATTCAAAACCATTTTTTGTTTTTAATTTGGATTTGAATTAACTTATATTTTTTATATATTAATGGGCGGGAAAAAAGGACGGGAAATAATGGGCGGAAAGAATATTTTATTAGGATAGAACTGGAATTAAAGTACATAACACAACTAACACAAAGTTACATAGAAGAACTGAAAATTAAGATACATGGCCAGATTAAGCCACAATCGGCCGAACTTGTTTTGCAATGTTGGAGTGATTCAATCATGCTCCTGCCTACACGTGTAATACTCGCCACTGTAGTCGCCAGACTGCTGCCGTCGTCAATCGCCATAGTTGAACCTTGAAGGGCTGGTACGAGTGTGTCTTGGACTTGAGGGTAGCGCAGAGGGCTAGAGTCGGCGGCCGTGTCGTGAGCCATGACGCTCTGGAGAGTCTCGCGCGCCACCACCGACGGCCTCGTTGAAGTTCGAAGGAGGTGGGCCGTCCTCCTCGTGCCTGGCGAGTGCCCTCTCACGCCGATCCACGAAGAAGGCTTCCCAAGTCGGGAAATAGTCGGGATGCCATCTGGGATTCCTCCGCTGCTCCGGCGTGAGCTCGAAGTAGTAGTGTTTCGTGATGGCCGCCGACGCGCCACACCTAGAGGGACAGGAGGAACCGACACGCCTCCGGCGCTCAGCATCCAGCCGATGGGGACATAGTAGCCCGCAGGGCAGGGGTAGTTCGAGGCGCAAAGCGCCTTCGCCTCCCTGGGGGTTAGTGCTACGGTGGAAGTCATGGAAAAGAGTGATGAGGTTGCAGATATGAGTCTAGATATGTGAAATGACAATGGATGACAACCCTACATATATATAGTGAGGAATGGCAGGAAGATAACTGGAGGGAAGAACTGGCAGGAAGAAATGGTGGGAAGAACTGGCGGGAAGAAAAATGGCGGGAAGAAATGGCGGAAAGAAAAATGGCGGGAAGAAAAATGGCTCATTTATAACTTGCATTGGATCTCTGAAGAAACCACATATTGCGAGTCTAAAAATTATTTTTTCAAAAAATCACGGGCGTTAGATCATGTACCTGTAGTACAAACCGGACCCACTTCCTACCGATTCGGCAGACATTTGTCCTTTTTACCCGGGATGGACGAAAAGGTTTGAGATTTCCCGGTTGGGAGATAGTCCATGTAAGTTGGTCTAGTATTTTAGGAAAATGGGACGGTAGCATTCTGAAACAACATTTTGGTGGTTACTTCACAAAACGACCCGTTTTTTGCACTAGGAAAATGGAAAAGGGATTTTCCGTGCGACGAAAAGGAAAACTTCCTCCTGCAACATTGTTCTCCACACCAATGTCCACAGGCATGCATAATATGGGCACAACATCACAAACTATGCCGTGATTCAGCACATAACATCGATCATTTGGACCGAAAGCCATGAAACCTCGAACATGATAGTTCATTTTGTGAAGGTTTTTTCGAGACATGATCAATATACCAAGTCTGGTATTTTTCCTTTCAACTATGTCACATAATATGACACCACGCAAAGGATTTTCATTGTTCGGATTTTTTTTGAATTTCTTATGCCCGTTCTGAATTTTTTGAATTTCTAACTATGGTCGAACCGGCGTGCATGAAGATAGGGGATGAGCATCGTTAGAACTTGCATTGGATCTATGAAGAAACCACATATTGCGAGTCTAAAAATTATTTTTTTCAAAAAATCATGGGCTTTAGATCATGTACCTGTATTACAAACCGGACCCACTTCCTACCGATTCGGCAGAGATTTGTCCTTTTTACCCGGGATGGACGAAAAGGTTTGAGATGTCCTGGTTGGGAGATAGTCCATGTAAGGTGGTATAGTATTTTAGGAAAATGGGACGGTAGCATTCTGAAACAGCATTTTGGTGGATACTTCACAAAACGACCCGTTTTTTGCACTCGGAAAATGGAAAAGGGCTTTTCCGTGCGACGAAAAGGAAAACTTCCTCCTGCAACATTGTTCTCCATACCAATGTCCACATGCATGCAATATATGGGCACATCATCACAAACTATTCCGTGATTCAGCTAGCACATAACATCGGTCATTTGGACCGAAAGCCATGAAACCTCGAACATGATAAGTCATTTTGTGAAGGTTTTTTCGAGACATGATAAATATACCAAGTCTGATATTTTTACTTTCAACTACGTCACATAATATGACACCGCGCGAAGGATTTTCAATATACTAAAGGTTCATCTTTAGTCCTGGTTGTAGGGATTTCGGCAGGCTGGGCCAGGCAACACTAATGATAGGGGTGAGTGTCGACATTATGTCGTGCAGCGTGTACCTTGTCCCGGATGCTGTCACCAACCGGGACTAAAGATGAACCTTTAATCCTCGTTGGAGACACCAATCGGGATAAAACACGAGTCAACACTAATAATAGAGGTGAGTGTCGACATTATGTCGTAAGTGTCGACACTATGCCGAGTTTCTTGTACTATAAATAGGCATCCTTGTGAGTCCAGTCCTCCAGCCAGATTGAGGCATCTCCAATATTGTTTTCGAGCGAGGACACCACTACGACCATTTCGAGGAGATGCGCGGATCGATCCTCCGATATCTCCAAGAAACTGGTCATAGAGGCACTCCCTAATATGTGAAATTAGTTAGCTCCCAGGTGTATTGATCTAGTTAGAGAAGTTACAAGCTGCAAGATGGTTTTCGAGAGTAGGGACACCACTACGACCAGTTTCATGGAGATGCCACCGGATCCCGATCCTCCGGCATCTCAAGAAACTGTTCATAGAGGCACTCTAATATGTGAAATTAGTTAGCTCCAGTGTATTGATCTAGTTAGAGAAGTTACAAGATGGATGGTCGAGCGAGGACACCACTCGACCGTTTCGAGATGCGCGGATCGATCCTCGGCATCTCCAAGAAACTGGTCATAGAGGCACTCCTAATATGTGACCAGCAGCGTTTGGAGATCAGATCTTAATGGTAAGTACGAATCGCGACAACTTCTTCATAGTCCCGGTCCAGCCACAAAACGGGACTAACACTCAAGAAATTTATTAATATTAAAAACTGAGACTACAAAACCGGGACTAAAGGCCCCCCTATATATAGTCCTGGTCAAGCCACAAACCGCGAAAGATATCCCGGCCAGACATGAACTAGAGTTACATAATATGACCATGAACTTCTTGGCATATGTCCTTCCTTATGATCGCTTCATACGTAACCATGGAGCATCTTCTGTACTTAACGGAATTCTTGGGTCAGTTTTCACTGTGAAGGGCGGAATTTCATCAAACTTATTATAATCTTCTGACATGTCTGTCTTGTCCTCGATTCCCACGATGTTTCTTTCCCTGAAAGAACTATGTGACACTTTGGCTCATCATATGATGTATTCGTTTGCATTTTTCTTTTCTTTTTTCGGTCTGGAGGACATGTCCTTCACATAGAAAACCTGAGACACATCATTGGCTAGGACGAATGGTTCATCTCTATAACCAAGATTGTTGAGATACACTGTTGTCCTTCCGTACATCAGGTCTATCTTTACCCCTTCCCCATTCAGGTTGACCCATTTGCAGCGAAACAAAGGGACCTTAAAAGAGACTCCATAGTCTAGTTCCCATATCTCCTCTATGTAACCATAGTATGTGTCCTTTTGTCCATTCTCGTCTATTGCATCAAAGCGGACACCACTATTTTGGTTGGTGCTCTTTTTATCTTGGGCGATCGTGTAGAATGTATTCCCATTTATTTCGTACCCTTGGAAATTCAATATAGTAGAAGATGGTGACGCGGACAACAAGTATAGATGATATCCAATAGTGGTGTCATTCAAGAGATGCGTCCGCATCCAACTACTGAAAGACTTCATGTGTTCATCTGTAATCCATGATTCAGGCTTCCCCGGGTTTTTGGAGCATACAATATTCTTGTGTTCCTCGATATACGGAGCTGCCAAGGTGGAATTATGTAGAACTGTGTAGTGTGCTTTAGTGAAATAATCCCCATCCCTACATATCATTGCTTTCTTTCCTAGCGTGTCTTTTCCACTTAGTCTTCCCTCATGCCGCGAGTCAGAAACACCAATCGGCTTAAGGTCAGGAATAAATTCAACACAAAACTCAATGACCTTCTCTATTCCATATCCCTTGGAGATGCTTCCTTCTGGTCTAACACAGTTATGAACATATTTATTTAAGACTCCCATGAACCTCTCAAAGGGGAACATATTTGTGCAGAAATACCGGACCGAGAATGGCAATCTCTTCCACTAGGTGAACTAGGAGGTGCGTCATAATATTGAAGAAGGATGGTGGGAACACCAACTCAAAACTAACAAGACATTGTACCACATCCTTCTGTAACCTTGGCAGAATATCTGGATTGATTACCTTCTGAGATATTGCATTGAGGAATGCACACAGCTTCACAATGGGTACTCGAACATTTTCCGTTAGAAGCCCCCTCAATGCAATCAGAAGCAACTACGTCATAATCACGTGACAGTCATGATACTTCAGGTTTTGGAACTTTTTCTCTACCATATTTATTATCCCCTTTATATTAGATGAGAAGCCAGACGACACCTTGATACTGTAAAGTACTTCAAAAAAGATTTCCTTCTCTGCTTTGGTAAGATCATAGCTGGCACGACTTAAGTGACGCCCTTTATCTGTCTTGTTCTGTGTATGCATGTTCTTTGGGTCTTTCATAATTTGTTGGTCCTCCCGTGATTCTGGTGTATCTTTTGTCTTCCCATACACGCCTAGGAATCCTAGCGAGTTCACATAAAGATTCTTAAATCACGTGCATCACGTCGATTGAAGAGCGGACACGTAGGACTTTTCAATATGGTAGCTCCCAAAATATAGATTTCTTCTTCCACATGGGTGCGTGTCCTGTAGCGACGTCGTTCGGAACTGATTAACCGTCGGGACCCTTTCCAAAGATTACTTCTATGTCCTTGACCATACCAAATACATCATCACCAGCAGGGAGTTCAGTCTTCTTCCGGTGATCTGCCTCACCTTTGAAATGCTTGCCTTTCTTTCTTACGGGATGATTGGTCGGAAGAAATCGTCGATTCGCCAGGTACACAACCTTCTTGCATTTATGCAAATATGTACCTTCAGTCTTATCTAAACAGTTACTAAGAGCAGGTCAATCATTGATGGTTACGAAAAGCAACTCTCGTAGATCAAATGGCCCCTGTTTGTTCTCATCCCACGCACGTACACCTGGTTTTCCCCACAGCTGTAAGAGTTCTTCAACTAATGTCCTAACGTACACATCAATGTCGTTTCCTGGTTGCTTCGGGCCTTGGATGAGCACTGGCATCATAATGAACTTACGCTTCATGCACAACCAAGGAGGCAGGTTGTAGATATATAGAGTCACGGGCCAGGTGCTATGACTGCAGCTCTGCTCCCCAAAAGGATTCATGCCATCCATACTTAGACAAAACCATAAGTTCCTTGCGTCACCTGCAAAGTCTGGGAAGTCTCTCTCGATTTTTGTCCACTGTGACCCATCAGCAGGGTGTCTCAACTTCCCGTCTTTCTTACGGTCTTCTTTGTGCCATCGCAACAACCTGGCATGCTCTTTGTTTCTGAACATGCATTTCAACCTTGGTATTATAGGAGCATACCACATAACCTTAGCAGGAACCCTCTTTCGGAGGGGCTCTCCCTCAACATCAGTAGGGTCATCTCGTCTGATCTTATACCGCAATGCATTGCATACCGGGCATTTATCTAAATTCTCATACTCCTTACCGCGGTAGAGGATGCAGTCATTAATGCATGCATGTATCTTTTGCACATCTAATCCTAGAGGACAGAGAGTCTTCTTTGCTTCGTAGGTACTCTCGGGAAGTTCGTTATGTTTTGGAAACTTCGGCTTCATTATTTTTAGATTATTTTCAAATGAGGAGTCAGGACCACACTCTGCCTTCCATCGCAACAATTCCAGTGTGGTACCAAGCTTTGTGCTGCCATCTTCAGAATTTGGGTACAACAATTTCTTGTGATCTTCTAACATGCCCTCTAACTTCAACTTCTCATTTTATGTTTCACAGTCTCGCTTTGCATCAGAAATGACCCTACCAAGTTCATCAGTCGGCTCATCTGATGCCCGTTCTTCACCTCCTTCCTCTCCATTGTCTTCCATTGCAGTATCACTGTATTCAGGAAACATATGATGATAGTTGTTATCATCATCTTCTTCTTCACCATCTTCCATCATAACCCCTCTTTCCCCGTGCTTGGTCCAGCAATTATAGTTGGACATGAAACCTTTCATAATCAGGTGGCCGCGAATGATTTTCGAGGAAGAGTACTCCTTGTTGTTCCAACATTGAACACATGGAAAATGTATAAAACCATTCTCTTTGTTTGTCGTAGCCACATCGATAAATTTATCCACGCCTTTCATATACCTGGGTACACGCCGGTCACCATACATCCATTCCCGACCGTTCATCTACATCATATAAGTAAGTTTATCAAAAACAGGACATCATAAATAGTGAAATGACCAATTCACATCGATAGATGCATTGTATCAATGACAGAGAAAAGATAAGATTGCTAACCTCGATCGAGGGAAATAAAGAGGAGAGAAAGCTCAAGTGCGTCTCGGACACCTTCTATATTTTTGTTCTATGAGAAATTGAACGGGATCATTCACTCAAACATTTCATCAAACACCTTGAATGCATGCATAGGAAAAAAAACTAGCACACCCCTCACACCTTCCACCAAGAAAAAACAGAGTGGAGGCAGAGGGCTGGGGCGTCGCATTTATAGAGGGCGGTATCATACGTCCCGGTTTGTAACACAAACCGGGACTAAAGGCATGTGCCACGCCACGTGGCTGACGCCCAACCTTTAGTCCCGGTTTGTGTTACAAACCGGGACGCATGCCCCCTACCAACCGGAACGCATGCCTCCGGCCCCCGTGCCTGCTCGAACCGGGACGCGTGCCAACATTAGTCCCGGTTCGTGGCGACTTTCCACTAGTGGTGGCTAAGGACTTCTATAAAGAAGTCGGAGATTGGGAGGGACACGCCGCACACCAGTTGGGATTTGAGGTATACATTTTCTCCGGCTAGGAGAGAAGGGATGACCTCACCGGCTGGCGTTGCCCGCCAGACCAGACCCTCCGTCGCAGGGAGGTACCCCTCGGCGAGCATCTCTTGGAGATCGTTCTCGGTGATGTCCGAGCCGTGCCATTCCCCCTTCTGGGAATCAGCCTCTTCTTCCAATAGCTCCAGCCCCGCTGGAATATGGTCGCTACCAGTGGATTCCACCACCGCGATACGCGGCACCACCACGCCCTCCGGTAGGACGTGGACGGAGCCTGTTGGCTTAGCCGTGGCCTCGCGTGACGCCGCCATGGATGGAGTAGTGTTGCTGCTAGCCATTGGTACAGAGGGAGAGTGGCCGTGAGATTGGAAGGAAAGGCTAGGGTTTTTCCTATGTGCGCGCGGAAAGCTCGAGTAGACGTTTGCTAGAGGACGAAGACGATGCGAGGAAGAATGGGGTGAAAAGATAGAAATCACCACGGTTACAATATATAGTACTCGGCATCAAGATTCGTGCAAATTGATCGAACAGTTGCTGCATGGATAGAGCCTGCGCGAGCGTGCGCGGAAATTTTGCCACGTTCCCACCGCCACCTCCAATGTTTCGCATCCTTCGCGCGGGAAAAATGTCTATGATTGTTTTCTATGCATGTGTGAGTTATGAGGCGTCGCTAACCTATGGTCTACGACACTCTACTGGCATAGGCAGATGAACCATCCCATCTGAAGATTCCGGCATGGACAGATCCAGTCTGACTATGAGAAGAGTACGATGGAAGATTCAACAGTTCTCCGACTTACATGTTGAAGACGGAGAACATCGCAGGGTTCTTGGTAGGACTACAAGATATTGCTTGATGATTTTCCCACATCCATCTAGTGGGAGCATTCAGTATGAAGAGGCAAGACGGCGCAAGATCTCGGAGTTCTCTGGGGCTACTGTTGGGGATATGCTAAATGGGTATCACCATTGCATGTCTCTATCCGCATAACCCGGGTGGCCCATATTCCGTAGCAAGTCCTATGGCCTGCTAGGCGTCCCAGTTAGATGGATCTAGAAGGGAGGCCCATGCTGGATAAAGGAAGGCTACATGGAGTCACCAGCGTACCCGGAGCCTTGGAGTGCAAGACACGTTAGAATAGTTGTGTACCGTGTAGGACTTTGTAACCTGTTCGGCTAGGACTTTGCTTGTAACCCTAGGATCTAGCGACTATATAAGCCGGGCCTAGAGGAACCTTTAGGGCACCAATTAACTCATATTGCGCACAACGAACCGATCCTTGTAACTCAGCGTATTGCCATTATAGTGATTTATAGCAGGAGGAGGATTCCGCCACCATTGTGGGATCTAAACCTGGTTAAGATGTGTTACCTCGTACCCACCAAACTTCTTCCTTACCCCACGTCTCTAAACACGAACTTTGAGGACCCCTCTGTGGCGTACTCGTCGACAATACCACGACACTCTGTCTCCTCGTCCGACTTGTCCATCTTGTTCTTGTGCGACTGCTGCGCGTCGATGAGGTGGTAGGAATTGTTGTGCAGCACCTTGCTGATGATGAAGGGTCCCTCCCATGGAGGGGACAGCTTGTGCATTCCCTTCATGTCTTGTATCGGCCGGAGCACCAGGACAACTTCGCGAAACACGATGGGCCGGATATGGTTGGAGTGATACCGGTGCAGCCCTTGCTGGTAAATGGCCGATCTGGACAAGGCCAGCTCGCGGGCCTCCTCGAGGAGGTCCATGCTATCCTCCATCGCCTCCTGGTTCTCCCTCTCCGTGTAGAGGAGCTTGCGGGGTGAGTCGAACTTGATGTCCCCCGGGAGGACCGCTTCCGAGCCGTAGGTGAGGAAGAACGGGGTGAAGCCGGTTGATCGGTTTGGGGTGGTGTGAAGTCTCCACAGCATAGCCGGGAGTTCCTCGATCTAGCAGCCGGGAGAGTGCTCCAGTGGCTCGACCAGCCGGGGCTTGATTCTGGCTAACACCAAGCCATTTGCCCTATCCACCCGCCCATTGGATTGCGGGTGCGTGGCGGACACGAGATCCAGTCGGATCCCCTTGTTGTGGCAGAACTGGGAGAAGGCCCCCTTGGCGAAGTTCATGCCGTTGTCGATAATAATGTTGTGGGGATACCCGAACCGGATGATGTCCCAGAAGAAGGTGACGACCGTGGCACCGTCCAGCTTCCGGATCGGCTTTGCCTCGATCCACTTGGTGAACTTCTCCACCTCCACCAGCAGGTGGGTCATGCGACTCGGGCTCACTTGAAAGGGCCGACCATGTCCAGCCCCCAAACAGCGAATTGCCACATGATCAGTATGGTTTTGAGTGCTAAGGTCGACATGTGCCTTAGCCGGACGAACCAGCTGTTCCGCATCCTCTGAGGCGGTAGGCCAGTAGAACCCATGACGCATTGCCTTCGCCACCAGGGCGTGAGAAGAGGCGTGGTGGCCGCACTCCTCCTGGTGGATCTCCTTCAGTAGCCGGTAGCCAATATCCACATCGACGCACCGCTGAAAAACGCTCGAGGCGCTGCGCTTGTACAGCTCCATGTTGGTGATGGTGTATGTGTGCGCTTGGTGCCGGATTTGCCTTGCCTCCACCTCGTCAGCCGGGAGCTCATCATTGAGGAGGTAGTTCATGAAGGGCTAGGCCTAGGATGGAACTTCCCGGATAGTGAAGACACTAGCCGGCACGATCTGGAGCTCATCTGGGGGTCGGCCGGGTGGGATGCCTAAGTCGGCAGGCACAGAGCCTTTTGCCTTGCTCGACGATGGCTTGCCTGAGGAGGAGGCAGTCCCTGGGTCTTTCGATCCGGAGGGCACAATAGTGGGGCCCAGCTTTTTCGAGCCGGCATCCCACGGGTCTGCTACCCAGATGATGGATTTGGATTCTGGAGAAGGGGTGATGCTGGGCTTGCGGAGGTGTTCCAAGGATACTCTGGGCGGGATGGCCGCTCTAGTGGATCCGATTCGCGCGAGCGCGTCGGCTGCCTCGTTGTTGGCATGGGGAACGTGATGGAATTCCCATCCCACGAAGCCGGCACTGAGCAGCTGGATGTGGAAACGGTAGAGGGCCATGTTGGCGTCCCGGGCGTCCTACTCGCCGGATACTTGCTGCACCACCAGATCTAAATCGCTGAAGCAAAGGATCCGGCGGATGCCGATGTCTTTCGCGAGCCGGAGCCCGTGCGCGAGAGCTTCGTACTCGGCGATGTTGTTCGAAGCAGAGAAGTGGATCTGCAATACGCACTCCAGCCAGTATCCCTTGGGCGAGGTGAGCACGATGTCGGCTCCCAAGCCCCCGCGCATCTTCGAGCCGTGGAAGTGCAGCTTCCAGTAGTCGGAATCAACAATAGGTGGCAGGTACTGGTTCTCCGCCTAGTCTACGAAAAAGCCAGCCACCGCTTGAGACTTGATGGTGATCCTGGGCTCGTACTGGATGCAGTAGGTGGCCAGCTCGATGGCCCACTTGGCTATCCGGCCCGTGGTGTCCTTGTTGCCGAAGATCTCGCCCAATGGCGCGGTGGACACCACGGTGAGCGGTTGCTCCTGGAAGTAATGCTTGAGCTTCTTGCAGGCTAGGTAGACGCTGTAGCACATCTTCTGGTAGTGGGGGTAGTTCTGCTTGGAGAGGGAATGCACTTTGCTGAGGTAGTAGACGGGTCATTGAACCGGCTGGGCTTTGTCTTCCTCGTGACACTCCACCGACAGCACGACGCTGACCACCCGTTTGGTGGCGGCTATATAGAGCAACATCGGCTCCTTCTCACCGGCGTGGTGAGAACCGACACTGTGGATAGCATGCGCTTAAGGTCGTGGAATGTGGCATCCGCCTGCGCAGTCCAAGTGAAGTTCTTCGTCTTCTTCATCAGCTGGTACAACGGTAGTGCTTTCTCCCCAAGCCATCTCACGAATCGACTGAGGGAGGACAGGCATCCGGTGAACTACTGGACACCAAGCAAGCTCTTAGGCAGCTACGTCCTCTCGATGGCCGCGATCTTCTCCGGATTGGCCTCGATCCCTTGGCTTGACACGAGGAAATCGAGGAGCTATGCAATAATGGAAGATGCTCCCATAGTACGAAAATATCCGCGTGATTTCCGAGGCATGAGGCTCCTCTGAGGTGACCGTTGATCGGCCTCCGGCAATCGCCAGCTTCCCTCCGGTGTGAGGGTTGCATGGATTCCTCAGGTGGTTGTTGGAAGATCACCTACTCTGGTGTATCAATGGGTGGTAAGTTCCTTGAAGGCTCAATTATTCTCTCGGCGGATTCTTGGCTGGTTCTTCTCAACGCCAAAGGCTCTCCTCTTGAGGGCAGATGTTTGGAAAATGGGGAGAAATTTTTTGTTGGAACTGTTTTGAGGTTCCCCTCTCACCTTTCTCGTGTCAACGATCTTTTGGTTCCTTCATATGGATTTCTTGGTAGATCTCCTACCATTACTGGGTCAGATGAACATACTGGTTTGAAATGGCACTACTAGGAAAACGGCTATAGGTAAGCCATACTTCTGTGGCGCACTTGCTAGTGGTGCCCCACGGGCAAAATATGCGTGGCGCACTGCCCACAGGTGCCCTACGGCTAACTGTCGTAAGCGTGGCACACATGGGGGTGGTGCGCCACGGCTATGTGTGGGTCAGGGCACACATGAGGCCACAACACACATACCCGTAGCGCACTAGGTCAAGGTGTGCTACGGATGTGTCACTTAGACGTAGCGCACTACGGGCATGTGTGCTGCAGCAGCTAGGTCAACTTAGCCGTATGGCACTCTGCCCTAGTTCCCTACGGCTAAGTGGCCTGCACCAACTCCACCCCCCCACCCCCCCTGGATCGCCTTTTTAGGTTTTACAAAAAATAAAAGAAAATAATAAACATTTCAAAAAATAAAATCCTTTCATCTTTAGGTAGGTAATGTGGTATAGTTTCTAGGAAAATTAACAAACATGAGTTTCCACTTTTTCTGCAAAAAAAAGTCATGCCATGGTAAAATGGCCGTAACTTTTGCATACGATGTCGAAAAAAATCGTATAATATTCCAAAATGACGAGAACGAGATTTCACATCCGTTCGCAACCACCTACAGTCATTTAGTGATTATTTAGATTTTCAAAATTCGTAAAAGAGTAAAAAGTTACAGTCAAAAGACCGTTTTTTCCTGCGGAAAAAAATAGAGGGCAACTACGAGTAAGTTGGGCGGGATTCAAAATTTGAATCCCCACCCCGCCCTCCTACCTTTTCCTTCCCCCTTTTCCCTCTCCCTTTTCCTTTCCCTTCTACTTCTTCCTTCTTCCTTCTCCTTCTTCCTTCTCCTTCTCCTTTTCCTTCTCCTCCTTCCCCTTCTCCTCTCCTTGCAGTGATGGCGCGACGAAAGCCTCCTCCTCTCCTTGCAGTGACTGTAGAACGGTGGCGGTGCAATGGCGGCCTCCTCCTCTCCTTGCAGTGACGGCGGCACGACGACGACCTTCTCCTCCTCCTCGCAGTGACAACGGGCGACGGTGGCATCCTTCTCCTCACCGACCTCCCTTCCTCCCTCTCTTCCTCCATCTCTTCCTACCTACCTCTCTTCCTACCTCACTCTCTTCCTACCTTCCTTTCTCCAACCACACCCTTCCTACCACCTCGACGGTGGCGAGGACTAGAGCGGCCACGGCCTCCTGCACCTTCCTGCGGTTGTAGGTCGTGGCCACGACCATGCTCCGGCGAGGTGACACGACGGCGGTGATGCATGGACCCGATTGGTTTTGCAATTCAAAACGAGGGTGTCTTTTGCATTTTTTGTTTTTTGAAAAACACATCTGTGGAGCACCCTATACCCCTACCCGTGGCTCACCTGGTAGTGCACCACGCCTATCTTGAGATAACCATAGTGCACCAGGCAGTGCACTACGGGTAAGAGATAGCCGCAGCGCGAGGCTAGTGGCGCACAGCTAGTGTGCCACCGATGCCCTTTTCAGGTGCGCCATGAATGGCCATTTTCCTACTAGTATGGCATGCTCTTTACTCCTCTTTACCGGCAGATGATCTTGCGCAGGCTAAGGGATTCTTAATGCTTTTTCCTAGCGCAAAAAGATTGGTTCTTCTCAATCAAAATGAGGTGCTTATTGATGCTCGGTATTTGCTCCATGATGAATTGGTGGATTCTGGTATGACTATTGATCTTAATGCTCCAATCTTTGCTAAACAGCCCAAGACTACTGTCATCGTACCAAAGGCTCTGGATTTCTCCAATGTTCCCTCCAAATTTGATGCCCCGGCTTCGACCTTCTCTCATAAGTTTGATCTGGTTGTTAAGCACCCTGCTCTTGATTTTTCTTTAGGGCAAGAATTTGAGAAAAATATTCTCAAGAAATTTGGGCATCAAGTTAACTTCCAAGGTGGTTTCAGAAGGAAAGCTTCCTTTTTGGTCTGTTCATTTGGGAGAGCAAATTTCAAGTTGGACATTCATACTATTGGAATTGCACTTCAAGCTTGTTTTGCAGGGTTGGCAGCAAAATTCCTAGTGAGATCCCTTCAGAACAGAACTTTCTGTTTCTCGGTTGCATCGAGGGCTATGGGTTTTGAAATTTACAATATTTCAAAATTTTCTTGTGAATCGTTCGTGATGCATATTAACCTTTGGGGTAAAGGAGGTCCAAATTGGATTTTTGAAGAGAAGGAATTTTATAAGGAATCAGATAAAGATTGGAAGTTTGTCACATACAAAAAGAAATGTCTGAGTAAACCTTATTTGATCAAGTACGTGAAAAAGGTGCAATCGGTCTTTCAGCGACTTGAATAGTATGCTATCGCCACCATTAATCCCCTTCTTCCTGGTCAGGTTCCTTTTGCAAATATTCATGATGTTCTGCTTGATTTCCTCAACAATGAGGCTCGTGTGGATTTTCGAGACATCGAGGCATGTCCCTTTGGTGCTTCCTATGTTCAGTTCCACCATGTCAGTGATAGGGAGCGGCTCATTGCGAACATCCCCATCCCGTTTCAGGATGTCAATGTTTCGTTTGTTAAGCACAGGGAGATAACTGGAGAAGGACCCAATTTAACAATGAATGTTGGGTCATGCTTGTTGGGACACCTCTGGATCACTTGCACACTAAAGACCTGAACTCTTTTTTTGCCGATATTGCAAAGGTTCTGATGTGGGAGAGGGACCCTGATCACAAGGGCAGAATCTTGTCTAAGGTTAGGGTCACTGGTCTTGTGGAAATTCCAAAAAGTGTGAGGTTTACCATTGGTGATATGGTGGAGACCGAGTCTTGGACTTTTTTTGTGGAAGTTTTGAATAACAACCTGCTTGGTGGTGGCCCACCTGATGAGGATCCTTTACCTAATGAAAATGTGGACCCCCACCCCCTGCCTGACCTTGGCCCATAGGTGCCCCCTCCACCCCCACCTCCAGCACTTGCTGGTGGGGTTAGTGGTTGGGGACAACGGCTCCACCACCACCACCTGCTGGGGCTAATGCTGGCTGGGATCAGTGGGAGGCTGCTGATGCTCCTGTGCAGGGGCCTGTTGTGGCTCCTGGTGAAGATATGCTTGTTGATAACCTCAATTTACCACCTCAGGAGGCCAATAGTGCTGTCACTGGTAATGTACTGTGCAAGACTGGGATTCTGATGATGATGAGTCTGTCAATGCTAAGCCTTTCCCTGTAGAGGAGCAAGTGGTAAATGTTGCAGTTCAGGGGGTTGGCATAGGAGAAGGTTTGCAAATATCCTTTAGAACTACCTGGATGACGAGGATGAAGAGAATCCCATTGATCCTGGTGATGATTCTGGGGAGAACAATTACTGGATGATGGAGGATCAGCATCTCTTATCCCCCCAATGAAGCCCATCTTCAAATTGGCCTGACAAGAACCTTTGTTACAATTCCTGATGTCCATGCTGCAAAACAGGCCTTTTCCCAGCAAGGGCTTGAGCTATGGGAAAGATTTTTTTCTCCCCACCAGCACAGGGCTTCATCCTCCAAGGGATCTCTTAAATGTGATATCCCTGTAAGTTGGTTCAATTTCATTATTCTCATGCTTGCTACAACTGAAAAATTCAATTGGGCAATAAATTTCCTTGTTTCTCCTCTTTGGGAAATTATTAAGGAACCTATTACTGAGCAGAATACCATTTCTTTCATCATTCCTAATGAGAGCTTTACTCAGATGGATCCTCCTTGCTTGGGTGCTGGAAAATTGAAGTCTGCTGGTACTACTTCCACTCCCTCCAATAATAGAAAAGGAAAGGAACCCCTGGCTGAATCTGAGGTGAGAAGGAGTCCTAGAATTGTGGAATTAAATGGGGGCTTCAGGAGTCATATTAATTGCTCTATCTCAGACTGTCTTACTTGTAATGCTGCTCCCCCTGTTTAAATCCTAAGGTGGTTAAAAATCTTGCTGCTTCTTTCTGTAAGGTCAAGGAAGGGGACCTAGACAAGAGGCTACACAAGAAGGGCAAAGTCACTGAGATTTCCATCAAGGCCCCTAGTAAGGGAAACAATAAAGGGAATGGCATCCCAAGTGTAAGCCAGGGGCAAGAAGAAGCCTAGAGCTGCTGGAACCTGTGCACAGCAAGCCAAGAAGAAATCTCCCAAATAAGTGTCAAATGTGTCACACAACTTATTTTTTTGGGACCTTGTTGGTTCCTTGCCTATGGTTTTGTAATAGAATTTCTATGGCTAGCTTATCTCGAGTTGTGGTAATTGGTGTGCACTTTGACTATGTGATTGGCTTCTGGATTATCAAATGGCTATGTCTTTTATGTCAATGCTTGGGGGTGATTTCATATGTTGTGTCACCCCAAAATCAATCCTGCTATATGGTTTTTTATGGATAACAAAAGAATATGGAAGATTTTAAATTGTAATATTAGGGGCATGAACTCTGACAAAAAAATGGGTGTCCCTCAGAAATAAGATTGATGGATCTGAGTGTGACATTATTTTTCTTCAAGAAACTAAAAGGGAAGATTTTGATCTTGCTTATCTCAGAAAATTTTGCCCTAAAAAGTTTGATAAATTTGAGTTCCTACCTTCAATTGGAGCTTCTTGGGGTCTAATTGTCATTTGGAATAGCTCTCTCTTATCTGGACAAATATCTTTTCAAAATGAGTACTGCATTTCGATAAACTTGACTTCTCTTTTGTATAAGGATGTCTGGATCCTTACTAATGTTTATGGTCCCTATCAACCTGAGAAGAAGGCAGATTTTTTGGAATGGTTTGCCAATGTTTATATGCCTGATGATATGGATTGGCTGATTATGGGGATTTTAATTTCAAAATAAAGCCCTCTGATAGAAATAGACATGGTGGGTATGTCAATGACATGCTTCTCTTTAATGAAGCCATAAGCAATCTGGGTCTCATTGAGTTGCCCCTTAAAGGAAGAAAATTCACCTGGAGTAACATGCAGAAGGAGCCTCTCCTGGAGAGGCTGGATTGGTTCTTTACCTCTGCTTCTTGGACTCATAATTACCCTTCCTCATTTGTTTTCCCCCTTTCCAAACCCAACTCTGACCATTTGCCTTGTTTCATCTCTATTGGCACAAAGATTCCAAAGGCTCATATTTTCAGATTTGAATTTTTTTGGATGCAGCATAGTGATTTTAAAGCAATTGTTCAAAATGCTTGGAACATTCCTGTGGGTTTTATTGACTCTTCCAAGCTAATTAATGCTAAGCTTAAAAATGTCAGGAGGGGTTTGAAGCTTTGGGCAAGGAAGTTGCCATGTCTTAAATCTCAAATAAACAATGCTAATGCAACTATTGAGCTCTTAGATGTCCCGGAGGAAATGAGAACTCTTACTATATTGGAATGGAACCTAAGGGACTTGTTGAAAACTCTTGTAATTTCTTTGCATCCAAATCAGAATGCTTATTGGAAGAAGAGAGGAAAAATTAAGTGGGTTAAGCTTGGTGATGAAAATACCAAATTCTTTCACTCAAAATCCACCATCAGATATAGGCACAATTATATCTCATTTCTAAAAAATGAAATTAATGAGGAAGTTCAGGAGCACTCTGACAAGGCTGACCTTCTTTGGCATGCTTTCAAACAAAGAATATGCACTTCTGATAATCTGACTTGCATTTCAACCTGAATGAGCTCTTTTTTGGAGGAATGACTTCTGATGATAGAGAGAATTTGGAAAAACCTTTCACTGACAAAGATATTGACGAGGTGATCAAGGACCTCCCAAATGACAAATTTCCTGGTCCTGATGGTTCTAATAATGAATTCATCAAGCTCTGTTGGCCTATTATTAAAGAGGATGTTAAACAGCTTATTGTTGACATTTATGATGGCAGGATCTCCTTGGAAAGCATTAATGCCTCTTTTATCACTCTAATTCCAAAAAATGAGAATCCTATGACACCTGCATATTTTAGACCTATTTCTCTGTTGAATATTGTGTTCAAGATTATCACCAAAATTCTGGCCAACAGACTTCAGAATGTCATTCTAAAGCTTGTTCACAAGAACCAATATGGCTTCCTCAAGAAAAGATCTATCTGTTGCCTGTCAAAACTCACCGGCGGGCAGCGACGAGCAACACGAAGAGCCGGGAGGCTCCCAGAGCGGCTGGTGGGCCCTGGTCCCTCGGTCAGCAACGCAAATCTTCCGCACGCACGCGTCTGTCTTGGTTCGAGGCGTGCCACTGACCTATACCTGGTCGAAGGTGATGGATTGTTCCGATTGGTTTCCTGCACGGTAAACAAGTATCGTAAAATTCGAGCCGTGATCGGCTCCCGTGTTTCACAGAATCGGCTTTCGAGCCGATTATCCCCATGGCTCGCATTGGATCTATGATAACATGGGGTTTTGCTTAATTACTACAAGCTAAATCGATCTACGACAGTTTGGTGTTTTCACCACGCAACCGGAACGTCCCGCGCGTAGTTGAGCCTAGTAGATACGAAAAATAGTAGAAAACCGATCCTAGAGAAGGCCTAAAAACCAACATAACGTCAATTCTCGGAACGTCCCCTCTAAGATCAATAAACCATACTTTACGTATTACGGATCGTTCAACCCGCTTGTGAGGCCTAATCACGTAGATATTAAACTAAACCTTGATGAACAAGGCACAACTATAACAGATCAAATCGACTAAGCGAAATCAAGCAAGATGCCACCTTCACACCCGGAGAAGGTGCAAAGACAGCGAGATAGCTAGAGGTAGCATAAATAAGCAATCATAGTAAAAGTATCGATGCTAGCTCTAACAAATCTGGTAAAGGTGTTACTCGCCATCAACAAGGCTTCAAGACGAGTAACACGGATAACGATAAGTAAAATCGCCTAGATCGCAAGATGCGATCTAGGCAGCATGGCACTTACCCGAGAAAAACCCTAGAAACAAGGGGTGGCGATGCGCCGAGATTGTGTTGGTTGTGAACGTGATTGTCCTCCTTTCTTTGATAACCATAGGTACATATTTATAGTCCGGAGACTCTCTACTTTTGGAATAACTCTACAACTCTATCTTTACCTAAACTGAAACGGAACCTAAACTGAAACAAAACCTACTATGATACAAGATACACGGGCAATTCAGCCCAAATTTATGCACTAGGCCGATCCAACAACGCGTTGAATATATGTCTCTTCTAAGCCCATCTTGATCACGGCCCATCCCCTTCGTAGGCCAAAATATGGCGATAACACATGCCCCCCTGGTTTTGGCAATGATAATTCCAAAACCACTCTGTGTTTTTCTTCTCCTGGGTTTTTTTTTCTATCGGGTTACGCGTACGTCAGAACGCGTGGCAGAACAGGATCGTCACGCCACCCCTTCATCATGATGCCCTGTCTTCTCAACTCCTCCGCAGTGCATGATTTGACGATTTTGGCGGTATGCTGGAAAGCGCTATGGCATTGAACCGTTTCTTCACTATTCCTCTTTATTTAAATCCGCTGAACAGTTCAGTCCCCATCTTCCTCCGTAGCGAAAACCCTCTTTCTTCACCGGAAAAACCCTCTTTTCGCCATGGCCTCCTCTGCTTCCTCCGATTGTCCTCCCACGCCTCCAATAGCCTCGGTGACGCGAACCAACTCGAACACCCGCCCGGCAACAACACTCTCGCCCCACAATGGTGGGACGAGAGGGGTTGGGACTTTGCCGTCTGGTCAGAGGACGATGCGTCCCTGACAGACGGCGAAGATAACCTTCAGTTCCTCGCCGACGGGGAGCTGGAGGCGGACAGCAGCGACGACGCCATGTCCTGGGATGGCGTCGACTCTTCTGAAGAAGAGGAAGAAGAAGAGGAGGAGGAGGACACCTCCTCCGAGGAGTACCAGCCGGTGAAGTACTTCCGTGCCGGGTCCGAAGACGGCGATGGCGAAGACGAGGACGAGGAGGCCTACCGCTTCCTCAAGATGGCGGCGACGAGGCAGTAGCGGCCCGAAGACAGGAGGAGGGACGGCGGCGGCAGCAGCGACGACGACCTCGGCCTTGATTAGGATTTAGTAGTAGTAGCATTAGTAGTAGCAGGACTCCTTTTGTAATCGACCATCCTTTTGCAATCGATCATCTTCAAATGAATGAAAATCTGTTCCCCAAAGCCTTTTCTGGTTTGCCCCTAATTTCGCTGATTGCCAAAATAGGTCGTTGCTCCAAGAGCCGATGACACCGCATCGGCTCCCATCATACTACACGCATACGGTCTAACAGGTCACAGCGCAAAGAGCCGATGACCACCCATCGGCTTCTCCAAAACCAGAACGTTGATACTGTATGGTTTCATTGCACGCCCATCCTTAGTGTCACGAACGTTGGTGAAAATTAAATCTGGTCGCATCTTTAGGCACCTCAAAACGGCCACTTCTTGGTTTAAAACGGTAACCCGCGACCCTTTTTCAAAATGGGCGACCTGTGTCCTTCTTCTTCAAAACGGGCGATCCAAACTCCAATTGCCCATCGAAAAACGTGCCCTAAACGAACAACTCGTGACCAGCAAGGATGATGGTGACGAAGCTGAAATCACCAAGTTGGACTACGTCCGTGCTGACACCTTCTACACCCTCGAGGCAGTAGCTCGTATGTGTAGGCTGGCATCTGTTGGTAGCTTGTGTGAACCTCTAGAGTCGATGACCTTGCATCGGCTATATTCGAATTTTTAATCGACCGATTTTCAACATCGGCCCCCACATTTTTACTGTCCATCGTCTTATGTGTTTTGCCTAGCCGATTTCAGGTATCGGCTCTTCTAGTTCTACTGTCCAACATCCCACATGCTTGGGAAGTATTTCTTGAGATGTTGACCGTTGACCGCCACTGGGAATTTCACGCCGTCCAGTTGCTCAAGCATGTACGCGTTCCCTCTTAACACTTGGTCGACCTTGTATGGCCCGTGCCAATTTGGAGACCATTTACCATATGCTGCGTCCTTAGTACCCAAGGGCAACACAGCTTCCCATACCAGATCTCCAACGTGGAACTCCTTTGGCTTCACCTTCTTGTTGTAGGCACGAGCTACTTTAGCCTTGTTCTCTTTTATTTTCTCAAGCGACCACAGCCTAAGCTCAGTCACATCTTCCACACTGTCACTCATCAAAGTTGCATATTCTTCAGCCGTTAGCTCATTCTGAAAAGTAACACGTCTCGATCCAGCCGTAATTTCCCAAGGCAATACGGCTTCTTGACCATAGACCAGATGGTACGGAGAGGTTTTTATCGCCCCATGGCACGACATGCGATAAGCCCATAAAGCCTCTGATAAAACCTCATGCCAACGCCTAGGGTGCTCATCGATCTTCCTCTTGATCAGCTTGATAAGACTTTGGTTGGACGCCTCAGCTTGCCCATTTGCTTGAGCGTAGTACGGGGATGACCGTATCAGCTTAATCCCTGTGTCCTCACAGAACTTTCTGAACTCGTGAGAAATAAAAACCGAACCTCCATCGGTTGTGATAGTCTGGGGAATCCCAAACCTATGAATGACGTGCTCTTTCACGAAATCGATGACATCTTTTGAACTTCGACTTCATAGGGACGGCTTCCACCCATTTGGTAAAATAATCATGATGGCCAAGATCCACATGTGGCCTTGCTTGACGGAGGATTGATCTTGCCGATCATGTCCATGCCCCAACCTCGGAATGGCCAAGGCTTGATGATGGGATTCATTGCTGATGCGGGTACCATCTGGATTTTTCCAAATATCTGACATGCTTGACACCCTTTGTAGTACTTAAAACAGTCCTCGAGCATGGTAGGCCAATAAAACCCTGATCGCCTGATCAACCACTTCATCTTATGAGCCGACTGGTGAGTCCCACAGGCGCCTTCATGTACCTCGTGTAGGAGCCGATTAGCCTCGGCTGTTCCCAGACATTTGAGCAATAATCCTTCCAGGGTCCTGTAAAACATTTCGTCCCCAATAAGCACATACTTCATGGCTCTGTACCTTATCCGTTTAGGTGCCCCCCGAGCCGAATCCTTCAAGTAATTGAAGATATCGGCTCTCCAGTCGTCGGCTTCCAGGAGCTGTACCTGAATATCGGCTCCCTCCGCTGCCTCTTTATAGCCTGAAGCCATCTGTGCAAGATCATTTGCCTCTATGTTCTGCGACCGCGGGATCCAGCCGAAGTTTACGTATCGGAATCGTGCCATCAACTCACGGCAGTGCAACCATAATGGGAAGAGGGACTCGCTCGCACTTGTACTCCTCTCGTGAGTTGGGAAATCACCAACCGAGTCACCAAAATTTCCACCGCCTCCGCTCCGGCGAGGAGTAACTCCATCCTTGCGTATTGCCTCGTGCACTCGGCTTCATTGTTGGTGCGAAGGGTAGACAACCGATGGAGAAGGAAAATGTTGCCCCCAGGCGACACGAGCAAAATGCCTATGCCGCAGCCATCGTCACAAACCGATCCGTCGAAAAACATAGCCCACGCTTTTATGGACAAGTCTGCTATGTTAGTGTTGATCCTCTCGCAATAAGATCAGCGGTACTTTGTCCTTAACAGCTTTCGCGGGTTGATACCGGATGTCAAACTCTGATAATGCAAACATCCATTTGCCCAATCGGCCTTTTAGCATAGGAGCCGATAGCATGTGCTTTATGACGTCCGACTTGCATATGATGATGACCTCTGCTGATAGCAAGATGTGGCGCTTGGTGCATGTAAAAACAAACAGAGGCACAACTTGTCGATATCGGATACCTCGTCTGCGTCCAGCATCCTTACCTTATGTAGAATACGACTCGCTCTAGCCCATCATGCGGTTGTACCACCACCGAGGCGATGGACGTGTCGACCATCGACAAGTAAATGTAGAACGGTTTGTCTGGGGTGGAACTAACATGGCGGCTTTGTCGGATATTCTTTGATCTCGTCAAGGCCCGTTGTTGTTACGCCCCGGTGGAATTCCTCGTCACTTTAATTTTCACGAGCCCCATGAACGGCTCTATCCTTCCCGACAGTTAGAGATGAATCGTCGGCGAAGTTGATCTTGCCGATGAGGCTGCAGCTCTTTCTTTGTAGTGGGTGGCTTCATTGTTCGTGACCGCCTCCTTACTCTTGAGCCGATCTCAATCCGCGTTCATGGACCAAGAAACCCAGAACCGACCGGCCGTTACTCGGCACACTTCTTTGGATTCATCCTCAGCCGAACTTTCTTGTTCGGTCCAGACGATTGTAGATCGCCCAAGTGCCCTTGCGCTGAAGCGGACTTGACCACGTCTTCAATGTAGATTTCCACCAGCTTGCCGATCAGGTCGTGGAAAATATAATTCATGGCCCTCTGGTATGTGGCGCCAGCATTCTTTAGTCCAAACGTCATGACCACATACTCGAATAACCCCACCGAACCTGGTACTCTGAATGCGGTTTTGTGTATGTCTTCTGGAGCCATAAAAATTTGGTTGTAACCAGCATTGCCATCCATGAAACTTAAGATCTTGTGACCAGCCGCTGCGTTGATTAACGTCTCTGCTACCGGCATCGGATACTCATCCTTTGGGGTAGCCCTGTTGAGATCCCGAAAATCGATGGCGACCCGCCATTGGCCATCCTTCTTCTCTACAGGCACTATACTAGAAATCCATTCAGCATACCTGCATGGCCTGATTAACTTGGCTGTCAACATTTTCTCGACCTCCTTCTTGACTTCTTCCAGAATTTCGGCCTTCATTTGCCGTGCTCGCTGCTGAAATGGCCGGAATCCTTTTTTCAGTGGGAGCCGATGCTCAATGATGCTCCTGTCTAACCCAGGCATTTCTGTGTAGTCCCAGGCGAAGCAGTCTGGGTATCGTTTCAACAGGGCGATCATTGGGCCTCGCAGACCCGGATCTAACTTTTTGCTGATAAATGTTGGTCGTGGCTTATCCCCAGGACCAATGTCAATCTCTTCCAGTTCATCAGCGGATGTGAACCCATACCCAAGCTTTCCGTCACCTGTCAGGTCGATGCTAAACACAGGGCAAGCAGTAGGTAAGGACAACAAAAATAATTTGGGCCGATTGCCTGAATCGCCCCCTTGATAGCGTTAGTCGAGGTGGCGTACACCTCATGGTTTTACAATGGCGGGCGTCTCCACCTTTCGCATGATCTGCTTGTCGATGATCGTTGTTTTATTTTTGTGGCCGATCGCGAGGATCGGCGTACTCATGATGATGGACCTTTCTACTCTGTCGGCCGGTGGATAAGACCAGCCTCACCCGTTTTTGACGCTTCAATGCTCTGGCCGTCAAACTGATTCGGAGATCGGCTCGGTCTTCGCTTCCCGGATGTTCATGCCAGCAATGGAAACCTCGATAGAATCGTCGCATGGACGACCTCCACTTCATCCCCGTCCCCATTAAACAGGTGCATCGTGGATGGAATGCAGGCATTAGCGTGGATCCAATCCCTTCCTAGCAAGACGGCATAGGTACTTTTGCTGTCACGGCGAAAATGACGTGGGTATGGTTTTCCCACGGTCGGATCCACGTTGAACGCCTTGCGTTTCAAGACGGCGTTGAAGTCGCTTAACGTGACGTTGGTTTTGATCAGTCCGCAGTGGGCGTCCCAAACGTCGTAGCATGGAGTATGGCATGATATTGACTGCCTCGGTGTCCACCAACATCTTTGCCGACGGGTTGTCCATTGATGTAGCCCGCAGTACTGAGCTTTCGGATGTTTGTAACCCTTCTCGTGGCTTCTCAAAGATAATCGGCCGTGGGCGCGATCAACTGCCTTTGGTAGCATATTGGTTCGTGGCGCGCGAACTGCCGGAGTACGAACACCATGTTTGTGCCGGCCGATGCCTGCATCGCTTTTATTGGCTTGGGGCGCCACTCTTTCCTTGTCGCAGCCCTCCGTCTCCGTGATACGCTTACTTTGACGGCCAGATCAGGCGTGCTTTCTTTAGCGTGGAGATACTTTGCGCTTCTTCTAAGTTACGCAGCCGTTGCACTCGCTACGGGTGTGTGCGAGTCCATCGGGCACCACCTTGGACGGTGAAACCTGTCTTCTTCTTTGTCATCCCTGGCCTCTCAAGGCCCTTTGCTCGAGCGGACTCCTTAGGGCGGCTCGAGGTTGGAGAGGTCCTAGACGTTCAACACCGATCGGCCTCGTGCCTTTCTTTTGTTGTCCACATTCCAGGCGGTTGTCGGTAGGCAATCGGCTCATTCCCACGTCCCAAGCAATGCTTGAAAATGGGGCAATCCCAATGTTTGTCGCCTTCCTTCTCTTTGGGTGGTCTCTGGCGAGGTGCCCATGTCGCCTTCGCCTCCACTGTCTTTGGCGCGTTGATCATCTTGACGCTCATACTTATTAAGGAGATGCGTGGAATGTGGCTTCGATACCGCACCCTCCTCACCTGTTCCTCTGTTAAGTATCTCCGTCATCGTGGCTGGGCGGTCGCGTGGACCAGCCTTCTCTCTTTCTTTGCCCGAGGTGATCACCTCCTTCCTTGTACGTGTCATGGTGGTACCTGACCCAGCCATATTGACACCGAGCGAAAAGTCCAGTTGACGTCTCGCGAGCGGTGAGTTCTATCATGTTGACACCGGAAGCGGGTTCGTGTCCACTTTCATGGCGAATCGGCGAGGATCGGCGGCCTTGTTCTATTGCCATCTGGATTTGGCGGCGTAGCTCTTTGCAATCATTGGTGGTGTGGGTGAACGAATGATGCCACTTGCGTATGGTTTCCGTTCATCTCTGAGCGGTAGGGATTTTGTGGCCTCGGTAACCTCGGTGTTTCTCTTTCAAAGATAAATCGAATATCTGCTCAGCTTTGCTTACGTCGAAGTCAAACCCTTTCAAAGGCCCCTGCTGTTTCACCCACTTGCAGGACACAGGGTCTGCCCCCCGAGCCCACTCGGCCACGGCCACCTCCTGGTCTTGTGTAGGATCATCTTCTTCTGTAACCGGGCTTACGGCCGCTTGAACTGTCTTGGTATAACTCGGTGGCGCTGTTCATACATCGCCGTTAGGCCATGTGCGATGAGTTGTACTCCACCGAAAGCCATATCCTTGATGGGTGCTAAGAGTCCCAACACCGCCAGCTCGATTGCTTCCTTCTCGATTAAGCAGCGAGTAACATCTGTTCTTGATGGTCTGGCTGGATGTATTGACTACGGTTTCTCCCGCTTCGTCGTGCGCCAGTGCGCAATGCCAGCCTCGGTAGCCTCGAATGGTACCGGATGTGGAACTGTTCTTCTAGTTGCTTCCAGTGCGAATTGAATCGGTGGCAGCGAGGTGTACCACCCAAGGCTGGTCTGTTAGAGATTGTGCAAAAAATCTCACGCATTTGATCCGATGCGAAATCATGCCTAGCTGTGCTGTATCGGCTACGTGCTCGATCGAGCTTGACCCCTCGACCCGCTGAATCTTGAGAACTCGGGGAGCTTATATTTGGGCGGTAGTGGAATCAGGTCAAACTCGTTGAAGTACGGCTTTGAGTAGCCGATTGTCGCCTTTTTCGCAAGCGAACTGATCTCTCAGGATGGTAGTGATTTGGTCCACTGTTTGAGCTGCAGGGGCTAGGCTCTCATGGCTTGCTCCAGTGGCATACTTGGCTAGCCACGCCTGTTTGTCAGCGTCCATCCCGGACATCGTTGCTCCGAGCCTGCTCACGAAGATCCTGCAGCAGGAACCCCTGCCGCGGAGACTCCTGCGGTTGCGATCTGGCTGGTGCGCGCCAAGTTGTTGCAGTCCGGCACGTAGGCACATATGTACCCATGCGGGATCTCCTTGGGTGGCTCGAACAGGAATTGGCAATCACCTGGATCGCCTCCGGCCTTGTAGACAATGTATGCCGCTGATCCTGGCGGCTCTGGAGCCGCGAGTGTGAATGGCAGTTGCGGCCTGGTGTGGAGCGGTCTTTCTCCTTGGTGGGTTCCTAAAGTGGGCCCCGACGGAGAGTACTGATGTTTCATGATCTCCTGGACTACGCGAACCGCGACCCGCTCGAAAGCGTTCACCAGGCTCTCAGAGTGGCGGTGTAGAGAATGAGCCACCATGTAGTTGACCTCCTGTCATAGAGCCACAGGCGTTCCTCCGAAGGAGCAGACGGATCTACTTCATCGAGAGCACCCTCGGGAGAATCCTTCCACTTGATGCCAGCGTCGGGTCCTCTCGAAGAGCCGATGAGGTCGGCTTCAAGAGCCTTGATCTCGTCATACCGCTTTGTGCTCAGCAGAAGCTCGTCGTCGTGACGGCCTGTTCTCCATCGTGGCGTCGGACATTGATGTAGACGTTGTTGAATGTCCCACCGGGCGTGCGAATGTGTTACTGTCAAAACTCACCGGCGGGCAGCGAGCAACACGAAGAGCCGGAGGCTCCCAGAGCGGTGGTGGGCCCTCGGTCAACGGCCGCAAATCTTCCGCACGCGTCTGTCTTGGTTCGGCGTGCCACGACCTATACCTGGTCGAAGGTGATGGATTGTTCGATTGGTTTCTGCGGTAAACAAGTATCGTAAAATTCGAGCCGTGATCGGCTCCCGGTTTCTCAGAATCGGCTTCGAGCCGATTATCCCCATGGCTCTGCATTGGATCTATGATAACATGGGGTTTTGCTTAATTACTACAAGCTAAATCGATCTCGATAGTTTGGTGTTTTCACCGCATACGGAACGTCCCACGCGTAGTTGAGCCTAATAGATACAAAAATAGTAGAGAACCGATCCTAGAGAAGGCCTAAAAACCAACATAACGTCAATTCCCGGAACGTCCCCTCTAAGATCAATAAACCATACCTTACGTATTACCGGATCGTTCAACCCGTTTGTGAGGCCTAATCACGTAGATATTAAACTAAACCTTGATGAACAAGGCACAACTATAACAGATCAAATCGACTAAGCAGAAATCAAGCAAGATGCCACCTTCACACCCGGGAGAAGGTGCAAAGACGGCGAGATAGCTAGAGGTAGCATAAATAAGCAATCATAGTAAAAGTATCGATGCTAGCTCTAACAAATCTGTGGTAAAGGTGTTACTCGCCATCAACAAGGCTTCAGTCCGAGTACCACCGGATAACGCATAGTAAATCGCCTAGATCGCAAGATGCGATCTAGGCAACATAACTTACCGAGAAAAACCCTAGAAACAAGGGGTGGCGATCTTGGAGATTGTGTTTGTTGTGAACGTGATTGTCCTCCTTTCTTTGATAACCATAGGTACATATTTATAGTCCGGAGACTCTCTACTTTTGGAATAACTCTACAACTCTATCTTTACCTAAACTGAAACGGAACCTAAACTGAAACAAAACCTACTATGATACAAGATACACGGGCAATTCAGCCCAAATTTATGCACTAGGCCGATCCAACAACGCGTTGAATATATGTCTCTTCTAAGCCCATCTTGGTCACGGCCCATCCCCTTCGTAGGCCAAAATATGGCGATAACACTATCCAAGACTGCTTAGGATGGGTATTTGAGTTCCTTTACCATTGCCATAAATCCAAAGAAGAAATTGTAATTTTAAAATTGGATTTTGAAAAGGCATTTGATAAGATTAAGCACTCTACCATAATTAATATTCTTAGAGATAAAGGCTTTGGTAAGAAGTGGATTAGTTGGATTAAAATGATCTTTGGATCTGCATCCTCTGTTGTCCTTCTTAATGCTGTGCCTGGGGAAAAAATCTGCTGTAGAAGAGGTGTTAGACAAGGAGATCCTTTGTCCCCTCTTCTGTTTGTCTTGGCTGCTGATCTTTTTCAGTCCATTCTCAACAAAGAAAATGCACCAAGGGCTGCTGTCTCCACCCTTAGGAGGTGTTTTTTGCCCGGATTTCCTTGTTATTCAATATGTTGATGACACTTTGCCGGTTCTCAAAGATGATTCTGGCCAACTGCTTTGTCTTAAGGCCCTGTGCATAATTTTGCTATGTCCACTGTCCTTAAAGTAAATTACTCTAAATCTAGCATGATGCCTATCAATTTGGATCCTGACAGACTTAGTCATTTTGAAAATACAATCGCCTGCCAGGCTGGGTCTCTCCCTTTTACCTATCTAGGCTTGCCTCTTAGCATTAATAAGCCTAATGTGGAGCAATTTTTGCCAATTGTACAAAGGGTTGAAAGAAGACTTTGTGGCATTGCTAAGTTTCTCAATTATGGAGGAAAGTTGCAACTTGTGAAGTCTGTTTTGTCCTCCCTCCCCTTCTATTACATGAGTTGTTTTGAGCTTCCTGTCACTATCAAAGATTAGTTGATCAAATACATGAGGCATTACTTGTGGAGGAAGAAGACTGTTGATGTTCAAGCTAGAGGACAAGCTTTAGTTGCCTGGAACAAGGTTTGCAGACCTAAGACTCAAGGTGGCTTGGGAGTCCTAGATCTTAATATTCAAAATTCTGCTCTTATTTTGAAGAATCTAGACAAAATTTTCAATCATCATGACATTCCTTGGGTCCATCTTGTTTGGAACACTTACTATAACAATAATGGAAAGTTACCTGGAAGAAGTACGGAAGGGTTATTTTGGTGGAAAGCACACCTGAAATTAATTGATCTCTTCAAAGGAATTGCAAAATGTTCGGTAGGGGATGGTAAACAACTCTTTTCTAGACTGATATGTGGACAGAAGAATGTCTGCAACATCAACTCCCTCAATTGCTGTCCTTTGCAAAAAATACAAGCATTTTTGTCATGGAGTTCATCCAAACACCTCATATTCAGGACCATTTTTTCCTGCCCCTTTCTCAGCAGGCATACTCTAACTTTATCAAACTAGAGTAGATTTTCCAAGACATTATCACTTCTGGGCAGCATGGAAGCACTGATAAGTGGAGCTACATTTGGGGAAGTGAATCTTTCTCTGTTAAAAAGACATATTCTTGTCTCTCTGGTCGTGTTGCTGTTCCACCACACTTCTCTTGGTTATGTAAGTCCTCTTGCCAGCAAAAACACAAGTTCTTTTTCTGGCTGCTCCTTCTAGACAGATTAAATACCAGGAACTTGTTAAAGAGAAAGAAGTTCTCAATGACTTCTTATAACTATGAGACTTCTGGATACCCTGCTAAGGAGACTTTGGTTCATCTCTTCTGGGATTGCCCCTTTGCCAAGGCTTGCTGGGATGAAATTTGTCCTTCCAGAAATATTGACCTCTCTCTAAATGAGGCCTTTTCAGATATGAAATGCAAGTTGAATGTCCCTTTTGTAATGGATATTATTGTATTGGGGGCCTGGGCATCTGGATATATAGAAAGAACAAGATCTTCAAGAATAAACGCCCTTCTCTGGAGGAATGGAAGGTCATAGTATCCCAGGAATTGAGATGGGTGCTGTTTAGAATAAAAGGAAAATTTTACCAAGACTTGAAAGCCTGATAAATTCCCATTTGATTGGAGATAACTAGATTTTATGTGTAATCCCTCATGGAGGTGGACATACACTTGTAAATATGTACATATGTAATCCTTTCTGCTTATTATATAAAAATTGTAGTATGGGCTTTCCCTACTGTTCAACCCTCAAAAAAATCGAGGAGCTATCCAGCTGGCACGCCGAACACACACTTCTCTGGGTTCAGCTTCATCTGCTACCGACAAAGATTCACGAACGTCTCGCCAAGGTCCTCCAGTAGGGTTTGTGTCTCCTTCGTCTTGATGACGACATCGTCCACGTACGTGTGCACATTCCGGCCTATCTGCGAGTTCAAGCATTTCTGCATGCAACGATGGTAGGTAGCACCTGCATTCTTCAGGCGGAATGGCATGGTTACATAGCAATAAGACCCATAAGGGGTGATGAACGATGTTTTCAATTGATCAGCCGGGTCTGATTGAACCAGAATAATAGTCGAGAAAGGAGAGAAAAACACAGCCGGCCATAGACTCAATCACTTAAGAAATACGGAGCAGAGCGAAAGGGTCTTTCGGGCAGGCCTTGTTCAGGCTCGTGTAGTCGATAAACATGCGCCAAGTCTTATTCTTCTTCAACACCAGGACTGGGTTGGCCAGCCAAGCCGGGTGGTACACTTCCATGATGAAGTCGGCAGCAAGTAGCCGCTTGGCATCAGGGCGCACATGAAGCGAGTTTTTGGCGAACTCCCTCGGTACACCCGGCATGTCTTTGGTAAACCATGCGAAGATGTCCTGATTCTCACGAAGGAAGTTGACGAGCGCGCTTTCCTATTTGTTGTCCATGCCGGCATCGATGGTGATGCACTTGGAGGGGTCAGCCGGATCGAGCGGGATTTGCCTGGTGTCCTTGGTCGGCTGGAACGCCATGTCCCTAGCCGGCTTCAAGCCAACCGGCACTTCTTGCTGCAGCATGGCAATTCTGCGCATCATCTCGCGCTTCTCCTCGGTGATGAGCAGGGCCTCAGCTATCTTCGCGTCTTCCTTCACGCATGCCATGGACCGCCTGTAGCAGCCGGCCACAGTGATCACACCATTCGGCCCCGGCAACTTCATCTTGAGGTATGCGTAGTGGGGGACCGCCATGAAATTTGCGAGGGCAGGGCGCCCAAGAAGAACATGGTAGGTGCTGGTGAGGTTCACCACCTCAAAACTAGATTGGCTCACGGCGGAATTTCTCCTCCGAACCAAATATGACATCCAACCGGATTTATCCCAGCGGGACACACGGTGGCCTAGGCGCTACACCGTGGAACACAGTGGTCGAGGGCTGCAGGTCGCACTCCCGGATGCCCAGCTTCTCCATGGAAGACCGGTAGAGAAGGTTGAGGCTGCATCCACCATCCACCAGCATGCGCGAGAATCGACAGGTGCGCACGTCCGATATGAGAAGAGGATCTAGCACCATCGCATAGCCACCGGGATTCGGAAGCAGATCCGGCTGATCTTCCCGGCTCCAGATGATGGAATTCTCGGACCAGTTGAGGCACAGGGGGACCAGGGGAACGACAGTGTTCACCTCCACGGTGTGCTGCTTTCGGCTGTGGCTGTTATTAGGCTTGGCCTTGAATATGTGGTAGTTCTCGTGCTGCTGAGGGTAGGCCCCATTGCCGTTGTTGTTTCCGGCTGCCCTAGTTGGCGGTAGGGGTCCACCAGGAGGGGGTGGAGGGAGAGGGGGCAAACCAGTCTGCTCCTTGATCTGCCGAGTCCAGTTGCGCTGCCGAGTGGTGTGCGTAGCTGGCTTGAAGGCGCCGCTATGGTACTTGCATGGCCCATAAAACATTTGCTTGAAGGTGAAGGCTTTCTTATGCCTCTTTTCATTGCCAGTTGGTGCGCCTTGCACTACGTTGACTTGCCTCTGGTGGTCGCGGGGGTTCTGCTGCTCAACCGGACACTTGCCCAGGTAGCGATTGTCGCCGCCAGGCCGCCTGGACGATCCGACATCTCCGCCTTGTCCGACTTGCTTCTCGCGAGCCGTCTTAGTGGGAACCATTCGAACTTCTGCATTCACCCAGAGGGGCTTCTTCATTGCCGTGTCTACGGTGGCGTACTGGTCAGCAACAGTCATCAGCTCCGCCATGGTCTTGGGCTCGTCACACAACAGTCAGTTACGCAGCATTGTGCCCTCTCGGCACCCTTCGATGAAGAAACCAATTGCTTGATTCTCCACCACCCCTTCGCAGGAGTTGCGCAGCTCGGTCCAGCGAGCGAGATACTCATGATCCGACTCGCGATCCCCTTGGATGCATAGAGAGAGATCACGAGGTCTACCCGGAAGCTTGTAGGTGCCGTTGAATTTCCAGACGAAGACCTTCTCGAAATCGGGCCAAGCGTTGATGTTGTTGGGCGCGAGGCTGTTGAGCCAGGTTCTCGCCGAACTGGTCAGCATGAGGGGCATGTAGCAAACTGCCACAGGATTGTTGCCATGGGCAATTCCGACTGTTGTGGCATAGTCGGTCAGCCAATCCTCTGGCTTCATGCTGCTGTCGTACTTGGGGGTATCCCGCGGCAGGGAGAACTTGTCGGGGAATGTCTCCTTCTGGATGCGTGGCCTGAAGCACACTAGTCCAGTTGCGTCATCCTCCTCCGTGACGCGAGCTTGCGCCAGGAGGTCGATTCTGTTGCGCAGGTCCGACTCAACCGGATTGGGCATTCCCACCCAGACAGAGAGGCGGGATGGTGGAGGGGGTGGAGGGTGGTTCTGATCAGCTGGATGCGGTGGTGGGTGACTCGTGGCACCTTGGTCGCCGCAGGGTTAGCTGCTGCCGGATTGGTGACGCTTGGAGGGCAGGTGCGCACGGTGCTGGCCCGGAGACGTGGAGTACTCGGTCTGGCGAGGGCCTCCCTGGCTACCTCCACCCGGGTGGTTCCCTCTGGAGTCGGCTCCTGCCTCGTATGCGATCCGAGCAGCCTCGGTGTAACAACCCTAGTTTTATTAAATGTTAATTAGGGTTTGTATGTGCATTCATGAGAATCATTTTAAAATGCATGGAAGAAATAATCACGAAAATCCTAAACCCTAATTTCCTGCCTCTTTGAAATCAATTCAAATGGTTTTAAAATACTTGAAAACTACCAAGACTAAGTGGAGCCCAAAAGGTTATAAGGTCCCTAGAATATGTTCAGATTATTTTAGAAAAAACCTATGGTATTTTGAATATTCAAAACAGATTTCAAATGGATTTACAAAAGATAGAAAAGAAAACAGAAATATAATAAATAATTTGCAAATAAGAACAGTCTCCCTCTCTCTCTGGGCTGAGCCCATCTCTCTCCTCCTCTCTCTTTGCCGCCAGTGCAGCGCGCAGCAGCCGACCCACTCTGGGCCCATTTGCAGCCCGTGGCCATCTCGTACCCCTTCGACCTCATGTTCCTGTCGTCTTCCTCGCCGTCGGTAAGCATCTATGTGTCCTTGCCGATGTCGTCGCCTCTCCTCCGCGCTGCGATGCGCCTCTCCACCCCCGGAGGTGATGATAAAAACCGCTGTGTCACGCTCTCTCCCCATACCCATTTCATCTCCTCTCGCCCTCTCTCGCAGTTTTCCCCTTCGGCCCCAAAACCCTAGCTCTGGCCGCCCCTTCTCCCCGTCATTGCTGGCCACCCATCGCCCAGCCAAGGTTACTAGGAGCCCTGCCTCATCTTGCTGGTGCTCATTGTCAAAGGAATCGAGCCGGTGTTCTCTGATTCGAGCCCCACGACATCGTCTTCTCCACCACCGACGGAGCTCGCGGTCGTCGATTCGTCGCCGTTCTTGCTCGCTTTGCTTCCCCGGCATCACCGTCGCGTTCGTGGTGAGCCCACGGTCCTCATGGACCTCTCCCTCTCTGTATCGCCGCCGCCACAACCTCCTACAAGTCTCGTTGTCGGTCGCCATCGCACACGCTGCTCCGGCGACCAAATAGCAGCAGCACCGCCTCTGTTTGGCTTAGCACGATGCGCTGAGTCTAGAGCAGCTAGCCTCGCAACCCCGTGCATGCTCGATCAACAGATCGATCGATGACCTGAAGAATCCTCCTCTGGTGACGTCAGCGTGACATCGTGATGATGTAGTAAAGCTATTTTTATTTGATTAAAATGTTTTGTAAATGTTTTCTGGAAATTATAAATACCCTGTGGGACACCCCTGTCAGGATTTTAATAATTTCCATAATTGTTTCTGAGATGATTAAACTTATTACATGTGGTCCCAAGTTGGAAAATATTTTTAGATATTCCAAAAATGTTTATTATTTTAAAAATGAATTAAAATGTATAAATTCATAACTAATTCATTTTAAATTAGAAAAATATAAATAATATATCAAAATATTTAGAAAAATGAAATATATCTATCCAAGCTATCATCATGCATTGTTAAGAAACTTACATGACAAGTTTAATTAGAAGAACATAGTAACCCCTCACAGGTGATTCCGAGGTTTTCCCCGAGTTAGGGTTTTCACCCCTCGGAACCCCGATTAATTTGTCAAGCATGCCTTAGGGGTTTATTTCAATGCAATTCAACTTGTTATATCATCATTCTTGTTTAAGCATTGCATCGATGCCATGTGTTGATTGTTTCCCTTTTGTTTATGGTATTTGGTTCTTCTCCGGTAGAGTACGATATCGAGATCGATATCGAAGCCCGAGAGCAACACCGTCGAAATTTGAAGACCAATACTTGACCAACTGTAATCAAGTCAAGTACCAGATGTCCGAAGCTCTGCTTTCTGGATATCAACTGGCAAAGGCAAGCGAAACCCCACACATACATATGAATCCTATGCTTTTGAAGTATTGCAATTCTTGCCATGTGCATGCGATTCTAAAGTCTTTTATCGCTAGATAGAGTAATCATGTCTGATGCATGTTACCTTGTAGCCTAAATTCCCTGATCCACTACTCCTAGCAAAACTAGGGATTGTCTTGTGAAGCTTTGCTAGAGCTGTTTATATCTGTTGTGCTTAGCCATGCTTAGCTATTACTACTGGTCCATCCGGTTGATGAATCAGAGCTGCGAATGAACCTAGTATGACAAGATGATGTGCTATGTTTAGAGATGAAAGTTAAACATGCTAAGGCTTGTATAGGAGGCCATGGTGGGTTGTGGTTTTTTTTAGTCCCATACTTGCCACCCCTAGGACCCGAGTTCTTGCCTCTTGAACCAAGACGAGCGTACACCCAGACGGTGGCCTGGAAACCCCCTCGACCAACTAACTTTCCTAGTGGATTTCATGAGTCACATAGTTCGGGCGTTCCATTCAACATATGCATTCTGGTTCTTCTCGAAGGAGGAGAAGGAGGTGCATTCATAATAGGTAGGTAAGCATGGCCGGTAACAAGAGATGCCTGGCATCTGTAATCTTGAACCCTTCACACATCATTAAGGAACGGCTTCAGGACTCGACCCGTTATGGCGGCATCTCCCTAGTGCGTGACTCATGGTCTCGGCGAAAGCAAGGTAAAGGTCATGTCTAACCACCCTCTACCGGCCTTCCAAGTAAGAGGGCTAATGTACTGGCATTAAGAGAAGTTTAGTACGTGTGGGTAAAGTTGTACACCCCTACAGGGTATTAATCTTTTCAAAAATCCGTGTCCACGGTTATGGACGACTTTGGAACATACGTGATGATCATAGAGAACTTGAACCTAATCATAAAAATTGGAAAGTTAAGTAATGTGTGCTTAAGGATGCTTCGTCAGGGATCGAGGGGATGATCCTAGGTAGGTTCAGCTGATGATGATTCGGCGGATATCAACAGATGATCAAAGCTAGAGATACCGCTCTCTTATCCCCTTTTAAAATATTCTGATTAGTCGAGATTATTCTCCCTCTTGTTTTACAAAACAAAGATGGCTTATGCAAAATAACTCCACCAGCCATAAGTCTTGCGGAGTACACCCTGTACTCACCCTTGCTTCATTGACACTTTTGCAGCAAATTAAGTGTTACCATAGAAGATGAGTTCTTTATGGCATCGACATCGACAAGTAGTTTGGAGTTCCCAGTCAGCAGCCTAGAATCTATGGATTGGACGCCATCGTTATGCTTTAGGCCTCTTAGGCCATTTGATAAGTTTGCTATACTTAATAGCATAATTTGCCTTCGGTTGTTAGATGTTTGTGGCCAGTGACCTCTGCTTATAATATTTTGGTTCTCTGCTTTGTTATGAGCTCGTGTAATAAATTTTGTGTCGTAGGGTCACTGTTGTGTTACCGATTTTCTCTCTGTACGCTTTCGAGATTAGGTTAGGATTATGTTTAGACGAAGGTCTGGGATTTGTCTAGCCTTAATCTCGGGGGTGTCACAAGTTTTGGTATCTGAGCAGTACCGACCGTAGGAAAACCTTGCTATTGGTCGATGTTGAGTCTAGTGCTTGTGAAACTATTTTGATAGATGAAAAGTATTTGCGAAAACTCTAGTATGCTTATTTTTATTCTTATCTTGTTTCGCTCAAATTCTGGGTCATCTTAACTCGTGTTGATTTGGAAAAGTTTTTCTATCTCGTCTCATCTTTCAAAGCTTAGATGCCTCTTCAGCATGATATTTCTCAACCAGTTGACCTAGTGTAGAGTTCTCTAGAGTCTGGTGTGTGTGTTCCTTGTTTCCCTTGTTCTGTTTCTTCTGAGAGATTTCTTTCCATCATGATATCTCTGTCTTATGGGTCCACAACATCATGTTTATAGTCCCACAATGTTCTGTTCCAGGTCTTGAGGTTTCTTTTCACCTCGTGTGCCTCCTCTTTATTTATTTGGGTACTTCAAAAGTTGTTTCTTCTCTTGGAAGCTACCTCGTGATTACTATCTTGTAGTGTACGTTGTGTCACTCAAGTAGTAGTTACTCCTTTCTTTGGGTTTTAACCCTTGGACTTGAATCTAAGATCCCCGATTGTGCTCGATTCAAGTGTTGTGAATCTTGTACATGAAGCTGACATTTAACCCAAGATCCATTGTTGACCCCTGTGGTTAATGTTCACACATTACCTCAGAATGGCTAATACCTTCTAGTATAGACTTCAAGCTTGTGGATAGTGTCGCTATCGAAGAGTGACAATAAAGGACTTCCCTTACCACTAGCTATGGCAGATGTTCTTTAATGGAACCAAATAGATCACGACAAGTGTGCTCCTCATGATTCTCACTTCTGTATCCGTGACTCTTCCACACCTTTCATTCTCTACATTGGTCTTCAGGAGATTGTTGACCTATGCATCCGCATCTCGGGATCCTATCCTTAGCATGTTCTTTCTCCCTTGTTGTTTTCTGACCTTTGTCTACCAGTTGGTAGCCAAGTAGTAAATGTGCACCGGTGTCTTTCGATGCAAGATACTCTTGCGGTCCATCATGACAAACTATTTCGGGATGTCAGGAGAAACAAACTCCAGTACCTTGTCACATCTAGGACCAGGTCAAAGTGTTGTAATCCGCAGATCAAGAGTCGGTGAGTCGCTTGTGTCTGTTCCACCATAAAATGTCACATTATTTTATACCAAGAGATCGTGCTGAGTTTCATGACCCCTTAATGAAGTGATGATTTTACACATATTTACCCACCCTTCCTCGAGCTTTCGTGCTCGTGAATGATGCGTGTGCGTAATGATGTGGCCATCTAAGATTCTTAGCAATTCTTATTGCTTTGAACTTTAAGGACATTTGTGTCATTCTTAGCGTGATGGTTAACCTATCACTAAGTAAAGGATGATTGTGCTACCAAGTCCGTTGTTCTAATGCACTCTCCTCGGTCAAAAAGTTAGGCTTGTGCCAAAGCTTTGAGACTACGTCTTCTTGCCTTACAAAGCAAGATTCCTCTCAGCTAAGTGACATATCGGTGGTTCGTGATATTCTGGATGTCTTACTAGAAGTATCACCATGTTGCCACATGACCGTGTTGTCAGGTTCTTGAGCAAGCTGTTTCCTTAAACCGCTCCTTTCTCCAAGGATCCATATTGGATAACCCTGAACTAGTTGGTTGAGCTTAAACAACAACTTGGAGAGTTATAAGACAAATGTTCTCTCCAACTCTGTTCCTCCTAAAAGGGGTGTCTAGTTCTGTTCGTGTTGAAGCAGGATAATAAGTCCTTTGTGGATATGTTATCTTCCCCGCCTTTGATTTGGTTTGGGCAATTGTCAAATCAAACTCAGTTCCAAGGACTATCATGTCGTTGTATCTACTTGTGATGTTTCACCTGAGCACCTCTTCATGTCCTCTGGTCTGACCAATGTATATGCCTTGTTCATACAACATGTGACTCCGTCATCTTGGAGTGTATAGATAAGTTTGTTATTGAGACCATCGATGACATTCTTAACTTCTCCATGTTATATCAGACACATATGGAACAGTTGGCATTAATGTTGAAAACTTTTGAGAATCATCTTCGTGTTACCTCGAAGTATGTGTTCTGGATGTTAGAAGTAACCTTCTTTACTTCACGTGCAATTATTGAAAGATGTCGTCGTGGATTTGAGTAGAGTTATCTTTGCTTCCTTGGGAATCATTTCAAGTTAGTCAAGCATGTGCGAAGTATTCTTGATATGGTAGGTTGATATCTTCACATATCGATAAGAACCTCCAAGCACACCAAGCCACTAACTGATTTGTTCACGGAAGATAAGAAGTCCAACAAAACCTCGATATCTTCCTAAATGTTTCCCAACAAGGATTCAGTTGTAATTGTTGTAAACAATTCATGTAGGTGCAATTATCTTTTGATAACTTGTTAATACATGGGTTTTTCAACCTAGATCATCTTCTGGATCTTGACACTGTAGTCCATGTCTTGAGAATCTAGTAATTTTACCTCTGTGTAAATGTTGCAAAATTTATATTCGGACATGCTGAGTCTGAAGTATATCTCCACTAAACCAAATCTGAATCTCAAGCAAATATGATGGTTAGTGTTCCTCAAGGTTTTGACGTAGGTCTATTTAAACATCCGGCAAGATTGATGTGATGGTTGTCACAATTAGCTAGAAGACCTATTGTCATACCCTTGAAACAACAATAACAACCACTCCTCATGAGGCTTCTTCTATGATTTTTTATAGAAGTTGTGCTTATGGTTTCCTTTGTATCCGAAGTCTGACCTTTACTTGATGACTGGTTAAAGGCTTGTCAGTAGCCTGCTAACGGTGTTTCGAACATCAAGGAGAACATTTAAAGTAGAGTTGCTAAATGTCTCTCTGTCAACCCTCCAGACCCTTCAATATTGGCAAGCGTCTTGTTATGCCAAGTATTTGGAGTCTGAGAATGAAGTTTCTTTCTTCCCGTGTCATCAGGAATCTTCTAAACTATTCATCTTGGTGATGTAAAGTGATATCAAAATCGCTGGCAAAGACTTTGATAGCCTGGATGAATAAAGAATTTCCTTCCCGCTTTCTTAAACATGTTCGAAGAGCGGCCATGATTTTGGTAATTAATAGTTTCTCTTGTTACATGTTCCTTGTGGCTCTTACGAGTCCTCTCCACCAAAAACACCTTTATGTCTTGGCCTTCTGTTGAACCAAAGAATGACCCTTCTGTGTAAAAAGTAGTTCAACAACTTGGATTTGTTGATCCATATCTCTCCAACCTGTGAATCTCTATCTAAGTTGTTTAGTAGGGGCTCACTTTTCGAAGTATGTGGTCATGTTCCATCTATTGGAAGTTTCTTTCCTCAGAAGTTTACCCTCTTCTACAAGTTCCATGGTCTCAATCCTTATGAAGACCAATTATCTGTCACCTTGAAAACCATCTCCTTTTGTTTTCTCCTCTACCTTGACATGTTTCATGTCTATTGTCTTTAGAGATGTTCGCGAAACATCTATCCATGAGTTGACCATGACATACTTAGCTTGTGGTTCCGTGTCATTCCCTCTCTTCCTTAGTGTGAGCAGCCACCTCAAAGATTATGAAGCGCTTCGTCCACTCGTCATGGTGGCATGGATCAACCTCTTCGAGAAGATCATCGAAGTTTAGTGTAACCCTGTTCCTTCTATCTTTCTACCTAGGAATCTCGGGACGAGATTCTTTTAAGGGGGATAGAATTGTAATAACCCTAGTTTTATTAAATGGTAATTAGGGTTTATATGTGCATTCATGATAATCATTTTAAAATGCATGGAAGAAATAATCACCAAAACCCTAAACCCTAATTTCCTCCCTCTTTGAAATCAATTCAAATGGTTTTAAAATACTTGAAACATACCAAAACAAAGTGGAGCCCAAATGGTTATAAGGGCCCTCGAATATGTTCAGATTATTTTAGAAAAACCTCTGGTATTTTAAATATTCAAAACAGATTTCAAATGGATTTACAAAAGAGACAAAAGAAAACAGAAATATAAAAAAATAATTTGCAAATAAAAACAGTCTCCCTCTCTCTCTGGGCCGAGCCCATCTCTCTCCTCCTCTCTCTCTTGCCGCAGTTGTATGGCAGCCATCACCGACTCACTCCCGGCCCATCTGCAGCCCGTGGACAGCCCGTACCCCTTCGTCCACATGTTCCTGTCATCTTCCTCGCCATCGGCAAGCACATGCGTGTCCTCGCCGATGTCGTCGCCTCTCCTCGGCGCTGCGATGCGCGCCGCCGCCCTCGGAGGTGATGATAAGAACCTCCATGCCACGCTCTCTCTCTCCTCGTACCCATTTCATCTCTCGCCCTCTCTCACGGTTTTCCCCTTCGACCCCGAAATCCTAGCTCCGGTCGCCGCTTCTACCCATCGTTGTTGGCCACCCCTCGCCCAGCCAAGGTTCCCAGGAGCCCCGCCTCGTCTTGATGGTGCTCCTCATCAAAGGAATCGAGCCGGGGTGCTCTGAGTCGAGCCCCACGACGTCTTCTTCTCCACCACCGATGGAGCTCGCCGTCGTTGATTCGTCGTCGTTCTTGCTCGCTTCACTTCCCTGACATCACCGTCGCGTTCGTGGTGAGCCCACGGTCCTCATGGACCTCTCCGTTTCGCCTCTTCCTCTCTGTATTATCGCCGCCACAACCTCCTGCAAATCGCACTGTTGGTCGCCATCGCACACGCTGCTCTGGCAACCAAATAGGAGCAGCGCCGCCTCTGTTTGGCATAGCGCGATGCGCTGAGTCCAGCGCAGCTAGCCTCGCAACCCCGTGCGTGCTCGATCAACAGATCGATCGACGACCTGAAGAATCCTCCTCTGGTGACGTCAGCGTGACATCATGATGATGTAGTAAAGCTATTTTTCCACCCCTGTCTGGATTTTAATAATTTCCATAATTGTTTTGTGAAATGATTAAACTTATGACATGTGGGCCCAAGTTGGAAAATATTTTTAGATATTCCAAAAAATTATTATTTTAAAAATGATTTAAAATGAAATAAAATGGATAAATTCATAACTATTTAATTTTAAATCGGAAATATACAAATAATATATCAAAATGTTCAAAAAATGAAATCTATCTAACTAAGCTATCATCATGCATTGTTAAGCAACTTACATGACAAGATTAATTAGAAGAACATAGTAACCCCTCACAGGTGATTCCGAGGTTTCCCCGAGTTAGGGTTTTCACCCCTCGGAACCCCGATTAATTTGTCAAGCATGTCTTAGGGGTTTATTTCGATGCAATTCAACTTGTCATATCATCATTCTTGTTTAAGCGTTGTATCGATGCCATGTGTTGATTGTTTCCCCTTTGTTTATGGTATTTGGTTCTTCTCCGGTAGAGTACGATATCAAGATCGAGATCGAAGCCCGAGATCAACACCGTCAAAATTTGAAGACCAATACTTGACCAACTGTAATCAAGTCAAGTACCAGATGTCCGAAGCTCTGCTTTCTGGATATAAACTGGCAAAGGCAAGCGAAACCCCACACATACATATGAATCCTATGCTTTTAAAGTATTTCAATTCTTGCCATGTGCATGCGATTCTAAAGTCTTTTATCGATAGATAGAGTAATCCTGTCTGATGCATGTTACCTTGTAGCCTAAATTCCCTGATCCACTGCTCCTAGCAAAACTAGGGATTCACTTGCGAAGCATTGCTAGAGCTGTTTATATCTGTTGTGCTTAGCCATGCTTAGTTGTTACTACTGGTCCATCCGGTTGATGAATAAGAGCTGCGAATGAACCTAGTATGACATGATGATGTGATACGTTCAGAGATGAAATTTAAACATGCTAAGGCTTGTATGTGAGGCCACGGTGGGTTGTGGTTTTTTATAATCACATACTTGCCACCCCTAGCACTACTAGAAAAACGCCTATTCGTGGCGCACCTGAAAAGGCCTTCCGTGGCGCACTAGCAGTGCGCCACGGGCCTCGCGCTACGGCTATCTCGTAGCCGTGGCGCACTGCATGGTGCGCCACGGTTATATCGAGATAGGCGTGGCGCACTACCAGGTGTGCCACGGTAGGGGTATAGGGTGCGCCACAGATGTGTTTTTCAAAAAACAAAAAAAATGCAAAAAACACCCTCGTTTTGAATTGCAAAAGCAATCGGGTCCGTGTATCGCCGCCGCAGTCGTGTGACCTCGCCGGAGCATGGCTGCAAGGTGGAGGTGCGGGAGGGTCGTCAAGGGAGGTGCGTCGAGGTGGTAGAAAGGGCGTGGTTGGAGAAAGGAAGGTAGGAAGAGAGGGAGGAAGGAAGAGATGGAGGAAGAGAGGGAGGAAGGAAGAGATGGAGGAAGAGAGGGAGGTAGGAAGAGATGGAGGAAGAGAGGGAGGAAGGTAGGTCGGTGAGGAGAAGGATGCCGTTGTCGCCCGTTGTCACTGCGAGGAGGAGGATAAGGAGGCCACCGTTGCACCGCCGTCGCCCGTTGTCACTGCGAGGAGGAGGAGAAGGAGGCCGACATCACGCCGTCACTACAAGGAGAGGAGAAGGGGAAGGAGGAGAAGGAAGAAGGAAGAAGGGAGAAGGAAGAAGGAAGAAGGAGAAGGGAAAGGGAGAGGAAGAGGGAAAAGGGGAAGGTAAAAGGGGAAAGGAAAAGGGAGGAGGGCGGGGTGGGGATTCAAATTTGAATCCCGCCCAAGCTTATCCATGGCGCACTAGGTGGTGGTGCGCTACGGGTAAGTCGCCCTCTATTTTTTTTCTGCAGGAAAAAACGGTCTTTTGACCATAACTTTTTACTCTTTTCGAATTTTGAAAATCTAAAAAATCGCTAAACGACTGGAGGTGGTTGCGAGCGGATGTGAAACCTCGTTCTCGTCATTTTGGTATATTATACGATTTTTTTCGATATCGTATGCAAAAGTTACATTAGCCCTCTTCCTTGGAAGGCCGGCAAAGGGTGGTTAGACACGACCTTTACCTTGCTTTCGACGAGACCATGAGTCACGCACTAGGGAGATGCCGTCGTAACGGGTCGAGTCCCGAAGTCGGTCCCTAATGATGTGAACATGGTTTGAGATTACGGATGCCGGGCATCTCCCATTCCCTGCCACGCTTACCTACCTGTATGAATGTACCTCCTTCACCTCCTCCGAGAAGAGCCAGAATGCATATGTCAAATGGAACGCCCGAACTTTGTGACCCATGGAATCTACTCAGCAAGTTAGTTGGTCGAGGGGGTTTCTAGGCTCCCGTGTGGCTGTACGCTCGTCTTGGTTCAAGAGGCAAGAACATCGGGTCCTAGGGGTGGCAAGTATGGGACTACAAAAACCACAACCCACCGTGGCCTCCCATACAAGCCTTAGCATGTTTATTATCCATCTCTGATCATACCACGTCATCCTGTCAAACTAGGTTCATTTGCAGCTCTGATTCATCAACCGGATGGACGAGTGGTAACAACTAAGCATGGCTAAGCACAACAGATATAGTAGCTCTAGCAATGTTTCACAAGCTCAAACCCTAGTTATGCTAGGAGCAGTGGATCAGAGAATATAGTCTTCAAAGGTACCATGCATCAGATAGGATTACTCTATCTATCGATAAAAGACTTTAGAATCGTATGCACGTGGCAAGAATGTAAATACTTTGAAATCATAGGATTATATCATGTGTGGGGCTTCTCTTGCCTTTGCCAGTTGATATCCAGAAAGCAGAGTTCCGGACATCTGGTACTTGAATTGATTATAGTTGGTCAAGTATTGGTCTTCGAGCTTCGACGATGTTGATCTCGACCTTCGATGGTGTTGACCTTGATCTTAGATCTTAATCTCGTTATCGTATTCTACTGGAGAAGAACCAAATACCGGAAATAAAGGAAAAAATCAACACATGGCATCGATGCAATGCTCAAACAAGGATGATGATATGACAAGTTAAATTGCATTGAAATAAACCGCTAAGGCATGCTTGAAAATTTAATCGGGGTCTCGAGGGGTGAAAACCCTAATTCAGAGAAACCCCGGATGTGTATGAGAGGGTGCATTTAGTTCTTCTAACTAAACTTGCAATTGAAGTTTTTTAACAATGCATGATTATAGTTTAATTAGAGAGAGTTCATTTTTCTAAACATTTTGATATATTATTTGTATTTTTCTGATTTAAAATGAATTAGTCATGAATTTCTTCAATTTTATTTCATTTTAAATAATTTTTAGAATATTATAAAACAATTTACATTTTGGAATTACTTAAACATTTTTATTAATCAGAAACATTTGTGAAAATACTTATTACACTTACAGGGTGGACCCACATGTCAGGGATTTAATAATTACATAAATGATCTACTAAAATAATAAAAACAAAAGAAAAGGGGATATGACGCCAGCATGACGCCTTACTGACGTCATCAATGGGGAAGCCCCAGGTCGAGCACGGGCCAGACGATAGAGCGCGTGCGGGTGAGCGAGAGCGGGCGCGTTCGATGCAGGGCGCCGCACTGAGCCAAATAGAGGCGGCGCCGCTGACGGAAGGTCGTCGGAGCAACGCGTGCGACGGTGGCCATGGCAGTGGTTGCGGCGGGCGACATGTAGAGGGAAGCAAGCAGAGGGGTGCGTTAGCACCGCTAGCTCACCAGGAAGTCGGTGGAGGGGTCGGGGAGGCGAGGCGAGGTCGGGAGCCAGCTAATCGGCGGTGGACGGACTTCGGCAGGCAAACACCTCGAGCTCGATTCCAACGAGATGGAGCCCTCCCGTCTTGCGTGCTTCGACGGAGATGATGCTGGAGGGGAGGCGGTTCTCCTGGGGCTCTCAGCAGGGCAAGGGGACATCGAGGACAGCGGAGCACCGGAGCTCCTGGAAGCTAGGGTTCCGGCGAGGATGGGGAAAAGAGGAAAAAGGGGAACTAGGGTTCGTCAGGGCGGAGCTGGGGATCATATAGATGCTCGGGGGCGGCGGCGTTGATCTTGGCGCGCGGCGGGCATCGGGTGGCCGTCGACGAGCCACCGAGCTTCTTGGCAGGCAAGAAAGACGCATTTAAGGCAGTCTGAAGCTGCAATGGGCCAGATGGGCCGCGACATAGGGAGGCAGTGTCGCTGAAATTCTTACTGGGCGCTAGATAGAGAGGAGGAGATGGGCCACGACCCAGGGAGAGTTAGGAGTAGTTTTTATTTCCAGAAATATTTTTCTTTTTCTGTTTTCCCTTTTCTCTTTGTATTTCAATTTATTTTCTGTTTTTGAATAGATTCAAAATACAAGATACTTTTATAAAATATCTAAAAACACTAAGGGGCCCTTTATACTATTTGGGCTCCAATTATTTTGAGGTTTTTTTCAATATTCAAAAGCCATTTGAATGTGTTTCAAATAGAGAGAGGGGGAACTATGTTTAGGGTTTTGTGATTATTTTCTTGCATGCAATTTAATAAAATGATGCTCATGAATGCACAATCAATTCCTAATTACTATTGAATAAACTAGGCTTGTTACACAATCGAATTTGCCTAGAGTGAGCACGAGGCCGGAAGCCACGCGGTCGCCAGACAAAGTACGGGGTCCCGTGCGTAACGTCACTCTGGTCGCCGCCATCTTTGTCCCACGGTGGGCGCCAACTATCGTTGTTATGGGAATGGCAGTGCCTGAGCAGGCTAGATAGTGGTGTGGGAGAGGGAAGCGAGTGACGGCGTCAACAGGCAGGATTGGGCACAAGCATGCGTCGGGGACACAACAAGTACCCAGGTTTGGGGCCCTCGTGGTGAGGTAACACCCCTAATCATGCCAATCTGACTATCTGGATGAACACAAAGGAGTACAAGTGCTTCCTGAGCTGTATCGGTGTTCTAGCTAGAAGGAAGAAGAACCACTTGATATGATGCCCCTTATAGAGGCCGAGGCGGCATGGGCAAAGGCACAACTGACTGGCGGGTACCATAGGCGGGCCTAGCCGACTATTCCTGTATATTATTCCGCCTCCCTGACGTCTTTCATAGTGTCGCGCCCCTCGGCCGGCACGAAAATAGTGGAGGCTGTCCCGGCCGACACGGGCGGCGGCTCCTGTTCCCGCCCGACACGGGTACGGGCTGTCTTCCCCGGCGTCTGTGCTACTGCCTTTGTCCTCCTGTCTGGCCGCTGTCTACTAGGGCTATAGGGTACTATGCCCTATGTCACCCGCCTGCCTTGAATATCCGGCTAGGTCGTCCTAGCCGGCTACTCCATCTTTTCGGGTGATATGCCTATCCGGCCCAGCGTCTTTCCTGTGCTATCCTATCCGGCTGATGGTTCTGCCGATTAGCCCTTGGTTTGTCTTGCTCTATCCGTCTGGTATGATCCAGCCGGCTAGACGCCTTCAGGGATGTTCTTTATCCGGCTGACTGGTTTGCTGGCTTTCTCTACATCTGGCCTTCTTTCTGACATATTCTTGAGTTTTTACATCCGGCTGGGATCAGCCGGCTGGCAGTTACATTCCCTCTACATCTTATCCGGTTAGCCTACCTGGGGGCGATCCCCCAGACAATCGCGTTTGGAGTTCAGATGCGAAAGCTATCGGAGTTTTGGTTCTGAAGTTTCCATGGGAGGTAGTTCTGGCACACCACCGGTAGTACCGCTAGGGCATTTTTGCCGCGAGTAGTACCGGGGCAGTTCCGGGCTACTTCCGCTCAGCCTGTGTCTCCCTTCAGTAACCTTTTTATTTGGGGCCTCTATTTACCGTAAATTGACCTGAAGTTTGGCAGAAGTACCGGTCCCGCCCAACGGAAGTACCGATGGACCAACAGTAGTACCAGCCACCTTTATTTTCTCTCTTTCATGTCATAGTGTTTTGACCGTTGGTCGTGTGCCAGCGGTAGTACCATCCACCCATTGGTAGTATCAGCCAGGCATGTAAATGGCTCAAACAGTAAGATTCCGGGAGCCCTTTAAAAGGGTATCCTCATCCCCTTCGTGGGGTTAGCTCTTTTGGTCTGCTTCTCTCTCTCCTCCATTGTTGACCTTGAAGAGCTTGTCCTCTCCCCTTCTCCCTCCTATGATTCTTGCATCCTTTTGAGGTATATGTGAGAGGATATCTAGATCTACAACCCCATGAAACCAAATCTCTTCTTTGTGAAAGAATCCTTATTAGGATCTAGATCTTGGAGAGTTTTGTGTTCTCCACTTGTGTTATTCCTACCTTATTCCCCCAATAGCTTTGGTAGCTTTGGTGGAATTTGGGGGTGAAGGACTTGCCCTTGATTTTGTTGCATAGGTTTGAGTTCCCCTCGGAGATTCGGCGAGTATAATCTTGCGGGCTTGTTACTGTTGGGTTCTTGGAACCCTAGATGGTTGTGTGGTTTGTGTGTTGACTTCTTATGGCCTCCAATTGAGTTGTGGAGAAGCCTCAAGCTTGTAGCCTTTTGTGTTTTTGTTGTTGGGAGCCTACAATTGAGTTGTGGAGATAGCCCCAACCTTCAACTACACATAACATCGACTAATAAAAAGTGAATGTGTATAATAGAGTAAGACCCTCACTTGAAATTGTAAGGAAACAATACGTGGTCGAAGAAATTTTTGCTCCATTAGAAACCTCAGAATGTTTTCCTCCATCTCCTCGGGTTTTGACATTAATGTGGTTATATGCACTTTATCTGGGCAATGAACGCAACATTATAGATTCTTCTTCTTTTACATTCGAGGATATTCATTCTGCATAATAAGGATAATTACATGTACTGAACTGAACAACTGAAAAACTGAACATGTAGACAATGAATTCAATAACTTACAAACAATAGCAGCTGAGGATGGATTTGTCCAGGGCGTCAAGATGGTATAATTGGAACAGTTCTGGAAACTCAATATGGACCTCTTCGGGTCTGAAGTATTTCTCACGTGGGACTTTGGCTATGATCATTGTTCTCCCCTGCTTTATGTCCGCCGAGTACCATTGATGGAGATTCCGCATTTGTGTTGGCAGTTCTTTTAGCCTCTCTTTGCTGACCAAATCCTCACCTTCAACATATCTATGGACTACAACAGCCTTGGGTAGAAGGTCGAGTTGGAGGCCTAACAGTTTAGCAATACTAATTTTCATACTGGCCACCAACTCCGCAACTGCTTCCATATCTAGTGGTTGTTGAACGTTTTATGAAAACACCTTGAGGGGCACGATTGTTTGTTTGGCCTGTTTTTCCGAGAAGGGGAATGTCTGACTTTTTACTGATTACTTTTTTGCTCCCGCTTGCACCTGTACTTGCTGATTTTTTACCGCTTGCACTTGATTTGCTTGATTTTCTCTACGATACTTCTTTCTTAAGTGTGCGTAGATAGTCATCTGGCTTATGGTGAAAATCATATTGCGATTTTGTGTTCAGAAACTCAATTGCATATGCCTTTTGCTTCTCGGTGTATACCGGAGAAGGCTCGGGTTTCTTCTTCTCAAAATGCGCCGCAACTTCGGCCTTTTCCATCGCTGAAGTTTTCGCATCAGTACGATCATAAATTCTGATGGGAGGATTCTTATGAGGCACTATTGGGAGGGGCGACATTTTCTGCTTTGGGCTACCACGTCGTTTAGTACTCACTGATGGAGCACGCTTCCGCTTATTGTCCTTAGCGAGCGGCAAAGACTGCTGAACCTGCGGCAGAGATCGAGATGGACTCGCGATGTGGTGGTCATAGTCATCATGTGGTGGGCTTCTTGGAGGTTATGGAGGTGAAGGTTACCTGCGACGACTCGGAGGCGATGTTGGCCCTAGGGCCGAGCCTGGAAACTTGATGTTGTTCTTGTCCCATAGAATGATACCACCCAGTACTTCTCCGAGTGTGCTCTCACCTTCAGGTCCAGGGATGTCAAGCTCCATTGACTCCTTTACGATTTGATCCAATTCCGACTTTAGCATAGCAGTGGAATCTCACGGCCATGACAACATGCGTTAGGCGGACAAGTAAAGCAGATCTGACCGCCACCTTCGCAGATATGTTCTTCAACTTTTGATGGAGCTCACAAGATATCTGCTCCTTGATTCCATCCATGGGGTAGCCCGTACTGCCATCTGTATAGAGTGCATCGTTATACGGGACCTTCGATTCAGCCACGCTGCTTCTCCGATGAGATGGGTTGGCGGTAATATTGAGAGGAGGATCTTGCAAGCGCGATACTCCTCTAAGTTCATTGATCTGCTACTGCTGCTTGTCAAGTCTTTCTAGCATCTGGTTGAACTTATTTCCCTCCTCCTCCCGTCGCTTCTTTGCTCTCTATCGGCTTCTATAAGTACCTTGGTCCTTAGGAAACCCAGTCTCACACGTGAAACTAGAGTCAAGGCCTCAGACTCGTCCTCTGTGTTCGGGATTCCCGAGGACCAAGGTCAGCAAGTCTTTCTCTCTATTGGGATGGAACTTTTTTATCCCATCTTTAATCTCTTGCACCACTTTTAGCCATGAATTCCTGGGTACCCTAGTCCCGTCACTGCAATCAAGGTCCCCTGTAAGTTCGTCATACTTACTCCCATGCCCAAGGAACCAATTTCTTGCCCTCAAATCCCATTCTTCGCGAATTGGTTCTGTAATGATCCATTTATCATTAAGCTCTTTCTCTTTTGTATCCCACATTGGCATGGCAGTCGCGTAGCCCCCTGGCCCCATGTTATGGTGATATTTCTTCTTCGCAACATTTATCTTATTTTTTCTGACTTTTCCTCTGCAACTCCTGACTTCCTATACTCCACAAATGCATCCCAGTAATGCTGCTACTTCGCTAGATAGCCTTCGAATTTTGGAGTTTTCTTGTCCTTCTGATACTTTAGCCATAATGATTTCTTCCAGTTCTTGAATAGTTCGGCCATCTTCTTAAGAGCAAACTACTTGACTGCCTTCCTCAATGCAGCCGTCTCGGTATCAGTCTCACATTCTGGCAGCTTGAAAGGTGCCATGAGGTCATTAAAAAGTTCCTCTTTGTACCTATCATCGATATACAGATCACTCCTCCATTCCGCCTCTTTGGGCTTATGCCACTCTCGAACGGTGATCGGGACGAGATCTCTAGCAACAACTCTGCAATGTTGTATAACTAATTGTTTTGCTTTTTTGTTCCAATGGTTCGCCCTATGTTAAGACCTCCGTAATTTCAAAAACTTTTTGGCTAGGCCGCGCTTGGATATTTTGCTCGATGTGGAGGCCTAAGAGAAGAAACATTCGTCAATATAATATATATACAACGGTACAACAGCTACTCTCGGACATCAAGTGATCATCAGACATCATATATATATACCTCGTCGGCCTTTGTTACGCGTCCATGGGCTTCTCCATCATTGGAGTTGTCGGCTTCTTACTCTCGTTGGTTGATATCCTCTCCCTCACCGGATGAGTTCAGATACCTCTAGGGAGATCCATCACCGGATGGATCGGCATCGTGAATCATATCCTCGAGAAAGTGTTCTAAATCTAGGTCTCTACGGATTGGACTAGGTGGATCCATAGTTTCTGCAAAATGTGAGATGCACACAATATATATTTGAACATAACAAAAAATATTCTCTTACAAAATATTACTATACACAGATTTTTCTATACAAAATAATATAAATAAACCCTAAACCCTAAACCCGGAGGTGCGGTGGCGGTGGCTGGTGCCAGAGATGGTGGTCGCGAGAGAGGCGGGTGACTACGGCTTCCCGCAAGAACCACCACTCTAACCCTAACTCCGGTCACCACCGAGCACCAACACCCTAACACTAGCCCTAACTCCTACACTATATAAAAATCCTACACTATATAAAAAATCCTACACTATATCATAATCCTACACTAATAATAATCCTACAGTATATAATAATCCTACACTATATAAAAAATCCTACACTAATACACTAATAATAATGCTACATTATATAAAAATAATAATCCTACATTATATAAAAAATCCTACACTATATCATAATCGTACACTAATTATAATCCTACACTATATCATAATCCTACACTAAACTAATAATAATCCTACACTATATAAAAAAATCCTACACTAATAAACTAATAATAATCCTACACTATATCATAATCCTGCACTAAACTAATAATCCTACACTATATAAACAAATCCTACACTATATCATAATCCTACAGCAATCCTATAGTAATACACTAATAAATCCTACACTAATACACTAATAAATCCTACACTATATTATAATCCTACATAATCCTACACTATATCATAATTCTACACTAATAATAATCCTACACTATAACATAATCCTACATAATCCTACACTAATAATCCTACATAATCGAGGGAGGAGGCCTCCTTTTATACCACCCCTAGTCCCGACGCGCGGTACCAGCCGGGACTAAAGGGGTGCCTCTAGTCCTGGCTGGTGCCACGCACCGGGACTAGAGGGGGGAGGGCTTTTCAGCTGCGCGCACTGGCCCAAAACCTTTAGTCCCGGCTGGTTATTCAGGCCGGGACTAAAGGCCCAAATTTGCGCGCGCTGGGCTTTATTTCAAAAAATTTAATATATTGTTTAAAACATTTAAATTATACATTTTTTGCATACTTATGAATTTGAGAAAACTTTCAACTTGAAAAGTGATTTAATTTGAATAAGTAATCCAAATCGATTTTCTGTTTTATAACATAATTGTTTTGAATAGTCAAATTATTAACCATTTTTCCATTATTAATTTAAAAATGCCTTAACTATTATATATTGCATATTTTTGAATCTCACTAAACTTTCAAAATGAAAAGTTCTTAAATTTGAATAAGTAATCCAAATCCATGTTTTGTTTTATAAAATAATTATTTTAACTAGTCTAATATTAACCATTTTGCCATTATCAATTTAAAAATGCATTAATTATATTTTGCATATTTTTGAATCTCACTAAACTTTCAAAATAAAAAGTGCTTAAATTTGAATAAGTAATCCAAATCCATGTTTTGTTTTATAAAATAATTATTTTATCTAGTCCAATATTAACCATTTTCTTGGAAGCAACTTCTTCATGAGTACCAGCAACTTTTCAAATCTCGAGTCAGTCACACCGGTCTCTGCCTTCCACTTCAGCAATTCCAGTGTGCTACCCAGCTTATTCTGGTCATCTTCACAAGTTGGGTGGAACAATTTTTTGTGGTCCTGTAACATCTGCTCGAACTGCAACCTCTCATTTTCTGTGTCGCAGTCTTGCTTTGCATCAGAAATGACCCGACCAAGATCATTAGCAGGCTCATCTGGTTCCCGTTCTTCACCCCTTCTTCTTCTTCATCGCCATCTTCTATCGCAACCCGTCTTTCTCTGTGCTTGGTCCAAACATTATAGCCGGACATAAAACCAGACCAAAGCAGGTGGCTCTGAATGATTCTTGCGGAAGTGTGAGCCTTCTCATTCCTATAGTCAACACATGGAAAACACATAAAACCATCCCACCACTTGTTCGCCTCGGCCACAAGACGAAAAGAACGCATTCCTTCTCTGAAAGCGGCAGAGCATCGGTCACCGTACATCCATGGATGGCTCATCTGTATCGTAGAAATATATATCAAATGCAATTGTGATGCTAAAATTAGTACTGGAAGGTCTAAACGAGAAAATAGTTGCTAACCTTTTAGCACACTTGGAAACAAAGATGAGAAACCTTAAGTGTGGCTGGGGCACCTCATATCATGTCGCACCTCATATCATGTCTGTCTTGTATGACCTAAAGTCGCATCACTCTAACGGGCATTTCATCGAATACCTCTAGTGCATATGAACAAGAAAAAAATAGCACAAACCCACCACCTCTCCCACCAGGAAAAAAATTGAGAGGGGGAGGGGATGTGCCATATATATAGGGACAACCCACTAGTCCCGGTTTGAGATACAAACCGAGACTAAAGGGTCTGCAGGCACCCCCTTTAGTCCCGGTTTGTATCTCAAACCGGGATTAGTGGTGTCTAACGGGTCGGGACCTATGCCCTGGGCGGCTCGGGGCCGTCCGGTCCGGACCATTAGTCCCGGGCCCAGACACATCCGGGACTAATGGCCCAGACGAAAGGGAAATTTTCTACTAGTGCATGTAAGGTTGGTCATAGTGGGAGTATCATAGGTGGTACCATACATAGCATGAATGAAATAAACTGATGTGACATATCATTTAATAAAGAGAGATGTTATAGTAGTATCATAATATGATACCATATCATAGTACATAAAACTAAAAAATTTAATGATAATATATCTTGTATGTACACAAGTTTATATTAAGATTCTATAAATAATTAAATACTATAAGATTATGATACTACTAGATGATACCATGCACTATAGAGATAATATCATATAGTAATATCATATGCATATAATACTAGAAATATGATACTCCCACTATGACCATCCTAATTACATCATGCACCAATAGTTACACATGCTTGAGAGAAGACAGAGCAAAAAAAACATGCATTGGAGGAAATAGGATAATAAATAAAAGATAGTTCCTAACATTACAAAAATCTCTCTGGCCATATGATCCCTAACGGAGGTGGTAAATGCTAAACCTCTCGTGCTGACATATTTATGGTCCTTGAATGACATGTCTTAAAAAAACTCGTACTCAGTCAAATTGAAAAACTAATAGTGTTAGTGTTTCTCTAAAGAAAGTAATGCCAAGGTGACATTAGTTAAGAAATTTTTTTCTCAATAATTATTAATTGCTTCACATTAATTTAAGGAGTATCGCATTTAATGATTCTTAGGGAGTACTCCTTGATGATTACATAAATTTACATTTAAGGTGTACCCTATAATATATGTGTGGAATTTAATGATTACATTAATTTACATTTAAATGCTTCAAAAATTAATGTATTAATGTTTACACTAGTAGAAAATAACTAGTGCATTGAAATGCTTCAAGGGACGAAAGGAACATTTTCTACTAGTGCATTGAAATAGCAATAGTCCTGAGCCAGACACATCCGGGACTAATGTCCCAGAGTAATACTTATGTAAACATTTAAATTGTTCAATCTTATTATCATTAATGTATGTAAACATTTAAATGCATTTAAATTAATGATTACATTAATTGTTGAAGCATTTAAATGCATTTATATGTAAATTTATATTAATATACTCCTTCACATACTCCATAGGCTTGTAATTTACATTTACATTAATATATGTAGTACAAGGTATTTAAGGAGTATATAATTTTGATTTGGTCCAAATCTTCAACAATTAATGATTTTGAAAGGGCAGGCACCTCACAAACCTATCATACTAACACAAGACACTTCTGAACTTACCCTTTTTCCCTATAAATATATAGATGCCAACATAAACGGGCAGCCAATCCAAGTGTTCACCATGGCAGGAAAGATCACCCTCGTTATCACATTCGTCATGATATTTGCACTCCTCGTAGCTGGCGGTAAGCATCGAACACACATGGTACTGTTTTTAGTAGATATACGGAAGTGCGCAGTTTTATATAGATTTTTGTATCTTTGCATCATGTAATTACATATTTCTTTTGTTTTCGTAGACATGGAAGAAGGCCTTAATTGTAATTTGTCATACACCGAGATCAAATGTGATGAATCTGAGAAGTGCCATACGTGGTGCCATTCCGCCAATTACAATCGTGGAGGGTACTGTGTTGTCCAAAATAATGGAGGTTTCTGTGTGTGTATCGATTGTGTGTGAACGTTTTCTTTGAACATCATGGTTAGGTGCTCGGTTGGGTAGTAAAGCGTGTATGGATCAATCATGATGCTACCTTTTTCTATCATTGTCAGATATGGCATAAGGTTTAGCATGTATTGAGAAATAAATGAAAATACTGCCCTAAATAAGATTTACGCTAGAACTCATGATAGCACGGCTGTTTGGCAATGCTCTGGCCCAGATGGTTTAGCAAATATTTGCTATCAAGATTGTAATCCCTGATTTGAGTAATGCAAGTTGTGTGTTCGCAAAAAAAAAGATTGAACTTACATTGAAATACCAATAGAGCTTCATGGAAAGGCTCTAGAGGTAAAACACATGTGGGCAAAATCTTGTTCTTTTTCAATGTTCTTTTTCATTTCATTTTCATCACGCCCTTATTAATGATAGGGGCCACTAAACCTAGTGATTTGAATCATGATTTGACTCTCGCATACTTATTAAATAGGGGAGACTCAACCTTACTCGATGCCCGTAGAATTAAAGAACTACTAATTGAGTAATTTGTAGCTACTACTTGTGATGCCCGTAGAATTGCATGTTGGCCCGTTATTAGCGTGCATTTTGTACAAGTATAAGACATACAGAAAAGTACGATCTGAGTTTTGTCCATTCGTGCACTGGTAGCTATATCCCTAGTCCCTTCTCAACAAGTTGAACCATGGTGGCTCAGTATAGACTTTGTCTGACGAGTGTTGGACTCATCAATGCCTATTATTACAGTCTTGGGTTTTGGAGAAGGAGGGGATGCTGGAGATCATAGAACGGCTAACAGACAAGCAACTCGGGGCACAAAGTTTACCCAGGTTCAGGCCCTTGGAGAAAAAACCCTACTCCTGATGTCTGCTCTCGATTAATGGCGAAGACGAATGTTACAGGGGTGCACAGATGAGATCTGGCATGGTGTATGCTAGGGTATGGTATCGGTCCTCCTTGACGTGTCCTCCTGGCCTTTATATAGATAGGTCAGGTCTTGGGAATAGGTCGAGTCGGTTACAGATTTAGGGTTTTTCCCTTTGAGATTCTATCTACAACTAGCTGTGTTCTCCAAGGAGTCGAATCTCTCCTGGGCTTGGGCCACCCGAATTCCTCCTGGGCTTCGTCATCTGGGGTGCATATCTACGTGGGCTCCTGCTGGGCTGAACCGGGTAGGCTAAGATCAGACACCTGTAGGGCGTATCCATGTCAGTAGCCCCCGAGTGTTCAGTCAAATCGTAGATTCGACTAAAGACTCTTAAGTCTTCGAGTGCCTTCACCCAAACAGGTTTTCGTGTCAAGATATTAGTTCATAGGCATAGTTGATATGCATGCACCGGTGGAAAAAGGGCCTCCAGTCCCGGGCCGCAACTGGCTCTAGTCCCTGTTTTGGGCCTGGGACTGCGAAAATGGGACTAGAGGCCCCACCCCTCTAGTCCCGGCTCGCTACGGCCCGCGACTGATAACAGCCACGTGGCTGTTTCAGCGTCGCGGGGGGCGGAAACTCTCTAGTCCCGGGTCGTAACACCACCCAGGGCTATAAGGTTTCCTGCTGCGGCAGAGAATTGTGTGTTTCTCTGCCGCAGCAGAGATTGTGTATTTCCTTTTTTTTGCCATTTCGTTCATTTTTCGTTTTCTGTTTCACTATAATTTCAAACATATATTTGAGTACACATATTCTAGGATATTACATACATAGTACACGTTGATGCATCTATATAATTAATCGATCCCTTGCAAGCATACATTGATGATATATATATCAAAAGGAAGAAATGTTTTGAAATTACATGGTCATTGATGAATATATATATCATATCAGCTACATGGAGATCACTAAGGCAAATCGAGTTCCACGTCATCCGCATAATGCTCTCCATGTACATCAAGGATTTCCTTCATCATAAATCCCGTCAGCACCTCTTGAATTGCTCTTATGAGCTGGTCTGGCTCTAGTTTCTCCCGCAAATCATAAATATAATGTGAGTCAACTTTCCGCTCACTGGTCAACTCGTGGATGTACTAGCAGACGTAGTATCCACATAAATGAGTTCCCGGTGGCTGTTGTAAATTCTTCACCATTTTATAAGTTAGCTCCTCTTTGAATGGACCTGGTATTTTCTGTCTGAACCATGTCCAACACCTGCTAGGAAAATAAAATGAATAAAGGAGTTATTAGTTACTTGATATCAGGAAATGAATGAAAGAGGACGATATAATGCGATAATGATTGAAATTACTTATGGAGCATTGCTTTCATGTCGCTCCACTACTCTTGGTCTCAACTTAATGAGTCGTGGACTTCAACTAGGGAGTTGTCAACTTGAATGCTTAGCAAGATCCAGTGGAATCTGCGGACATTTAAATAAGCATACATGCATAGCTCATCGAGTAAGCAAAAATAAAATATGTACAAGATATAAACACTCACTTGAAGTTGTAAGGAAATAGTATTTCCTTAACAAAATTATTCTCGGTTAAGAACCTGCACAGGTCTTCCTCCACGTCCTTAGGGTGATTCTTTAACGTATATTCATTAACGATATATGGGTCAATGAACCCAACGTCGTATCTTCTAGCTCTTTTGCATTCAAGCATCTTTATTCTGCAGAATATAATATCATCATACAAAAGGATATATGAACGAGCTTAGCTACAAACTTAATTATAGAAATAAATCACTTACAGACAGTAGCAACCAATGATAGATTTGTCGAGGGCATGCTGGTTGTATAGCTGAAACAGTTCGGTCATTTGAAACTGTATCGAGTATGGTTTGAAGTGATGCTCCTTTCTAACGTCCACCGGAAACCAATCTTTCTGATGTTTTTTCTGCTTGCGACATGTACCATTCATGCAGATTTCGCATATGTGTGAATAGACACGCGAGCTCCTCATTACTGACTAGAGGCTCCCCTTGGACATACTTCCGTACTATCTGACCCACTGGCGTATCTTCATAGCCTAAATATTGACCAAGAGACATATTTGCTTCGGTAGCAAGTGCTTTGGCCTGCGATACAGTGATTCCCATTAGTGCAGCATTATTACGGGCTCTGGGATCCATTATTTGCATGTCCATATCCATTTAAGCTCTGAAGGCCTTGTCGAGGTATGAACTGACTTTGAGCGGGGCGACCGATTGATTCTTCTGTGCTCCGAGCTGGGCAACTTGCTTCCCGCTTTTTGCAGTTGTGATTTTTTTTCTTCTGTGCTTGCTTAATAATCTCCCGGTCATAGTCTGCTTCCAGATTCATCAATATCTGGGATGGTTGCTCAAGAAAGGACTTAGCCCAATTTTTGGTTTTTTCATCATATGCCGGCTTTGGCACAGGTTTTTTGGGTGCAAGATGCGCCTTAACTTGGGCAGCCACATCCACGTTAGTTTCCTCATCGGTCTTGTCATAAGGTCTCTTTGGAAGAGCCGGCGGGATGTCTACTATCTTCGCCGTTTGACCTTTCTTCGATGTGGGGCGCGGGGGTGCGTCGAACTTCCGTTTCTTCGACGAGGTAGTAGTATTGCACGGAGGCGGAGATCGAGTATTTTGGGGAGGCGGAGATCGAGTTGATGTACTCATGCTGCGGCGATCGTCAGCGGGGCAGGGTGGACTTGGAGGTTGGCAATAATCGGTTTGGGGTGGACTTGGAGGTTGACGATATTCGATGCGGGGTGGACTTGGATTCCTCGGAGTCGGTGGCCTTGGAGCCAAGCCTGGAAACTTGATGTACTTCTTCTTCCATAGAATGATGTTGCACTTGACATCTCCTAGTTTCGTAAGGCCTTCAGGCGTAGCGATTTCAATCTCTAGGTCCGCAAAATCCTCCACTATGTCATTCACCGTGACACGAGCATAGCCTGGTGGAATCGGAAGTGAATGGTGGAGTTCTCCAGGTAGACAAGGTAAAGCAGTGCCCATCGCCACCTTGAAGGACAGGTTGTTCATTGGCTGATGTAACTCACATTGTGCCATCTCTCTAACATCATCCACAGGGCAGTGAAGAGCCGGTGCATCATCTAACAGTGCTTGATCATTATCCCGGACCTCCGTGGAAGCCACTCTGCTTCTCCGTTGGCTAAGATCCAATGCAGGATCATCAGCCTGCGGGTGAGTTGACGACGGCGGCCTTTGTATAATTTCTTGGATTAGGTTCTTCATATCAGCTAGGTCCTGCTCTACCCAGTAGATCCGGTCTGCCTCCCGGTCCTTCTTTCTCTTACGGCTTCTGTAACTGGCATCGTACTGAGGAAACCCTTTCTTCCAGGACACACCGGCGTCTTTGCCTCGAGTTCTTCCTCCCTTTTCAAGATTCCATAGGGCGCGTGTCAGCTCGTCATTCTCTCTCTCGGGATGGAACAATCCCTTTTGAGCTTCATTCATTGCTTGAACAAGGTGTTCGGAGGGTTTTAGAATTTTTTCATGAAATAATGTCTTCCCTGGTTCTGGGTCCAACGATCCCTCGTGCCCGTACCACCAATGCTTTAACCTCTCGGGCCATCCATCTGTACCAGGAGTGACGCATCTAGCCCTCATTTTCTTCTCCATAGTTTCCCACTTAGGGACGGCACTCTTGTAACCACCTGTCCCTATTTTATGGTGGTATTTGTTTTGGGCAGCATTTAACGCGTTCTTTGCCGACTTTGCCTTTGCTTTATCAGATTGCTTATACTATACAAAATCGGGCCACTGTTGTCTCAACTTCTCGTTTACTCCTTTGAAGTCCGGAGTTTTCTTTTTCTCGACATATTTCGTGTATAAACCTTTCTTGTGGTTCCGATACAGTTCAGCCATCTTGCTTAGAGCCCACTCCTTGACTTTCGCTCTATTTTCAAGCCCACCCGGCCTTGGGGTAATACCATCTACCTCAAATTCTTCACACTCTGGAGGTAGTATGAAATGCGCTATGATCTTCTACCAAAGGTCATATTTGGCATCATCGGTGACATAGCTGTTGGATTCTTCACCGGGTTTCTTTGACTGATTCCATTCTTGGATGGTGATCGGAAGGTTGTCCCTAACAAGCACCCCGCATTGATTTATAAACATCCTCCGGTGCTTCTCTAGAGCAATCGGTCCATCATCATCATCTATTTCTTCGATGGTGAACCTCTGATTACCATCCAACTTTTTGTTCGGCCCTCGTTTCGTTTGAGCTATTGATTGCTTCAATCCGGTGGGCTAAAAGAAGAAGAGAGAGTGATTAATATATATCTAGATCAATTAATGAATAGAGGTAACATGAGGCTTTATATATATGTATATATATATGTACCTCGCCGGTTCCTGTCGAGGGGCCATCATTATTGTTGTTATTTGTTTGCCCTTCGTCCATCCGGTCTTCCCCTTGGTACATTAGGTTTTCCTCTAGTCCATCACCGGATGGATTCAAATATGAGGATATCTCTTCCTAGAGCAAAATATCTTCGCCGGTACTAATATTAAGAGGAATTTCACCTCTTATCATGCCCTGAAGAAAACCTTCACTGATGCGACCAGGATCTTCGGATGGATCCATGACTTAATTATCTATAACAGAAAGAGAGTTAAACAGGTTAGAAAAAACAATAACCCTAATAACTAAAACAAAAAACAATAACCCTAATAACACAAATTTATAATCCCAATATTATTTGCGGTAAAACAATAATCCTAATAATTAATAAAAAAAACAATAATCCTAATTAATAAACCTAATATTATTTGTGATAAAACAATAATCTTAATAACTAAAACAAAAAAAAATAACCCTAATATTATTTTTGGTAAAACAATAATCCTAATAACTAAAACAAAAAAACCCTAATATTATTTGTGGTAAAACAATAATCCTAATAACTAAAACAAAAAAACAATAACCCTAATATTATTTGTGGTAAAACAATAATCCTAATTATAATAATCCTAATATTAATTATGGTAAAACAATATAATCCTAACTAATAACTAAAACAAAAAATAACCCTAGCTATTTAGAATTAAAACAATAATTAAAAAAATAACCCTAGCTAATTATAATTAAAAAATAACCCTAGCTAATTATAATTAAAATAACCCTAGCTAACAATATAATCCTAATCCTAATAACTAAAACAATAATTATACTTAATAACCCTAGATAGCTAATAATTACAAAAAAACCACACCCGCCAGTACCCCTCTCCCTCGAGCTCTCACCGATCGACGTTGGCAAAGACATGACAAAGACAATGACAAGGCAAGGCATGAGGCGGCATGATGAGGCTAGGCGCTGATATCACGAAACGGCTGAGAGCACGACGGAGCGGCGGCGGAATCGGACAACACCTCCCCTGCGTTTCGTCTTTGCGTCTGCTTCGTCTTCGTCATTGTCGAGAAATGCAAGTGCTGGGCATGGGCGGTAGTGCGCGGAATATAAAGGGACAAACCTTTAGTCCCGGGTCAAGCCACCGCCCGGGACTACAGGTTCTCTAGTCCCGGGCCATGGCTTAACCCGCGACTAAAGACCCCCCTTTAGTCGCGGGTTAAGCCACGGCCCGGGACTAGAGGGTTTTTTCGGCCACTTCTTTTTCGCGCGAGTAGGAACCCTGTAGTCCCGGGTTGAGCCACGGCCCGGGACAAGTTTGTTATTTGTAAATTTTCTTTTTTAATTCAAATCAAATATAAAACTTTGGAAAATCATATCTTTTATTGTAAAAATCCAAATAAAACAAATAATATGTCTATTATTATCAAAAAAATATAAAGAATCTTAATATAATATCCATATATCTGTTTGCATCATTTATGAATTATTTTTCTTTTTTTAATTCAAATCAAATATAAAACTTTGGAAAATCATATCTTTTATTGTAAAAATCCAAATAAAACAAATAATATGTGTATTATTATCAGAAAAATATAAATAATCTTAATATAATATCCATATATCTGTTTTCATCATTTATAAGTTATTTTATTTGTAAATTTTCTTTTTTAATTCAAATCAAATATAAAACTTTGGAAAATCATATCTTTTATTGTAAAAATCCAAATAAAACAAATAATATGTCTATTATTAACAGAAAAATATAAAGAATCTTAATATAATGTCCATATATCTGTTTGAATCATTTATAAATTATTTCATTTGTAAATTTTCTTTTTTAAATTCAAATCAAATATAAAACTTTGGAAAATCATATCTTTTATTGTAAAAATCCAAATAAAACAAATAATATGTCTATTATTATCAGAAAAATATAAAGAATCTTAATATAATACCCATATATTTGTTTGCATAATTTATAAATTATTTCATTTGTAAATTTTCTTTTTTTAATTCAAATCAAATATAAAACTTTGGAAAATCATATCTTTGATTGTAAAAATCCAAATAAAACAAATAATATGTCTATTATTATTAGAAAAATATAAATATTTTTAATATAATATCCATTTAGTCCCGGTTGTAGTCACTAACCGGGACTAAAGATATTTCCCGCCATTTCCCAAAGCTTCCCGCCAAGTTTTCCCGCCCTTTCCCTCTATATCTAGGGCAATCGCGCCTTGGCTATCCACGCATCCACACCTTCCTCTCTTAGAACAATGGACAACGCCTACTGGGACATTCTGACCCTCGAGGAGACCGAGGCGATGTGCACCTCCAACTACCCTTGTCCGTCGGGCTACCGGCCACCCGCCTGCTGGATGCTGAGCACTGGAGGGGTTCCTGTCCCTTCTGTCCCTCAAGATTCTACACGCTTGGCGGCCATTACGAACCACTTCTACCACGATATCACGCCGGAGCAGCGGATGGATCCCAGTGGGATCCCGACAATTACGACACCTGGAATGCCTTCTACGCTAATAGGCGAGAAAGGGACATCGTGAGGTACGAGGGTGATGGACCGCCCACGGTGAACCACAATGAAGCCGTCGGCCGTCTGTGGTGGGCGAACCGTATTATCATCGGAGTGATGCGCTACATCTCCGGGGGAGACCATCCTCGCCTGCGGTGGCCACAAATCCACCCGCCATAGAGCCACAAGAAGGCCCCTTCTCCGCCCGGTGGTAGCATCATCGTCTTCCAGGAGACCCCTCCGCTGCCCGCCGTGAATCCGAGGCCGGAGTGGCCCCTGGTATATGCCATGGCTGGGCTGAGGATCCCCGGAGTGGCAGGTGACGATGACGATGACGAAGAAGACCCTGAAGCTGCATACTATAGGACTAGGCATGATTATGACTAAAGGGGGCGACTTTAGTCCTGAGTGTTAGCTAGTCCCGGTTTGTCCCGGTTTTTAATATTAATAAATGTCTTGAGTGTTACCTAAATATGAAGATGTTGTATTTAGAGGAAAAGTCCTATAAATAGAGGAAAGGGCGGGCAGGCTGGATCGAGCAGCCTATAAATAGAGGGAAATGCCTATAAAGAGAGGGTTCATCTTTAGTCCCGGTTGGAGAAACCAACCGCGAATGAAGGGATTGCGGTAGACTGGGCCAGGCAGCACTAATAATAGGGGTGAGTGTTGACATTACGTCATGCGGCTTGTACCTTGTCCCGAATGGTGTCACCAACCGGGACTAAAGATGAACCGTTAGTCCCGGTTGGAGACACCAACCGGGACAAAACATGAGTCAGCACTAATAATAGGGGGTGAGTGTCGACATTATGTCGTGAGTGTTGACATTATGCCGAGGTGCTTGTACTATAAATAGGCATCCTTGTGAGTCCAGTCCTCCAGCCAGTTTGAGGCATCTCCAAGATGGTTTTCGAGAGCAGGGACACCACTACGGCGGGAAATGCGCCGAGCCAGCCCCTCCCAAGCATCTCCAAGAACTGGCACTCCCTAATATGTGAAATTAGTTAGCTCCCAGGCGTATTGATCTAGTTAGAGAAGTTACAAGCTGCAAGATGCTTTTTGAGAGTAGGGACACCACTACGGCCAGTTTTAGGGAGATACCGCCGGAGCCCAGTCCTCCAGCATCTCCAAGAAACTGGTCATAGAGGCATTCCTTAATATGTGACCTCACGCGTTTGGAGATTAGATCTTAATGGTAAGTATGAATCGGGACTAAAGGACCCCCTTTAGTCTCGGTCCAGCCACAAAACGGGACTAACACACTCAACTTGTTTGCAGACAACACTATAAAAATGGACACATGGAGCATCTTCCCTAAAATGTTACAATTATTACACATCATTTCTTCGCGTGTGTTCCTTTCTGATCCCGCCGTATCCATGGAGCATCTTCATTCATTAACATGATGCTTGGGTCATCCTTCACCGTGAAGGGCAGAATTTCATGAAACTTATCACAATCTTCCGACATGTCTGTCTTTTCCTCCACTCCCACGATGTTTCTTTTTCCTGAAATAACTATGTGGTGCTTTGGCTCATCGTCTGGTGTATTCTTTTTCTTATTTTTTATTTTTCTAGATTTGGTAGACATGTCCTTCACATAGAAAACCTGAGCCACATCATTGGCTAGGACGAATGGTTCGTCTAAGTACCCAAGATTGTTGAGATCCAATGATGTCATTTCGTATTTCTTGTCTACCTCAACCCCTCCTCCTGTCAGCTTGACCCATTTGCACCGAAACAAGGGGACCTTAAAAGTAGGACCATAGTCAAGTTCCCATATCTCCTCTATGTAACCATAATATGTGGTCTTTGACCCATTGTTGTCTGTTGCATCAAAGCGGACACCACTATTTTGGTTGGTGCTCTTTTTATCTTGGGCTATCATGTAAAATGTATACCCATTTATCTCGTACCCTTGGAAAGTCGATATAGTCGAAGATGGTGACCTAGACAACAAGTATAGCTGATCTCCAAGAGTGTTTTTTATGAGATGTTGCAACCAACTGCCGAAACTCTTCATGTGTTCATCTCTAATCCAAGAGTCATGCTTTCCAGGGTTGTTGGAGCGTAAGATTTTCTTGTGTTCCTCGATATATGGGGCTGCCAAGATATAATTCCGTAGAACGGTGTAATGTTCTTCGGTGCAAGAATGTTCGTCCCTACATATTATTGATTTCCTTCCTAGAGTACCCTTTCCACTCAGTCTCCCCTCATACCGCGATTGAGGAAGACCAGTCGGCCTAAGGTTAGGAACAAAGTCAACACAAAATTCAATGACCTCCTCTGTTCCATAGCCCTTGGAGATGCTTCCTTCTGGCCTAGCACGGTTACAAACATATTTCTTTAAGATTCCCATGAACCTCTCAAAGGGAAACATATTGTGTAGAAATACAGGACCGAGAATGGAAATCTCTTCGACTAGGTGAACCAAGAAAAGGCCATAATATTGAAGAAGGATGGTGGGAACACCAACTCAAAACTGACAAGACATTGGACCACATCATTCTGTAAATGTGGTAGATCTTCAGGATTGATTATCTTCTGAGAGATTGCATTGAGAAATGCACATAGCTTCACAATGGGTACTCGAACATTATCTGGTAGAAGCCCCCTCAATGAAATCAGAAGCATTTGCGTCATAATCACATGGCAGTAATGAGACTTTAGGTTTTGGAACTTTTTTTCTTCCATATTTATTATTCCCTTCATATTCGACGAGAAGCCAGACGGGACCTCAATACTGCTTAGGCATTCAAAAAATATTTCCTTCTCTTGTTTGGTAAGAGCGTAGCTGGCATGACCTTGAAACCATTCTGGATGCAGGCCATCTGGCTCTTTCATACGTTGATCGTCCTTTCGTTCTTCCGGTGTATCTTTTGTCTTCCCATGCACGCCCAAGAAGCCTAGCTCGTTCACACAAAGATTCTTCGTCACATGCATCACATCGATTGCAGAGTGGACCTCTATGAATTTCCAATATGGTAGCTCCCAAAATATAGATTTCTTCTTCCACATGGGTGCGTCTCCTTCAGCGTCCTTCGGAACAGATTTTCCGTCAGGACCCTTTCCAAAGGTTACCATTTGATCCAAATATTTGACCATATCAAATATATCAGCACCAGTACGCTCCTTAGGCTTCGTCTGGTGACATGCCAAACCGTTGAAATGCTTGCCTTTCTTTCTTAAGGGATGCTTGGCCAAAATAAATCGACAATGCTCGTTGTATACATTCTTCTTACAATGTTCCAAATATTTACTTTCAGTCTCATCTAAACAGTGTGTGCATGCATTGTATCCCTTGTTGGACTGTCCTCAAAAGGTTACTAAGAGCAGGCCAATCATTGATTGTTACGAAAAGCAATGCTCGGAGGTTAAATTATTCCTGCTTGTGCTCATTCCACACGCGTATGCCGGGTTCGTGCCACAACTATAAATGTTCTTCCACTAATGGCCTTAGGTACACATCAATGTCGTTGCTGGGTTTCTTCGGACCTTGGATCAACACTGTCATCATAATGAACTTCCGCTTCATGCACAACCAAGGAGGAAGGTTATAGATGCATAGAGTCACGGACAGTCTTTGTGATCGAGTTCGCTCCCCAAAGGGATTCATGCCATCTGTACTTAGACCAAACCTTAAACTCCTTGTGTCATCTGCAAAGTCCGGGTACTTTCTGTCGATTTTTCTCCATTGCGACCCATCAGCGGGGTGTCTCAACATCCCGTCTGACTTACGTTCCTCTTTATGCCATCGCAACAACTTGGCGTGCTCTTTGTTTCTGAATAAGCATTTCAACTGTGGTATTATAGGAGCATACCACATCACCTTGGCAGGAACCCTCTTCCGGGGGGGGGGGGCTTGCCTTGAACGTCACCAGGTTCATCTCGTCTAATCTTATACCGAAGTGAAGTGCATACCGGGCATGCATCCAAATTCTCGTACTCCTCACCGCGGTAGAGGATGCAGTAATTAGGGCATATGCATGTATCTTCTGAACCTCTAAACCTAGAGGGCAGACAACCTTCTTGCTTCAGACGCATCAAGGGAATACGTTATCTTTTGGAAGAATATTCTTCATCATTTTCAGCAACTTTTCAAATGAGGAGTCAGGTATAGCACACTCAGCCTTCCATCGCAGAAATTCCAGTGTGCTGCCCAGCTTTTTCAGACCATTTTCGCAATTTGGGTACAATAACTTTTTGTGATCCTCTAACATGTGATTGAACTTCTCCCTATCCTTTTCAGTTTCACAATCTCTTCGTGCATCGGAAATGGTCCGACCAAGATCATCAGCGGGTTCATCATGTGTCTCTTCTTCATCCTCCCCTTAAGCATCCCCTATGGAAGTATCTTCATACTCAGGGAAACCATGATAGTTGTCATCCTCCTCCTCTTCTTCATTGTCTTCCATTATAACCCCTCTCTCCGTGCTTGGTCCAACAATTATAACTGGGCATGAAGCCGGACTTCAACAGGTGGCTGTGAAGGGTTTTTGAGTTAGAGTAATCCTTCTGATTCCTACATCCACTACATGGACAGAATACAAAACCATTGCGCTTGTTTGCATCAGCAACATGGATGAATTCATACACGCCATTAATGAACTCGCCAGAGCGTCGGTCAGTACCGTACATCCATTCCCGGACCATATGCATTATAGTAAAAGTATATAAAAACCATTAAACAACATGATAAAATTATTACAAGTTATATTGAGAGCTTCTAGAGCATTAATTTTGAATTTTGAAATATTTACATGCACCAATTTGTGAATTGGAGAAAACAATCAACATGATAAATGTGGAGTTTTTTATTATTGTTCTATCAGTGAAAACCTCATTCCATTCTAAGCTCTAAAACTCTAAAATTACACATTTCAATTTTCAGTAACTATGTGCCTAATCAAAATTTGTTACACATATATATCAAAATCCTTCTACTTCTAGAGCATGCATCCATTGATCCATATCTCTATACTTCTAGAGCATTATAGAGGTAAAGTAGAAATAAGAGATGAAAGAATGAAGTTCTAAACTTTTAAAGCTTTGGATTTAGGGGTTGCAAACTAAATCTTGAGAAAAAAATGGCATGAACTCTCTTGCTTCTTTGAGAAAAATGGCCACCATATGCTTTAGGGCAGCAAGACAGGAAGCAGAATATATAGTAGTGGACAACTAGTCCCGGGACTAATAGTCCATGAAAAGACCAGCTGGCCTGCTCCAGTTCATTAGTCTCGGTCCGTAATATGGATCGGGACTAAAGATTTGGTGCGGCCCGAGAATAGTGACTACGGCCGTTCTAGCTGTTAGAGGCCTCACGGCCCGGGCCTAGTGCTCCCACTAGTCGCGGGCTGTGACAGGCCAGGACTGATGGCGCTGTTCACGTCGAACCGAAGAGGGTTTTTCCAGTAGTGGTGATTGACTCTCCTGGCGGATCAAGGTCAGTTAACTGCCTTTGGGCAAAACAACGCTATCTACTCAGACTTGAGTCCCTGGACTTGAAATCGGAAAGTTGCTCGCATAATTCGACTGAGGCCATGTAGGTCTTACAACACTTGAATTGTAGTATTTTAAGTTTATTTACCCAACGCGTCCATCGGGATTTTTCATCGCACCTGCTGACACGGTATATTACTGGCAGAGCGCATTCGGGTGCATTACCAGGCCGTCAAATTGTACTTGTTGGTCTTACCTTTGCATCGCAGATGCAGCATCCAAAAGTTTATTGCCGCGGAGGCATTTCAGGTGACTAAGGAGGTGTTGTCTCTCTTAGCATTAATTTTGGAAAAGTTGTTGATTGCTTTTGCAAGTTGCATTTGAAATAGTTGTGAAGGATCCGAAGGATCATACCCGATTGATTCATAGGGTGTGCATACAGCACCCAATATGGGAGTAGCCCCCCGAGTGTCCGTTCGAGTCATAGACTCAAGCAGAGACTTATAGTCATCATTCATGTGACACAATGATCTGAAGTTCCTCTAGATGATATTGTACATTTTATCAGTGTCAAATGCTATTTCGAATGCACAGTCATTGCTCCCTATGGGAGTAGCCCCCGAGTCTGTAGTGGAGTCATAGACTCGAAGGAGGACTCGAAGCATGTCGAAATGGATATTCTTCAGGTGAATATAGGAACTCACTAGTTTTTGAGGTGTGTGACCAACGCTCCTGATAGGAGTCACCCCCGAGTATTTGGTTGAGTCGCAGATTCGAGTAAGTATTGTTCCCTTCAATCGAAAGGTTAGAGCCGTTGCTGACCCTTGCTTTTTCAAGTTGTTGACGTCATTGCTGACACCTGGTGAGCTCAACCATTTGTAGCGGTAGAGTTGATGGAACAAGATGGTCGTGGGTCCCACTTTCTCACTATGATATGACTAGTTATGCAAAATTTACTGTGTCACCTTGATTTCTGCGCGTAGTGGATGGCGTGCCCGCACCGGTTCGGGCGATACCCGACATGTGTACAATGTGATGACTGACACGTGTTAGGTTTAGTAGATCAACGGTTGTGCGTCGTCGTCTTCATCCTTTTTATACCGCTAGGAGCTGCAGTAATTCTACACTTCGCCATTTGTTGTTCCTGTTCTCCCTTTGTCGATCTTTGCCTCCGCCATTTCTAAATATCTTTCCTCCGCTTGCGCTGGACATTCTCTTGGGTTTTCCTTCCTCTTTCCTTCGTGTGCACCGTGTGTTGTGCCGCACCGAGAAGATGGCCTGGGCAAGCGAAGAAGGTTTCCTCCGCCGCTGAGACGAGCGCCGCTGGTGCCGCTAAGATAACCGCCACCGCCGGTCGCGTCACCAATGGGTTTTGGCGGCGGTCGACGATGAAGGAAGTGGATTTGCGCCGCCTGGGAGAAGCCCACCTAATTTCTCAAGAGAAGGGTGATGCCAAGATCCCCGGTGAGGAGGTAACCCCTGACCCACCTGAAGGTTTTCGGGTGATGTTTTACGCCTTTGTCATTCGGGGTCTTTCCCTTCCGCCCACAACTTTCTTCATGGGCTTCTTTTTCTCTATGGTTTTCAACTTCATCAGTTAACGCCCAATCTCTTCTACACATTGCGTGCTTCATCACGCTATGCGCGTGCTGGCTCGGAATCGAGCCACACTTTGGCCTCTTCAAAAAACTTTACTCCTTGAAGAGGCATTTTGGCGGTTGGTGGCGTAGTGTACGAGCTAGGCGGGTGTGGGATATCTATCCAACCCAATCAGCAATTCTTGTCCTTCCACCTCTACGAATTCGCCCAGGGGTGGAGGAACAAGTGGTTCTATGTGCACGAAGAGAAGCTGAACGACCAGCTTTTTGGCCTTGCTCCCTTCGACCCTTGCGCGTCCATCATGAAGAAGCGTTCCTGGTCAAACAACATCCCATCGGGTGAGACCGAGGTTGTTGAGGCACAATACAAGTGAGTGGAGGCTCTACAGCTAGTGCGCAACCATGAAGTCTCCGGCGTCGACATCATCAGTACCTTCCTCAAGTGTTGGGTGCAACCCCTTAAAGCGAGGGCATACCCGATGTATTTGTACTCTAGCCTGCACGACTCGACGAGGGTGTGGGATGAGGAGATCTCCTCGTTCGACCTCTATAGATCCCTATGGACGCTAATGTGATTTAATGCCGACGACGAGCTTCAAGCGAAGTCGTCGACTGCGCCCTTTAGCACTACGAACGAGGTTCCTTAGGTGAGTGATTGACTTGCATGTAATGCATTTTGGTTTTGTCCATTGTGCTTGACTTCTAACTTGTGTCTTTTGCGTTCTATAGGAACTGAAGGTGGAGGACATGTTGCCTCCCCTTCTTGAGAAGTATACAAAGGCACCAGATGGTGGGGACGCGGACTAGTTAGAGTCCACTGTCCCTGCTGCCCACTCGCCGGCGGGAGAGGAAGCCCCAGACTCCAGCGACGGGAATCCCGCAAGAGGGCCTGAAGCGAGAATTCGGATGCTATGATGCCTCCAACCCCGAAGGGGCCTGCTTTCTTGCAGAAGCCCGCTCCAGTGGGGGTGCTTTGTTCCCAATTCAGCAGTGCCTCTCCGAGCCATGGTTACTCAGACGCAGGCCAGGAAGAAGAAGAAGACGACATTTTTTATTGATCTCTCCGATATCCCCTCGTAAGTTTTCAACGCCTTTACTTTTTGACTGTTCTGAGGCTTGGCTTTGTGGTTTGATGCCTTTCATGATTCTCTTGCTGTGCAAAATCAAGGGGTCATCTCCATGTGAGTCTGTGAAGGACGAAACTGAAGATATGGCTATGAGTCAAAGGCAGCAAGCACGGAAGCTGCGGCTCCCTCCCCGAAGATGGCGACCAACTCTAGTGATGACGCATCAAGTTCCTCCAAGCCGAGGACTCGTGCAGTTGTTACCCGGAAGGCACAAGTTGAACCTTTGGAGTCTTAGGGTGGCCATGTGAGTTTTACTGGATTTTTATTAACGAGCCCCTGAGCCTTTTATCCTTCTGACTTGTGATTTTCTGCGGTAGCCCTTCATTCGTGACCTGTAGCGTCTTGGGAAGAAGCACCTTTCCATGGAGGCAAACTTCTAGCAGCTCCAGGGTGAGTATTTTGTTGTTCGTGTTCTTCGGCTGTATGTGTTGGAGTTCGTTCGCTGACTTTCATTCCTGTTTTCTATAGATGAGAACAATGAGGCTCTTCGCAAGCTAGACTCACTCGGAAAGAGTCGAAGCCAGGCGGACACCAAAGCCAAGGATGTTGTGGAGGCCCTCGAGCGCTTCAAGCGGGAAGCTAAGGAACACGAGGAGAAGCTTGTAGTTGATCCTGCTTTGTAGGAGAAGGGAATGACAGAGCAGCTGATGATTGCAGCAAGGCGTTGTCTAGTAGGCCACTCGTACTTTCCAAATTACTTATCTCCGAACCTTTGGTGTTTTTCCTTGTTGTGATTTTTACTTGCTTTGGCGCAACTGCAGATGCCACTGGCGTTGCCTTTGATCGCAATGTATTGGATCACGGGGACCCTCTCATGGATGCAGTTGCTATGGTGGAAGTCTGTTACAGCTCCACCGTAGATACTTTGGCCAAGGCTAAAGAGGTCCTCGGCCGCTTCTATTGGGATATCTTCCCGAAGGGCATGGCCCTTGACGATGTCGACTCCTTGGTGAAGGCACTGGCAGGAGATGCGCCTGCGGAGTACAAGAAGACCTAGAAGGGTGCAGATGCCACCCTTGGTTTGGCAATGGCATTGGCCTCTGGTGCGCAACTGGATCTTATCCAAGAGACCTCTAGGATTCCAGTGGTGGAGGATGGCACTGAGGTAGCCTTCTCCCATTTAGCCTCACGCTACAAGCGATATGGCCTGTGGCTGATTGAGCTACTGGCTAATTATGCGATTGATAAAAACTGGGTGGCTGCGGTGCTAGCCATGGATCTTCGGGCTGCTTCAGATGCCATGCATCCCTAGGGCTCTTCTGCTTCTTAATTGCCCTTGTAGTTGTGTTCTTTCTTCTGTTGTAGTTCATGTAATTTTTTTGTACCGGATGACTTTAGAGATTACCACGTAGTGGTTCCTTATGTGAATATATGCCTTCTGCTTCCGCTGCTGTCAGTTGCTTTGTCCTTACACTTCACTACTTGTGCGCCTTATAGGGCCCTTCGACTGTTTATCCGATGACCTCGTCAATTCCCTTGGCCATTTCCTAGCCGACAGCAAATGAGGCGTCGCAATTGCCATTGCTGCGTGACTGCATCCGAAGTTTGGAGAGAGACGTCCTCATTGTCTGTGGTAATGGTGATGTTTGGAAATCCAAGACAAAGCAGGCTATCGCAAGGGAAAAATATATTCTCGAAGAGTTTCGACAAATTGGCGAGCAGCTTCAATCTATGCATCAATCAAGTGTTTTTCTTGGTTTTGTAGCTGTGTTTATTCTTCCATGGCTTCTGAGTTGTTGCTCTTTGCAGTTGTCAAACTTCTTCTACAAGAAGATAAAGAGCACGTGGATATTCGGCTCAATTGCCTTACTCAACATGAGTTAGAGGTCGGAGCATTCTTCTGGATGGATCATGACCGAACAGTCGCGGTAGCAATGGTGCAAGACCGTGTTCATCAGGTGCTTCAAGTTTTGAAGCGTGCGAGGTCGTCATTTGTGTCTATCTGGGCTGCGATGTTTCCACTTTCCTAGGGTTGCTGGGAAAATTCTGGAATGCGGATGCCGTGAAGGAGCTTGTGCAACATCAACTTGTTGTAGGTGCCAAAGCAGCATTGGCTCTTGTTTGACTGCACCGTCGGGACGTTGCCTTGGTGGAGATAGCAGCAGGGCCACCTATTCCTCTAGATGGCATGGCATGGAACATGCGCCCACACTATGATGTGTTTACTCGTCATACCGAAGACATTGTGTGTCTCTTCGACGAGCGGACAGACGTTCTTCTTCGGCGCAGGTGATTGGTCTTTTTTACAGCAAGGATTATGTAGGACAATGTAAATTTTGTATAGTTTCGGTTGGTATGTTGCTGCCCTTGTAAAAATTTGTAAAACATGTAATGCTTGTTGTTGTAGAGTTTGCATGTCCTTTTCATTAGCCTAACCTGGTCAGCTACTTAGCTGAATGCGTTTAAATATTTAAGTCAAGGAAGTCGATGGGTGAGGCACATCCCTTGGGTGTGTTATGTGAATTAAAATGTGCGAAAGGAAAAACATATTAGCTTTTATTCATCGCATAGTAGGAAGTACATGATTCAGTTGAATAGTCTGGCTAAGAAGTCTTATTGTAAGTAAAACATCTAAGGGTAGAAGCATCTTAGTTGTGCGACGTTTCAAGGATTGGAGTATGCTAATCCGAACTCGACGTCCTTCAGGCGGTAGGCGCCACCTAGAATTACTTTGGTGACCATGTAGGGACCTTCCCAGGGTGACTCGAGCTTCAGGTGCCCCTTTTGCTTGAGTTGCAGGATGAAGTATCCTTCAACGAAAGGACCGTGGATGTAGCCGTCGGCTGTGGTAGTTGCTGAGGCTTTGCTAGTACACAGTTGAAAGGGCAACGGCCATATCGCATGCCTTGTCGAGTAGGTCGACGGAGTCTTCGAGTGCGGCCATTGATTCATCCACGGCAGGTAGCATTGCTTCGACTCCATGCACCATGAAGAAGGGTGTGTAGCCGGTGGCACTGTTTGGCATTGTGCACAAGCTCTAGAGGATGGAGGGTAGTTCGTCTACCCAAGCTCCCATCGCTCGTTTGAGAGGGCGCATGAGTCGTTTCTTGATCCCGCTATAGATGTGGTTGTTGGCCTTTTCGACTTGTCCATTGGTCTGTGGGTGTGCGACTGAGGCATACGTGACATTGATGTTGAGGTCTTCGCAGAAGTCTTGGAACTCCTTCGAGGGGAAGTTCGTGCCGTTGTCAGTGATGATGTTATGTGGAACCCCTAACCTGTAGACCATGGATTGGAAGAACTTGACCGCAGTGGCGCAGATTTGGTTAGTGACGGGCGTAGCCTCGATCCACTTGGTGAACTTGTCGACTGCCAATAGGAGAAAGATGTAACCAGTAGGCGAGGACTTTTGCAGCTTGCCAACCATGTCGAGTCCTCATTGAGTGTCACATCCCAAAATTTTCCAAATTTTAAAAATGTGAAAAATAAATAAACAAAAGAAAATAATTGTTGAAATTTAGGGTGAAAAGAAACTTTTTGTTTCAAATTGGAAACATCAAAACCCATCTTGAACAAAATTTGAATAAAATGGAATCCAAAAAATTTCAACCAAGTGAAATGCATTCATCAATGAAGGTATCTTGAAATTTAAACACTTGGGAAAAATAAACCAAAACCCTAAAACCCTAATAGAATAAAATCATATACAAGATCTCTCAAAATACTATGGATATGATCCATATAAAAATCTGATAACAAACATTTATAGATGATAAAAAATGATAAAAAAAAATATTATAAAACCATAGAAAAATATTTCATTCAATTTGGAGCCATAGATAAAAACATATGGATATCATAAGATAAAAGGAAATAGTTTCCAAAGCTAATAAAGCTCCTAACTAAATTAATGCCAAAATTATGAACAAAGTAATCCTAAAAGGATTTAAAAGGATAAAAAACATTAAATAAAATTATACAAATTGGAATCACCAATTTTGGAACTATAAATAAAAATATATGGATTTTATAAGATAAAGAAAGAAATGAATAAATAAGGAATATTTAAAATCCAAATTAAACCTTGGCCAAACAAATGAAATAAATGATTATGGAATAATAAAAAGGAATAAAAGATTATTTAAATAAAATCATAAGGATTGAATATTATCTAGTTTTATTTAAATAAAGACAAATTGCCTAAATAATAAAATCACAAGAAAATTATTTAGAAGACAATTTAAATCTTGAATAAAATCCATAAGAAAATGAAATAAAGATAATCCAATTAAAATAACAGGATAAAGAATAGTCAAATAAAATTATATGGCATTAAACCATATTCAAGTTATTTAAATGAAGATAAAATCCCTAAAGTAAATGATTAATTAAATCAAGAGAAAATAATAAATTGGAATTTTCCCAAGTGGAATAAAAGTTATTTAATTAACTTAAATGGAATAAAAGAATCAATTGAATAAAATTTATATGGAATTAAAACCATATTTGATTTTATTTGAATAAAGACAAATGCCCAATTTAAATGATTCATAAATCATATTCAAATATTTTAAACAATTCAAAGTGAATTATTTGCACTAAATAAAACATACTGAAAAAGGTTTGTAAAAAATTGGAATGCAAATAGAAGTTTGAAAATGTAACTAAAATCTTATATGAATAAAGGCAAATGTCTATTATAAATAAATAATAAACCATAAATGAATAAAATAATTATTCGAAAATGGAAACATACTGAATAGAAACATACTGAATATTTGGAAAAGATTTGAAAAATAAATTTGAATTCAAATGGTAGTTTGAAATTCAAAACAGAAAATAGAAACATAAAAAGAAAAGAAACAGAAGAAAAAAATGGGAAAGGAACCAGCCCAGCCCAACCTGGCCCAACTAAGCCCAGCTAGCCCACTCTATCCTCCCCCAAAACATTTTCTTTCACTCGCGTCTGAACCCACTCAGCCACTAATTTTCTTTCACTCGTACCCCTTCCGCACTCACTGACGCCAGGCCCCACCGCCAGCTCATCTTTTTCCTCACCCTCCGCTGACCACGCCCCTCTCTAGCCTCTTTACTTGCGTTGAATGTCGGCGTGAATATGCATCAATGCCACGTTAAATCCTCGCCATGACCATGCGCGTTAAATATCCTCCCTCTTCTCTACCTCCCCCCTAGACGCCACACACTCGCTTCCCATAGGCTTCTCGAATTTCTCGCGGCAAGCACCACTGCTCGGGCGAACTCCTCCAACGATTTCGACCAACCCAGTCATCCCGACTGCCCCCAGAGCAAACAAGCGTGTTCCACATCGTCTCTTGCACCTCCTAGTACCGCCCGCTTGGCCGCGCATGCTCTGAAACGTCGGCAAACACAACATCTGAGCGCTGTTGTCGTCTGCATCCACTCCGGCGACCCCTCCCCGTAAGCACAGACCGCCCCCTCCTCTCTGGTTAACACTCGATTGTTCTCGTTCTCCTCTCTCTCGTGCGTCTAATGGATCCTTTCTCTCACTTTCCCGTGGCTTAAAACTTCTCCAACAACGACGAACCGAGATGCCCAACACCAACAGCAACTACGGCGAGGAATTACCAGCAGCTCCGAGCGCCCCTTCGCCAACAAAGACAACCTCGAGCATCAGCAAGCTTCGGTGAATCTGGTGATCCATCCCACTCCTCCTCTCGCTTCCTAGAATCGCCAGTACGCCACCGCCAGAGCGCTCCGCCGCTCGCCACCGTCGCAGCGCTGACCATCCTTGGTCACAGCACCCAGAGCCGTTAGATGTTGATCTAGTGGCCACAATAGAATCATAAACAAAGGGGTAAGATGACATCTGCACCGTGCGATTTAAGTTAGATCTGACGGCTGTGGCTGCGCAATCCACACGAACCGGTACACACCAGTAAGAAAGCGACGCATGGCACAGTGTAACATCCCAAAAATATTAAACTTGGATCATCAAACTCTAATCATCAAAATTAGGGTTAACAAAAACTTTTCCAATTAAAAATATGAAAGCATTCATATGTGTATGCATTACAAATTGGATTCTTTTGAATTGCCATGATTGTGTGTTTATTTGCTTGTAAAATGATTCTTAGGTGAAATAAACATCATCTAAACAATCCCCACACTTTTCCCAAAGACAAACAAGTCAAAACAAACAAATTAAGTGAATGGTCACTTTGGCCAAATTAACTCCCATGCCTACTTTGGCTATCCCTAACTTTCAAAACTTAACAGAAACTTGTTTGGATCTTTGCACCCCTTGATAGTACTCATAATAAGGTACCAAGGCCCTTGTGATCATCCAAAAACATTTGAATGCATAGTTTAAATGCAAGTTTAAAATTGAATCTATTTCATATGGGAAGATCCCACTATTTCAAAAACCACTCAAACAAGCTCAATTTTCAAAACCCAAGAATCCACAGACTCACCAGCACATGCCTAGCACACCCACCAAAAATATTTTCAAAATTCAAAACTTGAGTTCATGCGGACATTTCATCAAACACTTGGAGGCAACAAATCAATCTGGCCAAACTTCACTGTTTTGAGCAGTAATTTGGGTAAGCAATGTTCACCATTGATCACCCTTGTCTCCCCCAGTGCCAACCAGTGCTTTGACCAAACCTAGCCCCTATCCTTTGCACCATACCATGTGAACCCGAGCACCCCTTGCCAGCCGACCATGGAAAGCTAGCAGGAGCGTTCGCCGCGCCTAGCCACCATGTCTAGGAGGCAGCCCACCGTCCACCGCCACCCCCTGTCCAGCGCTTGAACCCTGTCAGCCATTGGACCACACACCGACGCCATGCCAAGCTTCTCTGAGCGCATGTCGAGAGCGCGCCAGAGCGTCACCCTCGACACACGCCCACAGACCGCGCGCCACCCTCGCCGCGTGCATACGTGATCACCACCGCCCCAGCAACCCCGCAGACACCCCCGTTCGCCGCCCCATGCCTCACAGCCACCGCTCGCTGTCGAAGACGCCGCCTCTGCCGCACAGAGCACCGCACGTTCCCGACCATTTTCCACCGCCCCTACAAGCGCATTAAAGCCCTAGAGCATCACCAGGAGACCACCGATCGATCGCCACCCTCGGCCATGCCTCTAGCTGCCCGTAGCCGTGTCGCCACCGTCTCCTGCCCATCCCGATCGGTCTCGCCGTCGGGCCTATAAAAGGAGGCCACCCCCAGCCGATTGAAGCACACCATATCACTCCCCTCACCTCACTGATCGTTCCACCCCTTAGCCGAAGCAAGGCGAGCAGCGCATCGCCGGAATTGCGCCGGAGCTCGCCGCTGCGGAGGAGAAGAGGGGCCGTTGATTTCGTCCACCCCCGGAGCTACCGCGAACACCCCTGAGTTCGCCGTCGTCGACTTCGTCGTTTGCCCGCCTCGTCGTCGTTGCTGGAGCCCCGGTATGCCCCCTATGCACCCCCACCGAGCCGCTAGGGTTCGAGCTCGCCGGTGACCTGTTTATCGTCGATGATGACCCTCAGCCGTCGATCTTCATTCTAATCCAACGCACCACATCTCCCCGTACCGCTTCGCGTTTAAAGAGTCACTGGCCAGTAGACCCCCCTGTCAGTTGCGCCCCGTGATGCAGAGTGAAACTGGTCTGGCCCATTACCCCTTCCCGCGCAGCCCACTCGTTTGAATTTAGCTTTTTTCTATTTGCATTCAAACTCAGTTCTGTACCTAGTTTCAAAAATCAACCCAGCTCAATTCAGTGAACCAAATGGCATGAAACCAATTTTGTTAGAAAGGTTTTGAAATGCTTAATCCAAGCCCGTTAGATTCAAATCATTTGGATCTATAGATCAACCTTGGTAAAAATGACAAGGCAGAAGCTTTTCCGCATTCAAACATTTTTCAAATTTAAACCATAATAACTTTTGAGTTGATTCCAACTCTCAAAAATAACATTTGATCATACCTTTCAGAATATATAAAAATATATGGGTTTAATTTCAGAAATAATGTCCAAGTAATAAAAGAATGCCACCTAAGCATTTCTAGTCACTTTATTTATTTAAAATAAAAGGGTTAAACCTTATTAAATTGTGACACCACTTTAAATCACATTCCCATGTACTGAAATATGTGGTGATGACATGTGTCAACATGATACCATGTTTGGTTTGGAGAATATTAAATCTTAAGTAGTTTTTCAATGAGTAGAAATTACTTTTGTAAAAATAAATCAATAAGACAAATGCTTTAGTCTTGTAATTTTAGTGATGATGTTAGATCATGTATAGACCACTTTGTGTGATGATTGAAAGTAGTTAAGTATTGTTTGGTGATTGTGTACCTCGTATTTATTTGTAGACGCTAGTACCGACCAAGGATACGAGGAGAAAGGAGGATACTACGAAGAAGAAACCGAGGAGAACTTCAACCACTGCACTGCACAAGGCAAGACTAATACTACTAGTTGATTGATCAAGATAACACTTGTAATTATGAAAGTTAGATAACCTATGCAATGCACTAAGCATGCTTGGTTGGACACATTTCATGATACCCAATCCTAGTTTTACTTGCAAGCTTTCTACTTTATTTCTTTATCAAAGCTATTTCTTAGAGTTTACTTAAGTGACTTGTAGATTCTAGGAAGATAATTGAAGGTTGAATAAAGAGCATTAAATTTGGCCTAAGCTAGAAAATCTTGATGTCATCCTAAGGCATGAGATTGAACTTAGTTAATCCCCACTTGTTACCACCCCTCATTAGTACTTACCTCACTTGTAGATGCTAGTGCTAAGCATAAAACTTGATCAACTTTAGATGGGAATACTTGGTGGAAAATGGTTTAAAAATGCTTTTCGAGTAAAACCTTTGGGAAATAATTTGATTCAAACTCCCTGGCCCTAAACACCAAGTTTTGGTACTTAAAAATATATTTGGTGAACTCTAGAAAATTATTACTTTGTTTAAAGGCATTTCCAACAAAATAAAATATTTCTTTGATTTAAAAATAGTTTTAGATGAAACCTTTTGCAAATAGTTTGATATTAAACACTTGACCTAAAACACTAACATTTGTGTTTTAAAAATATATTTGTCAAACACTAGAAATTATTACTTTGATTTAAATCATTTCTAGCAAAACAAAAGTGATTTAAATGGCCATTTTCACTAATTTGTTTTCAAATGACCTTGCCACTTTTATAAATGACCAATAGGTGTGCTAAAATGTTTATTATCTATTAGAAACAACTTTTCCAAATAAAACAATCTTTGGCATGCTTGCATGCATTGCTTTGTTTTTATTATTTTATGTGATGAATTGTTTGAATGCTAGTTTTGAATTTGTGCCTTGCTTGATTGAATTGTAGTGAACTTTGAAGAGTGTGACAATTGCAAGATCAAGGAGTGAACCTATATTCTCTACTAAAAATGCAAGTGGTGCTTCATACTTTTGTCCCATTATTTTCACTATGCATTAGTGATATTTGTAAGTAGGACTTGCATGGAATTTTACTAAGTATGCAATGCCATGGGAAATCCTAGTAGATGATGCCTTAGTAGAATCTCATAAGTTAAGATCCCTACTACTATCATGATTAGCTTAGCTAGTAGAAATCAAGGGTGGATTATATTCATGCTATGAGATATATCTATGTATATGACTTGTGCTTTGTTTAATAAAACAACTATGTGAATGAATCACCTGGGTGGAATGGAAATAATGGTTTGTGTTGAGTGGTTACATAGGGCCCATATTTATGGCTTACCCTAGTGTATCTCACTTGTGGAATGCCACCCAGGAACAAAGAGATTTGAGATGTCAAATGTTGAGAAGCTTCAAGTGCAGCCACTTGGCATTATGGGCTCTGCCTGGATCATATAGGTCGCAATAACTTAGACAGATGGATAGTTGGTGGTAGGGGTGATAGGTTTGGAGCGTGTCCATTTTGGTCTAAGGGAAGGCTTCTGAAATATCTTGTCTCAATGCATGTCGAGTCTTGTGGGGAAAGTGCGCCACATCTCGAGAGAGTAAAATCTAAGTACTTAGCCGTGTCCCTGGCAATGGACAATTTGAGCATCAAGACATGGAAGCTATCAAGGATCTCCTCATCCCAATTTCTAAGTTAAAAGCTTGTGGTTGAACAAGGGTTACAGGATCTTCAATCATTGATTGGTAGATGCCTTGGGTGATTTTTGCCAAATAAAAACTTAGTGTTTTCAAATGATAAGGAAAATCTATTTTGAGCAAAGCAAGCCTAAGATCCACTTAGCCAAATGCATATAGATGATAGACTACACTATACTACCATAGTATCCTTTGCCAATACAATTCAAATGTATTGACCCTTGTGGCTGTAACTTATTATGTTATAGGTTTGTTTGATGTTAGTGCAGTGTGTGTTGATTAGAATTACAAGTCTACAACCAACATGATTGCCTGTGGCACATTGAAGATGAAGGACTCCATGATACATAGTTATTTCTGCTGCGTTGTAATGTGATAGCCAAATGATCTATGTAAGATGTAATGAATTATTTTATTCCTGGTTATAAAGTTGTATTATGACATTTGTTTCTTGATATTACATATTAACTGTGGATGCTAGCTATTGATACAGGGACTAGCATTGTAAACAGAGGGATCTCTACCTTATTAAAGGTTGGGACCTCTACAGATGGTATCAGAGCACTGTGTTGTCTGTAGGATTGTAACCCTAGGATTGGACAAAACCCCTTAGAAAAATAGGAGTTGTATTTGTTCAAAATTATTTACAAACAATCTTGTAAACTCTTTCCTCAGCCATTTTATTTTAATTCTACATCTCTTCCATTTCAACTTGATGGACAAAGACCTCAACATGAGCAAAGACTTCACCATGAGCAAAGGACTTCACCAACTCAAATGACCTCAACTTTAGTTTCATCAAGGACTTCAACTTGGACATCACCAAGGACTACAAGTGAGACAAGGATGTTACTCAAGACTTGAAGACTAAAGAAACACAACCTAGAAGAAATCATCATCACCTTTGAAGTTTGTGACCAAGTTACAAGAATTTCTCCAAGGATAGAATGATCTTGTTCATGAAGAAACAACCAATAAGAATGGAATGATCTCAAGAAAACCATATAGTTAGACCACCATACTAATGTTTAGATCAAACACACCAACTTATGTGGTGTAGGAAAAAAATATTTTGTTCCCTAAAAATGTGCTTGAACTTGTTGTTTGAGTGGAATGTTTGTTTGTGATTGCTTGCACATTGCTTGTGTGTGATAAGACTTCTTCCTTTAGAAATCTTTGCCTATTCTAATCCCAATCCAACCCAAACAAATGACTTTCTTAAGAGACTACAACATCAATAATGGTGACAACAACAACCAAGAGATGCACATGAGAGAACAACTGCTAGCAAACCAAACCCAGTTGAGCCAAGTGACAACTCAGTTTTTAGCCAACAACAATAAGTTAGACCCAACCTTGCAAAAGATTTTGGAAATCCAATCCCAACTGTTGCAAGGGATGATCAATCAAATGATCAACATGAGATACAACCTTTCCCAAGGAGTTTGTGACAACAATTATGTCAAGGATGATATTATAGAAGGAACTCAAGCTTGCAATATTTTTGGAGACATGGAACACACTTCCAAAGAGCATGAGGATCAATGCCCTAATTGTGAAGAGAAACATCCAACTAAACAATGCCCCACATCTCAAGTTACTTGTTTCCTGTGTGAAGTAAATAATCATGTCCCTATCCAATGCCCCATTTACCCTATAGTTCAAAAAATGAAACAAGGAGGAATACATCAAAAGTTTGGAAACCCCCATGAGGAAACAAATTCTATCAAGAAGGATGAAGATAAAGGCAAACCTCCGAATGCACCTCCATACATTGGGAATCACCTTGATGGACAAAAGAGGAAACATAGGTATTATCCAAGGAATCGTTCAAGGAACCGAGGAAGCTTTCCCACATTTGAGGTGAGGTATGAAGAACATGAACTAGAGGAACTCCTAGCTTTGGAGAAACCCAAGAAGAAGAAGAAGAAGAAGAAGAAGAAGGGAATTAGCCAAGTGATGTGCCACAAATGCAAAGAGCTAGGCCATTATGCATCACATTGTCCTGAAAAGGAGAAAGACAAGACAAGTCAATATATGAGAGACATCAACCTTGTCACATCCTTTAAGTGTGGTGACAAAGGACATTACGCCAATGATTGTCCAAAAAATAGGAAGAAGATGCCTCAAGACATCAGCCTTGTCACATGTTTCAAGTGTGGAAACAAAGGACATTATGACAACAACTGCCCAGAGAAGATACATCAAGATCCTAAGTAAGCCAAGATGTAATCAAGTTGAAAATCTTTTTAAGGGTGGTAGTGCCCTAGTTGCCTTGAAGCCAACTTGTAACCTCTAGCCTTCCCAAATCTCGGGACGAGATTTCTTTTAAGGGTGGTAGCCTGTCACATCCCAAAATATTCCAAATTTTGAAATGTGAAAAATAAATAAATAAAATAATTTTTGAAATTTAGGGTGAAAAGAAACTTTTTGTTTCAAATTGGAAACATCAAAACCTATCTTGAACAAATTTTGAATAAAATGGAATCCAACAAATTTCAATCAAGTGAAATGCATTCATCAATGAAGGTATCTTGAAATTTAAACACTTGGGAAAAATAAACCAAAACCCTAAAACCCCAATGGAAGAAAATCATATACAAGATCTCTCAAAAGACTATGGATTTGATCCATATAAAAATCTAATAACAAACATTTATAGATTATCAAAAATGATAAACAAAAATATTATAAAACCATAGAAAATGATTTCATTCAATTGGAGCCATAGATAAAAACTTATGGATATAATAAGATAAAAGGAAATAATTTCCAACGCTAATAAAGCTCCTAACTAAATTCATGCCAAAATTACGAACAAAGTAATCCTAAAAGGATTTAAAAGGATAAACAAATATTAAATAAAACTATACAAATTGGAATCACCAATTTTGGAACTATAATTAAAAAGATATGGATTTTATAAGATAACGAAAGAAATGAATAAATAAGGAATATTTAAAAGCCAAATTAAACCTTGGCCAAACAAATCAAATGAAGGATTATGGAATAATAAAAAGGAATAAAAGATTACATAAATAAAATCATAAGGATTGAATATTATAAAATTTTATTTAAATAAAGACAAATTGCCTAAATAAAAAATCCTAGGAAAATTATTTAGAAGACTATTTAAATCTTGAATAAAATCCATAAGCAAATGAAATAAAGATAATCCAATTAAAATAAAGGGATAAAGAATAGTAAAATAAAATTATATGGCATTAAACCATATTCAAGTTATTTAAATGAAGACAAAATCCCTAAAGTAAATGATTAATTAAATCATCAGAAAATAATAAATTGCAATTTGCCCAAGTGGAATAAAAATTATTTAATTAACTTAAATGGAATAAAAGAATTAGTTGAATAAAATTTATATGGAATTAAAATCATATTTGATTTTATTTGAATAAAGACAAATGCCCAATTTAAATGATTAATAAATCATATTCAAATATTTTAAATAATTCAAAGTGAATTATTTGCACTAAATAAAACCTACTGAAAAAGGTTTGGTAAAAAATTGGAACGCAAATAGAATTTTGAAAATGTAGTTAAAATATTATTTGAATAAAGGAAAATGTCTATTATAAATAAATAATAAACCATAAATGAATAAAATAATTATTCTAAAATGGACTTTAAATACAAATTTACAACAGTATAGAAACATACTGAATATTTGGAAAATATTTGAAAAATAAATCTGAATTGAAATGGTAGTTTGAAATTCAAAATAGGAAATAGAAACAGAAAAAGAAAAGAAAACAGAAGAAAAAAATGGGAAAGGAACCAGCCCAGCCCAACTTGGCCCAACTAAGCCCACCTAGCCCAATGTCTCCTCCCCCGAAACATTTTCTTTCACTCGCGTCTGAACCCACTCAGCCACTGATGTGTAGACCCCACCGTACCCCCTCCGCACTCGCTGACGCCAGGCCCCACCGCCAGCTCATCTTCGTCCTCACCCGCCGCTGACCACGCCCCTCTCTGGCCGCTTTACTGTCGTTGAATGCCGGCATGCATACGCATCAATGCCGCGCTAAATCCTCACCATGACCACGCGTGTTAAATCTCCTCCCTCTTCTCTACCTTTCCCCCCAGATGCCACACACTCGCTGCCCATAGGCTGCTCGAATTTCTCGCGGAAAGCACCACTGCTCCGGCGAACTCCTCCAACGATTCCGACCACCCCAGTCATCCCCACTACCCCAGAGCACACAAGTGTGATCCCCATCGTCTACTTTACCTCCTAGTACCACCCGCTTGGCCACGCGCGCTCCGAAACATCGGCAAACACAACATCTGAGCGTCGCCGTTGTCTGCATCCACTCCGGTGACCCCTCCCCGTAAGCACAGACCGCCCCCTCCTCTCTGGTTAACACTCGATTGTTATCCTCTCTCTCGTGCGTCTAATGGATCATTTCTCTCGCTTTCCCGTGGCTTAAAACTTCGCCAACAACGACGAACAGAGACGCCCGACGCCGACAGCAACTATGGCGAGGAATTACCAGCAGCTCCAAGCGCCCCTTCGCCAACAAAGACAACCTCGAGCAACAGCAAGCTTCGGAGAATCTGGTGAGCCATCACACTCCCCCTCACGCTTCCTAGAATCGCCGGTACGCCACCGCCAGAGCGCTCCGCCGCTAGCCACCATCGCAGCGCCACCTATCCTTGGTCACAGCACCCAGAGCCGTTAGATGTTGATCTAGTGGCCACGATAGAATCATTAATGAAGGGGTAAGATGACATCTGCACCATGTGATTTAAGTTAGATCTGACGGCTGTGGATACACAATCCACACGAACCGGTATGCACCAGTAATAAAGCGACGCATGGCACAGGTTCTGTTTTAAAAACAGAAATGTTCTATTAGATGTTTGATTTTATAAAATTCATAACTTTTAATCTACATGTCCAAATTTTGCAAATTTTATATCAATGGAATCATAAAAAAGAGTACTTTCCAACCATGCCCTTTGTTTAGTGTTTGGATTCTGGAAAATTAGTTGTTTTTGCCGAAACATGTTTTGGCATATTTTGTGTATAAAATTTATTCTAAAAACGATTTAGGGGTAAAATCTTTTGTAAATGGATTGTTTTGAACCTACTGACCATAAAAACCAACTTTTGGATTGAAAAGTATATTTTGTGATGCTAAGGAATAAATCTTTGAATAAAAGCATTTCTAGTTAAATAAAAATGTTGAATATGGTTTAAAAATGCTTTTTGAGTAAAACCTTTGGGAAATAATTTGATTTAAACTCCCTGGCCCTAAGCACCAAGTTTTGGTACTTAAAAATATATTTGGCGAACTCTAGAAAATTATTACTTTGTTTAAAGGCATTTCCAACAAAATAAAATATTGCTTTGATTTAAAAATAGTTTTTAGATGGAACCTTTTGCAAATAGTTTGATATTAAACACTTGAACTTAAAACACTAACTTTTGTGTTTTAAAAATATATTTGTCAAACACTAGAAATTATTACTTTGATTTAAATCATTTCTAGCAAAACAAAAATGATTTAAATGTCCATTTTCACTAACTTGTTTTCAAATGACCTTGCCACTTTTATAAATGACCAATAGGTGTGTTAAAATGTTTATAACCTATTAGAAACCACTTTTCCAAATAAAACAATCTTTGGCATGCTTGCATGCATTGCTTTGTTTTTATTATTTTATGTGATGAATTGTTTGAATGCTAGTTTTGAATTTGTGCCTTGCTTGATTGAATTGTAGTGAACTTTGAAGAGTGTGACAATTGCAAGATCAAGGAATGAACCTATATTCTCTACTAAAAAGGCAAGGGGTGCTTCATACTTTTTTCCCATTATTTTCACTATGCATTAGTGATATTTGTAAGTAGGACTTGCATGGAATTTTACTAAGTATGCTATGCCATGGTAAATCCTAGTAGATGATGCCTTAGTAGAATCTCCTAAGTTAAGATCCCTACTACTATCATGCTTAGATTAGGTAGTAGAAAACAAGGGTGGATTATATTCATGCTATGAGATATATCTAAGTCTATGGATTATGCTATGTTTAATAAAATAGTTATGTGAATGAATCACCTAGGTTGAATGGAAAGAATGGTTTGTGTTGAGTGGTTACACAGGGCCCATATTTATGGCTTACCCTAGTGTATCTCACTTGTGGAATGCCACCCAGGAACAAAGAGATTTGAGATGTCAAACGTTGAGAAGCTTCAAGTGCAGCCACTTGGCATTATGGGCTCTGCCTGGATCATATAGGTTGCAATAACTTAGCCAGATGGATAGTTTGTGGTAGGGGGTGATAGTCTTGGAGCGCGTCCATTTTGGTCTAAGGGAAGGCTTCTGAAAGATCTTGTCTCAATGCATGTTGAGTCTTGTGGGGAAAGTGCACCACCTCTCGAGAGAGTAAAATCTAAGTACTTAGCCATGTCCCCGGCAATGGACAATTTGAGCATCAAGATATGGAAGCTATCAAGGATCTCCTCATCCCAATTTCTAAGTTAAAATCTTGTGGTTGAACAAGGGTTAAAGGATCTTCAATCATTGATTGGTAGATGTCGTGGGTGATTTTTGCCAAATAAATACTTAGTGTTTTCAAATGATAAGGAAAATCTATTTTGAGCAAAGCAAGCCTAAGCTCCACTTAGCCAACTGCATATAGATGATAGACTACACTATACTACCATAGTATCCCTTGCCAATACAATTCAAATGTATTGACCCTTGTGGCTGTAACTTATTATGTTGCAGTTTTGTTTGATGTTAGTGAAGTGTGTTGATTAGGATTACAAGTCTACAACCAACATGGTTGCCTGTGGCACTTTGAAGATGAAGGACTCCATGCTACATAGTTATTTCTGCTGCATTGTAATGTGATAGCCAAATGAGCTATGTAAGATGTAATGAATTATTTTATTCCTGGTTATAAAGTTGTATTATGACCTTTGTTTCTGGATATTACATCTTAACTGTGGATGCTAGCTATTGATCTAGGGACTAGAATTGTAAACACGGGGATCTCTACCTTATTAAAGGTTGGGACCTCTCCATTTTGCGAAAGGCCAGGCCAATGGTATGGGCTGTAGCTCTGAGCCTATTGCATGTGGTTTATTGGCGAACCTTTGGCAGACGTTTCACCTCTCTATGATGTCATTGGCGTCCCGCATCACAGTTGGCCAATAGAAGCCAGCCCGAAGAGCCTTGCAACTAAGGCGCGACTCTCGGCATGGTGACCACATATGCCTTCGTGGATTTCAAGGAGGATGCTCCTCCCATCACCGTTGGTGACACACTGCTAGAGGACCCTGGCGATGCTCCGCTTGTAGAGTTTCCCATTTATGATGGTCAAGGCCCTGGATCAGCGGGCGATCCGTCTAGTGTCAGTCGGGTCGTCCGAGAATTTATTGCTCAACATGTACTTGACGTACAACTGAGTCCATGTTTGCTCGATTGTGAGGACTGGCATGAGGTTCACTAGTTCGAGGTCTGTCTCTAATTCTGTCGGTGCCTCCGTTTTTTCGGGTGGCGCAGCCCCTGAGGGCTCTGTGGCTTCTGGTGCGCCCTTGGAGTTTTTGCATTTGATGGAGCGCTCATAGATTTGTTTGAGGAACACGCATGGCGGTACCGAGGTGCAGGTGGAGCCAATGTTGGCAAGCCTGTCTGTCTCCTTGTTGCTTTCTTGGTCGACATGCTAGAGTTCGCAGTCGTCGAAGTCTCCTTCGAATGAGTTGTAGAGGTCACGATAGGCAATCATGTTGTTGCTGACGGCGTCTCATTGGTTCATCGTCTGCTGAATGACGAGGTTGGAGTCACCATAGATGACCAGCCGAGTGGCGCCATAGATTTTGGCCATCCGCATGCCATGGATTAGCGCCTCGTACTCGGCCTCGTTGTTGGATGCGCATAATCTCATCCGCAGCACATATCTTATCTTGTACCCTTGAGGGGATGTCAATATTACTCCGGCTCCAGCTCCTTCCCCTTGTTTGGATCCATCGAAATGCATTGTCCAGAGCTAGGACATGTCTGGGGTCTCCGGGAGCTGCAGCTCCATCCAGTGGACGAGGAAGTCAAGGAGCACTTGCGATTTGATGGGAGTGTGCCACTCGTAGATGATGTCCCATGGGGACAGCTTGATGCCTCGGGGTTGTTGAGGATGTGTCATAGTGGTGCGTCGTTTACAACCACTATCTGGTGCTCCTGGAAGTAGTGGCGCAGCCGACACATGGTCATGAATATCCTATATGCTAGCTTTTGGTAGTGAGGGTACCTCTTCTTCGTTGGTGTCAGCACCTTGTTGAGGTAGGACACCAGGCGCTGTACCCCGTGGGTTTTGCCTTCCTTGGGTCATTCAACCACAAGTGCCATGCTGATCACCTGGTGGGTTGCAGCAATGTAAAGTAGCGTAGGATCTCTCTCTGTTGGCGTCACCAGTACGGGAGATGTGAAGAGCAGACGTTTGAGGTCTTCCAATGCTTCATCAGTGTCAGCCGTCCACTCGAATTTATTTGACTTGCGGAGCAGCTGGTAGAAGGGGAGAGTCTTTTCACCCATGCGGCTAATGAACCTACTGAGCGCTCCGATTCTTCCAGCTAGCTGCTCGATTCCTTTGACATTTTTTGGCTTCTCCATGGCTAGTATAGCCTTTATTTTCTTCGGATTGGCTTCGCGTGGAGATGAAGTACCTGAGCAATTACCCAGATGAGACGCCGAAGGCGCACTTTTCCGGGTTCATCTTGATCTTGTACCGATCAAGGTTGTCAAATGTCTCATGGAGATCGTCGATCAATGTTCGGCTCTCCTTGGTCTTTACCACTATGTCGTCGACATAGACTTGAATGTTTTGACCAATTTGATTCTTCAGGCGGGCCCGCATGCACCTTTGATAGGTTGCGCCTGCATTTTTTAGCCCGAAAGGCATTGTGTTGTAGCAAAAAAATCAAACGACATAATGAACATCGTCTTTTCTTGATCCTCGACCTTCAGTCAAATCTGATTGTAGCCTCAATAGGCGTCGAGGAACAGGAGTCGTTCGCATCCCATGGTGGAGTTGATGATTTGGTCGATCTGCGGTAGAGGGAAGTGATCCTTTGGGCAGTGCTTGTTAAGGGTTGTAAAGTCCACGCACATCCGCAGGATGTCTGTGTCCTTCTTTGGGACTACCACATGGTTAGCTACCCAGGTGCTATCTTTAATATCTCTTAACGATATTAGCATCAAGGAGTCCGTTAACTTGGATACCAATCGCTTCCGCTCTTCCTTCGAATAGTAGACGCATCGTCTATTTGACTGTCCGCGCATCTGGATATACGTTGAGTGCATGCTCGGTGAATTCCCTGAGAACTCCTAGCATGTCCACAGGACACTAGGAGAAGATTTCCCAGCGCTCATCGAGGAATTCGACGAGCGCGAGTTCCTATGTGGAACTTAGGTTGTTGCTGATCAAAGCCGTCTTGGTGGGGTCTGTTGGGTGGACCTGCACCGCCTTGGTGTTGGTTGTGGAGTCAAAATATAGGTCGGGTGCGTTCTTCTTGGTCATCAGCGGTAGACTGTTGTCTGTGGATTCCTTCAACCTTGCGAGTTCCTTTTGCATACCGAAGGACTGGGAGATTTTGTTGAAGTCTCTATCGTAGCTATCGGACTTGGTCAAGCTTCCTAGGACAGTGATGACGCCGTTCGCGCCGCTCGCGCCTGAAGTTGAGCCGCTCGCGCCTGAAGTTCTTGGGGTGCCGAAGATGACATCGAGCTAAATTTTGCCCATACACTCATTTCCCTGGGACGATGCCATGGAAGGTTGTGTCGGATGCCTCCAAGCTATAGAGTGGGATCCGCATGGCTTCGAGGGTGCTAGCGAACATGAGATTGATGTTGCTGCCATCGTCCATGAACATGTGACTCATCTTGAACTTGCCGATCTGAGCCTCAAGCACCAGGGAGGAGTGACATGGGCGGGGAATTTGGCGAGGATGGTCGGATCTATCAAAGGTGATGCAGGACTCTGAGCCGCTGAGGTACTCAGGTATGGCTGGTGGAGAGGTGACGGCCAGGTTTATCTGGCGGATAATCGTCTTCTGGATCCTTTTGGATGGACGCCCCTTTGTATCATCATGGTATCCAACGGTCGTGGATACTGTTATGCTTCGTTAGTCGGGGCCGGCGTAGCCGCAGGCTTTGCGGGTCCTCCGGGTGGTGGTGGGGTGCCATATGCGATGGGACCAGGGGAAGAGCCGAACCCCTGATTCACTGTGTCATGTCGCAGCTGGGCGTAACCCTCGTGGAGATTCTGGAACTCCCTGCAGTCCTTGAGCAGGTGCCTGGATTTCTTTTTGCCATCCTGTTAATCAATGTAGAAGTGGATTGTGCAGGGACCTGACAACTTTTCGAACGCCGATGGCTTATCACTGCGAGCGTAGACTAGCCATCATCACGATGGTGGTTTTCCCGCTATCAGGTAGCTGCCACTACGGTAGCCGCTATTGCGATTCTCGTCGTCGCAACGGTTGGCGTAGCCAGCCGTGACCATGTCGATTTCTTCGCGATCATCATAGACGTGCACTCTCCTCTTTCTGCGACGGTTGTGTCTGCGACGGAGGTCATCTTCATCATCCGAACATGTTCGGTTGACAGCATCTTCACCATCAGCCCAGAGGTTGGCGATGCCCATCAGATGAATGATGGTTTTGGGCTTGATGCGGCCCAGCTCCTCTCTGAATTCGCGGCACCTCACGCCACCGTTAAAAGCGTTGATTGCTCTTTCCTCCGAGATGTCCTTGGCGGAGTTCTTGATGATGGACCGACGTTGGACGCAGGAGCGGATCGACTTGTTGGATCGCTGGCAGTAGGCGCGCAGCTCTTCGATGGAGGATGGCCTTTTGTAGGTTCCCTTGAAGTTGCAGATGAAGCAATAGACTAGCTCTTCCCAACTGCAAATGGATCCAGAGGGGTGGTTATTTAGCCAAGCTCTGGTCGTGCCCTTTAGCTGCAGCTGAAGGCATTGCATGTCCATGTTCTTGCTCCCATCGTGCAGCTTGACCGACGAGATGTGGTCATCCAGCCAGATCCTCGGCTCCTACAGGCCATCGAATTTTGGGTTGTCCAATGGGAGCTTGCAGCCCTTAGGCATCCGCGTCTATCGTATGGCCTTGTTGAAGCATCTGGCGCTGTAGATCTCCATGTCTTCATCCTCCAACTATGTGGAGCATGCATGTTTTGCGCATGATTTATCGATCTTGCAATGTGTGAGCTCACTTCGAGCGTCATAACTGCGGCTCCTTCGCCGCGGGCTGCGGCGTCGCCGTGACAAGTCATGGTCTTCCTCGTCAGATGAAGGTGTGCGGCTCCTTGTGAATTTTACCATGGCCTTTTCTTTGGCTCAGAGGTTCTTCTCCACTTAGCGTGGCTCTGACGAGGACGAGGCCTGCGATTGTGGACTTATGGACAGCGGATCGTGGATCCCCGACCGACAGTTGATTGGCGAGCAAGTAAGTAGTAGCTTCTATGACCACGACCTGCGGTATTTTGGGCATCATGTTGCCCTGCGGGTCCATCGATATGAAGGACAGGTCGAGTGCCTTAGTGGCCTCGCGTCTGGCGCTGGGGTCCGTACACTCCAGTCGAAAGCGGCTCTTCAGGCGGCGTTGCCATCATTTCCTTTCAAAGTGGACCCGTGGATGGAGGAGAGCGCGGCTTGTCGAGCGCTCGACTCGTCGACTGCCCTCTGACGTTGTTCGAGCTCTTTGTGCTGAGCAACCTGTCGGTTGTGTTCCTTCACGATGAGCCAGTGGTAGCCCATCAGCATATTGCGTGAAGCGTCTAGTGATAGAGTGTTCCCGCGCACGGTGTCTCGGACCCTCTCCCACTCGGCCTCGTTGAGGTGGATCTCCTACCGGGTCGCTTCCTCACCGTTGGTGGCGTTTGGGTTGCGAGGTGTAGTCTCGTCTGGGTCCAGGTGAGCATTTCCATTGGCATTTGGAGGGAGCGGACCTCCATTCGCAGCGATAGGGGGAGCCGGCGGATTGGCTCTGTTATCGATGTGGGCGTCGACAACAACCACGCACATGTAGCGGTGGGGGAGATCGTTGCTCTCATACCTCTCAGATCCACAACCGTAGGTTCCTTCCTCCATTGGAGGGTTGGATAGATCGGAGTTGCAGCTGTTGCTGTCATCCGAATCATACGTCAGCGAGGGCATGCTTAGGACACCGATGGGTGGCACCCACGAAGCAAGTGAGATCTCCAAAGGCATTTCCCGCTCAGGGAGGTAAAGGGTGCCAACCTGACCCACTTGGAAGCATAGACTCCCAAGCATCATATCGACTCCATCTCCTATGGAATCAAAATCCTGGCGGGTCGCCGACAAGTGGACGATGAAGTCGATGGAGCTGAAGAGGAGGTGGTTATCCGTCTCGGGGGAGTCGAAGATTGCAGTGGATGGGGCTGCCGCGACCGCTACATCAGCATCTCCAGTTCCCACAGACGGCACCAATTGACGAGGGTTGGACTCATCAATGCTCATTGTTATGGGCTTGGGTTTTGGAGAAGGAGGGGATGCTGGAGATCACGGAACGGCTAATAGACAAGCAACACAAGACACAGTGTTTACCCAGGTTCAGGCTCCTGGAGGGAAAACCCTACTCCTGCTTGTCTGCTCTCGATTAATAGCGAAGCCGAAGGTTACAGGGGTGCACAGATGAGATTTGGCGTGGTGTATGCTAGGGTATGGTATCGGTCCTCCTCGACGTGCCCTCCTGGCCTTTTTATAAATATGCCAGGTCTCGGTTATAGGTTTAGGGTTTTTCTCTTTGAGATTCTATCTAGAACTAGCCGTGTTCTCCAAGGAGTCGAATCCCTCCTAGGCTTGGGGCACCCAAATTCCTCCCAGGCTTCATCATCAGGGGTGCATTGCTACGTGGGCTCTTGCTAGGATGAACTGGGTAGGCTAACATCAGGCATCCGTAGGGCAATACCCATGTCATTGTCCAATTGTAGTCCTCGGGAGATCACTGAGCTGTTAGTCTAAACAATTGAAAAATTAAAGCCGACGTGAAGGACACCTACATGCAGAATACTTCTCTATCTGTCTGAACTATTTGTCGAGGATTTGTATCAGCATGTAACTAAACGTGTTTTAATGTGTAGGTATATACGAATCTAGAAAAACTGCAGCATCTAATTTGGGTTAAGTATAAGAATATTTAATTCTTTGAAGCTCATGTGGTTAATTTGCTAGTTGCTTCTGTTTATTTATGATCATCGAAATTCTTATTCGTAGCTAATTATAGTTCACCCCTAAATTTGTAATATTACCTGAGACGTTTTCCCCGATATATATAGTGAAGACCATAGTATTGCGCCCGTGGTTTTAAAGTGATTTATGAAAATATACCAGTACATGTTCATTGAAATTTTATAAGAACAAATGAACTGCCATTTGCATGTATTACATTACTTTAGTAGCTAGCTATACATGTAGGAGATGAACTGTGAATTTACTGGATTAATTAGTACTCTCTGTGTATATAAAAAGCTAATGCCTATGTCGTTTTAGTTGAAGTTACTTAAGGTTGTGTACATCAATTTATGCAGAGGCTGGGGCTAAGTTTCTCTTTTAAAAAAAGAGTGAATTCCACTTTTTACTCTTTACTTGTGCATTTGTGACAGTAATTATCCTATGTAGTGAAAATTTATCTAAATTACCATTTTTTGGGAACTTTAAACCTTCATTTTCTGATGCATATCTATTGGGCAAGGTGTGAGGTGACGATCGAACTTTGAAATTATCGAGATGGCAACAAAGAATAGAATATTTGGTGCAGAAAAAGATAGATATGATCGACGAAGACGTCCTCCGATCTTGACATATTTTGTGGCGGCACATCTTTCTAACATGTCAGTCTTATCCAAGAACACGTGTTGAATGCTAAAACAGGACAAAATTATGCTTAGAATTTTCTTAAATAGGACATTCGGGTACAACTGCTACTAAATTGAGTAATTAGTGTCTCAAATGCACAAATAGTGAGTAAAAAGTGAAATTCACTCTTTAAAAAAGTTAAATTTGTATTATTTGTGTTATGATCTTTATATTATCTATCTATCTGATTTACATTATACATCTGGTGCTAGAAAATCTTGCAAAAGCATTCTCCTAGAAATACCGTAACTGGCAGAATATTTGTGCCGTGATGGCACTTAATGTATGATACCTAACGTGTGCCGCTGTCCAATGTGTCACACTACAAAAATCACTGGGATCGTTTTGTACAAAACCAAAAACGTGTGTCGCATACACTTACATCGTCAGAGTTTCTCCTGCCGGCTTTTAAGCGTCGCCTAACAACAACCATGGCCTTTAAGCGTGTGACTCGGAGTTTAAAAGCAACATGTAATGCATGCGTTATTGTAGTGCAAGTTGAATGGGAACGAGGTCGATAGCGTGTGTCCAAATATCGTCGAGGAGGATGGCATGGTGCTTGGCGAGCTGCATTTCGTGGGAACGATGTGGGTTGGCCGGCGAGCCCGTGCTTCTGGTGTTGGTTGGGGACATGGACATGAGGATGGCATGGTGCTTTGGCGAGTTGCGTTTCATGACAGAGAAGTGGTCCTCGTCTGGGCGACATCCCTCGCCTTGTTTGGGTGGTGGAGAGGTCATGCTGAGGGAAAACTCTCTCCTAGGTATTTTCGAGGCCACGGTGGCGTCCATGCATGTCATCTCCTTCTTGAAGGCGTCGTTATGGCTTCTCTCTGCCCTCATACATGCTTCGGGTGAAAACGCAAGATCCTAGGATCGGGTAGTGGTGGCTCTCTTGTGTCGTGCTCTTCTTGAAGACATTGTTCGAACACATGGTGATGAAGGAGAGCAACGGCGCTAGCATCGGCGGGAACACATGCTCGAACTACGGGCCCACGTGGTTGTTCGACGGTGACCTCCCCCGCCGTGTCTAGGGAAGGGAACGAGTAGTCGTACCCGGTGCAGTAGTTGACGGTGTTGACAACGATGTTGGACCCATCGCCAAACTCCACGCGCCCGTCCTCGCGCAGTCGCTCCAGATGCAGCTGCATGTGGAGGGTGGCACTATTCTCGTCGAGCACCTTGGTGGCGAGCCCTGGGGTCACCTGTTTCATGCACTAGGCGACAAGTTGCACCTCTTTCGCGACATTCCGGACCTCCATGGCGTTGCCGCTCTCCCTCGACCCGACCACCACCACCTCGGTGTGGAACGGCTCAGGCATCCGGTATGAGTGGTTGTGCCTCTGTCTCCAACTCCACGCCTCCATGCCTTGGATGGTTGGCACTCTCGGCTGAGAGTAGTGTCCATTCGCCACTTCCACGATGTCCAACACCTCTTCCGTTTCTTCCTCAACGCACTTCCCGAGGCACATGGATCTCACCGTCCATCGATGGCAACATTTCGTGGAGGGTGCACGGCGCGAGTGTTGATCCTAAAGGAGTCCATGAGCCCGAAGGCGTCGCAGAAGTCATGTGCACCTCACGGTGGCCAGAGAAGCAGCCTTTATCGCGGCCGTCCTTCGGCGCGAAGTGGAAGTAGGTGAAGCCCATGTTCTCCCTGACGCTGATGAGCCGGGGGATGCGTAGATGATGTAGTGCACCTTCACGGGCCCCTAGGCGCCCAACAGGTCGGCGACGTCGAGGTGTCGATCATAGAGGCACTGCCCGCCGACAGTCTCCGCTCTACTCCTTCACGGTCGGTCACAGTGTGGCCCTCCCGCTGCACACTGGTGGAAAATAGGGCTGCAGTCCCGGCCACAACAGGCTCTAGTCCCGGTTTTGGGCCCGGGACTGCGAAAACGGGACTAGAGGCCCCCCTCTAGTCCCGGCTCGCTACGGCCCGCGACTGATAACAGCCACGTGGTTGTTTCAGCGCCGCGGGGGGCGGAAACCCTCTAGTCCCGGGCCGTAACACCACCCGGGACTATAAGGTTTCCTGCCGCGGCAGAGATTGTGTATTTCCTTTTTTTGCCATTTCATTTCTTTTTGTTTTGTGTTTCGCTATAATTTCAAACATATATTTAAGTACACATATTCTACGCTAGTACATACACAGTACACGTTGATGCATCTATATAATTAATCGATCCCTTGCAAGCATACATTGATGATATATATATCAAAAGAAAGAAATGTTTTGAAATTACATGGTCATTGATGAATATATATATATCATATCAGCTACATGGAGATCACTAAGGTAAATCGAGTTCCACGTCATCCGCATAATGCTCTCCATATACATCAAGGACTACTTCATCATAAAGCCCGCCAGCTCCTCTTGAATTGCTCTTATGCGCTGGTCTGGCTCTAGTTTCTCCCGGAAATCATAAATATAATTTGAGTCAACTTTCTGCTCACTGGTCAACTCGCGGATGTACTCGCAGACGCAGTACCCACATAAATGAGTTTCCGGTGGCTGCTGTAAACTCTTCACCATTTTATAAGTTAGCTCCTGTTTAAATGGACCTGATATTTTCTGTCTGAACCGTGTCCAACACCTGCTCGGCAAAAAAAATGAACAAAGGAGTTATTAGTTACTTGATATTAGGAAATGAATTAAAGAGTCCGATATAATGCGATAATGATTGAAATTACTTATGGAGCATTGCTTTCACGTCGCTCCACTGCTCTTGATCCCAACTTAATGATTCGTGGACTTAAACTAGAGAGTTGTCAACTTGAATGTTTAGCAAGATCCAGTGCAATCTGCGGACATTTACATAAGCATACATGCATAGCTCATCGAGTAAGCAAAAATAAAATGTGTACAAGATATAAACACTGACTTGAAGTTGTAAGGAAATAGTATTTCCTTAACAAAATTATTCTCGGTTAAGAACCTACACAGGTCTTCCTCCACGTCCTTGGGGTGATTCTTTAACGTATATTCATTAACGATATATGGGTCAATAAACCCAACGTCGTATCTTCTAGCTCTTTTGGATTCAAGCATCTTCATTTTACAGAATATAATATCATACAAAAGGATATATAGTTAGGATAATATATTAAATGCAATGAACGAGCTGAGATACAAACTTAATTATAGAAATAAATCACTTACAGACAGTAGCAACCAATGATAGATTTGTCGAGGGCGCGCTGGTTGTATAACTGGAACAGTTCGGTCATTTGAACCTGTATCGAGTATGGTTTGAAGTGATGCTCCTTTCTAACGTCCACCGGAAACCAATCCTTCTGATGCTTTTTTCTGCTTGCGACATGTACCATTCATGCAGATTTCGCATATGTGTGGATAGACGCGCGAGCTCCTCATTACTGACTAGAGGCTCCTCTTGGACATACTTCCGTACTATCTGACCCACTGGCGTATCTTCATAGCCTAAATATTGACCAAGAGACAATTTTGCTTTGGTAGCAAGTGCTTTGGCCTGCGATACAGTGATTCCCATTAGTGTAGCATTATTACGGGCTCTTGGGTCCATTATTTGCATGTCCATATCCATTTCAGCTCTGAAGGCCTTGTCGAGGTCTGAAATGACTTTGAGCGGGCAGATTGATTCTTCTCATTCGAGCTGGGCAACTTGCTTCCCGCTTTTTGCACTTGTGATTTTTTTCTTCTGTGCTTGCTTAATAATCTCTCGGTCATAGTCTGATTCCAGATTCATTGATATCTAGGATGTTTGCTCAAGAAAGGACTTAGACCACTTTTTGGTTTTTTCATCATATACCGGATTTGGCTCAGGCTTTTTGGGTGCAAAATGCGCCTTAACTTGGGCAACCACATCGGCGTTAGTTTCCTCATCGGTCTTGTCATAAGGTCTCTTTGGAAGAGCCGGCGAAATGTCGACTATCTTCGCTGTTTGACCTTTCATCGATATGGGGCGCGGGGGAGCGTTGAACTTCCGTTTCTTTGATGAGGTAGTAGTATTGCACGGAGGAGGAGGCGGAGATCGAGTATTGCATGGAGGCGGAGATTGAGTTGATGTACTCCTGCTGCGGCGATCGTCAGCGGGGCGGGTTGGACTTGGAGGTTGGCAATAATCAGTTTGGGGTGGACTTGGAGGTTGACGATATTCGATGCGGGGTGGACTTGGATTCCTCGGAGTCGGTGGCCTTGGCGCCGAGCCTGGAAACTTGATGTACTTCTTCTTCCATAGAATGATGTTGCGCTTGACATCTCCTAGTTTCATAAGGCATTCAGGCGTAGCAATTTCAATCTCTAGGTCCGCAAAATCCTCCACTATGTCATCCACCATGACACGAGCATAGCCTGGTGGAATCGGAAGTGAATGGTGGAGTGCTCCAGGTAGACAAGGTAAAGCAGTGTTGATCGCCACCTTGAAGGACAGGTTGTTCACTGGCTGATGTAGCTCACATTGTGCCATCTCTCTGACATCATCCACGGGGTAGTGAGGAGCCGGTGCATCATCCAACAGTGCTCGATCATCAGCCCGGACCTCCGTGGAAGCCATGATGCTTCTCCGCTGGCTAAGATCCAATGCAGGATCATCATCCTGCGGGTGAGTTGACGACGCGGCCTTTGTCTAATTTCTTCCATGAGGTTCTTCAGATCAGCTAGGTCATGCTCTACCCTGGAGATCCGGTCTGCCTCCCGGTCCTTCTTTCTCGGCGACTTACATGGCGGCATCGTCTTTGGAAACCCTTTCTTCCACGAGACACCGGCGCCTTTGCCTTGTGTTCTTCCTCCCTTTCCAGGATTCCCTAGGGCGCGTGTCAGCTCGTCGTTCTCTCTCTCGGGACGGAACAATCCCAATTGAGCATTGTTCATTGCTTGAATAAGGTCTTGGGAGGGTTTTAGAATTTTTTCATGAAATAATGTCTTACTTGTTTCTGGGTCCAACGATCCCCCGTGCCCGTACCACCAGTGCTTTGATCTCTTGGGCCATCCATCTGTACCAGGAGTGACGCCTCTAGCCCTCATTTTCTTCTCCATAGTTTCCCACTTACGGACGGTACTCTTGTAGCCACCTGTCCCCATTTTATGATGGTATTTCTTTTGGGAAGCATTTAACGCGTTCTTTGCCGACTTTGCCTTTTCTTTATCAGATTGCTTGTACTGTACAAAATCGGGCCACTATTCTCTCAACTTCTCGTTTACTCCTTTGAAGTCGGGAGTTTTATTTTTCGCGACATATTTCACGTATAAATTTTTCTTGTGGTTCTAGTACAGTTCAGCCATCTTGCTCAGAGCCCACTCTTTGACTTTCGCTCTATTTTCAAGCCCACCCGGCCTTGGGGTAATACCATCTACCTCAAATTTTTCATACTCTAGAGGTAGTATGAAATGCGCTATGAGCTTCTGCTAAAGGTCATCTTTGGCATCATTGGTGACATAGTTGTTGCATTCTTCACGGGTTTCTTTGACTGATTCCATTCTTGGATGGTGATCGGCAGGTTGTCCCTAACAAGCACCCCGCATTGATTTATAAACATCCTCTAGTGCTTCTCTGGAGCAATCGGTTCACCATCATCATCTATTTCTTTGATGGTGAACCTCGGATTACCATCCAACTTTTTGTTCGGCCCTCGTTTCATTTGAGCTGTCGATTACTTCAATCTGGTGGGCTAAAAGAAGAAGAGAGAGTGATTAATATATATCTAGAGCAGTTAATGGATAGAGGTAACACGAGACTTTATATATATATATATATGTACCTCGTCGTATCCTGTCGAGGGGCCATCATTATTGTTGTTATTTGTTTGCCCTTCGTCCATCCGATCTTCCCCTTGATACATTAGGTTTTCCTCTAGTCCATCACCGGATGGATTCAGATATGAGGATATCTCTTCCTCGAACAAAATATCTTTGCCGGTAATAATATTAAGAATTACAATTATCTTTGGGGGTAGCTTACGTAGAGGGAGCAAGGCGACGTAGGAGAATCCGGGAGCGAGATTGGCACACTATGTACCCAGGTTCACGTCCCCTCGGTGGAGGATCGCTATGTCCTGCTATCAATCCAGTATGAGTATATAGATTGGTTTACATGGGAGCCGCCGTAGGCGGAGGGAGACTAGATCTAATATGAGATGGGAGAAGATGCCCCGTGGGGGTGCCCCTGGTGGCTTTATATATGCAGCCAGTTAGGCTTTACAAGGGTTTTGTGGGCTACGTATTGAAGTCACCGTCTTGGGCCTCCAGTCGGCGCCACTAAATGCTGGCATGCGGCATGGGCGAGCCGACCCGCTAAATTCAGCCGATCGGCTCGATCCAGCTGGCGAATCCGCTTCGTGGGTATACCCCGATTGGTATTCCCCCATCAGTATACCCATTTATCTCGTACCCTTGGAAAGTCAATATAGTCAAAGATGGTGACCTAGACAACAAGTATATCTGATCTCCAAGATTGTTGTTTTTGAGGAGATATTGCAACCAACCGCCGAAACTCTTCATGTGTTCATCTCTAATCCAAGAGTCATGCTTTCCAGGGTTGTTGGAGCGTAAGATTTTCTTGTGTTCCTCGATATATGGGGCTGCCAATATAGAATTTTGTATAACGGTGTAATGTGCTTCGGTGTAATAATGTTTGTCCCTACATATTATTGATTTCCTTCCTAGAGTACCCTTTCCACTCAGTCTCCCCTCATACCGCGATTGAGAAAGACCAATCGGCCTAAGGTCAGGAACAAAGTCAACACAAAATTCAATGACCTCCTCTGTTCCATATCCCTTGGAGATGCTTCCTTCTGGCCTAGCATGGTTATGAACATATTTCTTTAAGATTCCCATGAACCTCTCGAAGGGAAACATGTTGTGTAGAAATACAGGATCGAGAATGGAAATCTCTTCAACTAGGTGACCTAGCAGGTGTGTCATAATATTGAAGAAGGATGGTGGGAACACCAACTCAAAACTGACAAGACATTGGACCACATCATTTTGTAACCGTGGTAGATCTTCAGGATTGATTATCTTCTGAGAGATTGCATTGAGAAATGCACATAGCTTCACAATGGGTACTCGACATTATCTGGTAGAAGCCCCCTCAATGCAATCGGAAGCATTTGCGTCATAATCACGTGGCAGTCATGAGACTTTATGTTTTGGAACTTTTTTTCTGCCATATTTATTATTCCCTTTATATTCGACGAGAAGCCAGATGGGACCTTAATACTTCTTAGGTATTCAAAAAATATTTACTTCTCTTGTTTGGTAAGAGCGTAGCTGGCATGACCTTGAAACCATTCTGGATGCAGGCCATCTGGGTCTTTCATATGTTGATGGTCCTTTCGTGCTTCCGGTGTATCTTTTTTCTTCCCATACACGCCCAAGAAGCCTAGCAGGTTCATGCAAAGATTCTTCGTCACATGTATCACATCAATTGCAGAGCGGACCTCTAAGAATTTCCAATATGGTAGCTCCCAAAATATAGATTTCTTCTTCCACATGGGTGCGTGTCCTTCAGCGTCCTTCGGAACAGATTTTCCGCCAGGACCCTTTCCAAAGGTTACCATTTGATCCAAATCTTTGACCATATCAAATATATCAGCACCAGTACGCTCCTTAGGCTTCGTCTGGTGACATGCCAGACCATTGAAATGCTTGCCTTTCTTTCTTAAGGGATGCTTGGCCAAAATAAATCGACTATGATCATTGTACACATTCTTCTTAAAATGTTCCAAATATATACTTTCAGTCTCATCTAAACAGTGTGTGCATGCATTGTATCTCTTGTTGGACTGTCCTGAAAGGTTACTAAGAGCAGGCCAATCATTGATTGTTACGAAAAGCAATGCTCGGAGGTTAAATTTTTCCTGCTTGTTCTCATCCCACACGCGTATGCCGGGTTCGTGCCACAACTGTAAAAGTTCTTCCACTAATGGCCTTAGGTACACATCAATGTCGTTGTCGGGTTGCTTCGGACCTTGGATCAACACTGGCATCATAATGAACTTCTGCTTCATGCACAACCAAGGAGGAAGGTTATAGATGCATAGAGTCCGGCAGTCTTTGTGATCGAGCTCCTCCCCAAAGGTATTCATGCCATCTGTACTTAGACCAAACCTTAAACTCCTTGCGTCATCTGCAAAGTCCGGGTATTTTCTATCGGTTTTTCTCCATTGTGACCCATCAGCGGGGTGTCTCAACATCCCGTCTGACTTACGTTCCTCTTTATGCCATCGCAAAAACTTGGCATGCTCTTTGTTTCTCAATAAGAATTTCAACCATGGTATTATAGGAGCATACCACAACACCTTGGCAAGAACCCTCTTTCGGGGGGGCTCGCCCTCAACGTCACCAGGGTCATCTCGTCTAGTCTTATACCGAAGTGAAGTCCATACCGGGCATGCATCCAAATTCGCGTACTCCTCACCGCGGTAGAGGATGCAGTCATTAGGGCATGCATGCATCTTCTGAACCTCTAAACCTAGAGGGCAGACAACCTTCTTTGCTTCGTACGTATTGGCGGGCAATACGTTATCTTTTGGAAGCATATTCTTCATCATTTTCAGCAACTTTTCAAATGAGGAGTCAGGTATAGCACACTCAGCCTTCCATCGCAGCAATTCTAGTGTGTTGCCCAGCTTTTTCGGACCATTTTCGCAATTTGGGTACAACAACTTTTTGTGATCCTCTAACATGTGATTGAACTTCTCCCTATCCTTTTCAGTTTCACAATCTCTTCGTGCATCGGCAATGGTCCGACCAAGATCATCAGCGGTTTCATCATGTGTCTCTTCTTCATCCTCCCCTTCGGCATCCCCCATGGAAGTATCTCCGTACTCAGGGAAACCATGATAGTTGTCATCCTCCTCCTCTTCTTCATTGTCTTCCATTATAACCCCTCTCTCTCCGTGCTTGGTCCAACAATTATAACTGGGCATGAAGCCAGACTTCAACAGGTGGCTGTGAAGAGTTTTTGAGTCAGATTAATCCTTCTGATTTCTACATCCACTACATGGACAGAATACAAAACCATTGCGCTTGTTTGCATCAGCAACATGGATGAATTCATGCACGCCATTAATGAACTCGCCAGAGCGTCGGTCAGTACCGTACATCCATTTCCGGACCATCTGCATTATAGTAAAAGTATATCAAAAACCATTACACAACATGATAAAATTATTACAAGTTATATTGAGAGCTTCTAGAGCATTAGTTTTTAATTTTGAAAAATTTACATGCACCAATTTGTCAATTGGAGAAAACAATCAACATGATAAATGTGGAGTTTTTTATTATTGTTCTATCAGTGAAAACCTCATTCCATTCTAAAATCTGAAACTCTAAAATTACACATTTAAATTTTTAGTAACTATGTGCCTAATCAAAATTTGTTACACATATATATCAAAATCCTTCTACTTCTAGAGCATGCATGCATTGATCCATATATCTATACTTCTAGAGCATTATAGAGCTAAAGTAGCAATAAGAGATGAAATAATGAAGTTCTAAACTTTTAAAGCTTTGATTTAGGGGTTGCAAACTAAATCTTGACAAATCTTGAGAAAAAAATGGCATGAAATCTTTTGCTTCTTTGAGAAAAATGGCCACCATATGCTTTAGGGCAGCAGGACAGGAAGTAGAATATATAGTGGTGGACAACTAGTCCCGGGCCGTGATACGACCTGGGACTAATAGTCCACGAAAAGACAAGCTGGCCTGCTCCAGGTCGACTAAAGATCTGGTCTGGCCCGGGACTAGTGACTACGGCCGTTTCTAGCCGTTAGAGGCCTCACGGCCCGGGACTCGTGCTCCCACTAGTCGCGGGCTGTGACAGGTCGGGACTACTGGCGTTGTTAACGTCGAACCGAAGAGGATTTTTCCAGTAGTGGTAGCTCGCGCGCCACAGCCAGCCCGACCATGCCGGCGCCGATCACACATACCTTCTTCCGCTGCGATGGCACGGTAACGCTGTCAAAAACCATGTCGAATTGTCTGGAGTCATGAGTAGTCGATGTCAATTATTCTTGGCATGAATTTCAATCTTCTGCCTCTTTCGTGCTTTATATATCACTAGTAGAAAACATGCCATCCGTTCATGCCCCCTCAGAGCATTAGTCCCGATTGCGCCACCAACCGGGACTAATCTTTCGCTGATCGATTCGGCGGGCACGCGGGGCCGAGGCATCGTCCGGTTGGTAGGGCATCGTCCCGGTTTGTAACACGGGACTAAAGGTTACGTCGGCCACGTGGTGTGGCACACACCTTTAGTTCCTTTGTGTTACAAGCGGGACGTCTCCTCCCTCTATAAATGCGCCCCACCCTCTGCCTCCACTCTGTTTTTTCTCTTGGTGGAAGGTGTGAGGGGTGTGCTAGTTTTTTCCCCTATGCATGCATTCAAGGTGTTTGATGAAATGTTTGAGTGAATAATCCCGTTCAATTTCTCATAGAACAAAAATATAGAAGGTTTCTGAGACGCACTTGAGCTTTCTCCTCTTTATTTCCCTCGATCGAGGTTAGCAATCTTATCTTTTCTCTGTCATTGATACAATGCATGTGTCGATGTGAATTGGTCATTTCACTATTGATGATGTCTTGTTTTTTGATAAACTTACTTATATGATGCTGGTGAACAGTCGGGAATGGATGTACGGTGACCGTCACGTAGCCGGGTATATGAAAGGCGTGGATAAATTTATCGATGTGGCTACGGCAAACAAAGAGAATGGTTTTATACGTTGTCCATGTGTTCAATGTCGGAACACCAAGGAGTACTCTTCCTCAAAAACCATTCGCGGCCACCTGATTATGAAAGGTTTCATGACCAACTATAATTGCTGGACCAAGCACGGGGAAAGAGGGGTTATGATGGAAGATGGTGAAGAAGAAGATGATGATAACAACTATCATCATATGTTTCCTGAATACAGTGATACTGCAACGTAAGACAATGGAGAGGAAGGAGGTGAAGAACGGGCATCAGATGAGCCGGCTGATGAACTTGGTAGGGTCATTTCTGATGCAAAGCGAGACTGTGAAACAGAAAATGAGAAGTTGAAGTTAGAGGGCATGTTAGAAGATCACAAGAAATTGTTGTACCCAAATTGTGAAGATGGCAGCACAAAGCTCGGTACCACATTGGAATTGTTGCAATGGAAGGCAGAGTGTGGTCTAACTGACTCCTCATTTGAAAAGATGCTGAAAATAATGAAGCCGAAGTTTCCAAAACATAACGAACTTCCCGAGAGTACCTACGAAGCAAATAAGACTCTTTGTCCTCTAGGATTAGATGTGCAAAAGATACATGCATGCATTAATGATTGCATCCTCTACCGCGGTAAGGAGTATGAGAATTTAGATAAATGCCCGGTGTGCAATGCATTGCGGTATAAAATCAGACGAGATGACCCTGGTGATGTTGAGGGAGAACCCCTCCGGAAGAGGGTTCCTGCTAAGGTTATGTGGTATGATCCTATAATACCAAGGTTGAAACGCATGTTTAGAAACAAAGAGCATTCCAGGTTGTTGCGATGGCACAAAGAAGACCGTAAGAAAGACGGGAAGTTAACACACCCTCATGATGGGTCACAGTGGAGAAAAATCGATAGAGACTTCCCAGACTTTGCAGGTGACGCAAGGAACTGATGGTTTGGTCTAAGTACGGATGGCATGAATCCTTTTGGGGAGCAGAGCTGCAGTCACAGCACATGGCCCGTGACTCTATGTATCTACAACCTGCCTCCTTGTTTGTGCATGAAGCGTAAGTTCATTATGATGCCAGTGCTCATCCAAGGCCCGAAGCAACCGGGCAACGACATTTATGTGTACCTTAGGCCATTAGTTGAAGAACTCTTACAGTTGTGGGGCAAACCAGGTGTACGTGCGTGGGATGAGAACAAACAGGAGCCATTTGATCTACGAGGGTTGTTATTCGTAACCATCAATGATTGGCCTGCTCTTAGTAACCTTTCAGGATAGAAAAACAAGGGATATAAGGCATGCACACACTGTTTAGAAAAGACTGAAAGTACATATTTGCATAAATGCAAGAAGGTTGTGTACCTGGCAAATCGACGATTTCTTCCGACCAATCATCCCGTAAGAAAGAAAGGCAAGCATTTCAAAGGTGAGGCAGATCACCGGAAGAAGCCTGAACTCCCTGCTGGTGATGATGTATTTGGTATGGTCAAGGACATAGAAGTAATATTTGGAAACGGTCCCGGCGGTCAATCAGTTCCGAACGACGTCGCTACAGGACACGCACCCATGTGGAAGAAGAAATCTATATTTTGGGAGTTGCCATATTGGAAAGTCCTGCGTGTCTGCTCTTCAATCGACGTGATGCACGTGACGAAGAATCTTTGCGTGAACATGCTAGGATTCCTAGGCGTGTATGGGAAGACAAAAGATACACCAAAAGCACGGGAGGACCAACAAATTATGAAAGACCAAAAGAACATGCATACACAGAACAAGACGGATAAAGAGCGTCACTTAAGTCGTGCCAGCTATGCTCTTACCAAAGCAGAGAAGGAAATCTTTTTTGAAGTCCTTTACAGTATCAAGGTGCCGTCGGGCTTCACGTCTAATATAAAGGGGATAATAAATATGGCAGAGAAAAAGTTACAAAACCTGAAGTCTCATGACTGTCACGTGATTATAATGAAGTTGCTTCCGATTGCATTGAGGGGGCTTCTACCGGAAAATGTTTGAGTACCCATTGTGAAGTTGTGTGCATTCCTCAATGCAATATCTCAGAAGGTAATCAATCCAGATATTCTGCCAAGGTTACAGAAGGATGTGGTACAATGTCTTGTTAGTTTTGAATTGGTGTTCCCACCTTCCTTCTTCAATATTATGACGCATCTCCTGGTTCACCTAGTGGAAGAGATTGCCATTCTCGGTCCGGTATTTCTGCAAAATATGTTCCCCTTTGAGAGGTTCATGGGAGTCTTAAAGAAATATGTTCATATCCGTGCTAGACCAGAAGGAAGCATCTCCAAGGGATATGGAACAGAGGAGGTCATTGAGTTTTTTGTTGACTTTATTCCTGACCTTAAGCCGATTGGTGTTTCTGACTCGCGGCATGAGGGAAGACTAAGTGGAAAAGGCACGCTGGGAAAGAAAGCAATGATATGTAGGGACGGGGATTCTTTCACTAAAGCACACTACACAGTTATACATAATTCCACCTTGGCAACTCCGTATATCAAGGAACACAAGAATATTCTACGCTCCAAAAACCCAGGGAAGCCTGAATCACTGATTACAGATGAACACATGAAGTCTTTCGGTGGTTGGATGCGGACACATCTCTTGAATGACACCACTGTTGGAGATCAGCTATACTTGTTGGCCGCGTCACCATCTTCTACTGTATTGAATTTCCAAGGGTAAGAAATAAATGAGAATACATTCTACACGACCGCCCAAGATAAAAATAGCACCAACCAAAATAGTGGTGTCCACTTTGATGCAATAGACGAGAATGGACAAAAGGACACATACTATGGTTACATAGAGGAGATATGGGAACTAGACTATGGAGTCTCTTTTAAGGTCCCTTGTTTCACTGCAAATGGGTCAACCTGAATGGGGAAGGGGTAAAGATAGACCAGTTGTACGGAATGACAACAGTGGATCTCAACAATCTTGGTTATAGAGATGAACCATTCGTCCTAGACAATGATGTGTCTCAAGTTTTCTATGTGAAGGACATGTCCTCCAGACCGAAAAAAAGAAAAAATATGCAAACGATTACATCATATGATGAGCCAAAGCGTCACATAGTTCTTTCAGGGAAAAGAAACATCATGGGAATCGAGGACAAGACAGACATGTCAGAAGATTATAATAAGTTTGATGAAATTACGCCCTTCACAGTGAAAACTGACCCAAGCATTTCGTTAAGTAAAGAAGATGCTCCATGGTTACGTCTAAAGTGAACATAAGGAAGGACATATGCCAAGAAGTTCATGCTCATATTATGTAACTCTAGTTCATGTCTTTCGCTGTTTGTGGCTTCACCGAAGGATATCTTTCGTGGTTTGTGGATTGACCGGGACTATATATAGGGGGGGCCTTTAGTCCCAGTTTTGTAGTCTTAGTTTTTAATATTAACAAATGTCTTGAGTGTTAGTCCTGTTTTGTGGCTGGACCAGGACTATGAAGAAGTTGTCATGATTCGTACTTACCATTAAGATTTGATCTCCAAACGCGCGCACGGTCACATATTAGGGATTGCCTCTATGACCAGTTTCTTGGAGATGCCGGAGGACTGGGATCCGGCGGCATCTCCCCAACCGTCGTGGTGTCCTGCTCTCGAAACCATCTTGCAACTTGTAACTTCTAAATAGATCAATACACCTAGGAGCTAACTAATTTCACATATTCGAGTGCCTCTATGACTAGTTTCTGAGATGCCGGAGGAGGCTCCGTCGGCATCTCCCTATGGCCGTAGTGGTGTCCTCGCTCTCGAAACCATCTTGCATTGTAACTTCTCTAACTAGATCAATATGCAGGAGCTAACTAATTTCACATATTAGGAGTGCCTCTATGACCGTTCTCGGATATGCCGAGGATCGGGCTCCGGCATCTCTGAAACTGGCCGTAGTGGTGTCCTGCTCTCGAAAACCATCTTGGAGATGCCTCAAACTGGCTGGAGGATCGGACTCACAAGGATGCCTATTTATAGTACAAGCAGCTCGGCATAGTGTCGACACTTACGAAATAATGTCGACACTCACCCTATTATTAGTGTTGACTCGTGTTTTGTCGGTTGGTGTCTCCAACCGACTAAAGGTTCATCTTTAGTCGGTTGGTGAAACCATCCGACAAGGTACACGCCATGAGACATAATGTCGACACTCACCCCTATCATTAGTGCCGCTTGGCCCGGCCTGAAATCCCTCCAACCGGACTAAAGATGAACCTTTAGTATATTGAAAATCCGAACAATGAAAATCCTTCGCGTGGTGTCATATTATGTGAAATAGTTGAAAGGAAAAATACCAGACTTGGTATATTGATCATGTCTCTAAAAAACCTTCACAAAATGACCTATCATGTTCGAGGTTTCATGGCTTTCGGTCCAAATGACTGATGTTATGTGCTGAATCACGGCATAGTTTGTGATGTTGTGCCCATATTATGCATGCATGCGGACATTGGTATGGAGAACAATGTTGCAGGAGGAAGTTTTCCTTTTTGTCGCACAGAAAAGCCCTTTTCCATTTTCCGAGTGCAAAAAACGGGTCGTTTTGTGAAGTAACCACCAAAATGCCTTTTCAGAATGATACCGTCCCATTTTCCTAAAATACTAGACCACCTTACATGTACTATCTCCCAACCGGGACATCTCAAACCTTTTCGTCCATCCCGGGTAAAAAGGACAAATGTCTGCCAAATCGGTAGGAAGTGGGTCCGGTTTGTACTACAGGTACATGATCTATCGCCCGTGATTTTTTGAAAAACTTATTTTTAAACTCGCAATATGTGGTTTCTTCAGAGATCCAATGCAATATCTAACGATGCTCGTCCCCTATCTTCATGCACGCCGGTTCAACCATAGTTAGAAATTTAGAAAATTCAAAACGGGCATAATAAATTCAAAAAAAATCCGAACAATGAAAATCCTTCGCGTGGTGTCATATTATGTGACATAGTTGAAAGGAAAAATACTAGACTTGGTATATTGATCATGTCTCTAAAAAACCTTCACAAAATGACCTATCATGTTCGAGGTTTCATGGCTTTCGGTCCAAATGACCGATGTTATGTGCTGAATCACGGCATAGTTTGTGATGCTGTACCCATATTATGCATGCATGTGGACATTGGTATGGAGAACAATGTTGCAGGAGGAAGTTTTCCTTTTTGTCGCACGAAAAGCCCTTTTCCATTTTCCGAGCGCAAAAAACGGGTCGTTTTGTGAAGTAACCACCAAAATGCCGTTTCAGAATGCTATCGTCCCATTTTCCTAAAATACAATACCACCTTACATGGACTATCTCCCAACCGGGACATCTCCAACCTTTTCGTCCATCCCGGGTAAAAAGGACAAATGTCTGCCGAATCGGTAGGAAGTGGGTCCGGTTTGTACTACAGGTACATGATTTATCGCCCGTGATTTTTTGAAAAACTTATTTTTAGACTTGCAATATGTGGTTTCTTCAGAGATCCAATGCAATATCTAACGATGCTCGTCCCCTATCTTTATGCATGCCGGTTCAACCATAGTTAGAAATTTAGAAAATTCAAAACGGGCATAATAAATTCAAAAAAAATCCGAACAATGAAAATCCTTCGCGTGGTGTCATATTATGTGACATAGTTGAAAGGAAAAATACTAGACTTGGTATATTGATCATGTCTCGAAAAAACCTTCACAAAATGACCTATCATGTTCGAGGTTTCATGGCTTTCGGTCCAAATGACCGATGTTATGTGCTGAATCACGGCATAGTTTGTGATGCTGTGCCCATATTATGCATGCATGTGGATATTGGTATGGAGAACAATGTTGCAGGAGGAAGTTTTTCTTTTTGTCGCACGGAAAAGCCCTTTTCCATTTTCCGAGCGCAAAAAACGGATCGTTTTGTGAAGTAACCACCAAAATGCCGTTTGAGAATGCTACCGTCCCATTTTCCTAAAATACTAGACCACCTTACATGGACTATCTCCCAACCGGGACATCTCAAACCTTTTCGTCCATCCCGGGTAAAAAGGACAAATGTCTGTCGAATCGGTAGGAAGTGGGTCCTGTTTGTACTACAGGTACATGATCTATCGCCCATGATTTTTTGAAAAAATCATTTTTAGACTCGCAATATGTGGTTTATTTAGAGATCCAATGCAAGATCTAACGATGCTCGTCCCCTATCTTCATGCACGCCGGTTCGACCATATTTAGAAATTCAGAAAATTCAAAACGGGCATAATAAATTCAAAGAAAATCCAAACAATGAAAATCCTTCGCGTGGTGTCATATTATGTGACATAGTTGAAAGGAAAAATATCAGACTTGGTATATTGATCATGTCTCGAAAAAACCTTCACAAAATGACCTATCATGTTCGAGGTTTCATGGCTTTCGGTCCAAATGACCGATGTTATGTGCTGAATCACGGCATAGTTTGTGATGTTGTGCCCATATTATGCATGCATGTGGACATTGGTATGTAGAACAATGTTGCAGGAGGAAGTTTTCCTTTTTGTCGCACGGAAAAGCCCTTTTCCATTTTCCGAGCGCAAAAAACGGGTCGTTTTGTGAAGTAACCACCAAAATGCCGTTTCATAATGCTACCATCCCATTTTCCTAAAATACTAGACCACCTTACATGGACTATCTCCCAACCGGGACATCTCAAACCTTTTCGTCCATCCCGGGTAAAAAGGACAAATGTCTGCCGAATCGGTAGGAAGTGGGTCCGGTTTGTACTACAGATACATGATCTATCACCTGTGATTTTTTGAAAAAATCATTTTTAGACTCGCAATATGTGGTTTCTTCAGAGATCCAATGCAAGTTATAAATGAGCCATTTTTCTTCCCGCCATTTTTCTACCCGCCATTTTTTCCCGGCATTTCTCCCGCCATTTCTTCCCACCAGTTTTTCTCGCCAGTTCTTTCCTTCAGTTATCTTCCTGCCATTTCTCACTATATATATGTAGGGTTGGCCTCCATTGTCATTGCACATCTCTAGACTCATATCTGCAACCTCATCACTCGTTCCCATGACTTCCACCGTAGCACTAACTCCCAGGGAGGCGGAGGCGCTTTGCGCCTCGAACTACCCCTGCCCGCCGGGCTACTATGTCCCCGTCGGCTGGATGCTGAGCGCCGGAGGCGTGCCAGTTCCTCCTGTCCCTCTAGGTGTGGAGCGTCGGATGGCCATCGCGACCCACTACTACTTCGAGCTCACGCTGGAGCAGCGGAAGAATCCCAGATGGCATCCCGACTTGGGAAGCCTTCTTCGTGGATCGGCGTGAGAGGACGCTCGCCAGGCACGAGGAGGATGGCCCACCTCCTCCGAACTTCAACGAGGCCGGCCGTCGGTTGTGGTGGAGCGCTCGAACTCTCCAGAGCGTCATGGCCTATGACACGGCCGCCGACTCTAGCCCCCGCCTGCGCTACCCTCAAGTCCAGCCCACTCGTACTCAGCCTTCAAGGTTCAACTATGGCGACCCCGACGACGACAGCGACGACGGCCGCGGTGAGTACGACCACAAATGGCGAAGTATTACAGTGTGTAAGCGAACATGGTGAATCACTCCAACATTGCAAAACAAGTTTGGCCGATTGTGGCTTAATCTGGCCATGTATCTTAATTTCCAGTTCTTCTATGTAACTTTGTGTTAGTTGCGTTATGTACTTTAATTCCAGTTCTATCCTAATAAAATTTTCTTTCCGCCCATTATTTCCCGTCCTTTTTTCCCGCCCATTAATATATAAAAAATATAAGTTAATTCAAATCCAAATTAAAACACAGAAAATGGTTTTGAATTATTTATTCAAATCCAGACACTTTTTATGTTTAAAGTTTTTCTAAATTCCAAATTAATATTCAAAAAATATAAGTTAATTCATTTTTAATTTTAAATGGTTCATAGTTTAAATGGTTACATTAATTATTTTTAAAAACAGAAAATGGTTTTGAATTAGTTATTCAAATTCAAACACTTTTTATGTTTAAAGTTTTTCTAAATTCCAAATAAATATTCAAAAAATATAAGTTAATTAATTTTTAATTTTAAATGGTTCATAGTTTAAATGGTTACATTAATTATTTTTAAAAACATAAAATGGTTTTGAATTAGTTATTCAAATTCAAACACTTTTTATGTTTAAAGTTTTTCTAAATTCCAAATTAATATTCAAAAAATATAAGTTAATTCATTTTTAGTTTTAAATGGTTCATATTTTAAATGGTTACATTAATTATTTTAAAAAAATAGAAAATGGTTTTGAATTAGTTATTCAAATTCAAACACTTTTTATGTTTAAAGTTTTTCTAAATTCCAAATTAATATTCAAAAAATATAAGTTAATTCATTTTTAATTTTAAATGGTTCATAGTTTAAATGGTTACATTAATTATTTTTAAAAATAGTAAATGGTTTTGTATTAATTATTCAAATTCAAACACTTTTTATGTTTAAATTTTTTCTAAATTCCAAAGTAATTATCATTTAAAAAACATTACAAATTTAAACCCCAAAATAAAAAATAAGGCGGGAATAGAGAGAAAATTCTTGATTTTTTTTGAAAACAGGGTCATATGTCCCGGTTGGAGCCACCAACCGGGACTAAAGACCCCCTGCACGCGCCCCTTGGTCTGCTAAAAAATTTGGAGTATACGTCCCGGTTGGTGACTCAAACTGACGTGATTTTTAGTCCCGGTTGGAGATACCAACCGGGACAAAAGGCCATTTGGTTCATAACCGGGTGCCCCTCCTCTTCTTCTTCCCCATCTCACAATCTTCTCGCACAGTGGATGAAGGACGCTGCCGTCAGTGCCCGCCCACGCCTCAGCCGCCGCTGCTCCTCCTCGCCAGAACCTCCTCACCGGCTTCGCTTGCAGTCTTGCTCTCCGCCGGAATCGAGCACGCCCTCTCACCAACGCCGCCGCCGCCGCCGCCATTCACGCTGCCAGACCTCCGCGCTTCCCCGTCACTACCTTGAGCACCAGGGTGAGCACGAGGATCTCGCCGACCTTTTTTCCCTCTCTCCCTCGCTCTGTAGTCCCCGCTCGTTGACGACCTGCAAGCGCCGCCGCCGCTACTCGCCGTGCGCCATGCTCCGATGACCAATCCGAAGCGGCGCCGCTGCCTTTTGGCTCAACGCAACCGCGTGAGTCTAGCGCGCTAGCCCATGCAGCCCCGCTCGCCTCCTAGCGTCGACCCGCGCCGCCGTCTGTCCTGTTGGCCGGCGAGCCGACGTAGCGTCCGTGTCGCGTCCACGTGTTGCCTGCATGGCCCAGGCCCACTCGTCGGCCTCTCTGGCTAGATACTACCTCGGTGAGAAATAACCAACCAGCCCCCCCCCGGTCCCTCTTGCTTGCGAGTCTGCTGAGGTGGCCATGGGGCCCCTCTGTCAGTCACTATGGCTAGGTATGCCTGCGGTGTAAAAAGTTTAACCAGCTTTTTATAATTTCAGAAATAATTATAATCTTATAAATTCAATAACTTTTAATCTATAAGTCAGAAAAATATGAATAATATATCAAAATGTTCAGAAAAATGAAACCTAGCTATCTAAGCTATAATCATGCATTGTTCAACAACTTAAATGACAAGTTTAATTAGAAGAACAAATCCACCCCTCTCATGTGTTACGGAGTTTCTCCGAGTTAGGGTTTTCACCCCTCGGAACCCCGACTAATTGTAGAGCATGCTTTAGGGTTACATTTCAATGCAATTAAACTTGTAATATCATCATACTTGCTTGAGAATTGCATCGATGCCATGTGTTGATTGTTTCCCTTTCTTTCCGGTGTTTGGTTCTTCCTGGTAGAATACGATATCGAGATCGAGATCGAAGACAGAGATCAACACCGTTGAAGCTCGAAGACACATACTTGACCAACTGTAATAAAGTCAAGTACAAGGATCCTGTAGCTCTGCTTTCGGCTATCAATAGGCAAAGACAAGCATAGCCCTACCATGATATAATCCTATGATTTCGAAAGCATTTCAATTCTTTCCATGATGCATACAATTCTAATATGGTATTTTATCGATAGATAGAGTGTCCTATATATTATCATATTTTGTATTTGTATATGTATATGTATATGTATTTGTATATGTATATGTATATTATCATATTTTGTATTTGTATATGATATTAGTTGTCATAGACCCTATTTGAATCGATGTTGCACCTAGGGTTAGCCGGTGTGTCCTCGCCAGGGCATCCCGAACCTATCCATCCTCCCTATTTGGGAATTTGGCCTATCCCTCCTTCCCGACCGCCACAGCGCCTCCGTCTTCGTCCATCGCCACGTTCTCTAGCCGCCCCTTCCCTTTTAGTGTGTATGTATATATTGTGAATGTATATATAGTGTGTATGTATATATTTTTATTATTGTGTATGTATATATTAGGGTTTATCTGAATTAGGGTTTATCCGTTTTGACTTATCCGTTTTTCCACCTATGCAGAAAATATGGACCCACTGGTCAGAGACGAAGAAAAGGAAGAGTTGATCCAAGGTGTGATCCGCGGGGAAGAAAATTTAGATGTATCGACGTTTCTGAACAACTCCGGTGAGGGTGATCCTCTTTTTGCCAGAATAGATGACTTGTTTGAGGTTGAAGGTGTTGCCTTCCGCGAGGGAGAAGGCGATGCCTTGTGTAATCAAGAAGACGACCGCTCTGGCGAGGTGCATGTAATATAATTAATTCATTAATTAATCATCTGCTATCTATATAGAAATAGTAACGACGATCTTTATTCTTTTAGCCCTCCGAATCGAACAAATCTACTGAAAAGAGCGGACGAGGCCCAACCAAAAAGTTGGAAGACCATGAGAGGTTCAGGATCGAAGATATCGCTAAAGACGGCAAATCGACGGCTCCCGAAGTTGTCGCAATCAAATTTGTGGGACAATGCGGAGTAATCATTAGGGACTTAATCCCGATCACCATTCAAAATTGGAATAGGCCTGCTGATGCTAAAGAAGAGGGAACATGTTTGTTTGTCTCTAACAAGGCCAAAGATTTACTGTGGAAGAGGCTCATGGTTAATTTCAAACTACCGAAGATAGAGCTGGATCCAAATGCGAAGGATCCAATTGAGGACGCCTTAGCACATGGGAGAGCCATGGAGGCTAAGGAGTGGGCTATGAAGAAGATGACCCAGTGTTTCACCAAATGGAAGAAAAGATTGCACCTTGACTATGTCGTGAAAGAAAAGACTCCGGATTTCAAGAAGACTCAGTTTGAGAAGATAAAACCATTATGGGCTGAGTTTGTAAATTACAAGACATCATAAAAAGCTAAGAAAATGTATGCAACGAATAAGCTGAATGCTGCTAACAAGAAGTATCACCATACTATGGGCAAGGTGGCTACAGGGCTGGCATTCCTAAGTGGGAGAAACTTGAGAATGAACTGCGTGCTAAAAAGATCACCCCAGAGACAGACGATTGGGTAGAACGTGCAAGGAATTGGTTTTACGGGCATGGGGGCACGTTGGACTTGAAAGGGATGTGTATATATAACATACGACATAAAGAAGACCCCTTGCCAATCAAGAGGATGAGAAAAGCAGTAAAGGCTGTTAAAGATGGGGACTTCATTCCCGATAGAGAGAATGATGAGCTCACACTCGCCCTTGGAAATAAGGAACATGATGGACGAACACGAGGAACAAGAGGCTCCCAACCATGGAGGACTGGGTTTCCCGAAGAGAGGAAGAAATATCCTGATAGAAGCCGTCAGAGGAGAAAGGACAGGGCGGAAGTTGAAGCAGATATTCAGAAAGAGCGAATGCGTATAATTGAAGAACGAATAAAGCAACAACAAGAGCAAAGTACTACCGGCCCATCTCAGCAGCACACTGCATTCGATGCTACCAGCCTATCGAATAATCGAAAAAGCAGTGTGGCTTCCACCGAGGTCCCGGGTGATGACAATGGCGATGACGATGGTGCACCGACGATGGCTCCTGTTGGCTACCCAGTGGATGATATCACAGAGATGACACACTACGAGCTACATGTCAAAGTTGTGAACATATCAATGAAGGTGGCGGTCGGCTATGCCTTACCAATTGGACTCACACCAACTTACCACTGTCATCCGGTTCCAGAGGGCTACGCTGTTGTCGGGGAGGATGAAATCATGCCCACCTTTGAAGATTTGGATCTTCACTACCCTGCAGGTGAAGGGGATGTGACTGTACTGGGACACGCAACAAATGTCACCATTCTATGGCTGAAGGAATGTATCGTGCTTCGAAATCACACGCCAAGGCCATCTTCGCCGCCGCCTCACCCGTCTCCGTAATGAGGTCGCCGCCGCCAAAGCCGTCTTCGTCGCCTCACCGCTCCATCGCCTCACCAATCTTCGCAGCCATCGCCATGAGCCATCATTTGGCGCCTCGGGATAAAAAGCGAAGCGCATCGCTACTACTGCGTGGTAAGCGATCGCCGAAACGTAAACAAGAGCCTCTTCCAAAAGTACCAGAGGTTCCTCCCAAGAGAGCTTATGACTGTACTGAAGAGGAGACTATGGCGATCGCTGATGCGGAAATGACAGCGTTTTTCGCTAAGTTGAGGCGGCCGAAAGAGCTAGAGTTCCCCAGCACCAAAGAAGAAAAAGCCAAAGTGTTGAAAATTCTAAAGACTCTTCATCAACCCGAGCCAAAGCTGTCATCAGACTATGAGCGTTCTATTCTCAAGTCACATGCGGCAGAAAAAGCCTCGAAGAGCAGTACTGATGCAAGCGAGAAATCTGTTGCCCAGCTCGGAGAACAAGCAAAACAGTCTTGCGCCTCTCTCAAGGTGATTGCCCAAACCAATGTGGGGTCGAGCAAATATGGGTCCGAAGAGCAGCATGATCCAGAGGTAGTTGCACAATACGGAGAAGCTGCCGCTGCTCAAGGTATGAGTATTGCCCAGTACTTATCCCAGTTAGAGAACTTACCCATGAGTGAAGTAGCATACAAATACCAGTACGGCAAACCTCTCGTCAAACCTGAGGAGGTAAACAATCTTCCAACAAAAATGCGAAGATTGCATAACTAGTACATGCATGCCACAAAGGCCGGGGCTAACTGGATAGTGCTGAGGGTTACAAAAAAGCATCATGGGAAAGAAAAGGATGACATGATATCCATTGAATTTGATGAACTGTTTCAATTATTCAATCAAGACGCCTTGGACAAATCGATCATCAGTGCCTATTGTCTGTAAGTACTAATTCTATAATTAATTTAGTCTCCAGCTATCTCACCTTGTTTATTGCATGTATATAATCATACTGTAATATGCAGAATGAAGATTCTCGAATGCAGCAGAGGACAAATCTATGACATTGGCTTCATTGACCCATATTGGGTTCATGAAGCTAATCTCAAAACAAGCCCCCAGGGTATGGAGGATAATATAGTACACGCGTTAAGGTTTCAAGAAACCAGAAGGGAAATACTTTTTCCTTACAACTTCGAGTGAGTGTTATTGTCTTCTATACACTTTCTATTTCGCTTACACGATGTTAAGTATATAATTGATTAGTTATGCATTCGCAGCTTCCACTATATTCTGTTAATCATTCAACTTGACAAAGGGCGTGTACTAGTCATAGACTCGAAACATAAACCCCTTGAGCAGTGGAAGGACATGCAGATGCTTCTCCAGCGGTAATTCTAATCATTACGACACTATATCGGCAACGTTCGTGAATTTTATGATATCAAGTAATTAATAACTTATTTTATATGTTTTCTTCGCCGGGCAACGCTTGAAAACGGTTCACCAACAAGGCTAGGGGTGTTTGGAAAGCGGAGCTTACATTTGAAGCACTAGATGTAAGCACGACTAGCTATATCCGCGCATCTCTTTGATTCTAGCTTTGATACAATTATTATCATGCTTGATTATTATTTTGATTGAACTATGTTCTCGTAAAGTTTCTGACACAGGGACCAGGTAACAATCTATGTGGATACTATGTTTGCGAGTTCATCCGGCAGAAGTGCGATGAGAAGGGTAGAAATTTAGAGCAACTCCACGTACGTAAACAATTTCTATAGTTTTTAATTACAATCAAATTGTGTTTAGTTTCATTCATATAGGCTGACACCTTTTTTAAATCAGATCGAACGTCTACGGGACGGTCTTCTGCAAAAGGATCGCGTACGAGCAATTCAGGAGGAATTGGCGGGATTTTTGGATGCAGAAGTCCTAAACCCAAAAGGGGAATACTATTTGGCCGTGTATAGACAATATGGATTGTAAAAAGAGCAACTTTTGTATGTAGTGCATGAACTCGATCCGTGTATCGAATGCAATATTGTCATGATGATCTTGTGTAATATAATGGTTCCTTCATTGATAAGTGCAAAACACTAAATAAACAATAAATCAACCTAAATGAATTCTCTGCCGCGGGACAAAAAGTGGCGAAAATGCTGCCGGGGCAACAAAATGTGCCAAAATGAATTCTCTACCGCGGCAGAGAAATGTGCCAAATCTCTGCCGCGGCAGAAGGTTATTTGTCCCGGTTCGTGTTACGAATCGGGACTAATGCTCCACCCCCTCGCCCTCTGACGCTGCCACGTGTACCCCCATTTGTTCCGGTTGGTGGGGCAACCGGGACTAAAAGTTGGGGCTTTAATCCCGATTGCCCCGTTTCGGTTGGGTAACCGGGACTAATGCCCCTTACCAACTGGGACCAATGGGGCGTTTTCTACCAGTGTATATGAGCATTTTGATCGGTTCATCACCTACTCCACCCACAGTGTTAGCTTATGTTGTTAAAAGTTTGGATGGTGGTTGCAAGAGTTGATCTTCCTCATTTTTTTTAACGGGAGATATCATTAGCTGATAGATTTAACACGCAAACAAAAAGAAAAAATGACACGCCGTGCTTGTGGCAACCAAACTACATATAGTGTGTGTTTGTTGCACTCACTCCTAGCCCTTTTTATTTCGACCGTTCATCCGATACATTTTTGTTATTGATGATAAACCTGCACATTATTCGTCCCTCTCCATAATCCATCCAATCTAAGCCTATGGGCCACCTTGTTAGGATTAAGAAAGTCAATATCTTGCCATTATAGGTCATAGTGGAAGTATCATAAGTGATATCATGCATAGCATAGAATGCAAAAAACTGATGTGACACATCAAACTAGAAATTTTAGGTGGTATCATAGGTGCAATGAGAGAATCAGTTTTTTTTTTGCATAATGATAGCACTCTCTGGCCATATGATCCCTAACGGAGGTGGTAAATGCTAAACCTCTCGTGCTGACATCTTTATGGTTCTTGAATGACATGTCTTAAAAAAAGCATGTACTCGGTCAAATTGAAACAACTAATAATGTTAGTGCTTCTCTAAAGAAAGTAATGTTAAGGCTACATTAATTAAGCAAAAAATTGTCTCAATAATTATTAATTGCTTCACATTAATTTAAGGAGTATCGCATTTAATGATTCTTAGGGAGATGATTACATAAAGGGCCTTACATAACTATATGTGCAGAATTTAATGATTACATTAATTTACATTTAAATTATGCACATATATCTAGTACAAGGTATTTAAGGAGTATATAATTTTGATTTGGCCTAAATCTTGAACAATTAATGATTTGAAAGGCAGGCACCTGACAAACCTATCATACTAACAAAGACACTTCTGAACTCATCCTTTTTCCCTATAAATATATAGATGCCAACATAAACGGGAAGCCAATCCAAATGTTCACCATGGCAGGAAAGATCACCCTCGTTGTCACATCCATCATGATATTTGCACTCCTCGTAGCTAGCGGTAAGCATCGAACACACATGGTACTGTTTTTTAGTAGATATGCGAAAGTCCACAACTTCATATAGAGTTTTCTATCTTTGCATCATGTAATAAAACATTTCTTCTGTTTTTGTAGACATGGATGATGGCCTTACTTGTGATTTGTCATTCACTGGGATCAAATGTGATGAATCTGAAAAGTGCCATACGTGGTGCCATTCTGCCAATTTCAGTCGTGGCGGGTATTGTCATCATGTCCAAAATAATGGAGGTTCATGTGTGTGCGTCAATTGTGTGTGAACGTTTTCTTTGAACATGATGATTAGGTGCTCGAATCGGTAGTGAAGTGTGTATGCATCAATCATGATGCTGCTCGTTCTATCATTGTTGGATACGGCATAAGGTTTAGCCTGAATTGAGAAATAAATAATAGTAGTGCTCTAAATAAGATTGGATTTACATCGAAATAATAATAGTGCTCCATGGTAAGGCTCTCAAGGTAAAACACATGTGCGCAAAACCATCACGTGGGAAAGCCAAAAGTTCATATAAAGCGCAAGCATAGTTTCAAGGCGATGGTTTTGATAATAATGAATGTGGAATTCCAATTTTGGATTAATAAAACTTCCCCATATGGTGCTTTTGAATCTTTCCATTATACAACACGTTTTTTACTTGTACATAAACGTTGTTCCACTATACCAAGGGAAATCTAATAAAAGAAATCCTAGCTTACAATGTGGCCACCATTTGGGGAAAGTTCCGTATCATAGAGAAAAGTTTCTCTTCAAGAAAAAACAGAATAGCCGGCTGCTCGTGTTGTTATTATTCTCCTCAATGAGACGAACAAGCTAGTGACCTGAATTCGGGGGTTCTAAATTCTAAGCATCGAAGGCGATACTACTAGAATATCTCTATCTCTATCTCTACTCTCTATATTTATTTATTATATATTTATAAAGGAGCTAACAAGACTTTGTTAAACGTACCCAAACTATACATATAGACGGACTAAAACCACACGATCAAGCCCACCAAACATAATCTAACGTCCCGGTTTAGCTTATTCATATTTTTGTGTGCACATAGCAATTTACAACGTTGGACAGAATACTCGTCCTGAGCGAACGAGCCGAACGATCAAGCGCTAATAGAATCTCTCTCCACGCCCACAAATCGCTAAAAATATGGAGAAAATCGGCTAGCGTAACTCCTGCACCATCTGTAGAGACAGTATCCCCTGAATTAGGGCCTAATCACATGGATAGCGTTTCTCGGAAAAAAATAGTGCAACTTACTTAGTCCAAGTTATGCATGTGCATCTATAAAGATATCATATTTCCTATAAATTCATGTTGTTATAAACCAGCACTCAATACAATCTTGGACAACTAATGCATATGCATCTATAAGGAAGATACTGCAATCTTGTAGTATATTAATGGAGTAAGAATCTGTCTCGGATAATTATGAGATGTTGCAGGATTTGAAAAGATTTTATCTAAATCATTTCCTATCTTCATCAGTTAATGATTTGGATATAGTGGGGATACGCTAAACCTTTACTGCCGGCAAGCACACTAAATAGTTCACCTTTCTTATATCCTATAAAGACATGTCAAGATAAATGGCGCTCAAAAAAGTTGTGCATTGCGCTTAAAAAATTTACAAGCCAATAGCTTGGTCTAGTTCAAACCATAAAAATTGTTTCAATCGTTCTCGAGGCATAGCAAAAGTAGGAAGATATAATAAAGACGCGCTAGATAGAAATCATCTTTCATGTAAATGCATGGCACTCAGTAAAATCTTGGACAACTAATGCTAGGGTTTCTATAAGGAAAATAATGCGAGCAGTACATTACTGGAGTAAGAATCCGTCTTAGTTAATTATAAGATATTGTAGGCTTTACAAATATTTCATCCAAATCATTTTCAATCGTCAAAAATTAATGATTTTGCTATGGTGGGATACATTAAACCTTCAATATACCGGCAAGCACACCAAATAGTGGGCTTATAGGTCTCATGCGACGTCTTTACGCGGAATTGGAAGGAACACGACATCGTTGAAAAGAATAACTCGCATGCGACGCTTGTGAGGGAGCTAATATCCCAGGGCCACACGGGCCATAAAACGGTTGTTAAGGACACATTTAACTTTGTTCCAAGATTAGGGTTAAGCCAAACCGGTCGGTTGGGACAGCTAGTCAAGACAGTCAAACCAACGGACCTCACCCATCGTTCTCGGCACCGGCGGCGGCAGCACGGCAATTAATTTAGGCGGCGGCGCTTTCGTTCGACGGCGAACATGGTGAGTGCCATTTGAAAGCTAATTCCTCTCCCATTCTTCTCAATTCGAGATCTGAGCGTGCCCATTGATGCTAGATTGTGGAGGCGAGGGTATGCTGAACGGGGCGAGGGGGAACGAGACGGATCATGGAGAGGGGACTTCTAATCGGTATATCCTGTATCTCTGCACTTAATTTCTCTAAGGTTGAGCTCTTTGTTCGCTTCCGCTAGCTCACAGTGCCCGCCAAAAATAGGGGAGACGATGTTGCGCGCCAAACCTTTGAATTTTGCATCAATTTCTTTCCCTCTAGGGCTATTTTAGCTGATGGCAGCACGCAGCTCATTGAGAGAGACACAGTTGTTAAATGGAAGGTGGAATTAGAACATGTTGATCCCCAAGAGCTAATAAACATGGGAGAGGAGGTGGTGAGGAAAATGGTGGAAAAAATTGGGGATAGTGTGGTTTGGGGGCGAGAGCAAGAAGTTTCTTTGTTACGATTTGATGATTGCAAATGTGACTATGTTAGAGTTGAGACAGGGGAACATATAGTTGATGAAATCGATAAGCGAAACGGTTGGACAAGCAAAACTATTCTGTTTTTAGAAGAGCTCATTGATCTAAAACCTGATTCGAGGGCTGGATATGTGGCCTCGAAGCTGGCTGCTCAGATGGTCGAGGATGATTGGGCTGCACAAAGGCAAGTAATGCCTATACTTACTGAGTTGGAAGTGTTAACGGTGGAGAATGATGCTAATGCACAAGGGTATGCTGCAGATGCTAATCCACAAAGGATTGTAACTGTTGACTGGAATTCAATTGAGATACATGACCGGACTGATTTGGTCATTGCACCAATAGATGACATTGAAATGGCAAAGCTTTTTGGCATTCCTATAGATGACAGAGACAAGGAGAAGAAGAGGGATGAAGCTGCAAATGATGGTGACAACCATTTAAGAGATGAAGAGGCAGATATAGATCTAGAGTTGTTGGAAAATGATGCAGTTCATGTAGATGATGCACATGACGATGAGATAGTAACAGTTTATGACAAAGAGGGCCCAGTTATTGAAGTTGGGAGATTGTTTTCAAGCATGGATGAATTCAGGATGTGTTTCAGGACATATGCAGTCAAACGTGATTTTGCTACCAAGACTATGTGGACTGATAAAAAGAATTTCTATGCAAAATGCATAGGTTATGATGGTGGTGCCAAGCCTTGCAAGTGGTATATATCTGCTAGACGCCACCCTGATGGAAGGACAATAAGAGTGAATCAAATTCCAAAACCTCATACTTGCATTACAAGTTCTCAAACAGTTACAAAGATCAAGCCCATTTTAGCCACAACACCAAACAGCACTACAAAGAGACTGAAAATAGACTTGGAAAAGCAGTACCCCATTAAGCTGAATTATACTACAGTGTGGAAGGAAAAGCAAAGGGCAATGAAAGAGATATATGGTGATTGGGCAAATACCTTTCAAATGCTTTATAACTTCAAAGCAGAAGTAGAGAAGAGGTCACCTGGCAGTGTTGTGGAGATAGATACTGAGATAACAGCTGATGGGAAAGTATTCTTCTCTAAATTCTTCATGGCTTTAAAGCCTTGCATCGATGGCTTCAAAGCAGGGTGCCGTCCATATTTGAGTATAGACTCATCTTTCTTGACTGGAAAGTGGAATGGTCAACTAGCATCATGCAATGCTTTAGATGGACACAATTGGATGTTCCCTGTAGCTATTGGCATGTTTCAGTCTGAGACAGAGGCATCATGGACATGGTTCATGATGCAGTTGAAAAGATGCATAGGGTCAGTCTCTCCATTGGCAGTGCACACAGATGCATGTAAAGGTTTAGAAAATGCAGTGAAGATTGTTTTCCCTCATGCTGAGCAGAGGGAGTGCTTCGGCCATATGTGGATGAATTTGATCAAAAAATTCAGAGGAGATGATTTTGGACGCATGTGGCCAGCAGCAAGATCTTACACCAGACAGACACATTCATATCACCTTGAGAAGATTAAGGCGGCATGCTCTAAGGAGGATAGGGTCAAGTTTTATACATGGTTGGAAACCTACCATTCTCTTTTATGGTACAGGTCTGGTTTTAACACTGCCATCAAATGTGATCATATCAACAATAATTTGGCAGAAAGTTTCAACAACAAAGTGAAGGAGTTAAAATACTTGCATGTCCATGACATGGTTGACCAGATCAGGATCCTGATCATGAGGTTGTGGGAATTGAGAAGAAGGCTTGGTGATGTTCTTCAAGGAGATAAGCTTCCTGATGTTGTGCCAGTGATCAATGGAGCGTAAATCTTGCACATTTGCGTGTTGAGAAATCCTCATTGTGGGGTGAAGTCGAGATACAAAGATCGGCAGAGGCATGTTGTTGACACTCAATTGCATGAATGCACATGCCTTGAGTGGCAACACACTGGGAAGCCTTGTGAGCATGCCATACTTTTCTTGGCCTCCAAACACAAGCTAAATATGCACCCATATTTGCATGAGTATTATTCTGTAGCAAAATTCAAGGCTTCATATGGAACACCCATTCCAGCACTTACAGATCAGTCTCAGTGGCCTGAAGTGGACATTTAGTTCTCCTTGTGTCCTCCTTTGATGAAAAGAAAGGCTGGCAGGCCCAAGCAGAGTAGATTCAAGGCTTGGTTTGAGAAAGGTAGGAGCAGCAAGAAGGGAAAGAAAGATGAAAAGAAAGATGCCAGGCCAAAAAGGGCCCAAAAAGGTAACAAGAATAGATGCAAACTCTGTGAAGAACTTGGACACGGAGATGTCTCTACCAAGTGCAGATACACTGCTGAAAAGCCAAAGTATTTTCATCCAAAATATATCCCATTTCTTGTTGATGATTTTTCTCCCCCAGCTAACTTGCTTGTTTTCAGGAGGAATCGTGGAGAAAAAGGCCCACCTCTTGTTGTTGATGAATGCTGGCCAGTGAAAAGGGAAAGAATCAATGCCCAAAGAAAGAAGAGAACTAACCAGATCATGTTTGGTGCTGCTGAGGTGCAATCTGAACTTGTTTTGGAGGATGATGTGCAAACTGTTGAGGCTTTCGGGCACACCGTTTCTGATTTGGAAGCTCTGGTGCAAAATGAGGGGAAAATGAGCATGTTGTTGAGGCTCTAGTGCAAAATGAGCCTGTTGTTGAGGCTCTGGTGCAAAATGAGCATGTTGTTGAGGCTCTGGTACAAAATGAGCCTGTAGTTGAGGCTCTGGTGCAAACTGACCATGTTGATGAGGCTCTGGTGCAAAGTGACCATGTTGATGAGGCTCTGGTGCCAGATTGTGTTGTTGAGGAGGTGCAGGAGGTGAAGGAGACTCTTGGACGTGTTGTGGGGAGACCAGATGGTAATGGTAAGAAAAAGAAGAGCATAAACCTGTTGTGTGGTGTGAAACTTGTGAAGGAGAAGAAAACGAGGGGTAAGAAGAGCCAAAAGAAATAGACTTTGAATTTGGCACTTGTTATTGTCGTAAACATTTGTTATTGTAATAATTTAGCAGTTGTTGTTTTTGTAAACATTTGTTATTGTAATAATTTGGCACTTGTTGATAATTTGGACAAAATTCAAATATGATGGTAAATTTGAATTTCAACAAATATAGCTATGTGTACTTTTCTATGTTTGTATGAGCTTCCAACGTTTTTCTTATATGTACAGTACAACTCATCCTCACCCTGATCCCTTTTGTGAAGTACAACTCATCCTCACCCAAAATATGGTAGAAATGGGCTCCAAAGCTAGGGTAAACCACCCCATTTCTAAGCAAGTTTTTTTTCGACCATTTCTAAAACCAAGTTTGGTATTTTTCCTCACAACTATGTCACATAACATGACACCGTGCGAAGGCTTTGTATTTTTTTTTTGATTTTTTTGAATTAGTTATGCACATTTGAATGTCTGGTCAAACTTTTTGAAGGGTTTTCATAAATATTCTTAGCTAGGGGCTGAGGCTCACAAACTAGCATTGGATCTCTAATGAAATAGCATGTTGTGAACAAAAAAATGATTTTTACAAAATATCATCAGCATGAAATCATGTACTTGTAGTTCATATCTTACCCACTTCCAGCCGATTCGGCAGGATTTGTCTTTTTCACCAGGGATGGAATAAAAGGTTTGAGATACTCAAGTTGGGAAATTGTACATACTAGGTGGTCTAGTATTTTTTAAAAATAGGATGTTACCATTTTGAAACTTCAATTTGGTGGTTGCTTCACAAATCCCCCCCTCTTTCGGCACTCAGAAAATATAAAATGGATTTTCTGCGCGTAGAAAAGGAAAACTTTGTACTACAACATTGTTAGTCATCCCATTATACACATGTATGCCCAATATGGGCACATTATCACAAACTATGCCTTGATTCTAGCCGTATCATTGGTCATTTGACCCAAAAGCCAGAAAACCTCGGAGGAGATAGGTCATTTTGTGAAGGGGTTTTTGAAATATGATCAATAGACCAAGTTTGATATTTTTCCTCACAACTATGTCACATAACATGACACCATGCGAAGGTTTTGTATTTTTTGATTTTTTTTGAATTAGTTATGCACATTTGAATGTCTGGTCAAACTTGTGAAACCCCGTTGACTGCATCCCTAACCTAGCTAACCCTAAGTCCGAATGAGAAATGTAGATATAACCCTAGCGCGACACTATGGCCATCCGATCGTGTCTTCTAGAAGGATTCCGCGGGTGGCTCTGGGCGATCCGTGGAAGGGCTTGTTCTGTAACCTGATTGGTTGGCGTCTCTTAGAAGGATTTCGTGGCTAGCTCTTGGCGATCCGTGGGATGGATGATTCTGAAATCTGATTGGCTTCATCGTTTTTCCATGAACAGATAAGGTACAGCGTGGCACACTCCATTGACCGTTGGACCGAGCGTGGCATGCGAGGGCGTTGGGCGCTGGGCGGGGCGGGCTGCACCATGCATGCAGCTGCCTCTCGCGTCGTAGTCTAGCTATTTTGCGTGCAACAGTGTTGCAGCGTATTTACTCCATCCGTCGCATTAAATAAGTGTACGTCTAACAATTTTCTTCAGTCAAACTTACTCCCCTCAGGTTCATGCGCCATAGAAAAAGTCAATATTTATAAACTTTGACTATGTATATAAGGCTAGTCATCGTGGGAGTAACTTGGATAGTAACATAGTTCTACATGTATTGCCAACTAAGCATTTAGATGACATGGCATGCAATTAAATGATGAGAGAGTGGTTTGTGGTAACTAGCTATGTTACCATAACATCACAAATTTCAAGACAAAATGAGTCTACATCGTAATAAACGAGACTTTGCATGATACCACATCTATGTTATTTTGCACTATGGAGTAGTAACTTAGACTAGTAACATATGCATGTTACTACTCTAAGTTACTCCCACATATGCATGTCACTATGACCATCCTAAGAAAAAATATCAAAATCTAAAATATGTAATAAATATAAGGTACAGCGTGGCACACTCCATTGACCGTTGGACCAAGCGTGGCATGCGAGGGCGCTGGACGGGGCGGGATGCACCATGCAAGCATGCTATGCAGCTGCCTCTCGCGTCGCAGTCTAGCTATTTTGCGTGCAACAGCGCTACAGTGTATTTACTCCCTCTGTCGCATTAAATAAGTGTACGTCTAACAACTTTTTCAGTCAAACTTACTCCCCTCCAGTTCATGCGTCATAGAAAAAGTCAATATTTATAAACTTTGACTACATGTATAAGAATAAATATCAAAATCTAAAATATGTAATAAATATAATTAGATTCACCATCATAGATACTTTTATATTATATAAAATTGATATTATAAACTTAGTTTCATACTCCCTCTATTCTCCCCGTTGAGTTTCCAGGTGTGAGTTTGTTGCATGCGGTGTATAAAAACGGGCCCGTAAAAACGAACGAGTTTGTTGCGTGTGGTGTGTAAAAAACGAACGAGTTTGTTGCATGTGATGTGTCAAAACAAACGAGTACCTTGGTCCTAGATTTCTGCATTTATTACTGAGTAAATAAATGCCAAATTCTATTTTCTCTTTTATTTTTTACTGCCAATGAACAACTACCTTGGACGTTTTTTTCTCTTTTTACCATTAATGCATGCATGCATGTAGGGGCGGGGGCGACGGTGCAGGGGTCACGTCGCATCCTAGTAATTTTTTTGCACTGACCGCATTGATCACGCACGCGGCTATGCCCGCTGCCTACACGCAACGCAGCGCACGCGGCTGCGCCAACGCTGGATTCCCACGCTGCCCTTGACGCCCCGCCCTCAATAAATAGGCCAAACACCTTTGCCTCCTCATCTCATCTTGCCCCTCATCTTCAACCTCGAGCACGTTCCTTTGCCTCCTCACAGCCACCCAAAACCCAAAAAACACTCCGGCGACCATGGCGACCTTCCCCCTACTTCCCTTCGGAATCCGAAGTAAGCGACGAGGACAACCACCTGGACCACAAGCAGGTCTGGGAGCAGGAGGCGCCCCCGCGACCGAGGCGGGGAAAAAAGGGGGGGCGACGCAAAGCCCCGCCCTGCCCCTGGGCCTAGGGCCACATCGTCCACAACCCCCTCCCCGGCGGCAACCTCCCCGACGACGGCCCCTCCGAAGAGTATTGGAAGGCGACGGATAAGGAGGAGGAGGCGGAGCTGGCTTCTTACGCCAAGTGGGAGGAGAAGCAGGCCGCATGCGCCTTGAAGAAAAAGCGCAAACGGGAGGAGGAGGACCGACGGGAGGCCAATCACTGGGCCTTCTAGGAGGAGCAGCGGCAGCGAGAGCATCGGGAGAGGGTGGCGGCTTGGAATGCTGCGGCGGCGGCTTGGAGGGCGGGGGCACCGGCACCGCCTCCACCGCCGATGGAGTAAGGTGGCGAGGTTGACCGGCAGCCAGGCTAAACCCCTGTAGTAGCTAGGGTTAGGGTTTAGCCCAGGGTTTAGGTGCCTAGTTGCCCTTCCCTTCTATATTGTACCCCTTTTCTTTTTATTGTAATGTTATCGGGCTATCTAATATAAATATTATCTAATATATTATCTATCCCGTGTTTTACTCGTGCCCATAATATTTATAATCTGTTATCACTCGACTTGTGTTTTATTGTATTGTCATTTGTCAAAACACCCAAAACAACAAGTGCATAAAACAAAAGACACAAAAACAAGTTCTCATATAATAGTCATGCAATATTTATAAAATGAGTGAAATTAGAAAAACTCAAAAGGAAGAATAAGTTAATGTTATAATGGTTGATTATTTTCAAACACATGGTTCATTTTCAAACAACACATTTACATATTTACATAAGTTAAAGGGGCGCCCAAGTTATGTTAGTTAAATGGATGCCCTTGGACTTTATTTATATATTTACTTTCGTAAAAAATAAAAGATTTCTACCTGAGCATGAGTATCTGCAGATCCACAGGTTCCTATTTAGATTGTAACGTGAGTACCATTTTTTAAGCTCAATCTACAAGTAGTTACTATTGGGCCTGGATACGACCATTTTGGTCTGGCTAAGTTCTATTTGGGCCTAGCCTTTTTCAATCACTCCTCGTCAATTGTTGTTTTTAACTTTTCAACCCCTCCCCCTCCCCTGCACACGGGCGCCCCTTGCACACTGATAAAACTGAAGGAACACTGACGAAACTGAAAAAACTGAAGGAACACTGATTTCGGAAATAGAGCAGCTCAAAATTAGCCCAAATTTGTGTTGCATTTTATTCAAGCCAAAGAGATAGACCATTACATCCATTACAAAGAATCACTGGAACACTGATTGCGCTGTCTAATAACTAATGATCAGGAGATAAACTAATCCGAGAAAAATTACACAAAAAAAAACGGCCATCAGATTGTCCTACTTCTTCAATTTGATGATTTGCCTTAGCTGCTTCTTCATCTTCTTCAGCTCGGCCTTCACTTCCGCATCCACCGTAGTACCAGTGGAAATGGGGTTGTCACATCCCAATTGCTCCACCACGGACGGGTTTTCGAGCTCCCGGGATGCTACCTCCACCCCAATTCGCTCGATGAACTCATCAATCCACTCAAAATGCCCACATTTTGGCAGTTCCTGAAATCGCAGAGATGAACCCTAAATCCCAAATTCGATGAAATGCATGAAATTTCGAAAGAAAAGCGAGAAATTGGCACTCGGAACACTCAGATCTCATCTTTCCCGGATCGGTCTTGCTCATACACTTCACAAATTCCCGGCCAATGTTGCCGTTCTTGTCGGTGGATGTGACAAGGCGCTTCAGGGGTGCGGTACGGGGGCAATCGGGGCACCTCCTCATTGACACCATACCATACCGAGGCCATGAGCGGAGGGAGGCTGAAGCAGAGCTCGACATCCCTCGCCGGCGTTGCCCCACTTGCTCGTCGGAGAAGAAAACGGAAGGGGATGAGATGCTGGAACGGTGGCGGGAGTGCTCAGGTGCGGGGACGGATCGAGGCCAACGGCTCTCTTCAACCACAGCGTGGGTCCCACGATATCATGTGGACATCAGGTGAGTTTCGCCGTGACGTGGAGAGGCTATGGGTCCTACTGTGCTCAGCTGATTCGAATTCGTTGACGGTCTCGTGGGGTTAAGTGGAAGTGTCGCATGGGAGCTATTTGTCGCTTCAGAAGTGTCGCATGCGAGCTATTCTTTGCAACGATGTCGCGTTCCTTCCAATTCCACGTAAAGACGTCGCATGGGAGCTATAAGCCCCCAAATAGTTTACCTTTCTTGTCTTACAAATACATGTCAAGCTAGCAGGCGCTCAACACAAGTGTCCATCATGGCAAGCCACAGGTTTGATCACATTCATCTTGATATTCTACTCATAGCTGGACGTAAGAAGCAAACACACATGGCATAACTTTTTAATCCATATATAAACTCCAAAATTTTCTGTGTTTTACATCGTGTAACTTGCGACGTTTTTTTACATAGGCATGGTCCAAGGGACTCGGTGCAATGAGACACGCACCAACATCAACTGTGACAACTCTGACATATGCAATACGTGGTGCTATACTAACTATGCCCACAATCGTGGTGTGTATTGCCATAAGCATGGCAATGGAGGTTTGTGTCTTCGAGGATTGTGACTGATCAGTTCCTCCTCCTCAAAACAGGCTTTCACCCAGCTTTATAAATAAAGCACAAAGGTGAGACCGTTGCTGGACGAGACAGCACAACGCCCAAGGTACAAACCGGTACAACCACGAGACTACAACTGGGCAAGCAGCACAAATCAAGCCCAAAAGAAAATAAAAAATGAAGAAAAAAGAAAATAAAGCCGGCATCGGTGGTGCGACAAGAGCGAAGGTAACTCGCCACCGTTTTCGCCCACAGGAGAATAACCACCACAGGACTGGCATTCCAAAGCGCCATGTACCAAGCAGCACCACCAAGAAGGGGAGTGACGACAACGACACTGCTACCCGGACAGGTCCTAGGGTTTCCCCCGGTACGCCCCGGGAGGAGTGAGATACACCCGACGCCCTTCAGGAAGGAGGGTGATACCCGCGGGCGTCACCGCGTCAGAGTCAAATAGACAAGGATTTCTCTCGACCTCTCAACAGTCACCTCCCGGACCCCTTGAAATGCGCCACCAATTTCGCCGCCCACCTACACGCGCCAAGACGGTCATGAGGTCACCGCCGCCGTCACACGGTGAGCCATGGGGCGAGGCCAGTAAGATCGAGAGAGAGAGAGGGACCTTCGACGAGGGTCGGAATGACCTCATCACGCGGGAGGGAACTACCTCCACCGCCAGAAGGCAGTAGCCGACCGGATGTAGCAGCAAGACAAACTAGGCCCGCCAGGCCCGGCCGAGCCCAAGGAGGCTCGTGAAGTCTCGCCGCCCCACTGCAGCAAGGGCGCCACCGTACACGCCAACCCCAGCACCAAGACCAACTCCATAATTCACCAAGGAACCGCCACCTCGGCAAGTCCCAGCCGTCAAGAAACAGCTCCAACGCCACCAAGCTCACCCAAGCTTGCTGGGCCTCCGCCGGTCTGAGGATCACCAACGCAAGTTGCCTCCCGGAGCCGCCTCCGCCGAAGGGATACCTTGCAGACCACCTTCCGGGTCCGCCGCCCCGGCATCCCCGAACTCGCACCCACAGGGCCAGGTTCATTGCGTGACTGCAAGGCGGGGGAGGAATGGTTGGCACATGATGGTGGCAGCGGCACAGCCACACGGAGGAGACCGACCTCCACCGCCGATGGCGGTTGCCGACCGGGGCACGGCAGTAGGGGCACACCATGTCTCGGGCCCGGCCGGGCCCAAAGAAGAGCCCGTAAAGTCCTTGCTGCCACGCTGCTGCATCGCAGCCGGAACCACCGCCGCCCTCCTATACGCCCCAACCGCCATCCCGCCTCCAGAGGGTGTCAGCCCCTCGCGGGGCCCGCCTCAGACCTAGATCGAGCCCAAGTGAGCCTAGATCTGGGCTAGCCGGAGCTGCCCGAGGGATCAAAACCGTCGGCCGCCACCCCGCCGACGCCTGCCTGCATCACCACGCCGCCACCACTACACCCGTGGAGCCGGGCCGAGCCCCCGCCGCACCAGGGTTGTGGTATGAAATACAAGTTCCCACTTAGGTGTTATAAAATTTCAACTAGCTTTCTTTGCTTCTGAACTTAGTAGAGGTAAATCTGGCTTTTTGCAAAACAACCCTAGAGCTTAGTGTCCTACTACACCCCCCCCCCCCCTTCACTTGTTAGTATTAGGTTGCGAGTACTTAAAGAGTACTCATGGCTTTGTCCCTGGCTATTCCCGTGGCCAGACTATGAAGAGGAGTACCAGGATGATGGACCCCAGGAAGGTTATGACAACTAGGATCATCTCCCATCGTCAGCATTGCCTTTGACCCCGAAGATTGAGCTTCGCCTACGCTACCGTTATTATTACGTATTTCCGTTGCTTGAGTTGTATTAAGAACTGGATCATGAGATCCTTATTTGTGTAAGACCTTATGTATGGTTTGTAATGGATGATGTACTGTGGTATCCAATTCTATTATGTCTCGTAAAAATGGTAATCCTGGGATTGCGATGTATGGCATAACAGGCATCTGGGATTAAAAATCCGGGTGTTGACAGGGCTTCTACCTGAAAATGTTCGAGTACCCATTGTGAAGCTATGTGCATTCCTCAATGCAATATCTCAGAATCTAATCGATCCAGAAAGCCTACCAGGGTTACAGACAGATGTGGCCCAATGCCTTGTCAGCTTTGAGTTGGTTTTCCCACCATCCTTCTTCAATATTATGACGCATCTCCTGGTTCACCTAGTAGAAGAGATTGCCATTCTCGGTCCTGTATTTCTACACAATATGTTCTCCTTTGAGAGATACATGGGAGTTTTGAAGAAATATGTTCATAACCGTGCTAGGCCAGAAGGAAGCATCTCCAAGGGCTATGTAACAGAGGAGGTCATTGAGTTCTGTGTTGCTTTTATTCCTGACCTTAAGGAGATTGGTGTTCCAGAATCACGACATGCGGGGAGACTGCGTGGAAAAGGGACCCTAGGATGTAAAGCAATGATATATAGGGACGGGCATTCTCTCAATCAAGCACACTACACGGTTTTACAAAGATCTATCTTTGTTGCCTCGTATATCAATGAACACAAGAATTTAATATGCCTCAAACACCCGGGACAGTCTGATGAATGGATTATAAGTGAACACATGGCGAGTTTTGGCGGCTGGCTTCAAACACTTCTCACGAATAATACCACTGTTGGGGATCAGCTATACTTGTTGGCCAGGACACCATCTTCGATTGTATGTACTTTCCAAGAGTACGAGATAAATGGGAATACGTTTTACACGATAGGCCAAGATAAAAAGAGCACCGACCAAAACAGTGGTGTCTGCTTCACACGATAGACAAGAACTTAGACGAACCATTCGTCTTAGCCAATGATGTGGCTCAGGTTTTCTATGTGAAGGACATGTCTACCAAACCGAAAAAAGAAAAAATAAGCAAACAGATACATCACACGATGAGCCAAATCGTCACATAGTTCTTTCAGGGAAAAGAAACATCGTGGGAGTGGAGGAAAAGACAGACATGTCAGAAGATTATAATAAGTTTGATGAAATTCCGCCCTTCAGAGTGAAGACTGACCCAACCATCCTGTTAAACGGTGCTGATACTCCATGGTTCCGGCCGACGCTATCATAAGATTGACTATATGTATTAATTGAGCCATTTTTGGCACACATATGTATCTCAACATGGAAATCAATGTCATATTTATTTTGTTAACAGTATATGTATTAAATGAGCCATTTTTCTTCCTGCAATTTCTCCCCGCCATTTTTCTTCCCGCCAGTTCTTCCCGCCATTTCTTCCTGCCAGTTCTTCCTACCAGTTCTTCCCTCTAGTTATCTTCCTGCCATTTCTCACTATATATATATATGTAGGGTTGGCCTCCATTGTCATTGCACATCTCTAGACTCATATCTGCAACCTCATCACTCTTTCCCATGGCTTCCACCATAGCACTAACCCCCAGGGAGGCTGGGGCGCTTTGTGCCTCAAACTACCCCTGCCCGCCGAGCTACTGTGTCCCCGTCAGCCGGAGGCGTGCCGGTTCCTCCTGTCCCTCTAGGTGTGGCGCGCCGGATGGCCATCACGAACCACTAATACTTCGAGCTCACAACGGAGCAGCGGAGGAATCCCAGATGGCATCTTGACTATTTCCTTACTTGGGAAGCCTTCTTCGGGGATCGGCGTGAGAGGGCGCTCGCCAGGCACGAGGAGGACGGCCCACCTCCTCCGAACATCAATGAGGCCAGCCGGCGGCTGTGGTGGCGTGGTCGGACTCTCCAGAGCGTCATGTCCTACGACATTGCCGTCGACTCTAACCCCTGTCTACGCTACCCTCAAGTCCAGCCCACGCGTACTCAGCCTTCAAGGTTCAATTACGGCGACCCCGACGATGACGAGACGGCAAGTATGGCGACGACTACAAGTAGTATTATAGGTGTAGGCAGGAGCATGACTGAATCACTCCAACATTGCAAAACAAGTTCGGCTGATTGTGACTTAATCTGGCCATGTATCTTAATTTATTAGTTCTTTTATGTATCTTAATTTTCAGTCGTGCTTTATGTAACTTACTATTAGTTGCATTATGTACTTTAATTCCAGTTCTATCATAATAAAAATATCAAACTTGGTATATTGATTATGTCTCAAAAAACCCTTCACAAAATGACCTATCTCATTCGAGGTTTCTTGGTTTTCGGGTCAAATGACCAATATTATGGCTAGAATCAAGGCATAGTTTGTGATAATGTGGCCATATTGTGTATACATGTGCATCATGGGATGACAAACAATGTTGCAATAGGAAGTTTTCCTTTTTGTCGCACCAAAAAGGCATTTTCCATTTTCCGAGCATAAAAACGGACGGTTTTGTGAAGCAACCACCAAATGGATAATTCAAAAAACTACCACCACATTTTACAAAAATACTAGACCATCTTATATGGACAATATACCAACAGGGGGATCTGAAACCTTTCTGTCCACCTCTGGTGAAAAAGAAAAATTCCTGCCGAATCGGTAGGAAGTGAGTCAGATATGAACTACAGGTACATGATATGATGCTCATGATTTTTTACAAAAATCATTTTTAGGTTCACAATATGATATTTTATCAAAAATCCAATGCAAGTTGAGCAAGGTTTTGTCAGATTCCAAAGTATACAAAAGATGCGGCATTTAAATAATCAAACAATTTAGAAATGTTAATACAAAATAAAATATGATTTTCTCTAATAAAATAGGGTTAGATTCCTTTTTAGATGCTTAATATTTCTTATGTTCAAAGTTTTAGGGTTTGACTATTTTATTTTTGTTTTAATTGAATAATCAAAATTTATATGTAAGTGTTTTAATCATTTTGAAAAATTTCATCTAAAGTAACTATAAAATGTTTTTATATGAGTGGATAGATCTTATTTTTCTGAAAATTATGATATATTATTCATATTTTTCTGAGTTGGAATGAAAAAGATATGAATTTTCTAAATTCTATCCTATTTTTTGAATTAAAAATGCCCCCACCCCTTTAATGCACGAAATAAATGCCCCCCCCCTTTAACACCGGTTCCAGCCAGGAACCGGTGTTAAATGGGGGGCACATTTATTCGTCACAAGATATTCCCTTTAACACCGGTTCGTTGGAACCGTGTTAAAGGGGGTATCTTGGCCTAACGATCTCTTTAACACCGGTTCCGCCACGAACCGGTTAAAGGGGATTTATAACGCTGCACTTCCTTCTTCCCTCCCCAGCCAGATCAAGCGCAGAGGAAGAAAAGCGAGGAGCTGCCACGCCCCGCCCGTCTGCCGTTGCCTGGACTGCCGCACTGCTGCCCCACCCCACCCGTTGCACTGCCGCCCGCCGCCTCATCCCGGCCAGCCACCACGCCCATGCCGCGTCGCACCGACGCCAAGCGCCACCACCCACGCACACCCACTAGCGTCGCGCCACCCACGCTGCGCCGCCGCCTGCAGGTGAGCAATTGCCCGCCGCCGATTATTGTTAGTATTAGTTAGTGTTTTTTGGTTAGTGATTTTTGGTTAGTTAGTGTTAGTTAGAGATTTTTGGTTAGTTAGTGTTAGTTAGTGATTTTTGGTTAATTTGTATGTGTATGATATATATGTATATGTATATATTTTTTGTATGTGTATGTGTGTATATATGTATATATATTTGTATATGTATGTGTATATATGTATATATTTTTTGTATGTGTATATATGTACGTATGTGTATATATCCATCACTTGACCGATTACTTTTCCAATGCCGTGGACCCTGACCTCCTCTACCCTCGCTGAGTCGCCCATTTTAGGAGCCCACGTCGCGCTGGTTCGAACGCACACCCCCACGCATCTCGGTCCCGCTCTCGCCCTAGCGCCTCCAGCCGCCGCCCTAGTACACCTCTCGTTGTCAATATAGCATTAGGGTTTCTCCGAATCCGGGGTTTTCCCGAATGTATCCTCTCATATGAATCCGGGGTTTCTCCGAATTAGGGTTTGGAATGACCAAGCATGTATTAGGGTTACATTTCAATACTTTTAACTTGTCATATCATCATCTTTGCTTGAGCATTTCAATAGATGTATTACTGATATTTGTGTGATCATATTATTGTTTTAGAAACTATGGATCCACTCAGTAGAAACCTTGAAGAGGAAGAAATAATGGAGAACATGATCCACGAGGACACCTCACAATATCTGAACTTGGAGGGACATGATGACAGCTCAAGTAGTTATGGAGAAGATGATGACTCTAGTGGACGCAATTTAGTGATTACAAAGTCTGTCGAGGTATATGCATGGATTAAGCCTCTGCTGACTTGCACCGATTTATTTGTATATATGTACATGTATTAATTAACGCTTCTTTCTTCTTTTAGCCCTCTGGATCGACCAGCCAGCAACAATCTTCTTCTACGAAAAAGAGCAAGCGAGGCGCGAGCCATTGGTTGAAAGATCGTGCAAAATTCACGATCGAAGCAGTCAGTGTTGATGGCAGGCCGATGGAGCCCAAGAAGGCCGCAGACAAATTTACGTCAGTGGACTTCTTGTTAGGGACCAAATACCAATCATAATTGAATATTGGAATAAGACAAAGAAGGGTGACAAGATTTTGTTGATGAAAGATCCAAAGAAACGCTTTGGAATTCGCTGTTGTTAAATTTCACCCTTCCGCCAGAGGAGGATGAAAACAAACCGGTTATAAAGGAAAAGGTCAAAGAGTGGACTCTAAAGAAGATGGCTGACGCTTTCTGCAACTGGAAGACAAAATTGAACAAATTTGTCAAAGCTCGCGAGACTCCATATTTCGAAGACGCATATTATGCGAAGATAAGACCTCACTGGCCCGAATTTGTGGCATACAAGGAAGGTTCTATAGCTACAAAGAGGTCAGAAACCAATACACAAAATGCCCAGAAGAAGGAATATCACCAAAGGACGGGGTCAGGTGGCTACATATCTCAGAGGCCTAAGTGGGAGGAAGCTGAGAAGGCTCTGCGCAATAGAGGGATCACACCCCAGACACATGGGTGGGACCTACGTGCAAAGACTTGGTTCTACGGAATCGACGCAAGGTTGGACCCAGAAACGGGATTGTGTATCTTCCAACCCTCCTTGCCAAACCCGTCACTGAAGTCACCACGGCATACGAGGAAACAGCCGCCAGGACCTTCCATCCCGACAGAGAGAATGACCAGCTCACACGCGCCATCGGTAAAAAAGAACACCCTGGACTTGCACGAGGCACAGGGGGTATGACGTGGAAGGATGGATTTGCCGATTGGGGCGTCTCTTACAGATGGCGTGGCAGAAAAGAAAAAGAGCGTACAGAGCGGATGACATAGATAGAACATGCACTTGTGGCGCTGTAGGCGCAAGTGAATGCACAATAGATCCAGCAAGCTACCCCCCATCTCAGCGGCACGAAGAGCCTGCTTTGGAAGTTGCTGGTGGCCTAGACTCTACGCGGAAAAGCAGCGTGGCTTCCACGAAGAACGTGCAGCCCACTCTTGAAATGGCGGGTCCTCGATACCCCGTGGATGATATCACGGAGAGTGAACACGCCGAGCTGCATGTGAGATTAATGGGCTTATCCATTAAGATGGCGGTCGGCTATGCCTTACCTCCTGTAGCTGGTGGAACTTACCACTTCCGACTGATCCCAAATGGCTATGCTATTGTCGGGGTGGATGAGGTTGTTAAGGAATATGAGGAAGTACAGCTTGACCATGCTACAGGTGAAGGGGAAACTCAACTCAATTTGCAGTGAAAACAAACATTCTTTGGAAGAAGGAACACATCGTTCTTCCAAATTGGAGGCCACTGGCACCCCCGCCGTCTCCACCGCGTCAGCAGTCTAAGCCGCCTCAGTCATCTCGAAGTCAACAGAATACTCCCATGTCGTCTCCGGCGCTTCAGCCATCTCCTGCGCGGCAGCCATCTCCGGCGCGCCAGCCATCTCCTACGCGTTAGCCATCTTCGGCGCGCCAGCCATCTCCTCAAGTCCGACCATCTCCGGCGCTTCAGCCATCTCCTCAGCGTAAGCGGAAGAGCACTGCCACGAAGAGCATCACTAGCACTGCCATGAAGAAATCCGCAGGAAACCGTACGCCAAAGAGTTCAAGAAACTACGTCCCACAGCCTTCCACCAAGACATTGTCGGTTTTACCGTGGAATCGCAGCGACGAGGAGACCAATAGGATCTCGAAAGAAGAGATTAAAAAATTCTTTGCACCTAGACGGGCCGAGCCAAAGGAGAAACTAGATCCGGCGGTGGTGGAGAAGTTTTACAATAATCTTTTCAAACCTGAAACCCCACTTGTGCCAGACTACGAGCGCCAGATTTTGAAGGGGGATGCAAGGCGGAGGGAGACTGAAAGTAGCAGTCGTGCGGCACCCCAGAAAACAGTTCCCATGCCCGTAGAGCAGGAAAACCAATCATGCGCCCCGCTCCAAGTGTTGGACACACGGGACGCTCCTCCTGTAAATGATTACGAGGCAGAGCTACAAAGAAAGGCCAATGAGATGGGGATGACTTACATTGCATACTTGAACATCATGGGAGATAACTTGCCCAAAGGCGATGCCAACCCCATACATCCATGGAAGTATGGGAAGAATCTCGTCAAGAAAGAGGAGCTCAAGAATCTATCAACAAAGATGCAAAGATTGCACAAGTGGTACCTTGATTTCTGCAAGACGAGAAAGGGAGAATGGATCACGGCGCATATAAGAGATCAGATTTTCTTGTGCAGAGACGACGAGATCAGCTTCAACATTCAAGACTTGCATTTTCTATTCAATCAGAAGGAACTCGACAAAGCTGCCATCATCCTTTATTGTGTGTAAGTACTATTTCTTTAATTTCTATCTCATCTCATTCAATTCATTAATTGCATGTATATATATGCTCACCATATATGTATATATATACTATTATGCAGGAAAAAAGTTATGGAATGCATGAAAGGAGGCTCTTTTGACATTGGGTTCGTTGACCCAAATAGAGTTCATGAACAAGTGGTAAAACTCAAACCCGGGCAAACAGAAGATTTATTGCTAACGTCTATACTGAGACAACAAACCAAAAGGGAAATACTATTGCCTTACAACTTCTCGTGAGTGTTATCCTCTCTTGTACACATTATGTTTCGGCTTACTCGATGTTAAGTGTAACTGATGATGAGTTATGCATGCATAGGTTCCACTTTAGTCTGCTAGTCATTCAACCTGACATAGGAAAAGTCCTTGTCATTGACTCGTTACGAAAAGAAAAAGATCTATGTGTAGACTTTAAAGAGATGCTCCAGAGGTAATTTCAATCATATTATCGTACTAGATCGGCAACTTTCATGACAACAAGTAATTAATTACTCCTTTATCCATTTTATTTGTCGGATAGTGTTTGGAAAAGGTTCACGGGAAGGGCCGTGGGTGAATGGTCAGAAGAACTAAAATTTATAGACCAAAATGTAAGTAATACTAGCTAGCTAGGTCTGCGTATCTCTTTGATTCTGCTTCCAATTCCATTATATCATGCTTTATTGATTATTATTTTGATTAAACTCTCTATTCTCGTAAAGTGCGCGCATCAGGGACACGACAATAACTTATGTGGATACTATGTTTGCGAGTTTATTCGCAACACGATATGTGCGACGGGCCAAGCCGCACTAGAACAACTTAGAGTAAGTAAACAAAGTACACAACATTATTTTATTACCATCAATTGTCTTGAGTTTTATTCTTATATATATATATATTGACCCCATTCTTTATATATATTTAGATCGAAAGGATGCGGGACCAACTCCTACCATTTGACCACATACGATCCATCCAAGAGGAATTGGCGGGGTTCATACTTGATGAGGTCGTCACGCCTGGCGAAGAACTCTTTATATATCCAAAAAAATGAACGTTGTATATATATTTGAACGTGTTTGTCTTGTACTTGATGCTGCAACGTTTACGGAGAATACGACGATGTTTGTGTATAATAATAGTTGCTTAATTATTCATGTACTCGTATGTACCGACGACGATGTATGTGTATACCACTCCCGATCGATTCTCCCTCGCCCCCTCCTCGTCCACGCCGCGCCGCAGAAATACGCCCAGAACGGGGCGGCGGCAGAACTCTGCCGCCGCAGAGATTTAGGCCGTTTTCCTGTCGCAGTAGAACTCTGCGGCGGCAGAGATTTATCTCTTTTTCCTGCCGCGGCACAGAACCTTTAACACCGGTTCGTATAAGAACCGCTGTTAAAGGGAGGGCCTCTAGCACCGAACCCCCAACAGCGGTTCCAGAACCGCTGTTAGAGGGCCTTATGAATCGGTGTTAGAGGCCACCATATGCACTAGTGCAGGCCGCCGAGGAGGCCGCGGGCGCAAAGGCGAGCGCGAGAGGGCGGCGGCCGTGGAGGTGGTCGAGGAGGCGCTGGACGTGTGGACCGTCAGCGAGTGCCTCGGCGATGAAGAGGCCGGGGGATGGTTGGAGAAGAAGGAGACGACGCTCCTCATCCCGATCGGGGGCGGCCGGATGGCGGCGGCGTCGATGGGGCGGGAGAGGAGGGCGGCGATGGAGGCAGGCATGTAGCCCGCGTTGGTGGAGTCGGAGGCGGCGGCGCTCGTCATGGCAGCGGCGGCGTCGATCGGTGATGCGATCGGTGACGGCGGCGGGTGCGGCGGCGCGGCTAGGGTTTGGTGGAGGCGGCGGAAGTGTAGGACATAACCAAGTCTGATACCATGTGAAACAACGGAATTGGGGGAACCGGCTCAACCCTTAAAGGGGTGGCCTATCATATATATATAATAGATGTGTTACAATTGGTACAATATATATCCATAATTACAGAAGCTATACACAGTCTAACATTCTAGAAATAAATGATAGGCGGGTCGGCGGTGCTATGCCTGTCGGCATGGTGTGCCTCTTATCCCTTGAGCAAATATATGTAGATAACATGTCATCTGTCCATGACGACCATAAGATCGAGTCTTCCTTCAGGAATGCAGCACAGGGTGTACCCAAGACGCCGTTCTGTTACAATCTATTAGTCGTACTTTTCTGTACCTTAAATCGCTCCTTCGTTGTTTTACTTCTTTTGTTCATTATTCCACGTATTTACCGTGTAAGAACTTGGGATAGTTAATTGGTCAACATACCATGTAGTTTGTGATGTCATAGTTTAGAATTATTTGGTCGTATCTTTTTTTAGAAATGAGCATATATTAATATCAGAAGATACCAATTACACCTAGCCTCTGCAACAACGCACTGACCTAGCGGCTATATGGATACACACAGCCAAAAAAGAAAGAAGAATTATAAAAAAGACGCTATGGTGATCCATTCTTTGAAATAGCAGTACTACCACCACCGAGACGGCACTAGAAGTCCAGTTTCTCCAAAAACAACGTCTCCAAGAAGGAACAATGCACAAATACCGTCATCGCCCAATCAAAGATTTAGGTTTTCACCCTAAAGAAATTCTACACTCTCAAAACAATGCCTTCAACAAGGCCATTGCCAGACACAACCAATTAAGGTCAGGCCCTGGGTTTTCACTCTAAAAGATAGGACCGTGAACCTCTCTTGTACAGTCACCCCTATTTGCATGCCACTGCTCCAAGTCACGAATCACTAAGCCAATTTCTCATCACCACCCAAACTCAACAACCATTGTCAGTCCACAGATCTTGGTCTCCATGACATTCTTTGCCACACCATGGAACGAGAACATGCCCCATGATATTAACAGACAACAAAGCTTCGAAGCGCAACCTCTGAAACCAAACGGTCAGAGTAAAACATGGGTGCGCACGACCGAATCTCATCCGATCTAGCAATCTCTCGGCATAATCACACTTATGGAGTATGCCCTTTCGCTTTTTTGTAACTTAAATTGCCCTTTCGCATTTTTACTTCTTTTGTTCATTATTCCACATATTTACCGTGTAAGGACTTGGGTTAGTTAATTGCTCAACATACCATGTACTTTGTGATGTCATAGTTTGGAATTGTTTGTTGGTACATGAAGCTTGTCTACTAGAATACAGTTCCTCCATGATCTGATATGGAATATGTGATCTCTACATTCTGTTGTATATTCAGATAACCTCTTTTTTTTTAAAGTTGCATGCATATCCAGATCTTCCTTGCGTACTTTGTAGAGGGTTCCTTTGATACCCAGAAAGCAATTGCTGGATAGTCAAGTGAGAGATGTCTATGTTTGCGACTAAACAAAGACGTTTGTTCGTATTTGCAACTGCAGCGTGCAACTGATTAATCATCTTATCTGAAGCATTGTGAACGGCATGCTTATATGCATATATTAAGTTATAGAATATTCAAATCCACAACCTTTGAAATATGGATGTATATTAGTATCTCAGTGCAATTCTCAATTTGTAACTGGTTCCAAATGTTGTACTGTACTACACATCAAAGAGAGATAAACAGGGTGATCCTGACTGCTTTATTAACAACAAAGCTTAATTACTTTTTCTTAAGTAAGATCACATAAATTGAGTAGACAGGCCGCCTCATTAAAAACTCTCCAATCCTCTTAGGTACCCTGGTAGGGAAAAGAGTGCGTAAGAAACATGTCGCCCTGAAGTTTTTACATAGTGTTCTTACCTTCAAGAGTGATCACACTAGTGCAGAGAGGCCCATTGGTCCCGGTTGGTAAGGGACTTTAGTCCCGGTTACCCAACCGGGACGGGGCAATCGGGACTAAAGCCCCAACCTTTAGTCCCGGTTGCCCCACCAACCGGGACAAATGGGGGTACACGTGGCGGCGTCAAAGGACGAGGGTGGAGATTAGTCGGTTCGTAACGAACCGACAATAACCTTCTGCGGCAGAGATTTATCCATTCTCTGCGCAGAGAATTCATTTTAGCACATTTTGTTGCCGCGGCAGCATTTTCGCCACTTTTTGTGCCGCGGCAGAGAATTCATTTAGGTTGTTTTATTGTTTATTTAGTGTTTTGCACTTATCAATGAAGGAACCGTTATATTACACAAGATCATCATGACAATATTACATTCGATACACGGATCGAGTTCATGCACTACATACGAAAGTTGCTCTTTTTACAATCCCTATTGTCTATACATAGCCGAATAGTATTCCCCTTTTGGGTTTAGGACTTCTGTATCCAAAAATCCCGCCAATTCCTCCTGAATTGCTCGTACGCGATCCTTTGGCAGAAGACCGTCCCGTAGACGTTCGATCTGATTTAAAAAAGGAGTCGGCCTATATGAATGAAACTATACACAATTTGATTGTAATTAAAAACTATAGAAATTGTTTACGTACGTGGAGTTCCTCTAAATTTCTGCCCTTCTCATCGCACGTCTGCCGGATGAACTCACAAACATAGTATCCACATAAATTGTTACCCGGTCCCTGTGTCAGCATTAGTCTCGGTTGGTGGCGCAACCGAGACTAATGCTCTGAGAGGGCGCGAACGGATGGCCTGTTTTCTACTAGTGTCAAGTCCCGAACGCAGTCCAGAACTGAATCACGAGAAATATCCGACAGGCCGGAATTTCCTAGCTGGGCTAAAACGTGAGCGACTCCATTGCTCACACGATCCACTTTAACAACAAATATATCCCGATAGATTTTTAAGAACTCCCTCGTCTCAAGGTCACGGGCCAGCTTGCAGAGAGATCATTCTCCATCGAAGAGATTGCTTGAACAGCATGTAAACAGTCAAATTCCAACGTGGCCGGACACCGTCTCAAATTAATGAGATGACGTAGACCCTCAAGGCAAGCAACAACCTCGGCTTCTTCTGCACTACCACAGAACGGTAGAAATTTCCACCCCGAGAGGATTGGCCGACCATGGTGATCTCAGATGACAATACCCATACCTCCTTTCTTGGAAGTCGCATCCCAACCAGCGTCAACATTGGCATTTATCACTCCCTCGGGAGGAGCTGTCCAAACCGAGAGGGGTTGAGATGTATCCTTGTTTCCCGAGCCGAGCCTTGCAAACGAGCTATGATAGTTCAGCAGAAAGTTAACTAAGGCATTGATTGAATCCTTTCCGTTGCCATGGATGATATTATTCCGATGGTGCCAGACCCGCCAAAAAAGATAGATCATCAGTGGCCCTCACAACATTGAAATATGACATCATAAGCACCACAACATTGTTCAAATCATTCAAATACTTTACTACTCCCTCCATTCTAAAATATAAGATGTTTTATCCTTTTGTGAAACGAATGTATCTGATAGGGGTTAACCTCTTGGGTGGCCCGATCTTCACGGGTTTCGTGGTCAACTCGATGGGAAAAGCAAGGGAAAGAGAGAAGGCAGCGGAATCAAACACACGCCTCACGAAGAGCACGATGAACACACGCAAACACAACACGATACAAGGCCTATTGCTCCCTCCGGCGGCCATGAAGAAAATGTGCCCTAGAGGAAAATAATAAAGGAGTTTATTAAACATATTTCATTAGTTCATAATAGTTTTATATCATGCTATAACTATATCAATAGGAAATATTGTTATAGGTGTGATATGTAAACAAACCCAGATCCCTAATAGCCTCTATATAACTAGTTCGTTGGTCAACGGATGGTCAAAGGTTTCCTGACTATGTTGGTTCTTCGGCACCAATTGACAATAGAGCTATCTCATTATAGAATGAGATAGTGGGCACCGTTCCGCGGATGAATGTTGCAACACGATCATATCACAAAGTTCATAGTTGCAATTTTCAGAAACATAGTGACTTGTTCCTCAGACCGTGAGACCATATTTAATCATTGTCACCCAAAAGTGCTTAGAGCATCAAACGTCACTTCGTGAAACAATGATTATAAAGGTGTTATTAGGTACTCAGAGGGGTAGGTTAAGGCATATGTGTCAAAAGCGGTATTTGTACATCCGTGTGATGAAAGATACTCTGGACCCACCTGGATAAGTTATATCAAAGTGTTGCGTAACATGTGACTAGGTCACGGAGATCTCCGGTCGAAGCCTCGTGGCGGACCTAGACGGTGTGGATCTTTCGATGGTGATGGACACCAGGACGGTGGCCCTGGAATTCTTTGGCGACCATGGTGGCTGTCGTGACCGTGAGGGAGGCATGGAGGCTAGTTCGGGGGGCTTGGTGTGGCTCATCCCTCATCTCCTCATAGTGCGGGTGGTTGTGGTCGTGCTTGTTGAGATCTCCAGCTTGTTGATATGTGAAAAATGTATCTACTTTTCCGAACACTTTTTCTATTGTTTCTCCTCTAAACTTGTGTGATTTGAATACAACTAACACGGACTGACGCTGTTTTCAGCAGAATTATCTTGGTGTCTAGTTTTTGTGCAGAAAATCAATTATCAGAAAAAATCCCGGAAAATATGCCAAAAATCCTATTTCACCAGAAGATCCACGGAGCCAGAGTACGAGACAGAGTGGAGGCCTAGGGGGCCACACCTTTGCTAGGCGCGGGCCAGTCCTGGCCGCGCCTGCTAGGGGTGGTGCGGCCACCCCAGGCACCCCCTCGGCCTCCCTCTTCGCCTATAAGAAGCCTCTTGACCTAAAAACCGAGGGGGTGACGTTTTTCCAGAAGGAGTTCCACTACGCCAACACCACCACCAGAAGCCACGATTTGGAACCAGAAACTCTGTTCTGGCACCCTGTCGGGACGAGGAATTTGGGGAGGATCATCGACATCGTCATCACCAACGCGTCTCCATCAACCATCCATGTTTCCCTCGTCCATGAGTGAGTAATCCCCCGCTGTAGGCTATGGGGATGGTAGGGATTGGATGAGTTCTATCATGTAATCGAATAAGATTGTTAGGGCATAGTGCCTAGTATCTCTTTTAGTGCTATTTGACTTTGTTGCAACTTGTTGTGCTTAATGCTTGTCACTAGGGCCCGAGTGCCATGATCTCAGATCTGAACTTATTATTGAATCATTATGATAATATTGTTTGTGATCTTATATGCAAGTTGTGTATATATATATCATTATCCGGATCCAAAGGCCCCGAAGTGACAGAAATTGGGACAAGCGGAGGGGATGGCTGTGATGTGAGGATCACATGTGTTCATGGAGTGTTAATGCTTTTCTCCGGTCCTCTTTTAAAAGGAGCACCTTAATTTCCGGTAGTTCCCTAGAGGCCCCGTTGCAACGGGCTGGCAGGACAAAAGATGTCATGCAAGTTCTCATTGCGAGCACGCATGACTATATATGGAGCACATGCCTATGATTGTTTAGTACTTGGATGCTTATTCTTATTTATCTACAATTCCCTAGATCTTGAAGTTATATGTTTAGAATCGTCCATGCAACGCCCGTCCATCCATCCCTATGCCTACCGCACGCATATCCTATTGTTTTTTGCTACTGTTACTATTGCTCCTGTTTCACTGCTGTTGTTGCTACTACAAACTGTTGCTACTGATAAACTTCTGTGAGCAAGAACTATTTCCAGGTGAAGCTGAATTGACAACTTAGTTGTTAAGGCTTGCAAGTATTATTTGGCTCCCCTTGTGTCGAATCAATAAATTGGTTAATACTACCCTCGAAGACTGTTGCGATCTCCTATACTTGTGGGTCATCAAGACTATTTTCTGGCGCTGTTGCCGCGGACCATAGCTTTATTTGTAAATTCACTTGGATCTATTATTGTTCACTTCTGCTCCTTTCATCATGGGGAAGTCTCGTGATGAAAAGTTTCATATTTTACCATCCACTACAAGTAGAGGTACAGTTCTAAACACCTCTGCTGCTCTTGATTCACCATCTGTTATAAGTAAGCTTGTCACACCACCACCATATACTCATGCTACACACACTGCTACTACTGTTGAATCTGAAACTGCTTTTGATACTCATGATGTTACTTTTACTGTGCTTGATGCGAGTGGTATTAGGTCATTTTCTAAATGCTATTATGGCTAGTCTAGGAAATACTGAAACTCCTAGTGAACACACTGTTACACCAGTTAGCTCACCTAATTCTAGAGAGAGTTGTGATATTAATGATGGCTACATTGAGTTTACTGATGAATTTGTTAAAGTGTATCGAAACACACATGATGCTAGTGCTATTAAGAGTCTCCTTGCTAGATGTACCATTATTCCTAAACTGTCCTCTCATCATAAGTTTGCCACCTCTCCCATAGAGTGCTATAGCTCATATGAATGAGCTTTCTACTAGAAAAAATTCCTTATTTGACACTGGCTTAAAACATGCTTCCCTATTTGACACTAGTAAAAAAATTCTTCCCATTTTAACATCTAAACTTGCTTTCTTTCCTTAATTGACACTCTAGTTCATTTTAAATACTAACGGTGTCAAATAGGAATATGGAAAGACTCTTTTTCCCCTGATAAATATTGTGACAAAAAGAATGTTTTAGAAAGACACATTTACAAGAAAAATTAAAAATTTGGACAGAGCCTTCACCATATTTTGAAGTCATATCCATGCACACAGTTCATATATAGAAGTATAGCAGTACAGTGCATACAATATATACGAGTGCTTGGTCTCCTCCTGAGTCCTAACCTGGTTGTACGAGGCCCGGTTGAGGAACGAAGGCGACACGGTGTGGTCCAAAAGCAACAACGAGTCGACATGGCGTGGTCCAAAAGCAACAACGAGTCGTCGTATTCCACGGCTCCACTCGCAAGGCAGCGACGGCGAGGCGGCTCAGATTTGTCAATCGATAGAGGAAAAGAGTTCGTACCTGATCAAACAAGATGTAACCGATCAGTTCCATTCATTTTTCTCTCTACCAGACCATGTGTACGTCTATTAAGATGACCAATTTTGCAACAATCGATCAGTTTTTTGCTGTTGATTTCCAACTAACGCACGCTGGAACGGCCAGGCCGAAGGGTATGCCATGTGGGTCCGCTACTGACTCTGGTTGTATCGTTTGGTCGGGTCGCTGGCTCGCTGCCTATTTGGTCGTCGACCTGTTACATAAGGGTATTTTTGTCCATTAAGCAAATTGACTAACGGAAAAACTAACAAAACAGACGGCAGTGTCAATTGAGGAAGGAAACCAAGTTTAGATGTCAAAATGGGAAGAACTTTTTTTCTAGTGTCAAATAGGGAAACATGTTTTAAGCCGGTGTCAAATAAGGAATTTTCTCTTTCTAGTATGAGTGTTTTATTCTCTGATTTTAAGATACGTAAGTACTTTGTTACAAAGATCTTCCCTTTTTCACTAAAAGGAGAAGTTAGAGCTTGGTTTAATAGATTACCTCCTAATTTCATTAATAGCCCTGGTTGCTTGATTGCTTCTTTCTTCCGGAAATATTTTCCTCCCAGAGCTAGACATGCTGCTTTGTAGAGACTTTTTTATTTTAAATAGGGAGAAGAAGAGAAACTGCCTGAGTCATGGACAAGGTTCTGTGCCTTGATTCATGCACATCTTGGATGTCCATTACCTAAAAATAAGCTTCTTGATATTATTATAATGGACTAACTGATGAGTCTAGGACATACCTAGATAGCTTTGTTGATTGTGTTTTCAGGAAAAGAACTCCTACGGATGCTGAAGAATTAATGGCTAAAATAAGAAAGAATTATGATAATTGGACTTCAACTGAGCTAAATACACCTATTACTCCTGAACCAGTTGTGCCTAATCCAGTTCCAACACCAACACCAAAGAAGAGGGGTGTTATTGCATTAAATGATGAAGTGATAAAGGAAGCTAAGAAGTGTCTAAAGGATAAAGGTATTAGAGCTAAAGACGTGAAGAATCTAACTCCTATATAAGAATTATGTAAGCCAATTTCTGACTCATCCACTATTGAGGTACACTCTCTTCACTTTGATGAAGGTGATATTCCCTATGGTAAGCCTCCTAATCAATGTCTAGAGGAAATTGACATATTTATTGTTAAACAAGGTAATTTTAAAAAATAAGTTCATAATCATTTATTGGAAAACTCTAGAGCTATTAATGAGTTTAAAGATATTGTGGAAAGAACTTCTAATGATATTAAATTCTTTTTAAACACTTTCAAATGGTTCAAACCCAACTTGATCAACTTGCTAGGGTATAAAAGGACATGCTAGTTAATGCCTCAGGAGATAAACATGTTTATGGAATTAGAACTAGGAGTGGTATAGCTACTCAAGATCCTTATAAGAGAAAGAAAAAGAAACATAAAATAGTTGAGGAACCACTTAAACCTGTTGTATATCCTAATAGTATATATGTCTCTAATGCTGAAACTGGGAGTGGTAATGATAAAAATGATGCTCCTGATAAGGAGGAAGTTGAGGAAGAACCTGAGAAGCACACTAAGAACACCAGTTACACTAAGGAAGATTTTATTACTAATAAACATGGTAAAGAGAGAATCTTGGATGCATAAACCTATGCCTTTTTTTCAGGTAAGAAACACAAGTCAAAGAAGGAAGAACACTACAACAAGTTTGGTGAGTGGATGAAACCTTTATTTTTGCAAATTCCTTTGACTGGTGCTATTAAATTGCCCCCTTATTCAAAATATATTAAGGATATTGTCTCTAATAAAAGGAAGATTCCTAATGAGGAGATTTCTACTTTGCTTGCTAATTATTCCTTCAATGATAAGTTTCCAAAGAAACTTGGTGATACAGGTATACCAACTATTTCTTAATCTATTAAGAAAAATTATGTTAGAACTGCTTTATGTGATCTGGGAGCTAGAGTTAGTGTTATGCATTTTTCTCTCTACAAGAGACTCTAGCTAGAAAAGTTGATACCAACTGATATATCTTTGCAAATGGCTGATAAGTCAGCTACTATTCTTGTTGGTATATGTGAGGATGTTCCTGTTCAAGTGTCTCATAATTGCTTGGTTTTAACTGATTTTGTTGTGCTTGAAATGCCTTTTCTTTAGATCGTGCTTTTCCTTTTTTTTGTGCTTGATTTTGTTGTGGCTCATAATTTTCCTTTTTTTTGTTGTGCTTGAAATGCCTGAAGATGATAATATGTCTATTATTCTTGGGAGACCTTTTCTTAATACTGTAGGTGCTATCATCAATTGCAATCAAGGAAAAGTAACATTCAATATTAATGACAAAGAGCATCCTGTCTATTTCCCCAAGAAGGTTGCTAAAAGCTATTGTCTGAATTCCATTGAAAATATTGATAGCATCAAGGTTGGAGAAATATATTGTCCCATTCCACAAGGAAATTTTGAAACTGTTATGATTGGGACCATTTCTATCAAGTATGAGAAAAACAAGGTCATGGACAACCACACATTTGGTGAAATATTTGAGAGTGATGCACCTAGAAGGGCAAGGCCTTCAACATCATCCTCCCGAGCTAGGTCCTCATACAATGAGGATCGCATTATACCGTGATTCGGCGACAAGGGAGGTGAGGGGATGCTCACCCTTCCACCTTTCCTTGCCTAACCTTTTTGCAGGCTGCTAGGATTCTTGATGATTTTCTAACCTTGGTTCGGAGGGTTGGACTAACAAGCTATATGCAGGATGAGAGCGTGCAATATGCAACGCTCACTAAAACATTTGTGGAGAGCTTGTCTTTTACTAACAGCTTGTTCAAGCCAGATGTGTCTTTCAAAATTTAGGGCAGGCCTTACACCATGACATTGAAGAAATTTTGTGAGGACCTGGGACTTGGTATAGTTGGGTCGGCGAAGAAGATTCTAGCTCAACCCGCTGATTTATTGGAGCTCTACCGCGGGATAACCAATGATGATGACCGTAGAGCCCAACGGGGAAAGATACGAAGTATTCAACCCCCAGGTATCAGGTACTTTGTCTATTATCTTGCCACTAGTGTTCTTGGTAGGGAGAACACTAGTAATATTTCCAACTATCATTTGGCCTTCATAGCTGTTGCGCTCAACAATGAAACTAAGTACAATCTTTATTCTCTCATTGCTCATCGCTTTGCTGCTAAGGGACCCATTCATGGGGGAATTATTGATGCACATGTTGTTGCTGCCTTGGACCTTGCTGTTGATCCAAATGATACAGTTTTGGCTCCTCAGAGGCTTGATCTTGCTGCTATGAAAGCACATCGCTTTGTCACTGCTGGTTCTACCCTTGAGAGCATGGTTTATAGAATGTTGTTTACTGATGGGGAAGAGAGTGAGATCCCTCTCCCCCAAACTACTTTGTTCAGTATTTCCTAGGCACCTTTGTCACGCTCCAAGGAGGAGATGGATGATAAGCTGCACATTCTTGGCTTCCATGGACATTATTAGGAGGACGCGCCCTCATACGACCCCTCTGTGCACTACACAGGCGAGTCCTCTATATCGTATCAGGACGAAGGGGCATCCTCGGCTTACTACGGAGGTGAACCTTCTTGGTCACCATGGAGTTGAGCCCCACTTAGGCCAAAAGCCTAAGCTTGGGGGGAGGTATACCGAAATCACACTCATATATATATCATGTTCGTCGGTTCTTTGTATATCCATTGTTTCTCTTTCTTTTTGGTTTTTGTTTCTGCTTTCCCAAAACACAAAAATACCAAAAAAAATTTCGTTGCTTCTCTTGGTTTGTTTCTTTGCTTTTTAGCTTTGGTTTGCCTTAAAGAAAAATCCAAAAAGATTTTGCTTTGTTTGTTTTTTGCTCTGTTTGCTTGTTTGAAAAATCGAAAACACCAAAAATATTTGTTGTTCTTGTTTGGTTTTGTGAGTTATTTGCAGGGTTCAGCCTTCCTAAGTGGAGTTTGGTTTCATGTTATTATTCAAGTCACACAAGTGAAGGGCAATAATGAAGATTAAGACAACTTGAGGTGTGGTAAGAGGCTGGTAATGAACTCTATTTGTTTTCATTTTTGTACATATACTCATCATTGTGAGCCTGCTTATTCTGTTCATGTAAGGTGTATGTTACTGATGGATGCTTAGTAGTTCTTGCTTGTTTATGATTATCTCCAGCTTGCTAATAGTTTGTACTGTGTCATATGAATGTTTGCTTGCATTGTTTTATTCATAACTTGGTATGATATTGTGGTATCATCCTCAGAAAGTTTCATGTGAATCGACTTGGGACATGCTCACGCATGCATATGACTAAACAATAGTTAGTAAGCCTCGATGATTTATTTTGCCTCAGATTTCTTGTATCATTTTCATGCCATAATTAGTTATGTTTTGTTGCAAGCATGATTATGACTATTATTGCTCTCTCATTTGTCGCTCCCTCTCTATTGCTAACCTTCACTTTCACTGAGTATGAGCTCTACTTGTGCATCCAGCTCCCCAAAACCAATATTGCCAACAGTTTACACCATACCTACCTATTAGCATCATTTTCTATTCAGTGCATATTCATTATGACTTGTTTTCTTCCAAATAAAATGTTTGTCTGTTTTGAGAAAATTAGTTAGTAAAGCTCTCATGAACTTGATGGCACACTTTATTTCTTGCCCTTAATAATCCTGAACCATTGTGACCTGTCCATGAAAGTTATATGCTTGCAAATTATAGGCTGGGAGTTAGCAGAACCGTGCTGTCATGGGGAACGCTTTCAACACTTATGGATACATATCCAGTTGATACCTTGCTCTTTTGTTTGCGGATGTCGTCGGTGTGAAATAAAAGGGGAGATTTGAGTTCATGGAGTATATATATGTGTTAGAGAAACGCCTGGGCCGCTAGACTAAGCCATGCCTAATCATAGTGGAAACTTGCAGCATCACCATAATGAGCATCTATGAAGCATCCTCAATAAAAAGGTATGCACATAGTAAATAAAAAGATCGTTGAGATGCTCATTGTCTGCTTGCCTTGTTATTTTGATTATGGGATAGCTCCTGTATCATGTGCAAGGGGTACCCCGTTGGCGGTACTCTATGATATGCATGTATTTACAATGACAAGAACTTACAACTAACTAAAGTTGAGTAGCATGGGGAGCGGCCCTCGTACTCAAGGGACTTGGGATTTACAATTTATGGTCTGTCAAGCATATAACTCATACTGGACCTCACTTTCACCTTAACCACATGAAGATGCCTATGATAGGGGCAATGACAGCTCAAAGCTAATGAGTACCTTCCTTTCAGCATTAGGAAGCCTTTCAAACTTTTCAAAACCTTTTCACTTCCTTGTTGAGTAACCACTTATTCTATGAGCACCTTCTTGAGAGCATAGTTGTCATTCTTGTGTTTGTCTCAAAACTTGGTTAATTATGTCATGACTTTGATGCTTGTATCTCTGATATTTTTACTTCTAGTCTTCACTTGAACTTCAGAGGTGCCTTGGCATTTATATTGTGCTATACAAACAAAGGCAAGCGAGATACTCTATCATACCTTTTTATGAGAATTGCAATGTTGCTTATGTCTATGTTCCATGCTGATGTCTACGCACTTCTATTCTTGTAGACAGTTGTTGGGCCTCCAAGTGCAGAGGTTTGTAGAACAGCAGCAAGTTTCCCTTAAGTGGATTACCCAAGGTTTATCGAACTTAGGGAGGAAGTGGTCAAAGGTATCCCTCTCAAGCGACCCTGCAATCAAGATACAAGAAGTCTCCTGTGTCCTCAACACACCTAATACACTTGTCAGGTGTATAGGTGCACTAGTTCGGCGAAGAGATAGTGAAATACAAGTGGTATCGGTGCTATAAAATAGCTTCTGACTTGTTGTTGACGTGGGAGAGACTAAAAGCAAACTGAAATAAAGATAGAAGCAAGAAAACATGCAACATATCTAGATGCAAACGGTGTTTCAATGCTTAGAAACAAGGCCTAGGGATCATACTTTCACTAGTGAACACTCTCAATAAATATATTATCTTCATGATACTACTCTTAACTACTCTCCGGTTGGATACTCTAATCCATGGTAGGGCTATAACACCACACCTCAAAGTTCGCCTTCCCCAATCTAGATAACCCCACATTGTCACCTTGAGCTCTAGATGGTTCCAACAAACACCATAATTTTATAGAGACATCCAACTCCAAATATAACTCATGATAAATATATATGTAACCTAGCTTAAGTTCCACACACGGTGTGCAAGCTGTCACTTTCTCACACGTGGGGAAAAGCATAGATCTATTAAAGCACGATGAGTATTTATGTAGACTCTAGCCTAAGTGCCACCATGGCGTGCACGCTATCACTTTCACACACATGGGGAGAGCAGAGATCTATTGAAGCACTTGAGTAGCAAGGTAGATCTACTTGATTAAAAAGCTCATGACCACAACAAGATCATGCATAGTGAAAGAGATGAACACATAGCTACCGGTAGAGCCCTTAGCCTCGAGGAAGAACTACTCCCTCCTCATCATGGGAATCAGCAATGGTGATGAAGATGGAGATGGATATCGATGGAGATGGTGGTGGAGATCAAAGGAGATGGATCGGGGGGCACTTCACCATCCCGACAGGGTGCCGGAACAGAGACTTTCTGTCCCCCGAATCTCCCCTTCGGTGGAGGCGGCATTGTGGAGGTTTTAGTGGCTTTCTGGTCGATGATTTAGGGTTTCTGAGTCGGGGGCTTCTTATAGGCGAAGGAGGCAAGGTCGATGGAGGGCCAGGGGGACTAAACGCCCTGTGGGCGCTGCCAGGGTGGGACCCGCGCCCACCTAGGGTGTGGCCACCATGGTGTCCTCCTCCATCCCGTCTTCAATTTTCCGTATCGTCCAGGGAACAATATAAACTTTGGCTTTTGTCCCGTCCAATTCCGTGAATATTCATTTTTTAGCTTTCTGAATCCAAAACAGCAGAAAACATGCAACTGGCATTGTGGCATCTTGTCAATAGGTTAGTTCTAGAAAGTGTGTAAAAATACCTCAAACTGTAGACAAAACAAAGCAAAGTGGATACTAAACAAGTATGGAACATCAAAAATTATAGATACGTTTACGACGTATCAAGCATCCTCAAGCTTAACTCATGCTCGTCCTCGAGTAGGTAAGTGATAAAAAGAATAATTTTTTAGGTGACATGCACCATCACAATCAAGACCAAACCATTTATAACCATTGAAATTTTGGATCAAAGTACTCTAAACAAGAGCATGAAAGATGAAGTTCTAACAGTAATACAAAGTAACTATGCTGCAACATGAAATGGTACAAACAAAAATCATGAATAACATGCATTGAAAAACTTTTTTGTTTCACATACAGAAAATATAGCATAGTGGCATTCAGCTTGTCCCTCATGGAGTAGAAAATAGATGCATAGGACACCTTCAAAGTTCATAAGAGTGACTAGATACAAATATTTCATTAACAAGAAATATCAACGATATGAATCCATCAATAAGTTTTGGGACAATGCACATAGAACTAAGAATCGAAACTATGCTCTCTTAACTGGTGCCTAAGGATAGAAGGTGGAGACTCAATATATTAGTGGAAGAAGGGCCTTCATAAAATGGGAAGCAAGGATTTCAAGTCTCATAAAGAGCTTCCAAAAATTATGGTACTTGTTAGCTTTCAGCTCTCATTGCCCCTATCATAAGCATCTTTAAGTGATTAAGGTTAAAGTGAACAAACTATGGAATATATGCTTGACAAAGTATAAGTTGGAAATCTCATGTCCCTTGAATACGAGGGTCGCTCCTCATGCTACTCAACTTTAGTCACCTTTAAGTTCTTTTCAAAGTAAGTACATGTGTATCATACAGAACCGCCAACGGAATACCCCTTGCACATGATACAGGAGTTATCCCATAATCAAAATGACAAGGCAAGCAGACAATGGGCATCTCAGCAATCTTCTTATTTACCATGGGAAAATGGTGTTTTTTCTCTCTTTCCTATTTTCAATATGTCTCTTTTTTATATAAGAAGAAAGCTTCATAGATGTCATTATGGTGATGCTGCAAGTTTCCACCATGATTAGGCATGGCTTAGGCTAGCGGCCCAGGCGTTTCTCTAACACACATACATAACTCCATGGACTTACAAGCTCCCCTATCATTTCACACTGACGACATCCATAAACAAAAAAGCATGATATCAACTGTGTACAATGTACAAGTGCAATGTTGAAAGCGTTCCCCATGACAGCATGGTTCTGCTAATTCCAACGTATAAGTGCAAGCATATACAACATAGATGTCACAATGGTTCATGTTTATTTAGGGGCAAGAAAAATAAAGTGTGCCATCAAGTTTGTGAGAGCTTTAATCACTAAGTTTTAACATAACAAAAAGAATTTTTAATTGGAAGATAGATGAAAACAAGAATATACTTGGAATGGTGTAACACACCATGCATAGGAATTTATATTGGACACTTTGGAATGACTTGGTTTCTTGGGAGTTGGATGCATGAGTAGAGCTTACTCATACAAGTGGAGGCTAGCAAAAGACGGGGAGCGACCAACTAAGAGAGCTATAATGGCCATAATCATGCAGAGCGACAAAACATTATCAATCAAAGCATCAAGTGGTATCACAAGTCAAAAACTAAATGATCATAGAGGCTAAGGTGACTGGTTCATAGTCATAACATGGTGTGAGCATGTGCCAAGTCAATCCAAACAAAGCATCAAAGGAGAATACCACAATACTATGATTTTGTATGCTAAAACAACGCATGATTCTGTCAAGGCACACTAAGCAATCCCAATTGTTTGGAACAATTCATGCTACAGCAATAATCATTAAGAATAAGGTCAAAACAACATCTAGCATGTCATGCTAAAGTCTAAGTCATAGTCAAAGCAAGCTCCTCTTGTACCACTATAAGCATGAAACTTTCTACTCTTTTCCAACACCAATCAACTTATTTGAAACAACTCACAAAGATAATAACCAATAAAGATCAGTGAGCTTGTCTCACAAATCCTCAAATAAGAACTAAAAAGTTCTAAGTTTAAAGCACAAGAAAACTAAGGCTAAACACAGTGCTAGCAAAAGAGAACACTCACAAGACAATAAGAATGAAAACTAGAGTGTTCTAGGTAATGAAAACAGAGCATGTCTCTCTCCAAAATAAGTGTTGGGATCCAACCAACTTTAATCAAGAAAACTAAGAAAACAAAAACCAAGAACAAAAACTAAGACGCTCCAAGAACAACACAAAAGTGCATGAAACAATAAAAACGAAGTGTCTAGAAAGACCTGAGATTTTTATTGATGAAGAAGGGGAAGCCTTGGGCATCCCCAAGCTTTGACGCTTGTACCTCTTGAATATTTTTTGGGGTGACATGGGGTGGAATCCCCAAGCCTGATCTTTTTTCCATTCTTCATCTCATTACATCATTCTCTCTCTACAACTGAAAATTTTCCTTGATACAAAACTTCACACAATCTTCATTAGCAACATTAGTGTATTCAAAAGATAATAGACCCTTGGGTTTAGCTTTAGAACAGAAGAACTTTCACTAAAAACACAATCTACTGTATCAATTCCCTCAAAAAGCTCAATTTCCCAAAAAGAACCCAAAAAGGAATCAATAAGAATCAAATGCAAATAATGGCAGAAATCTGTCAAAACAGATCAATAGGTAGAAACCGATTTTTTCGAAGACCTTATGTTTCTCAAATCAAAAAGTGTTTAACTAATGAAAGTTAGATAACATATTGGGGGATTTATTCGCAAAATATCATTTCAATCAGACTTACAGATATTCCTCACGAATTTTTACGGTGGAGCACAAAAATCTGTTTCGGAACAGCAACTCCCCAAATCTTACTTCCCTCTCATTAGAGGTCATTCTTGGCACAAAAAGCAAACAAAAATGATAAGGAGAGGTCATTACTAAAGTAATAGCTTCCAAGACTCAAGAAAACTCTTGGGTTATCTCCCAACAAGTACTTTTCTTTAACGCCTTTAAATTAGGCTTGATAGTTTGAGAAGATGCTCACATAAGAAATATGAATTGAAGCAAAAGAGAGAATCGCGAAGCAAATTAAAAACACATTTAAGTCTAACCCACTTCCTATGCATAGGAATCTTGTAAATAAACAAGTCATGAAAGCACAAAGCAACAAGCATAGGAAAGCAAAACAAGTGCAACTTCAAGATTTTCAACATAAAGAGGGGAAACTTAATATTATTGAGATTCATAAAACCATGTTTCCCCCTCTCATACTAACTTTCAGTAGCATCATGAATAAAATTAAGTATATAACTTTCACATAAAACATTCTTATCATGATCCACATGCATAAAATGATTATTACTCTCCACATAAGCAAAGGCATCCTTATTAATTATAATGGGAGCAAATTCAACAACATAGCTATCACTATTATTCTCATCACCATAATCATCAAATATAGGAGGAATATTGTAACAATTAATTTCCTCCTCAATAGTAGGTGTACTGAAAATATCATACTCATCATTGTAATCATCATAAATTGGAGGTTTGGTATCATCATAAGCAATATAATAGATATCTTCCAAAGCTGGGGGACTAAAAAGATCATTTTCATAAAAACTAGCTTCCCCAAGCTTAGACGTTTCCAGAGCATTAGAAATAATAGTGTTCAAAGAATTCATACTAATAACATTGTTATTAGCATGCAAATAAAGTGTCATAGGTTTTTTAATTTTCTCTTCAAACACTTCATGTCCTAACTCAAGATAAATACTATAAAGCTCTCTAATTTTTTTTTGTTTTCCATTAATCCTAACTAGTGAAAACAAGAAACAAAAAGACAAAATTGCAGAATCTAAAGGAAATAACTTCGAGCACTCACACCGGGGGATGTGAGTACCTTTTACTTTACCTCCCCGGCAATGGCACCAGAAAATATCTTGATGTCTACGCACTTCTATTCTTGTAGATAGTTGCTGGGCCTCCAAGTGTAGAGGTTTGTAGAACGGCAGCAAGTTTCCCTTAAGTGGATTATCCAAGGTTTATTGAACTCAGGGAGGAAGTGGTCAAAGGTATCCCTCTCAAGCAACCCTGTAATCAAGATACAAGAAATCTCTTTTATCCCCAACACACCTAATACACTTGTCAGGTGTATAGATGCACTAGTTCGGCGAAGAGATAGTGAAATAAAAGTGGCAACGGTGCCAGAAAATAGCTTCTAACTTGTTGTTGACGTGGGAGAGACTAAAAGAAAACTGAAATAAAGATAGAAGCAAGAAAACATGCAACAGATCTAGATGCAAACGGTGTTTCAATGCTTAGGAACAAGGCCTAGGGATCATACTTTCACTAGTGAACACTCTCAATAAATATATTCTCCTCGTGATACTACTCTTAACTACTCTCCGGTTGGATACTCTAATCCATGGTAGGGCTATAACAGCACACCTCAAAGTCCGCCTTCCCCAATCTAGATAACCCTACACTGTCACCTTGAGCGATAGATGGTTCCAACAAACACCACAATTTGATAGAGACATCCAACTCCAAATATAACTCATGATAAATATATATGTAACCTAGATTAAGTGCCACACATGGTGTGCACACTGTCACTTTCACACACATGGGGAAAAGCATAGATATATTAAAGCACGATGAGTATTTATGTAGACTCTAGCCTAAGTGCCACCATGGCGTGCACGCTGTCACTTTCACACACATGGGGAGAGCAGAGATCTATTGAAGCACTTGAGTAGCAAGGTAGATCTACTTGATTACAAAGCTCATGACCACAACAGGATCATGCATAGAGAAAGAGATGAACACATAGCTACCGGTAGAGCCCTTAGCCTCGAGGAAGAACTACTCCCTCTTCATCATGGGAATCAGCAATGGTGATGAAGATGGCAATGGAGATCGATGGAGATGGTGGTGGAGATCGAAGAATATGGCTCCAGGGGCACTTCCTCGTCCCGGAAGGGTGCCGGACCAGAGACTTTCTGTCCCTCGAATCTCCCCTTCGGTGGCGGCGGCACTGTGGAGGTTTTCGTGGCTTTGTGGTCGATGATTTAGGGTTTCTGAGTCGGGGGCTTCTTATAGAGCGAAGGAGGCAAGGTCGGTGGAGGGACAGGGACCCCACACCCCCTGTGGGCGCGGCCAGGGTGGGACCCGCACCCACCTAGGATGTGGCCACCCTGGTGTCCTCCTCCATCTCGTCTTTGATTTTCCGTATTGTTCAGGGAAAAATATGAACTTTGGCTTTTGTCCCGTCCAATTCCGAGAATATTCATTTTTTAGCTTTCTTAAACCAAAAATAGCAAAAAACAGGCAACTGGCACTATGGCATCTTGTCAATAGGTTAGTTCTAGAAAGTGTATAAAAATACCTCAAAGTGTAGACAAAACAAAGCAAAGTGGATACTAAACAAGCATGGAACATCAAAAATTATTGATACATTTACGACGTATCACATGCTACTTATTATTATTGAGTTGGTTTCTCTTCATAGCTTGCAATGACTATTGAGTAGACTTAGTTGCATACTTCTTATTATGAACGGTTTAAGTATCTACTCTTGTGCTGAGAATATATACATCATATGCAGCAAATGTGTTCGTGAAAGTTCTTTTATCGCACTCAGTTTTCAACTGAATTGCTTGAGGACAAGCAATAAGCTAAGCTTGGGGGAGTTGATACGTCAAAAACGTATCTACTTTCCCGAACACTTTTGCTATTGTTTCTCCTCTAATCTTGTGTGATTTGGTTACAACTAACATGGACTGATGTTGTTTTCAGCAGAATTACCTTGGTGTCTAGTTTTTGTGCAGAAAATCAACTATCAGGAAAAATCCCGGAAAATGTGCCAAAAATCCTATTTCACCAGAAGATCCATGGAGCCAGAGTACAAGACAAAGTGGAGGCATGGGGGCCCACACCCCTGCCAGGAGCGGGCTAGGCCTGGCCATGCCTAGGGGGTGCGGCCACCCCAGGCACCCCCTCGGCCTCCCTCTTCGCCTATAAGAAGCCTCTTGACTTAAAAACCGAGGGGGGTCGACGTATTTTCAGAAGGAGTTCCGCTGCGCCGCCACCACCAGAAGCCGCGATTCTGAACCAGAAACTCCGTTCTGGCACCCTGCCGGGACGAGGAATTTGGGGAAGATCATCGCCATCGTCATCACCAATGCCTCTCCATCAACCATCCATGTTTCCCTCATCCATGAGTGAGTAATCCCCCGATGTAGGCTATGGGGATGGCAAGGATTGAATGAGTTCTATTATGTAATCGAATAAGATTGTTAGGGCATAGTGCCTAGTATCTCTTTTAGTTCTATTTGACTTTGTTGCAACTTGTTGTTCTTAATGCTTGTCACTAGGGACCGAGTGTCATGATCTTAGGTCTGAACTTATTATTGAATCATTATGATAGTATTGTTTGTGATCTTATCTGCAAGTTGTGTACATATATCATTGTTCGGATCCAAAGGCCCCGAAGTGACAGAAATTGGGATAACCGGAGGGGATGGCTGTGGTGTGAGGATCACATGTGTTCATGGAGTGTTAATGCTTTGCTCCGGTGCTCTATTAAAAGGATCACCTTAATTGCCAGTATTTCCCTAGAGGCCCTGCTGCCATGGGCTGGCAGGTCAAAAGATGTTGTGCAAGTTCTCATTGCGAGCACGCATGACTATATATGGAGCACATGCATGTGATTATTTAGTACTTGGATGATTTTTCTTATTTATCTGCAATTGCCCTAGATCTTGAAGTTACATGTTTAGACTCGTCTATGCAACGCCCGTCCATCCATCTCTATGCCTACCGCACTCATATCCTACTGTGTGTTGCTACTGTTACTATTGCTCCTATTTCACTGTTGATGTTGGTTTGCTGTTGCTACTAATAAACTTCTATGATCAAGAACTATTTCCAGGTGCAGCTGAATTGACAACTCAGTTGTTAAGGATTGCAAGTATTCTTTGGCTCCCCTTGTGTCGAATCAATAAATTGGGTAATAATACCCTCGAAGACTGTTGCGATCCCCTATACTTGTGGGTCATCACTTGTTGGAATCTGGCGGGTGACAGCGTGGGGGCCTGCCGATCTTCCTAATAAAGGAGGCAATCCTAGGGTTCTTTCCGCGTCAATACGGTGTTATTTTTTATTAAACACATTACATTAGTTCATAATAGTTTTATATCATGCTATAACTATATCAATAGGAAATATTGTTATAGGTGTGATTTGTAAACAAACCCAGATCCCTAGTAGCCTCTATATAACTAGTTATTGGTCAACGGATGGTCAAAGGTTTCATGACCATGTTGGTTCTTCGGCACCAACTGACAATAGAGCTATCTCATTAGAGAATGAGATAGTGGACACCGTTCCGCAGATGAATGTTGCAACACGATCATATCAAAAATTTCATTGTTGCAATTGTCAGAAACATAGTGACTTATTCCTCAGACCATGAGACCATATTTAATCATTGTCACCCGAAAGTGCTTAGAGAGCATCAAACATCACTCCGTGAAACAGTGATTATAAAGGTGTTATTAGGTACTCAGAGGGATAGGTTAAGGCGTATGTGTCAAAAGCGGTATGTGTACATCCGTGTGATGGAAGATACTCTAGAGTCTAGACCCACCTGGATAAGTTATATCTAAATGTTGTGCAACATGTGACTAGGTCACGGAGATCTCCGGTCGAAGCCTCGTGGCAGCCCTACACGGTGTGGATTTTTCAATGGAGATGGACACCAATATGGTGGCCCTGGAATTATTTGGCGACCATGGTGGCTGTCGTGACCATGAGGGAGGCATGGAGGATAGTTCGGGGAGGCTTGGTGCGGCTTAGCCCTCATCTCCTCGTAGTGTGGGTGGTTGTGGTCGTGCTTGTTGAGATCTCCAGCTTGTTGTTGGAATCCGGCGGGCGACGGCGTTGGGGCCTGTCGATCTTCCTAATAAAGGAGTAAATCCTAGGGTTCTTTCTATGTCAATACGGTGTTAGTTTTTATGCATGGCCACATGTTCTGGCCGGTGAAGAGTTACGGAATGCTTCACCAGAGATCTCCATTGCATGGTTCATGCCTATAGATTGCTATATCGGATGGGATTCAGTCGTGTGCACCCCTATTTATGGCAGTGTAGCTTTAGGAGGGTGTGACGCGAAGCTTCTTTGTCTGTTGTCATCATGGGAGCGGTCAGTTTTTTGATTTTCATGGTGAAGACGGTGGCGGAGAATGCCATGGAGGCTGAGGTGTGACCTCTAATAATGGCGGACTAAGTCTTAATGGCGATGAGGAGTTTGATTGTTGATTCTTGACTTTTAGCAGTAGCATTGACAAGTGGGAACGACAAAACATGTGGAGTATAAAGTTTTATATTTTAGGGTAAAAATTCAAAGTCTGACCTTAATTTTGTCGTGCTTGGCAATGTCTTATTGGAGTCATTGTGTTTGAGAGAGTAGACTTTCTCCATGGTGAAAATTTAAGATCTAATATCGGGAAGTGATGACGCTCGTGCATTGTTTCTTTCTTGGAGGCATTGTTTTTGGAGAATTTGGACTTTGGGTTTTATCTTGGCAGAGGTTTGTCTTGCAACTATAAGGTTTTTCCTTCTTCTTTTTGTTGTGGGGATGTGTACCTCTTTAATATCTTTGGGATATTTTATTGCTGCAGAAGCCGCATGTACTAGCATCTCCACGATATTAGGCTAGTCATAGTGTTATGACCGGTCTGAGTTACGTGAGGAGGGGGGCCAACCATGGGTCCAACTAGGGGCTTAGCCCATTATCAGTTTAGGGTTTTAGCTCTTTATATACTGGTTGTAGCAAGCGAAGCAAGCAATAATAATATTCATTATTGCCGACTCCCCGAGGAGTCGGTCTCCTAACCCTAGCCGCCGCCCCTCCTCTCCAGCCCGCGCACAACGGCGCCCTGCCGCCGGCGTCCGCCGCCTCGTCCGCACGTCTCCCCCTCCTTTCCCTACAAGCTATGGCCTAGGGCGGGTAGACCAGTTGGTTCTACCAATTTGGTATCAGCTAGCTCGGCTGCGATCATGTATTCTCCACCGCCCACCACCACGTCATCCGGGCCTCCTCCCGCCCCTTCCGTCGTTGCCACCACGGCGGGCTCTCCGTTGGCCGCCACGTCGTCGGGCTCCGCTGCGCCGACGCCCGTCCTCTACACACCCGAGAAGATGAGCGGGGTCATCAACGACCTCGTCACAGCGGTCCAAGGCATCCGCCTCTTCTTGATCGGCTCCCAGGGTCCCCCGACGCTGCCGCAGCCGGCTGCCGTCTCCGTGCTGGAGCCTGGACCATGGACTCCGCCCTTCTCGGGCATTTTGCTGCCGCCTCCACCGGCATCGGCCCAGACCTGGACGCAGTGGCCGCCGTCCGCACCCGCCAGCCCGGGTGCCGCCGCCACGGGGGGCGTTCCCATTCACCAGATTCGTTTCCCCCTGTCGTCGTCTTTGATGCCGGCGTGGCTCGCAGCGTCGTCGACCTAGCCGGTCTACACCAACGCCGGCGAGCCGCCGGTTTCCTCCCTCCCGGGCGCCGCCCCCAGGCGGTGTGCATGCCCCCATGAGGCGCGCCCCGACGCGCACGGCCCTGACGGGGTTACACAGCCACCGCCCCGCTACACCAAGGTCGACTTCGCCACGTACGATGGGTCAGCGGACCCCCTGAACTAGCTTAGCCAGTGTGAGCAGTTCTTCCATGGGCAGCGCTCCCTGGCATCGGATCGCACCTGGCTTGCCTCGTACACCTCCGGGGCACCACCCAGATGTGGTACTACTCCCTCAAGCAAGACGAGGGCGGCATGCCTCCTTGGGACCGCTTTGGGAGCTATGCCTCATACGCTTTGGGACGCCGATCCGAGGGAGCCGCCTCGCGGAGCTGGGGCGCCTCCCCTTCATGTCCACGGTGCAGGACTTCGCCGATCGCTTTCAAGCACTCGTCTTCCATGCCTCGGGTGTCACGGGGAAACAATGCGCACAGCTCTTTGTCGGGTGACTTTCGTACCACATACGGGTGGACGTGGAGCTCCAGGCCCCCCACGACCTGCAGATGGCGATGCACTACGCTCGGTCGTACGAGCGCCGGGCCCAGGCGCTGCAGCTGCCTCCCCTGAGTCGTGGGGCCCGGCCACCCGCCCGCCCCCGCCGGCCGCAGCGCCGACCACGCGGCCAGCATCGCCCGCTCTAGCAGCAACACAGCGTACCTTTCGGTGCGTCACACCGGCGGAACAGTTAAAGCGCTGTCGCCTCGGCATGTGCTTCAACTGCGACGATCCCTATGCGCCAGGTCACGTCTTCTCGCGCCTCTTCTACTTGGAGATGGTAGACAACGGCGACGCGGACACGGGGCCGACACAGCGACGGTGACCGCTCTCGACGCCGCGTCGGCCACGACGTGCGTGGTCTCGCTCCACGTGTTGGCGAGCATCCGCAACAAGCAGACTATGCTCCTACTGGTGTCCCTCCTCGACACCGGCTCCACACATAACTTCCTGCCGGAGGCCACCATGCAGCGCGATCATCTCCGCGTCACCGTGGCCAACGGCGACCGCCTTCGCCGCCACGGCGTGGCGCAGCACGTGGCGCTCTCCATCGGTGACGAGCACTTCACCATCGCGTGCGCCGGCATCGACTTGGGCTGTTTCGACTTCATCCTCAGCGTGGAATTCCTGCGACCCCTTGGGCCCATACTATGGGACTTCGTCGTCTTGACGATGACCTTCTAGCGCTAGGGCTGCTGCGTCTGTTGGACGGGCATTGGGGGCGCCGCCCCGGCACCACAGCTCCAGCTCACCACGGCCGACATTGACTCCGAGCACCCTCTGTTGGCCCAGCTCCTACAGCAGCACGGCGAACTTTTCGACGAGCCGCAAGGCCTCTCGCCTACCCGGGTGTACGATCACCGTATCCACCTCGCCCCGGAAACGGCTTTGGTGGCCGTGCGGCCTTATCGCTACCCCAGTTGCAGAAGGACGAGCTCGAGTGACAGTGCGCCCTTATGCTCGTCGTGGACGTCATCCGGATCTCTACATCGCCCTTCTCGGCACCAGTGCTGCTCGTCCGCAAGATGGATGGCACATGGCGCTTCTGCATTGACTATCGCGTCCTCAACGCACTCACGCTGAAGGACAAGTTCCCCATTCCGGTGGTCGACGAGCTCTTTGACGAGATCCATGGGGCGTGCTTCTTCACCAAGCTCGACTTACGGTCGGGCTACCACCAGGTGCGCATGTACCCGGACGACATCGCCAAGACGGCGTTCCGGACCCATCATGGCCACTTCGAGTTCGTGGTGATGCCCACCAACGCGCCAGCGACATTCCAGGCCCTGATGAACGATGTCCTCCGCCCCTATTTATGTCCTTTTGTGCTTGTTTTCTTTGACGATATTTTGATCTACAGCGCCTCGTGGGCGGAGCACCTACAGCACGTCGCCATCGTCTTCAACAAGCTTCGAGCGCATCATCTTCACCTTAAGCGCTCGAAGTGCTCGTTCGGGACGACATCGGTCGCCTACCTCGGCCACATCATCTCCGCAGAGGGGGTGGCCATGGACACCGACAAGGTGGCGGCCGTCTCCGCGTGGCTGCCTCCTCGTTCGCCGCGTGCTCTTCGCGGCTTCCTGGGTCTCGCTTGGTACTACCGGAAATTGATCCGGGACTTCGGCATCATCGAGACACCTCTCACGCGGCTGCTGCGCCGCGACGCCCTCGCCTGGGATGATGAGGTCACCGCCGCGTTCGAGGCCCTGAAGGAGGCCCTTATGACGGGCCCCGTTATCCAAATGCCGGACTTCGCACGGCCGTTCATCGTCGACTGCAACGCCTCCAGCGTGGGGTTCGGTGCCGTGCTTCACCAGGGTGATGGGCCGCTTGCCTACTTCAGCAGGCCTTTCGACGCACGCCATCTCAAGCTTGCGGCGTACAAGCAGGAGCTCATAGGCTTGGTGCAGGCCGTGCACCATTGGCGTCCCTACCTTTGGGGGCGCTCGTTCCAGATTCGCACGGACCACTACAGCCTCAAGTACTTGTTGGATCAAAGGCTCTCGACCGTTCCGCAGCATCAGTGGATCAGCAAGTTGTTTGGCTTTGATTTCACTATGGAGTACTGACCGGGGCGCCTCAACACCGTTGCCGACGCTCTCTATCGCCGTGACGCTAAAGATGAGGACGGCGCACCCGAGGGGACGGTGATGTGCATTCGTTCGGGCCCCTCCTTTGCCCTCTTTGACACCATTCGCTAGGGCCTCTGCGGCAGCGCGCCAGCTCCTGTAGCAAGTGGCGGGCGAGTTGGCGCCATGGCGGCTGGTGAGGATCCTCTTGCAGGCGCCGTATCTTCGTGCCCGACCACGGCGATCTTCGACACCAGCTGCTCTGCTGGCCCATTCGTCGAGCCATGAGGGTGTCCAGAAGACCCTCCACCATCTCCGCGTCGACTTCTACATTCCCGGGGATCGGGCCTTGGTCCAGGACTGGGTGCGCTCTTGCGAGATATGCCAGCGCAACAAGACGGAGACGCTGCGACCGGCGGGGATGTTGCAGCCGCTAGAGGTGCCCTCCTAGGTCTGGGTCGACATCTCCATGGACTTCATCGAGGGCCTCCCCAAGGTGGGCGGCAAGTCCGTCATCCTCACGGTGGTCGACCACTTCTCCAAGTACGCACACTTCATCGCGCTTGGCCACCCGTACACCGCCGCGTTCGTTGCTCGTGCCTTCTTCGACGGAATCGTCCGCCTCCATGGTTTTCCCGCGTCGATCGTCAGTGATCGGGATCCGGTGTTCACGGGGCACGTCTGGTGTGACCTTTTCAGGATGGCGGGTGTCAAGCTCCGGTTCAGCATAGCGTTTCATCCTCAGACGGACGGCCAGTCCGAGGTGGTTAACAAAGTGATCTCCATGTACTTACGTTGTGTTAAAGGTGATCGTCCTCGCGCATGGGTGGATTGGCTCGCGTGGGCGGAATATTGCTACAACACCTCCTACCATTCCGCCATGCGTGCCACGCCATTTGAGGTGGTCTACGGTCGGCTGCCACCACCCATCTTGCCGGTCGATCTGGCGACTTCTCGGACGAAGGGTGCAGGGGAGCTTCTCCGTGACCGCGACGAGATGCTTGTTGAGGTGCGGCAGCGTCTCGTTCAGGCTCAGCAGCTCGCCAAGCACTACTACGATGGCCATCATCGCGAGGTGGCCTATGCGGTGGGTGACTGGGTGTGGCTGTGCCTTCTTTATCGATCCACCGAGTCCCTCGACCCGCGTGCGAGGCGCAAGCTTGGGCCTCGCTACACTGGCCCCTTCGTCATCTTGGAGCGTGTGGGCACACTTGCATATCGCCTTCAGCTTCCCGCGGGCTCCCGCATCCATGATGTCTTTCATGTGGGTCTGCTGAAGCTTTACTGTGGGGAGCCACCGGCCGCGCCACCGGCGTTACCACCGATCGCCGATGGCCGTCTTCTTCCGACCCCAGCGAAGGTGTTACGCGCCCAGCTTCGTCGCAGCATTTGGCACTTGCTGGTGCAGTGGGAAGGCCTTCCGGAGGAGGAGGCCACTTGGGAGAAGCGCGAGGAGTTTAGCCAGCACTACCCCGACTACCAGCTTGAGGACGAGTTGTTTGCACATGCAGGAAGAGATGTTATGACCGGTCTGAGTTACGTGAGGAGGGGGCCCAACCATGGGTCCAACTAGGGGCTTAGCCCATTATCAGTTTAGGGTTTTAGCTCTTTATATACTGGTTGTAAAAGAAGCAACCAGTAAGCAATAATAATATTCATTATTGCCGACTCTCCGAGGAGTCGGTCTCCTAACCCTAGCCGCCGCCCCTCCTCTCCAGCCCGCGCACGACGGCGCCCTGCCACCGGCGTCCGCCGCCTCGCCCGCACATCTCCCCCTCCTTCCCCTACAAGCTACGTCCTAGGGCGGGTAGACAAGTTGGTTCTACCACATAGTGAGAGTATCATAACTAGTATCATGCATGCCATGTTGGCAAAAATCTTATATAGCACAACAATTAATAAAAAAATATGGTTAGAGTAGATATTGTATCATAGCACGCGTAAAACTAGAAATCCTAGTGACAAGTAAATCTTGTACAAAAATTTGAAGATTCTACAAATCAATAAATATACTACTATTGTAATATTACCACATGATACAATGCACTATAGACATAATATCATACACTAATATTATATGGATGATACTAGTGCTTAATACTAGTATCATAACTATATCATACACTAATATTATATGCATAACTATATTTTTGCCATACACTAGTATCATGCCATGAATGGTCATATAGTTATCATACACTAGTATTATATCACACGGCTAGTGTATGATGCATGCCTCTTTAATAATTCAAAGTATTATACTGTATGCATGATACTAGTATCGTAACTATATGACCATCTTCTTATAAAAAAAGTGCTTTTATATGAAAAAATATATCAAAAATTAGAAATAAACCCGACCAAACAGCCCAAAGATCGAGAAGCGAGACAAAAACAACGTTGGCTTGCCTTGAACTACCCAACGGTTCACCAGCCTAGAAATGCTCTCCAGTAGAGTAGTGCATGGCTCGACTAGTTAATCTGGCGTGCAGATCTATAGTGGTACTATAGTAATTTTCTAAATTTGCAATATGAGTAAAGTAAGTCAGTCCGTCTACAAACTATCTCCAGTTAACTAATGGAGTACAAGGGAATCTCGATGCGAATCTCAGTTTTATGGAGTGGAGTTGTGTTTTCGTATTTGAGCTTTGCTGTTCCTAGGTCTTGGACTTGGACCCGTGGTGACTGTGGGCTGACCACGAGGTGTTGACGTTTTTTTATGTTTTCATTCGGTTTTCTTCAAATTAAATGGACACATTGTTTTTAATTAATCGATAAGGCAAGTATTTTGTATTTATTATAAAAAAAGAACAGTACTAGTGTTTTGCAATTTGAGAGATGATAGTCTGATCATATTATACTACCTACGTCCTAAATTAGATGTCACCGATCTATCTAGATTTATATATGTCTAGACACGTCTTAGTGAATAGATATAAGCTGACATAGACAAATCTGCAACGTTTAATTGGGGAGAGAGGGAGTACTTTTTTCACAAGCAAGCAAAAGAAACGGGCCAGGTGTAAATTTGAAGATTTGTTTTGCTGGACTTTTTTTTTTGCTTGCTTTTGACCGCATATTATTAGATGATGGTAGAAACCAAAAACTAAAATCAAGGACACCTATTTAGATGCTTTTATGTAAATCAAAAATCAAAATTCAGAAATAAGTCCAACCAAATACTAGTCCAGAAGATCGAGGAGGAAGACAAAAGCAACGTTATCTTGCCTTGAACCACCCAACAGTCCACAAGCCTAGAAATGCTCTCCAGTACTACATGGTTAGACTAGTTAATCTGGCGTGCAGATCTATAGTAATTTTTAAAATTTGCAATTTGAGTAAAGTACGTCAGTCCGTGTACAGACTATCTGCAGTTAATTAATGGAGTACATGCGAATCTCGATGCAACTTAACAAGCCTAGAAATGCTCGCATGTAGTACATGGTTAGACTAGTTAATCTGGCGTGCAGATCTAAAGTACTATAGTGATTTTCTAAATTTGCAATTTGAGTAAATTACGTCAGTCCGTGTACAGACCGTCTCGAGTTAACTAATGGAATACATGCGAATCTCGATGGAACTTTAACAAGGCATGTACTGTACTCTCGATGGAATCTCGATGGAACTTTGCAATTTGAGTAAATTACGTCAGTCCGCAGTACTAGTACATATGGAGTACACGTCTTAGAGTTAGGCAGCTCCATTCCACCACCACCACAACGTAGCAAATTTGCTTACCTGTTGCGCGCACACAAACGTAGCTAAGCTAGCTAGTGAGCCGACAGGAAGGAGACTAATTAAGCTTGAGATGGCAGCAGAAATCGTGAGTGCAGCGATGGGGGTGATAAATCCCTTGCTCGGCAAGCTTACGCAGCTTGTCGGGGGTTGACCTCGGGTAGGTCTGAGACGGGGAAAGACAGAGGCATAATCCCCGTCTAGTTTCCAAGTTACGGTCTAGGTTGGCCGAATCATGAATATGTCGGCCGAGGTACGGAGGCGAGAAGCCCTTGTATGTGTATCTAGCAGTTACCCGGCCGAGTTACTGCGAGGGTCGGCCGGGTTAGCCCGAGTGATCTCGATGCAGGTAAAGGACAAGCCGAGTTACGCAATGTAAGGCCGAGTGATCTGAAGCTTGCAGGAGAAGGAGAAACCCAAGGTCAAACTATAGCTGCAGGCTAGAAGGAATCGAGCGAGCCAAGCACAAGAGACAAAGATGCAGAGCGTCAGAGGGGCAGAAGGAGGTCACGGAGGTGACAGTCCTGGAGCCCGAGGCACGCAGGAGGGGTCCTCTGGAGCCTTGCTGTCGTTAGAAGGGCGACAGGGAAAGGAGGACGCCGAACTACTATTTTGGGACAAGCATATTCCTCGAATATGCTTGCCTCGTCAGCCCTAAGGGCACCCGAGGCACTCCTTTATAAGGGGAGGCTTGGACCCTGAGGAGGGCATCGACTCTTGTGTACCGTTAGGCTGGTGAGATTCATCTTTTCTCCCTCTATACAGCTCGAGGAGCACTTGTAACCCAAGAGAAGAGAAATAAAGATCTTAGCCTTAACCACTTGAGGGTGGAATCAGTTGCATCTTCCCTCCCCAGATCCCACTAGCATCCATTGGCCCCATACTTTAGCCTACCCATGGCATCTGCCGTGCCATCACCACGACAGTTGGCCCCCACCGTGGGGCCAGCAGCGGTGCTAGCTGGAGTTATGATCCGGACGGGAAACTTCATCAACACGGGCGAGCGCGTTGTTTCTGGCTTGGTCCAGAGATTTGGTCTCTGCGACTATGTCAGCGACAATGCAGGAAGCTTCAGGGGGAAAACTCCACCGCGCAATGGGGTCTTCATCAGCCTGGGCGAGCACAAGGTTTACGTCGGCGTCGACATCACCGGCATTTATCCCCACCAAGTTGTTATTGCAGGAGAGCCACCCCTTAGCGCAGCAAGCCGTCCGTCAAGTGAACATCCTGCAGGCAGCGTCGAGGTGATGGTCGCCGTAGGAGCTCAAGCTGGAGCAGCGGGTCAAGGCAGAACTTCGCCACAAAGCGCACCGCAAGCAGACGCCACACAACCTCGAGGTAATCGCCGGTGACAAACCCGACCGAGCTACATGACACCACCCCAAAGGCACCAAGAGTGAGAGGGCCACCTTTGGAAAGGCAGAGAACATTCTTCAGGCGATAGAAAACTTAACTACACCTGTAGCGCCGATACTTGATCCGCAAATGCTCAGGCAGAGTTAGAAGAAACCAGGCAAAAGGTGCTGGTAGAGGCCAAAAAAGTATCGGCCCTGCGGGAGTCCTTGAACAGGACCCTGAGAGAATATGCAAAAGCTAATAAGCTTGATATCGCGCCCGGCGGGTGGGCGAATTAAGATTAAGAGGAAGAACCTCATGGATGACATTAACAAAGAGCATGAAGCTCACAGGCGTAACGAACCGTGATTTGGGTTTGCCGAGGTATAGTACCCGGCGAAGAACTCCGAGGCGGCAAATGCAGCATTGGAGTTAGAGGGTTGACCGGGAAGCTCGGCGAAACAACAAGAAAGAGTGAATGAGCCAGCGCATCGCGAACCAGCAAAATGAGGAAATACTCGAACTAACCCGGCAAGGCCGGGGCCTCGGATGGTTCATTCGGCGGGCAGCGCCTGCCTTATCCGCTGGCAGCATCTTCACCGGAAACAACGCTCGAAGAGACAAAGCGAGAACCTCGGGAAGAGGAACAAGCAAATTGTTCCATATGACCCGCAATGGTGGAAAAGGCAAATGAGAACAGAGGCAATGCAAGCCGAGGTAACAGTAGGGAGAGAAACCACGGCCGTGTGGAAAAGGACGGCGGGGGCCGAGGCAATGGGGATCTCGAAAGAAGAGAACCCGCGAGAGGTAATCATGAAAACCCGACCCCGGCCGAAGTAAGGAGAGAGATGTCGCTCAACCCGCAACCAAGGCATGAGCCTCGGCAGGAAAGAAAAGTGAGGCCAGCTCACCACAATCAAATGAATGAAAGGTACAATGATGGTTATTCCGAGGTGGAATACGCAATCCAGGGTGGAAACAACCACTATGGGATGCAGGACAGAATCCTGTACAGAGATTTGCCAGCAAGTGATGCAAGAGTAAAGCTGGATCGGCTATATCGGTCCGAATTGTTGGAAGAACAAGGTCCACCAGGTCCGACATGTTTTGGACCACGGATCATGGGCGAACCACCAGTACCGAATTTTCAGTTAGCAAGAGGCACAAAAACATACAATGGAAGTACCAAGCCACAAGACTGGTTGATTGATTATGCCACTGCAGTGAAGATAGCAGGTGGGAACTTAAGATGGGCAGTGCGGTATGTCCCACAGATGTTGGAAGGACCAGTCAGGGTATGGCAGAATAATCTACCAGCCGGCAGTATCAACTGTTGGTTAGATTTCGAAGAAATGTTCGTCAGCAACTTTACCAGCACATACAAGAGGCCAAACAGGCCACAACAGTTAGCCATGTGCAAGCAGAGGCCGAATGAAACAGGCAGAGAGTTTCTGACTCGATGGTGCAACCTAAGAAACTCATGTGAAGGAGTTATCGAATGCAAGCAATCGCTTGGTTCGCAAGGCTGCCGTTACGCCCGGCGTGTTGTGGCAGCGCTTGCAAAGAGATATGCCAACCACACTGGCGAGACTATCGAATAGCGGACTCCTATGCATTAGGCGACCCAACCGGAATTAATGTCGGCAGATCATCGCGAGCAACAGACCATTATGCGAGAATTGGCGGGTCATCCAGCGTGACTTCGGAGGAAGAAGAGAGGAGAGGCGGATTATAGGTACAATTCGGCCCAAGTGGCAGCAGATAGCACAAGATCAGCGAATCATGGAGCAACTCAACGGCGAAGAATGGACCTCAACAAGGACATCAAGAAATGAGGAAAAGGCAATGGACCCCGAGCAAAAGAAGCAATGGCAAGGAGGCGAAATACGTTGAATCCATGTTAGATCAGCCGTGCAAATTTCACACATCAAACCCATCCGGACCAGCCAATCATACGACCGCCAATGTGCATGGATGAAAAATGCGATGGCGAACCCAGGAGTTCAGCGCCCCATCAAGTCTGTGGCAGCATCGGCCGCAATTAAGCGGAGAAAATACACGACAATCGATGCTACCGCCTCCCGAGGTATGATAGCTCGGATCGGAGATGCATGCATCAAGTAATAAACCAGGTCGGGGCGGAAGGATGAATCCGGCAAATACGGATGTAATGATTATGGAGAACATCACAGTCTTATTGTGTGTTCACAACGGAACAATGAGGACAAGCGAGTGCGGCGCGGCATATGGAAGTAAATGCTTATGCGGCGGTACCAAGATACGCCATGGTCGATCAGAGGTGACCGGAGCATGAAGGACCACCCAGAATAATGCCAAGTCCAGATCATATGCACTTGTGTTGGATCCGACATTCGTTGGACCAAGCATCAATGTGAAATTTTCAAAAGTACTCATTGACAATGGAAGCAGTATCAACATCATGTACAAAGATACCATGCATAAACTCGGAATATCACAGAACATGCTGCAATCCACGAGGACCACTTTCCATGGGATAGTGCCAGGGCTTTCATGTGAGCCCATCGGTAAAGTCCAGTGGACGTGTTATTCGCATAAGAGATAACTGCAGGCTAAAATTTAGAATTTGAAGTGGTGGATCGGAAAGTTGTTATCATGCTCTACTCGGACGGCCTTGGCCAAATTCATGAGCATTTGTCATATAAATTATCACGAAGATGAAGCTACCCGGACCACAGGGGGTGATAACAGTTGCAGGGGATTACAAGAAGTCAATGGAGTGTGCTTCAGCCGGGTCAAACTTGGCCGAGTCATTAGTTATAGCAAGAGAAAAGAGAAGGATTCAAGAAGTAGTAGCCCTCGCTCAGTCGGCTGGCCGAACATGCGGTACCGCCAACCCTCATGGCAGTGTCTCTTTTTAGCCGACTAAAGAGACGAAGAAATTCAGATTGATGGGCAATTCCCAGAGCGTACTATTACTATTGGTGCAGGCCTGGATGCTAAATAGGAAGGCGAGCTCACCAACTTCCTCCGTGAGAATCGGGATATATTTGCATGGTCAACTCAAGATCTGCAAGGTGTTCCGAGGGAGTTGGCTTTGCATTCTTTGAACGTCAGGCCAGGAGCAAGGCCGGTGAAGCAACCTCTTCGCCTCTTCGCCGAAGACAGGAGAAAAGTAATAGGAGATGAAATAGCTTGGCTCCTCGCAGCCGGGTTCATCATGGAGGTGCTATATCCGGATTGTTATCAAATCCGGTGCTAGTAGAAAAGAAGAAAGATGACCCCAATGTAGCCATTGTATGACGAATGTGTATCGATTACACAAACCTGAACAAGGCATGTCCGAAAGATCCTTTTCCATTGCCTAGAATAGACCAAGTCATTGACTCGACCGCTGGTTGTGAGCTGTTATCGTTTGTAGACGCGTATTCTGGTTTCCACCAGATACCGTTAAATCCGGCCGATCAAATAAAGACTGCATTTATTACCCCGTACGGGGCTTATTGTTATCGCACAATGCCATTTGGCCTGCGAAATGCAGGAGCGACATATCAGAGATGCATGCAAAAATGCCTGCATGATCATATAGGAAAAAATGTACAAGTGTATGTGGATGACGTGGTCATCAAAACTAAAGAAAGCAAAACATTACTAGAAGATATACGGCAGACTTTTGCGAACCTGAGAAGGTTCCGAATGAAGCTTAATCCAGAGAAGTGCATATTTGGCGTGCCGGCAGGAAAATTACTCGGTTTCCTTGTATCTAGCCGAGGTATCGAAGCTAATACAACAAAGATAAGAGCAATAGAAAGAATGGAATTGCCAAAATGTTTGAATGATGTACAAAAATTCACGGGCTGTCTGGCCTCGCTTAGTCGATTTGTATGTCGGCTAGGAGAGAAGGCGCTGCCGCTCTACCAGCTGATGAGAAAATCGGATAAATTCATTTGGACTCCACAGGCGGACCTCGCATTTCGTGAGTTGAAAAAGATGTTAGTTACGGCACCCATTTTGGCTTCTCCACTATCAAAAGAGCCTATGTTACTCTATGTAGCAGCTACCAATAGAGTAGTTAGTACCGTAGTCGTAGTGGAACGACTTGAAAGTGGTAAGTCGATTCGGAGGCACGTCTATTATCTAAGTGAGGTGTTATCCACTTCAAAACAGAATTACCCGCATTATCAGAAGATGGCTTATGGAGTATATATGTCGGAAAAAAGCTTAAACATTACTTCGAAGAGCATCCCATCAAAGTAATCTGTGAGGCACCTATAGCCGACATATTGAGCAACAAAGACGCAAGTGGCCGAATAGCAAAATGGGCGATCGAGTTATCACCATACGCTCCACAATTTGATAGAAGAGATGCAATTAAATCTCAGGCTATCGCCGACTTTCTAAATTTGGGCGAGTGCGATATGAGCCACCATTGCCAGATCGAAATTACTCGACAATGCATTTTGATGGTTCCAAACTAAGGAATGGTTTGGGAGCGGGAATAGTGTTAACCTCGCCTAAAAAAGATCAATTGAAATATGTATTGCAAATACATTTTGCTGCGTCCAACAATGTAGCCAAGTATGAAGCGCTAGTCCATGGATTAAAAGTAGCAAAAGAAATTGGTATACGCCGAATATTATGCTATGGTGACTCGGATCTAGTAGTACAGCAAGTATCGGGCAGTTGGGACGCATTAGATGCTAATATGGCTTTATACAGGTTCCATGTGCAAAAAATCAGTGGATACTTTGAAGGATGTGAATTTCACCACATACCTCGGGCAGAAAATGATGCCGCCGACACACTGTCAAAATTAGGATCAACCCGGCAATCAATTCCTCAGAATTGCCACGAGCACCTCAGGAAACCATCAATAATCCCATCACCAGAATCCGAATCTATCTTTATCCCAGCAAATTCTGCAGAAGATCACACGTCAATGGAGGTAGATCCGCAGAATGACTCGGAACCCCTAAAGAGGAGGACGGACGAGGTAAGCGCAATCATGGAGACGACCGAGATATGTGTGTCGGCAGAGAACATGGAGATAGACAGTGAGATCACATCAGAAAAAGTAACACCGTTATGGGCGCAACCCATATTTTCTTACCTAAAAGACGCGATGTTGCCGAGTAATGAAGTATTAGCTAGACAAACCGTAAGAAGAGCAAAAGCTTATACAATCATAAACAATGAGCTATATAAAAGAAGCGTCACAAACGTATTGCAGAAGTGCGTAAGTTCGGCAGAAGGTCAAGAAATCCTTCTAGACATACACCAAGGAGAATGTGGGAACCATGCCTCATCTCGCGCCTTAGTAGCCAAGGCATTCAGGCATGGATTTTATTGGCCAACGGCATTGAAAGAAGCAAAAGAATTAGTTAAGAAATGCAATGGATGTCAGAGATACGCAACCAGAATACATATGCCATCGGCCGAGTTAAAAACAATATCCATCACTTGGCCATTTTCAGTCCGGGGTTTAGATATGGTGGGACCATTCAAGCCGGCACGAGTAGGAATGACCCACATATTGGTTATGGTGGACAAGTTCACAAAATGGATTGAAGTAAAACCGATTAAAAAGTGTGATGGACCCACAGCAGTGAAATTTCTCAAGGATATCATCTTAAGATATGGGTACCCGCACAGTATTATTACGAACAATGGCACAAACTTTGCAGAAGGAGCCTTCGCTAGATTTTGCCGAGAGAAGCACATAAGACTAGATATTGCTTATGTGGCTCACCCAGCATCCAATGGGCAAGTGGAAAGGTCTAATGGACTGGTGCTATCAGGAATAAAACCACGGCTTGTCGAACCATTGCAAAGGTCGGCAGGATGTTGGATCGAAGAAATCCCAGCCGTAGTATGGAGCCTCCGGACTACTCCGAATAGATCAACAGGCTACACACCATTCTTTCTGGTGTACGGGGCAGAGGCCGTACTTCCAGCCGACATAATATATGACTCACCAAGAGTTGCGCAGTACACAACCTCAGAGACAAATGAGATAGCTCGACAAGATGCCGTAGATCTGCTGGAAGAAGCCAGAGAGTTGACATTACCATGATCAGCTATTTATCAACAGAACTTGCGGCGATATCACAGCAAGAAAGTGAATCCAAGAGTATTCAAAGAAGCAGATTTGGTCCTCGACTCGTACGCACGCGGCAGCATGCACAAGTTGTCGCCCCCATGGGAGGGATCATTTATTGTGAGCAAAGCGTTGCATAACGACGCCTATTATCTAATCGACGCTCAGTCCCCCGGAGGGAGCAAGGCAGACAAAGCTGGCGAAGAAACGAAGCGTCCATGGAATGTGGCTTTACTTCGGCCATTCTACTCGTAGCATTATATCTCAAATTCAAGATCCAATGATGTATCTGAACCTCGGCGCCCAGAGAAGTGACTCGGGGACTGCCATATTTTATATCTATTTCGTGTTATGTATTTGAACCTCGGCGCCCAGAGCAGTGACTCAGGGACTGCCATATGTTATATCTATTTTGTGTTATGTATTTGAACCTCGGCGCCCGGAGCAGTAACTCGGGACTGCCATATGCTATATCTATTTCGTGTTATGTATTCGAACCTCGGCGCCCAGAGCAGGGACTCGGGGACTGCCATGTGTTATATCAATTTCATATTAATATCTAAACCTCGGCATCCAAAGCAGCGACTCGGGGACTACCGTATGCTACCTCAATCTTATGCTGAGCGCACCCGTGTTAGTCTCATACTACCTCTGAAATTTGATTTACATATCGGAAGTTTCGCACAATAAACAAATAATCCAGCGATTACCATATATTGTCACAACGAAATAGTCAATCCCTGTTCAGAACATATCAATATTATATGATATGCAGAGCTCACGCCTGGATAAATCATAAAAGATAAAGGCGAAAGTAAATCCTAAAAGGTCAGGGAATAAAGGGCCAAAAAAATAAGAATTCGGGCGGACACCCACTTAACCAAATGGTAACAACTACAAGAGTATATATCACAGCAGTACACAGCAAAAGGAGTTTGAATCATACAGAGAGTGGACAAATGCTTCGCCTACATCATACGCCCGGCATACCAGGGATCAGAAATAACTTAGGCGTTGTTCGTTGGGGAGGCAGCGACTTGGTCAGGTGCGGGGCACTCCGACGTAGGAAGAACTTCGGCTGAGGTTGCCTCGCCCTCCGCGGACCCAGGTGCAACTTCAGCGGAAGCCCGAGGTTGCTCAGGAGCATCAGTCCGAGCGGTAGAATGCCCGGTACCTTTGGAGGAGGACCGCGCATCGCCGTTGCTGTCTGAGCTTGAACTGGAGCTGTCAGATGTGGCCGAGTCATCCTCACCTTCCCCTTGCTCAGCCGAGTTATTATCCGAGGCGTCCTCAACTACAACCTCCTCATCCGGTGCAGGAGAAAACTCGGCCCTTCATTCCAAGTATGCACGTCGGCATACTCGGCGAGTTGGAAGCGCGAGCTTCTTAAGAGCAACAAAAGTGGGATCCTCAACCCAGCAGGAACCGGTCTTAAGTTTCTTAGGATGTCAAGAGAGTTGTCTTCATACCATGAAATGATAATGTGAGGGCCATATCGGCACCAAAGACGCCATGATGGATTCCTCAAAGAATCGCCTCTCGGATGCCATTAGCCTTTTCACCAATAACTTGAATTCATTGATATCGAGTCCCGAGGTATTCGCGGAGCACATGGTAAGCTGGGATGGCTTGCACCAAGTCCGGCCCATAATTTTCATCGGACCAAGCTGCGGCTGTGGCAACCAAGTAATCCTCCATTGAATATTCCGAATCAACGGTAGCAGGTTCACCTCGGCGCACGCGAGCTGCAAGGACCGCTTTAGAACTCACGGGCTTGGCCTCGGGGAAATGATCTGCGCAAAGCATGAACGTGTCAGATGGTAGCGCGAACAAAAAAGAAAAATATAATTCGGCCATGCCAAGTAGCTTACGATGAATGTAGCTCATCATTATCTGAAGGTCTTTGGCCCAATCGACCTTACTCTTCTCAAAACGAGCAATTTCCTCGCTCAAACCCTGGGTTTTAAGTTCGTCAGCCTCGAGGAGTTCTTTGTTCTTCTGCAGCTCCAAAGTCATCCGATTCTTCTCCTCGGAAAATTCTTGGTCGACCTTTTCTAGTTCGGATTTCTGAGAGATCTTGAGGGTATCCACCTCGCATCGCAGGCGAGCTATTTCATCATCTTTTTCTTGTAGTCGCGCCGAATGAATAGCGTTTTGTTCTAAAAAATGCAACATCACGTCAGGCATGGGCATGCAATCTTGATGTGACACTGCAAAGTTTTGCAACTCGGCTTTACCAGAGCCAAACGCAATAAGGAAACTTAGCATATATATTAAAAGGGAGAAGGTGTAAAATAGAAAGGAAACTAACCTTCCAGGCTCTTGACCTTCTTCTCAAGGCGAATATTGAAGTTATTAATGTTACCTATTCACCAAGAAGTAAGCCGGCATTCCGTGGACAAATACATGAGAACGTTGGAAATAAGGAAAAGGAACTATCGACATACCAGCTTTCTTCACCACTGGAAGAACTTTCTCGTACTTTTCTTCCAGCTTGCGGTGCGAAAAAAGCAACCTCTGGAATTCGGCGGTCCGCCGGTCATGTGCAACCTGAGCAATGAGGCAAAATGATAAATAGACAGTAAAAGCTAAATTAGATCCGAATCAAGCAGAGCTTAATTCGGCTCTAGGTAGCTGGATATTCAAAGCTAAACCAGATCCGAGTCAAGCAGGACTTAACTCAGATCTAGGTGGCTGGATATTCAAAGCTAAATTAGATCTGAATCAAGCAGAGCTTAATTCGGCTCTAGGTGGATGGATATTCAAAGCTAAACCAGATCCGAGTCAAGCAGGACTTAACTCAGATCAAAGTGGCTGGATATTCAAAGCTAAATTAGATCCGAATCAAGCAGAACTTAGTTCGGATCTAGGTGGCTGGATATTCAAAGCTTTATCAGATCCGAGTCACGCAGGACTTAGCTCAGATCTAGGTGGCTGGATATTCAAAGCTGACTCAGATCCGAATCAAACAGAACTTAGTTCGGATCTAGGTGGCTGGATATTCAAAGCGAAAGCACATCCGAGTCAAGTAAAACTTAACTCGGATCTAGATGGCCGGATTAACGAACCCTAGAAATAAAATTAAGTCAAAGATCATTAAACTTCCAAGTATATAACAAGTTATTTCCTTGCAAGTTTCGGGGACTAGAGCATATAGTAACATCTGAGGAATAATTTAAAACTCAGAGAAACAGTAATTACCTCATTCATCTTGTTGGTATCAACGATGAACTTGGCAGCATGGTCAAACGGCTGATGTCGGAAATGAAAGGGCTGATTCATAGGATTACCCTCAAACCGATCGGAGCGTTCCAATTATTGGCATACTCCACCCGGCGCTCAGGCTGTTCCCAGGCTGTCAGAGTTAAGACCTTACCCGACAGGCTGTTCGACCACGGCGGTCGCAGGCTCTTATGAAGAGCAAGCTGGGTGCCTGAGGCAACAGGGGACTTTAGTAGGCGCACTCCCTTAAGACGTCGGCAATACTGGTGAGAAGAGCCGACAAGACCTTTCGAAGAGGAAGTCTTGGCGGCAACTTTCTCGCCTTAGAGGAGGCATCAGCAGGAAGTAGCGCCTCGGAAGTAGGGACGGCGTCTTTAGGGCGAAGGGGTTATGGTCGCAGAGCGCCGAGATAACACCTTTCGGCGAGGTAGAAATAGCTGAAACTGCGAGTAGATAGAGGCTCGATGTAGCTAGGACCCATAGAAGGCGGCGGGTTCGGCGAAAACCGGAGGCAGTTCGAATCAGGTCAATGGAAGGGTCTCGGGCACATCGCGACGAAGAGGCGTGACGGGCTGGAGGAGAAGCAGGACGAATAGGACTAGGAATCCTGGTATCATCAGCAGGAGGAGGAGACGGCGGCCGAATCGGGCGACTAGTCATACTAGGACCGCCGGGTTTAACAGAAAGAGGAAGAATCGTCAGTATGAAAAACAGAAAGAGAGAAACAAGAAATATAAGCAAAAGGAACTTACCCGGCGACCCCAGGCATAGTCTTGCGCCTGGGAGGGTTCGGAGCGGATTTCTTCATTCGTTTCTTGGGAACCGCCTCCGAGGCACTAGCAAGAGCCCCGCGTTTCCCCGAGGTAACGGGGGGTCGAGAAGCAATAGGCTCGGCGTCGTGAACCTGACCGGCCGGATTAGCTGGGAAAGTAGAAGCCGGAAATGCATAAGAAATAGGCATGGCGGCAACTACCTCAAGAATTTGGACCTCGTCCGAATCACCTTCCTCCTCGTGCGCCGAAGTCTTGCCACGAGCTCGAGCCGGGGCAGGATCCGACTTAGGGACGAACTCCTCGGAGTCCGCACCCGATATCAAGGTACTCATCCATGGGCCAAGGGAAGCAGAACCCGCGTCCTCGTTTTACGCTTCTGCGAACCTCTGCAAGACGAGGAAAAGAAAGTTAGATAAACCCGTTACAAAAACAATGGAATAGCGAGGCGTTGTTCATTAAGCTCACCTCGGGAGGCGGATGATCGCGGGTGAGCAGTTTTAATCCCCAAGCCCAATCCTCGGGCATCTGTCTTAAAGATAGCTCGACGCTTATAGATAAGGTAGTTGTCCAGCTCCAGTCGAGACTCGATTAGGGTCAAGGGACCACTCATGTAGCAGCTTGGGAGTCCGCTTCGAATGGGCGAATCCGACTCTTGAAAGTAGCCATCAGGTCTTCGCCGCATAACCCGGCCCGGATCAATTCTTTAAGCCGAATCTCGAAGGCCTCGGCCAAGGCATGAGTTTTCCTCGGATTGTAGAGCAAGTTCACTTTAGAAGTCGGGCCAATTGAGAATGCAGGGAGACGAATCTTGTCCTCTGCCCCTCTGTTCTTGACATAAAAGAATGATTTGTGCCACTTCTTGCACGACTCCAACCCGGTGACACGAGGAAACACGGACTTCCTCCGAGGTGTAATAGATGCTGCCCCACATTGGGTAAGCAACTTCTCGGAGGGATGTAGAGATTTGTCAGGAACTACGTTGGAGCGAATCTGGAAGAACTTCGACCAGACATGCCTTGTGACCACGGGCGAAGTATCCCTCCGATGCGGAGATGAAAGCAGAAAGAGAAGCAATAGCGTTCGCAGGAAGATGATGCGGCTGAAGGTCGAAGTAGTCGAGGAATTCTCTAGCGAAATCGCTAAGAGGGAGACCGAAGCCACGCGCGAAGTGCGACATAAAAACCACATACTCTCCCTCCCTAACATCCGAAGAGGATTCGCTGCCGGGTAAACGACAAGAAACCTCGGCGGGAATTCTTCGAGTCCGGATGAGCCACTCGATCTCACGACGTGTGACAGAAGAGCCCTGCCACGAGCCTCGCTCGGGCCCGGAGCCAGCGTCGTCGTCCTCAACCAGAGCGCCGCTAAACGAACTAGACATATGTGCGCCGGAAAGTTCGCCGGAGGAAAAACTGGCGGCGGAGGGGAGTTTAGAGCTGCAAGGCCCCGTCGGGACTTTGCACGAGAACAATGGCGAAGAACCAGAGGAACCGTCGCACGAGCACGAAATTGAAACAGATGAGTCTAGGGAAAATCTAGGCAATACGACCGGAGAGGACTCACCGTGACGAAAAGCCGGAGAGCGCAGCGAAAGTGAGCGTAAGCGTGGCGGAGTCTTCACCGACGGAGGCTCTGGCAAGCGCGCGGCGGCGGAGCTGCGAGAGGACGCGCCGGCGGAAGGAAGGAGGAGGAGGCGAGCGAGAGGGAAAGTAAATTCCCCAAACGTCCCCCCTCTTTATAATCGAGCCACGAACAAGGTAGTGGGATCGTGGGTGTAGTTGACCAGTGTAGATCGTGGGTGCGGCACGAGCATACGATAAGTAGAGCCACACCAACGGCACACAGAAGGAAAAGCGTTACGATCCCCAAGGGAACGACACCGGCGTCGCAGCGGTGCGCAGCAGTACAAAGTTAAGCAGCATGTCGTGAGTCTTGTAGAGACCAAAAACTAGAAGAATGATGATGGGGTGACACGTAGGACATGGCGTGAGGGAAGGAACGAGAAACCTCGGATGAAGAAGATATAACTTTCGAAATAAAACTGAAAAATATAATGAAGCGTCGACCGGCGAAGCTATCGGCGGGCCACACCTTCGGGACTAATGTCGGGGTTGACCTCGGGTAGGTGCAGGGGACGGGGAAAGACAGAGGTACAATCCCGTCTAGTTTCGAAGTTACGGTCTAGGTTGGCGAATCATGAATATGTCGGCCGAGTGCAGGCGAAGCCCTTGTATGTGTATCTAGCAGTTACCCGGCCGAGTTACTACGAGGGTCGGCCGGGTTAGCCCGAGTGATCTCGATGCAGGTAAAGGACAAGCCGAGTTACGCAATGTAAGGTAAGGCCGAGTGATACGAAGCTTGCAGGAGAAGGAGAAACCCAAGGTCAAACTATAGCTGCAGGCTAGAAGGAATCAGAGCGGAGCCAAGCACAAGAGACAAAGATGCAGAGCGTCAGAGGGGCAGAAGGAGGTCACGGAGGTGACAGTCACTAGTGCACACGTACCCCTCTAACACCGGTTTGGAGGACCCTCTAACAGCGGTTCCACAACCGCTGTTGAGGGTTCGGTTGATGAGGGGCCTTTAACACCGGTTCCTATCTGAACCGGTGTTAAAGGGTGGCGCCGATAGGGCTGCCGCAGCCTCAGCCCCTTTAACACCGGTTCGTGTCAGGAACCGGTGTTAAGAATCTTCTGCAGCAGATTTGAACCGTTTCTGCCGCGGCAGAACTCGCCAGGCAGAAAGCGCCTAAATTCTGCATTTCTCTGCCCGTTAAGGCGTATTTCTGGGAGGGGAGAGAGGAAATCGATCGGGAGTATACTTATAAATCGTCATCGGTACATACGGTACATGAATAATTAAGCAACTATTATTATACACAAACATCGCCATCGGCATACATATCATCGGCACATACATCGGCATACATCTACATCGCGGAGGTGGATATCTAAAGAGTTCTCCATGAGCGTGGTGACCTCATCAAGTATGAACCCCGCCAATTCCTCTTGAATGGCTCGTATGCGTTCAAATGGTAGGAGTTGGTCCGCATCCGTTCGATCTGAATATATATGAAGAATGGACCGTCAATATATATATAAGAATAAAACTCAACACAATTGATGGTAATAAAATAATGTTGTGGACTTTGTTTACTTACTCTAAGTTGTTCTAGTGCGCTTGGCTGTCGCACATATCGTGTTGAATGAATTCGCAAACATAGTACCCACATAAGTTATTGCCGTGTCCTTGATGCGCACTTACGAGAATAGAGAGTTCAATCAAAATAATAATCAATAAAGCATGATATAATGGAATTGGAAGCTAGCTAGTATTACTTACATTTTGGTCTACAAATTTTAGTTCTTGACCATTCACCCACGGCCCTGTGAACATTTTCAAACCCTGTCGACAAAGAAAATGGATAAAGAGTAATTAATTACTTATTGTCACGAAAGTTGCCGATCTAGTGCGATAATATGATTGAAATTACCTCTGGAGCATCTCTCTAAAGTTTGCCCATAGCTCTTTTTCTTTTAAACGAGTCCATGACAAGGACTTTTCCTGAGTCGGGTTGAATGACTAGCGAATAAAGTGGAACCTCGCATACGCATAACTCATCATCGATTACACTTAACATCGAGTAAAGAAGCAGAATGTGTACAAGAGAGAGGGTAGATACTCACGAAGTTGTAAGGCAATAGTATTTCCCTTTTGGTTTGTTGTCTCGATAAAGACTTTAGTAAGTAATCTTACATTTGCGGGTTTTCTCTTACCACTTCTTCATGAACTCTATTTGGGTCAACGAACCCAATGTCAAAAGACCTCCTTTCACGCATTCCATAACCTTTTTCCTGCATAATAGTATATACATATATGGTGAGCATATATATATACATGCAATTAATGAAGTGAATGAGTTGAGATAAAAATTACAGAAATAGTACTTACACACAATAAAGGCTGATGGCAGCTTTGTCGAGTTCCTTCTGATTGAATAGAAAATGCAAGTCTTGAATGTTGAAGTCGATCGCGTCGTCTCCTCACAAGAAAATCTCATCTCTTATATGCGCCGTGATCCATTCTTCTTTTCTCGTCTTGCAGAAATGAAGGTACCACTTGTGCAATTTTCGCATCTTTGTTGGTAGATTTTTGAGCTCCTCTTTCTTGACTAGATTCTTCCCATACTTCCATGGCTGTATGGGGTTGACATCGCATTTGGGCAAGTTGTCTCCCATGATGTTCAAGTATGCAATGTAAGTCATCCCCATCTCATTGGCCTTTCTTTGTAGCTCTGCCTCGTAATCATCTACGGGAGGAGCGTCCCGTTTGTCAAACATTTGGAGCGGGGCGCATGATTGGTTTTTCCTACTCTCCGAGCATGGGAACTGTTTTGTGGTGCCTCACATCGCTACTTTCAGTCTCCCTATGGCGCCTTGCATCCGCCTTCAAAATCTGGCGCTCGTAGTCCGGCACAAGTGGGGTTTCAGGTTTCAAAGATTTTTGTAAAACTTCTCCACCACCGCCGGATCTATTTTCTCCTTTGGCTCGGCCCGTCTAGGTGCAAAGAATTTCTTGACCTGTTCTTCCGAGATCCTATTGGTCTCCTCGTCGCTGCGATTCCACGGTAAAACCGGCAATGGCTTGGCGGAAGGCTGCGGGCGTAGTTTTGAACTCTTTGGCGTCGGTTTCTGCGGATTTCTTTGTGGCGGTGCTCTTGATGCTCCTCGTGGCGTGCTCTTCCTTCTGTTGAGGAGATGGCTGAAGCAGAGATGGTGACGGCCGGAGATGGCTGCCAGAGAGATGGTAATGCGGCCGGAGATGGCTGCCGCCAGAGATGGTGACGGGCGGAGATGGCTGCCAGCAGAGATGGTGACGGGCGAGATGGCTGCAGCAGAGATGGTCAAGCGGCTCGTATCACCGCAGCTGCGGAGGCAGCGGGGTGCAGTGACCTCCAATTTGGAAGCACAATGTGTTCCTTCTTCCAAAGAATGGTTGTTTTCACTGCAAATTTGAGTTGAGTTTCCCTTCACGTAGCATGGTCAAGCTGTGCTTCCTCATATTCCTTCACAACCTCATCCACCCGACAATAGCATAGCCATCGGAATCGGTCGGCGTGGTAAGTTCCACCAGCTACAGGAGGTAAGGCATAGCCGATGACCACCTTAATGGATAAGCCCATTAATCTCACATGCAGCTCAGCGTGTTCGCTCTCCGTGATCTCATCAGCGGGTATCGAGGACCCGTCATTTCAAGCGTTGGCTGCACGTTCTCCGTGGAAGCCACCCTGCTTTTCAGCGATGCGGCGCGGGCAGCTTCTGCGAGCTCTTCATGCCTGAGATGGGCCGGTAGATGGCTCTGTTGTGCATTCACTTGCGTCTGCAGCCGCAAGTGCATGTTCTATCTGTGTCATCCGATCATCGCTCTTTTTCTTTTCTGCCGCCATCTGTGAAGAGTCGCTCCGATTGCAAACCCATCCTTCCACGTCATACCCCACGTGCCTCGTGCATGTCCGGTGTTCTTTTTACCGATGGCGCGTGTGAGCTGGTCATTCTCTGTCGGGATGGAAGGTCCGGATGTTTCCTCGTATGCGTGATGAGTTCGTGTGGGTTTGGCAAGGATGGTTGGGAAGATACACAATCTGTTTACGGGTCCAACCTTGCCCGATTCCGTAGAACCAAGTCTTTGCACGTAGGTCCCACCCATCTGCAGGGTGTGGTCCCTCTCTCGCGAGGCCTCTCAGCTTCCTCCCACTTAGGCCTCGAGATATGTAGCCACTGACCCGTCCTCGTGATATTCCTTCTTGGGGCATTAAGCGTATTGGTTTCGACCTCTTTTAGCTATAGCACTTTCTTTATATGTCTTAAATTCGCCGTTGAGGTCTTATCTTAGCATAATATCGTCTTGAAATTTGGAGTCTACGGCTTTGACAAATTTGTTCAATTTTGTCTTCCGATTCGGAAAGCATCAGCCATCTTCTTTAGAGTCCACTCTTTGACCTTGTTCTCTATAACGGTTGTTTTCATCCTCCTCTGGCGGAAGGTGAAATTTACCAACAACGAATTCCAAAGCGTTTCTTTGGATCTCATCGACAAAGGTAAATCGCCCTTCTTTGGCTTATTCAATTTTCAATTGTGATTGGGATTTGGTCCCTAACAAGAACTCGACTGACGTATAAATTTGTCTGCGGCCTTCTTGGGCTCCATCGGCCTGCCATCAACACGGGCCCGATCGTGAACTTTGCACGATCTTTCAACGGCTCGCGCCTCGCTCTTTTTCGTAGAAGAAGATGGTTCTGGCTGGTCGATCCAGAGGGCTAAAAAGAAGAAAAGCGTTAATTAATACATGTAGAAGAAGATTGTTGGTGGAGTTCAGGTGAGGCTTAATCAATGCATATACCTCGCCGGACTTTGTAACCATTAAATTGCGTTCACCGAGTCTTCATCTTCTCCATGACTAGTACTTGAGCTGTTCGTCATGTCCCTCCAAGTTCAGATATTGTGAGGTGTCCTCATCAATAATGTTCTCCATTATTTCTTCTTCTTCAAGGTTTCTACTAAGTGGATCCATAGTTTCTAAAACAATAATATTATCAGAAATATCAGTAATACATCTATTGAAATGCTCAAGCAAGGACGATGATATGACAGGTTAAAAGTATTGAAATGTAACCCTAATCCATGCTTGGTCATTTCAAACCCTAATTCGGAGAAACCCCGGACTCATATGAGAGGGTACATTTACTTCTGCTAATTAACTTGTCATCAAAGTTGATTAACATAGCATGGTTATTATAATGCTATATTGACAACGAGAGGTGGCGGCGCTAGGGCGGGGCCGGGGGGCGTGGGGGTGTGCGTTCGAACCAGCACGACGTGATGGTCTACCTAACATGGGCTTCACACCCTCGACGTGTGTGTAGGCTCAGCGAGGACATAGGAGGTCAGGGTCGATGGCATAATGGTGGCGGTGGTCGTCGTGGCACAAAATATACACATGCATATACAATACACATACAATACAAATCCTTTGAATCAAACATGCATAATTTCCTAGGATTTCCTATAGGATTTAATCCTAAATTTCCTATAGGATTTAATCCTACAAATTTCCTATACAAATCCTTTGAATCAAACATGCCCTTACTTATATCCAGCAGGATGGCGGCGGCGGCGGCGGCATGTGTGGCGAGGGCGACGGCAGGAACGGATCTGGCGGTCTCGTCGAGGCGGCGTGCTAAGCGGCGTTAGGCGTGGCCTATGAGCTCCGGAGCGTGGCGAGACGCTCCTGCAGGGGAAGAGGAGGTGGTCGGTTAGGGTTTAGGCGTGGCCTATTATAATATCTTTGCTATAAGCTATTTTATTTTTACTCCACATGCTTCTAATTCACATGTGCAAGGATTAAGGCCTAGATCTTAGGAGTCGCGATGAGCCGGGCGGTTCGAGGAGGCGCCGCCATGGCCGGGCAGCGGAGCTCACCCAAAGCACGACCAAGGAAGGCGGGCCTGGGGCGGAGCTATGCACCTGATTCGGGCCCCAGCCCAAAATTTTTCCTAATATCCTTCATATTTGACAAATTTTGGGTAAAATAACGATATTTGGCCCATTTGCCCCCAATAGTGGCCCAAAGTGTCTCCTTGGCCCATTGCCCCCCAATTGGTTGGCCCAAGCTCCGCCAAAGGAGTGGGAGGGCCTTGGAACAAGGGGGGCGGCCACGCGGCAGTCGACGGTCGCGGACATGGCGGCCTTCGCGGGGCGGGGAAGGAGAGGGCAGGTCGGTTGAGGCGGGTCCCTGCCGGAGTGCTAGATGTTCCGTGATGGAGTTCTTGTCGAGCTTCTTGGACAACCGACTGGTGCGGTCTTGGCGTCGCGCCCGTGGTCTTGTGGGGTCCTATAGAATCAGCCTTGGCGTTCGGAAAAGTCGATCTTGGTGGGTTGTCCTCTAGTTGGGTTTCGGAGGCAAGGCATGAGGCCGAGGACGGCGAGTCGCGAGCGACGCGCCAGATAGGGCTCGGCGGAGGTGGCGTGGACTCGAGCGACGGAGAGGGTCGCGACCGACGACCGCCGCGGGGCCTTGAAGCAGACTGGCGGCGGACGACGCCGGGCGAGGAGGTCGCGGGTCGGGGACCTCGGCGACGGGACGCGGACCCAAGGCGGCTCGGGCGGGCGGCGGCTGAGCTTAGCGATCTGGCGCTGCACTGGCGGCGCGAGGCAGGCGGCGAAGGCGTGGCGGCGTGCAACCCAAGCGGCGGAGGAGAAAGCGAGGCTGAGGCGGCCGGCGCAGCGGGCTCAGCGGCGTGCAAAGACGCGGAGGCGGGCGCGAGGGTTCTCTGGGGGAAGGAGGTCGCATGCGCGGGCGGGTCGGGCGGCTTGCCGGGCGGCGGCAGCGGAGGAGAGGGCGAGCTCGCAGCGGCTCGTGGCGACGGCGGAGGCAGTCGGGCGGTGGTGGATCTGGCGGAGAGGCGACTCAGCGGCGGAGAGGCGGCGGCGTCTGTGCGGCGAAGCGGCCGAGAGGCGAACCCTTGTCGGCGGCGGCGGCGAAGCGTCGAAGCGGCCTTTATCGATCCTGGCTGTGCGTCAGGGAGGAATAAGGAGGAGGTGAAATAAATACCCCCCTAACACCGGTTCGTGGCTGGAACCGGTGTTAAAGCATTCAACAGCGCATTTACCCCTTTAACACGGTTCCGACCACGAACCGGTGTTAAAGAAATGCTCTTTTAACACCGGTTCCAACCGCAGGCTGTAAGGGGTACAAGAAGTTATTTCTTTAAACACCGGTTCGTATCGAACCGTGTTAAAGAAACATTTAATTCAGGGCTTTTTAATTCAGGGGCTTTTTTAATTCAGGGGCTTTTTTAATTCAAAATATGAATAATATATCATAATTTTCAGAAAAATAATATCTATCCATTCATGTAAATCATTTTATATTTACTTTACATGAAATTTTTTAAAATAAATAAACACTTATTTCATGCATTAAAGGGCTTTTTAATTCAAAAATATGATATGAATTTAGAAAATTCATATCTTTTTCATTTCAACTCAAAAAATATGAATAATATATCATAATTTTCAGAAAAATAATATCTATCCATTCATGTAAATGATTTTTATATTTACTTGACATGAAATTTTTTAAAATAAATAAACACTTATTTCATGCATTAAAGGGGCTTTTTTAATTCAAAAAATATGATATGAATTTAGAAAATTCATATCTTTTTCATTTCAACTCAGAAAAATATGAATAATATATCATAATTTTCATAAAAATAATATCTATCCATTCATGTAAATGATTTTTATATTTACTTTACATGAAATTTTCTAAAATAAATAAACACTTATTTCATGCATTAAAGGTGCTTTTTTAAGATATATAAAAGAACTAAAAATTAAGATACATGGCCAGATTAAGTAACAATCGGTTAACTGGAACTGAAAATTAAGATACATAAAGAACTGAAAATCAAGATACATGGCCGATTAAGTAACAATCGGAACTTGTTTCGAATGTTGGAGTGATTTAGTCATGCTCCTGCCTACACCTGTAATACTACGCCCGTAGTAAATCGTACTACTTGCCGCCGTCATCATCGTCGTCGGGGTCGTAATTGAACCTCTGGAGAATGCAGCGTGCTGGACTTGAGGGTAGCGCGTGGTGGACTTGAGGGTAGCGCGGGGGTTAGAGTCGGCGGCGTGTCATAGGCCATGACGCTCGGAGAGTCCGACCGCGCCACCATAGCCGACGGCCGGCCTCGTTGAAGTTAGGAGGAGGTGGGCCGTCCTCCTCGTGCTGGCGGCGCCCTCATGCCGATCCACGAAGAAGGCTTCCCAAGTAGAGAAATAGTCGGGATGCCATCCGGGATTCCTCCGCTGCTCGGCGTGAGCTCGGTAGTAGTGGTTCGTGATGGCCATCCGCGCGCCACACCTAGAGGGACAGGAGGAACCCGGCACACCTCCGCTCGGCATCCAAAGCGAGGACACGATGGCCAGGCGGGGTAGTTCGGCGCAGCGCCTCCGCCTCCAGGGGTTAGTGCTACGGTGGAAGCCATGGGAAAGAGTGATGAGGTTGCAGATATGAGTCTAGAGATGTGCAATGACAATGGAGGCCAACCCCTACATATATATATATAGTGAACTAAGCGGGAAGAAGCTGGAGGGAAGAACTGGAGGGAAGAACTGGCGGGAAGAAAAATGGCGGGAAGAAGAACTGGCGGGAAGAAAAATGGCGGGAAGAAAAATGGCGGGAAGAAAAATGGCGGGAAAAAATGGCTGGATGAACCTTTAGTCCCGGTTGGAGACACCAACCGGGACTAAAGATGAACCTTTAGTCCCGGTTGGAGACACCAACCGACAAAACAGTCGACACTAATAATAGAGGTGAGTGCATGTCGACATTATGTCGTATGGCGTGTACCTTGTCCCGGATGGTGTCACCAACGGGACTAAAGATGAATTTAGTCCCGGTTGGAGACACCAACCGACTAATAATAGGGTGAGTGTCGACATTATTTTGTAAGTGTCAACACTATGTCGAGCTGCTTGTACTATAAATAGGCATCCTTGTGAGTCCATCCTCGGCCAGTTTGAGGGGACACCACTACGGCCAGTTTCGGGGAGATGCCGACGGAGCCGATCCTCCGGCATCTCCGGAAATGGTCATAGAGGCACTCCTAATATGTGAAATTAGTTAGCTCCTGGTGTATTGATCTAGTTAGACAAGTTACAAAGCTGCAAGATGGTTTTCGAGCGGGGACACCACTACGGCCAGTTCGGAGATGCCGACGGGCCCGTCCTCCGGCATCTCCGAGAAACTGGTCATAGAGGCACTCCTAATATGTGACCGCAAGCGTTTGGAGATCAGATCTTAATGGTAAAATGCGATTCGACAACTTCTTCTCATACTCCCGGTCCATCCACAAAACATGACTAACACTCAAGACATGTATTAAAAACATGAACTAGAGTTACATAATATGAGCATGAACTTCTTGGCATATGCCCTTCCTTATGATCGCTTGAGTAACCATGGAGCATCTTCTTTACTTAACGGAATGCTTGGGTCAGTTTGCCTTTGTGAAGGGCGGAATTTCATCAAACTTATTATAATCTTGACATGTCATCTTGTCCTCGATTCCCACGATGTTTCTTTTCCTGAAAGAACTATGTGACGCTTTAGCTCATCATATGATGTATTCGTTTGCATATTTTTTCTTTTTTTGGTGCGGAGGACATGTCCTTCACATAGAAAACTGAGCCACATCATTGGCTAGGGCAGAATGGTTCGTCTAAGTTCTTCATAAGATTGTTGAGATCCACCGTTGTCATTCCGTACTTCTTGTCTACCTCAACCCCTCCTCCTGTTAGCTTGACCCATTTGCATCGAAACAAGGGGACCTTAAAATTAGGTCCATAGTCAAGTTCCCATATCTCCTCTATGAACCCATAACGTGGTCTTTTGCCCATTGTCTTCTGCTGCATCGAGCGGACACCCACTTTTGGTTGGTGCTCTTTTATCTTGGCCTATCGTGTAAAATGTATTCCCATTTATCTCGTACCCTTGGAAAGTACATACAGTCGAAGGCGGTGTCACAGCCAACAAGTACAGTGATCCCCAATAGTGGTGTTATTCGTGAGAAGTCTTTGCAACCCCATAAAACTTCGCCATGTGTTCACTTATAATCCATTCATCGAGGCCCCGGGTGTTTGAGGTATTAAATTCTTGTGTTCATTGATATACGGGCAACCAAGATAGATCTTTGTAAAACCGTGTAGTGTGCTTGATTGAGAGAATGCCGTCCCTACATATCATTGCTTTACATCCTAGGGTGCCTTTTCCACGTCTCCCCTCATGTCGTGATTACGGAACACCAATCGCCTTAAGGTCAGAATAAAATCAACACGAACTCAATGACCTCCTCTGTTACATAGCCCTTGGAGATGCTTCCTTACGGCCTAGCGGTTATGAACATATTTCTTTAAGACTCCATGTACCTCTCAAAGGGGAACATATTGTGTAGAAATACAGGACCGAGAATGGCAATCTCTTCTACTAGGTGAACCAGAGATGCGTCATAATATTGAAGAAGGATGGTGGGAACACCAACTCAAAGTGACAAGACATTGGGCCACATCTGTTTGTAACCCTGGTAGGCTTTGGATCGATTACCTTCGAGATATTGCATTGAGGAATGCACATAGCTTCACAATGGGTACTCGAACATTTTCGTAGAAGCCCCTCAATGCAATCGGAAGCAATTGTGTCATAATCACGTGGCGATCATGAGACTTCAGTTTTGGAATTTTTTCTACGCCATATTTATTATTCCCTTTATATTCGACGAAGCGACGGGACCTTGATATCTTTCGACATTCAAAAAGATTTCCTTCTGCTTTGGTAAGAGCGTAGGCGGGGAGTTAAGTGGCATCGTTTACCCTTCTCGTTCTCGGGATGCATAGGCTCTTGAGGCCTTCGGGCGTTCTTGGTCTTGTCGTGCTTCGTGTATCTTTTGTCTTCCCATACACTCCTAGAAAGCCTAGCAGGTTCACGCAAACATTCTTCGTCACGTGCATCACGTCGATTGAAGAGCGGACCTCTAAGACTTTCCAATAGGGTAGGTCCCAAAATATAGATTGCTTCTTCCACATGGCGCGTGTCCGCATCGTCATTCGGAACAGATAGACTGCCGGGACCTTTTCCAAAGATTACTTCTAGGTCCTTGACCATACCAAATACCTCCTCACGATGCGGAGGAGGCTTCCTCGGGTTACGCCAGACGTTTGAAATGCTTGCCTTTCTTTCTTCTTGGATGCGAGTTCGGAAGAAATCGGCGATACCCTAGGTACACAACCTTCTTACATTTATCCAAATATACACTTTCAGTATCATCTAAACAGTGTGTGCATGCATTGTATCCCTTGTTTATCCGCCTGAAATGTTACTAAGCAGGCCAATCATTGATGGTTCTGAAAAGCAATGCTCGTAGGTCAAATGGCTCCCTTTGTGCTCATCCCACATACATTACCTGGTTTGGCCCACAGCTGTAAAGTTCTTCAACTAATGGCCTTAGGTACACATCAATGTCGTTGCGGGTTGCCTCGGGCCTTGGATGAGCACGGCATCATAATGAACTTCCTCTTCATACACAACCAAGGAGGAAGGTTATAGATACATAGGGTCACGTGCCAGGTGCTGTATGCAGCTCTGCTCACCAAAAGGATTCATGCCGTCAAATTACTTAGACCAAACCTTAAGTTCCTTGCGTCACGTGCAAAGTCCGGTACTCTCGCCGACTTTTCTCCACTTTGTGACCCATCAGCGGGTGTCTCAACATCGCGTCTTTCTTACGGTCTTCAATGTGCCATCGCAACAACTTGGCATGCTCTTTATTTCGAAGAGACGTTTTAACCGTGGTATTATAGGAGCATACCACATAACCTTGGCGGGAACCTTCTTCCTAGGGGCCTGCGCCCTCAACATCGCCAGGATCGTCTCGTCGATCTTATACCATGATGCAGTGCATACCGGCATGCATCCAAATTCTCGTACTTCTCACGCGGTAGAGGATGCATCATTAATGCAGGCATGTATCTTACGCACGTCTAATCCTAGAGGCGAGACAACCTTCTTTGCTTGGTATGTACCGTCAGCAACTCATTATTTCTTGGAAGAAGATTCTTCATTTTACCAACAACTTTGAAAATCTTGTCGGTCACACCATTCTCTGCCTTCCATTGCAGCAAATCCGATGTGGCACCTAGCTTTTGTGGCCATCTTCGCAAGTTGGATACAACAATGTTTTGTGATCCTTTAACATCTGCTCCGACTTCTCCTTCTCCTGTTCAGTTTCACATTCTTCCTTTGCATCGATAATGGCCCGACCAAGATCGTCATCGCGGGCCCATCTGCCCTCTTGATCTTCATTATCTACCCCGTTGCGGTATCATCATATTCAGGATACATATTATGATAGTTTTCATCATCCTCTTCTTCTTCGTTGTCTTCCATCACAACCCTTTTTCTCCGTGCTTGGTCCAACAATTATAGCTGGGCATGAAACCAGATCAAGCGGTGGGCGTGAATGGTTCTGTATTTGAGTAGTCTTTCTTGTTACGGTGAACACGGACAACACATAAAACCATTGTGACCACGGTTTGCATTAGCCACAACGATGAAATTTTGGAGGCCCGTAATGTACTCGGAAGTGCGGCGGTCACCGTACATCCATTGCCGATTCATCTGCATTAATATGTAGTATATATCAAAAATAATAGGGAGATGACCATTTATATATATAGTACATCAATGACACATGAAACTATAGTTGCCGACCTCGACCGAGACGGAAAGAGCAACAAGAAAGCTTATTTTGAGCTCTCGGGCATTTCACCGAACACCTCTAGTGCATATGAAAAAAACACAAACTAGCACTCTTCACACCCTCTTGCTAGGCTCCAAAATGTGAAAAAATGGAAGAGTGGGGTGTGTGTGGGCTGGGTGGTGTCTTATATAGCCCCCACCCCTTTAACACCGTTCGTGCACGAACCGGTGTTAAAAGTCTGTAACAGGTGGAGGGACCTTTAACACCGGTTCGTGGCACGAACCGGTGTTAAAGGGGGGGCTCCTTTAATGCCGCAGAGGCCACGCTGGTACGGCCCCCCCTTTAACACCGGTTCGTAGAAGAACCGGTGTTAAAGCCCATTTTCGGGATCAACAAAAGCCCGCGTTTCCACTAGTGAGTCCTGGATCCCGAGGCACGCAGGAGGGGTCCTCTGGAGCCTTGCCGTCGTTAGAAGGGCGACAGGGAAAGGAGGACGCCGAACTACTATTTTGGGACAAGCATATTCCTCGAATATGCTTGCCTCGTCAGCCCTAAGGGCACCCGAGGCACTCTTTTATAAGGGGAGGCTTGGACCCTGAGGAGGGCATCGACTCTTTGTGTACCGTTAGGCTGGTGAGATTCATCTTTTCTCCCTCTATACAGCTCGAGGAGCACTTGTAACCCAAGAGAAGAGAAATAAAGATCTTAGCCTTAACCACTTGAGGGTGGAATCCCATACTTTAATCTACCCATGGCATCTGCCGTGCCACCACCACGACACAGCTCGTCGGCGAGGAGTACAAGAAGCTCTCGGATGTGAGGAAGCAGGCCTCGTTCCTCAAGGCTGAGCTTAGTGCCATGCAAGCTCTCCTTGACAGGCTAGAGCTCATGGATAAGCTCGATTCCTCGACCAAGGACTGGAGGGACTATGTCAGGGAGATGTCCTATGACATGGAGAATTGCATCGATGACTACATCCATGATCTTGAGGGAGCCGCTGGCAAGCCTGGCTTCGTTAGGAAGATGGCTCAGCGTCTCAGAAGGTTGGGAAGGCGTCATCAGATCGCGAACAGGATTGAGGAACTCAAGGTTCTTGCGGCCGACGCAAATTCTCGGCGCGAGAGGTACAAGATCAATGATTGCATCCATTCGAGTTCTGAAGATGTAGTTGTGGATCCCCGGCTGTTGGCGATGTACACGGAGGCAGCTGGCCTCGTAGGTATTGACGAGCCAAGAGAAGAACTAGTTAGGAACTTGTCTGAAAGTGAGAAAATAATTAAGGTGGTGTCCATTGTGGGCTTCGGCGGCCTGGGCAAAACAACACTTGCCAAACAAGTGTATGATCAGATTGGAGGGCAGTTTCAGTGCAAGGCATTTGTTTCTGTTTCACAAAGGCCTGACATGGCAAGTCTTCTCAGTCATCTGCAATTGAAGCTTGGAGTGGAGGAGTATTCTCGTGCTCACCAGGTGGGACAGGGAGACATCATCGACAGTATTAGAGAATATCTCAAACATAAGAGGTACTTATTACTTCGATCTGATTTTTTATCCATTACTTAATATTATACTTCGATCTTCTTGCCTGATATTGATTTTAGTGCACTTGGCATCAGCTTGACTGATACATTTCCTATCATGGAACGAAAACAATACTTCATCTTGCTGTTGGCATAGATTAGTAATTGTCCTAACTCTAACGATGCTTGAGCAAGCAAGTTAACACCAAATCGTATGAGGTTCTTCCATCATAGTATTTATAATCAACTCAGAAACTCTAGAGTAAACAAAAACCTTTAATTACGTATTTTACGGTACAATAAAGAGCCTAGCTCAACCAGTTGGAGAGTGGATGTATAAACCCAACACCTGAGTTCAAATCTTTACGGAAGCGAATTAAGGTTCCTATTTATACTTGAGGACCAGGCTCTCTTGGTACTCATGCAATTTATCTTGAGGACAATCCCGATACTCAGTGGCGGAGCGTGACCAAAAGCGGAGGGGGGGCCAAAAAAAAAAGTTGGCCGCCAAATCAATTCTTTGCCCTGATTTTGCTGCAATATCACCCACAATATCTAGAGAACTTTTCAATCTTGAAATCATATTAATTGATTTACGGATGAATATACACAACAAGTAAATAGGAAAACTAATTTTTTGGACTGCCATATCGCGCGGCGGCAATTTTTTGGATTGCTATAAAAATCTCTATTATTTGTTGTCCATGATCTAACGATGGCCAACAGCGAATTCATGATTTACGAAATTGGCAAGATCCACCCATGGCCAGCAAGAGAAAACATCAAGAATCAGTCGATGATCCAAGCCCCGAGGTAAAGCAAAAAAAATTAACCTACTACCGTACGATTTTGGCAGTGCCGAGGACATACTTATCCTGTCATAAGAAGGCATTAAATAATCTAGCCGACTGCCAACTACTAGTACTAGTGAGCAGCGGATAAGTATAGCTGGATGAGAACCGAGACATCTTTTTTCCTTGCTGCTCTATGCTTGATTGGCAGTACAAAACAGAAAACAGAATACGTTTGGCACTTTTGGAGGGGGGGTCGGAGCCCAGGTTCGCCTCCAAGGCGCTCCGCCAGTGCCGATACTCATGCTTAATGGCTGTGTGCATCCCTAGTTGGTGCATAGGCTGGCGGGGCCCCATCCCTCTCGTTTGTCGCTTCCATGGCGGCAGCGGCTTGAGATCCGAACAGCGGCTCGGCGGATCTGTAGATGATGGCGGGTGGCGGCGGTGAGCTCTGATGGCGGCGGGTGGTGGCGAGATCTAGGGTGCCTAGATCGGTCGTCTTCGCCTCCTCGACGCCTAGGTGACGGTGAAAACTGAGCCATTGGAAGGCGATGGCGGTGTTACCACGTTGTTACCTTGATGAAGGCATCGCCGTACACCTTGTTTAGAGTTTTTTCTAAACCCTAAACATATCACATAAAGATTTCTAATTCATAAATATCCATAAATTAGTCATACAAAGTGATAGCATCATCCTAATTTGTTAAAATCACAGGTAAACACCATTTTTTTTGATCTACCAGCTAGAGCTATGCCTTTTTATAAAGAAGAAGAGAGTTGGACGGTTTAGAAGATAAACCGGCTGAAATTCAATAAAGATGCATATACACACGGGTCTGTTTAAAAGGGAAACAGAGCAAAAAAAAGACCCCAAGCGGCACAGTTTTTAGAAAAAACCGACAAAATACCATACGAGGACACACTACCTAGCTCGACTAGGTCTAGACCACCGCCAAATGACACCAGCACAATGGCAATAGCGGGCACTACAAAAAGTCCGGTCCATGTCCCCGGAGAGGAAATCAGAGCCGAAGGAAACGACTAACCTCACAGGCTTCATGCCGAGAGGCAGGCCGCAGGGAACTCAGCAAGTGGTACTCGCACAATGACAGGGCCCAAAGACGTCGACTCAACCGATATAACAAGAATCGCAAGAATGGTTCCCCCACTCCAAAAAATAACGCCTCCAAGGAGGTAACGACATCCAAAATACACAGCCGTTATCCAATCCGACAAGCCAGATTTGGGTTTTCACCCTGGAATGATGGACGAAGGGGTGTCGGGGCTCCACGACAACGCCCCAAAGAGGGAGAGCGGCACCCTCAAGCGTCACCGCTGTCGGCACCGACCAAGTCGGGCTAGACTTTTGTCCGGAGACCTCGACCACCACCTCCAATGGACTATCATAGAGACAGTCCATGTCGCCTGACGAGCAAGATCGCCGGCGAGAGAGTTGATGCCCATGCCCATGGAGCCATGCCCTGCCGCCCGTGCAGCCAAAGGCAGAGCATTACCACCAACACGATCCAGATCCGTCGCTCTGGCCTCCTCGCATAGCAGGGGAGGTACTCATACTAACCTACCACCAATCACGAGAAGTCGTGAACTAGCGCATCGCCCACCAAAGAGGCACCACCACACCATCGTCCTCAACCCATGGCACACCTCCGCCATGGACCTGCACAGTCGACCAGGGCCATCGCGCCCTAGCGATCCTTCCACCCACGGCGACCCTCCATAGCCGCCAAGACACCGATGGAGATGGGAACTGTCCCCACAAGACCATCACGATGAGGCACCCCCAGACCCGCCGTCCTCCACGCCACCGTCATGCCAAGGCAGAATCTGGACGCCGACCACCCAATCGCCACTGTGTCCTGGGGCCGCCACCCCAGCATCCACAACTCAGGCCAATGGATGTCGTCGACACCGGAGCACCAGCACGATCACCCCTTTCGCCTGCCCATGGTCGAGGGGCGCCGTCCTGACCGGTTCCATAACCGAGCCCACTGGCTCGGCTTCCTACATGAATGTAGGAGAGGCACCATAGACGTGTCCCGTCCAGGGCCTAGATCGGGCCCGGGAAACCACCCCCACCCCTGCACCAGCCCCAGGCCACCGCACCGCCTCCGCCTGTAGTACCACCGGACCCTCCTGGCCGCGATGCCCTACCCGCAGCCCAGAGTCGCCACGCCCGCCGTCGTCACCATCGCTAGCTCGTATCGCTAGAAGAAACCCTCACACCAGAGGAGAGGGGAAACACATCACCACATCCATCCCCGAGCCACACATAGCTTTGTTGGTGGACCCTCGAGCAGTGGAGACGCGGGGGAGGGTGGTGGAGGGTGGCCTCTAGCAGCGGTGGCGGCTAGGCTTTCCCTGTGTCGCCAAGGGGTATTTATCATATTGGAGCGCATTGGTGTGCATTACTAGCAAATTGATAGCATCATCCTAATTCATACTATCATGTCCCACCTATTCATAATCATAGATTCTAGTTGTTCGCATTGGAGTGCTTTACTAGCAAGTTCCACCTATTCATAATCAATACTAATGACATAGCATCTCCACTAGTTCTTTGATTAAAATTGGAATGTACTTCTTCCAAAAATTGTTGGAACGGTTGGTTGTCTCCAACAATTGTTTGATGATGCCACGCGAAATAAAAATCATTGTCCTCATCCTCTAACCATGTAGCTTTTTTCTTCTTCAGCTTTCTACGAAGAATCATCATTTTCACATTAGGAAATCCACAAGCTTTAAAATAAAAATGGGGATATACCGAACTCACCTCGTTCCATCGGCGCCGTGATGGGAAGGTGCTCGTGCGGGTGGTGCTGTTGCCAGAGCAGGTGTCATAGCAAGCGGCGGGGCTCCGTGAGCTCGGCCGGGGATTTCTCGGTGCTGCAACGGCTAGAGGATGAAGACATGCCGAAGGTGCTGGGCCACGCGGATTCGGCCGTATCTCGAAGAATCCTGGCCACGATGCGTCGAATCCGGCAAACTCGGAGGCGGATTTGTATCCTGGGAAAGTAGCTTGTTCCAACCGATTTTAGCGACGTTGGTAGTCGGGATGTTCAGAGGGTCGCGACAGCCTTCTAGGTGTCGGTGGAGGCCTGATCCAGAAGCAAGGTGAAGAAGAAAAAAGCTGGCTGGATCCGGAAGGGAAAGTTGGCCGGATCCGGAAGGGCAAGTTGGCTGACAGCGGGCAGGATAGTTAGCGGGCAGCAGGGTGGGAGAAAAGATATAGGAGTTGACCTCGCGGTCGCGTAACTTTTTTTTAGAAATAAGCACTTTATTACTTAATATTAAGTTACACCAGGCCTCTGCATAGCTAGGATGCACACAGCTGATCAACCACACAACTCCAGACCAAAGCAAAAGTACCAGGATTATAAATAATAGTCTAAAGTTCTCCATAGTAGATAAGGGAGATCTATCTATAGATCACGCTGCCACCCATATCGGAAGAAGATATCCCTCGCTGTGTCCTCAAAACGCATACAATCCTCCACAAACAAGTCACGGAACTCCATGCGTTGAATAATAGTCCATGATCGGAGGATAGCCATGCCTCGATAGATAACCTACAAGGGAGAAGACACAATGTTATTAAAAATCTTGTCATTTCTACGTACCCAAAGCAACCAAATAATGTCAAGCGCTCCCATCCTAAATAAAGTCTCATATTTATTCTCATTATCATTTAGACAGTTGCCAAATACATTGAGTACCGAGCATGGAGGAGATAAACCAGAGTAAATGGCGTATTATCTCGTTATAGTGACAAAACATGCATTCTGTACTTCCATGCCAATTCCTCCTAACAAGATTATCTTTTGTGAGAATCACCCCTTTACGGAGATACCAAGCAAAAATCTTCGTTTTATGGGGTATTTTTATCTTCTAAATTTTACTATTATCATCGACTGAAATATCAGGTTGGATCAAAGCTCTATACATTGAATCAATATAAAATTTACCACACTGTAATAATTTCTATTTGAATTCGTCCACACATCGGATAGCTGTATACTGGATAATCTTAATAAAAGATTGTTCCAAGACACCAGTCTAGAACCTAATATGTGATCTATCCTTAATATTGAAAGTACCAAACCGAAAAAATGCTTTCTGGATGCCATTAGTCCATCCCAAATTTGTGAATCACCAGGTTACCAAACCATTTGAGACACCACTTTTGAGCCAACATATTTCCTCCATAGAATGGTTTGCCAGACCCCTTCTTTTCTAAGAAGTTTGAATAGCCATTTACCCAGGAGTGCGGTGTTTTTGACTTGCAAATCATGTATGCCTAGTCCACCGTATTATTTGGGTCGGCAAACCAAATTCCATCTGGACAGTCGATATTTATTTTTCTACTATCCCTTTGCCAAAAGAATCTTGAGCGAAAATAATCCACTTTTGACAAGACACATTTTGGTAGCCGGAAGAACGAGATCATATACAGTACCATATTGGTTAGTATTGAATTTATGAGTACTAGTCTTCTATCAAAGGATAGCAATTTTCCTTTCCAGCTATTAAGACGTTTCTGAAGTCTTTCCTCAACGAGTTTCCATTCAGCAATCGTGAGACGCTGATAGTGTATCGGTATTCCCAGATAATTGATTGGAAATTGCCCCTGGCCATAGCCAAAAAGTTTGGCATATAGGTGGGCATCGTTTTTAGACTCACCAAAACAATACAAATCACTCTTATGGAAGTTAATTTTCAATCCAAAGAGTTGCTCAAATGCTAATAATATTAATTTCAAATTCTTAGCTTTCTCCAGATCATGTTCCATAAATAAGATTGTATCATCAACGTATTGAAGAATAGATAGTCCACCATCAACTAGATGTGGAACCAGTCCTTCAATTTGGCCATCAGCCTTTGCTCTCTCAATAAGGATAGCCAACATATCAGCAACTATATTAAATAGTATAGGCGATAATGGATCCCCTTGTTCAGCCCTTTTTGGTCTGAAAGTATTTGCTTGTGTCATCATTGACATTTATGGCAACACTTCCTCCAGACACAAAAGACTGTATGAGAGCACATCACTCTCCGAGAAACCTTTCATACGGAGTGTTTGCTGGAGAAAAGACCAATTAACTTTATCATAGGCATTCTCAAAGTCAATCGTGAATAATACACCATTTAATTTCTTTGAGTGTAGTTCATGGATCGTTTCATGCAGGATTACTACATCATCTAGGATGTTTCTCCCTTGCATGAAAGCAATTTGAGAAGAGCGTACAACATGATTAGCTACCGAGTTCAGCCTAATCGTACCAACTTTTGTAAAAAAAAATAAACTAACTTAAGCAGGCAGATAGGATGATACTGTTGTATAAGTTCTGCATTGTTAACCTTAGTAAAATTATATTGTCAAAATTAAGCCTAAAGAGGTCTAGCTGACCAACTTGCAAAAACTCAAACAAGCGCATCAAGTCTACCTTGATAACTTTCTAGAACTTTTGATAAAATCCTACCGGGAAGTCATCAGGCCTTGGCGCTTTATTATGTCCATTTGGAAGAAAACTTTCTTAACTTCCTCCTCAGTATAAGGATTAGTCAGAAAGCTGTTTTCCCCAACAGAAACCCGAGAAATATTCTCTGCTGAGACTCATCCAATGAAAAAGAGTTTTCCGACGGTGCCCCAAATAAGGATTTATAAGAACTTGTAATATAAGATTTTAGATGCTCCTGACCTTCAATCATACCTACATCCTGAAATTAAAAATGAATACGTTTCTTCTTATTTTTTTTTTCGAAATGGGGAGCAAAGCCCCGGCCTCTGCATCAATTGACGTTTCTTCTTATTTAAAAACCACGTATATATATTCTCCTCTAAACGCCGATACGGGACCAGTTCAGTGTGGCTTTGGCCATTAGAGGAGTATATTTTCTCCTCCTTAGCTATTTTATGGATGGGTTTGAGATGCTCTAAGGTAGCGACCCTAAACGAACGGAACCTCATGGCGGATATATGGTGCTCGGGCGGCGGCTGTAGGATTGGGAAGTGTGTTGGCGATTGCAGCGATTCTGGTCACGTGGGCTGCACATCAGCCGGAGATGGATGGGCAGTTGTTTGCTACTCCCTTCGTTTCGTAATCAAGATCTTTTAGCTTAGTGAAGGTAATGTATCTACACATTTTTTAGTGTGTAGGTTCGGAAAGGTTTACTACGAATCTACGCATGTATTAAAAGGTGTCTAGATACATTATCTTTACAAACCTAAAACATCTTGTATTTTAAGGAGGGAGTATGTGATACACATTTTTTGCCTCCATTCAAAATAAGATACATGGAACATTCTCATTGTATACAATGTTCATCTATACGGGTAATGACACATTTGGTCCAATAATAGCTTAGAGAGAAAAGAGAGATATTATGCCTAACCTTACCTAGCATATTAGCCAACATCGTATATATATCTTCCCAACGTGTTTTGCTCTGGTGTTCTCCCTCTTCGCTTAAACTTAGAAAACTGAAAACACAAGGACAGTTAGGATTGGCCGATACCTTTTCATTCACTCTAAACCGAAAGGGATATTGGTCAATCTGGGCTGTTTTTGTGCTTTCAGTTTTCTAAGTTTAGAAGGAGTAGTGGACACCAAAGCACGAATGCATGACAATATAAGGCTGGCTAGGGCAGCTGATTTTCCCAATTTGATCCATTATGAGTAGCTACATTTTCTGTGTTTCTTTAGATATGTAGATTTTTCATCAGTTGAACGATATATTCATATGTTTTTAACAACAACTAGAGTCGTGGCCCTCGCAAATGCGAGGGCATCGGTTTTGATACATACATAGTTACTGAAATAAATTTATACTTGCATGGATAATCATATTATCCTATAGGGAGTAATACAGTTCCATGGCCACCGGAAACGGTATGCTTTGAAATTTTATTTAGGCACACTTGACGATCTACTGCTTTCAATAAACAATGAAAACATGTACACTAAATTAATAGTCATATATTTTACATTTTAAAGCATTTTAGTAGTCATATATTTTACATTTTTAAGCATTTTAGATTTAGCCCCTTTTACCACATGATGCTTTTATTAACTAATTTATAAATCAAATATTTATAGACTATGCATGGTAGAATCATGCTAATAATATTAACTATGTTTTATAGGAATAAGAAAAATTAATGTGGATAGGATGCAATTGTATGGATAAAGGATTAATCTAAGAAAATTGATAACCCGTATATATTTTGAAATTGTCTTTGTTGGATTTTCAAACCCCCTCGCTTCCCTCGTCTTCTAGGAATCATGATCAAACCTCTGACTCTTTAGATATCTAATTTGTTGGGTTCGTATTTTCTTCTTACAACATACGCTTTAATTATTGATATGGTATTGAACAAAGTATGGTTCCCTAACTCTATCATTATGCCAAGCTGGTTGTCACGGTTTTTCATATGGGGCCTAGTGGTAGTCAATACTCTTCTCGTTGTGATTTTAATTTTTTCTACAATTTATCAATAGAGCATCGGCTTGGTAGCCAAAGCTTCAATGGTTCCCTAACTTCGAAGTGCATTTGATGATATTAGGGTCCCACTCTGTGTGAAACTGCCTCTTTCGAAGTAAGGAGGTTAGTTTAGCTCTTCTTAGTTTGACATTTTACTATTATGCATAAGCTTTTTTTTTTGGATCTTGTAGCTTTTATTTTAGCGAGGGGCCTTCACTATATTTATTTATGTTAGTTGTTTCTCTCAATTGTGTGCTCACTCTGTCCGTAAATACATGTTATTTTGGTATGTTATCCAATACGCATGTTTGAGCACTTCTCTTAATATCTATATGAAAATAAAAATAAAAATAAAAATAAATTATACTATTTTTAAATAGTTTTCTAGGAAAAAAATTATATACAACTTTCATTTTAGCAATATGGATACTATTAAATAATTTTAATGTCAATGTAAAGAAGTTCAATTGTTCGGTTCTTAGGGAAGGTGTATATTGACAAACTAAGAATATGTTAGTTGTTAAGCCAGAGAATTAAAAGAAGTGCTTGTATACGGGGGGAGATGTTTTACAAAACATATTTATAAATCCTATTAAACAACTATAGTAGTGAAATATTTTTCTTTATGGACGTGGTTCTTTTAAAATAGACAATATAAATGTATTGATGGAGAGACTGTAGTTCAAGTTTAATATTAAAAGTCACGTTAGAAAAGTATAATATTTTTGTGAATTAGAAGTGCATGCAAACTGAGGTGAATAAATCACAAAATAGCCGTTCTAAACATTTTTCCTAGTGCTGTTTCGTGTATATATGTGTTCACGCATTGTCCCGTTATACGTTCAACTATAGTCTCTAGGCATAATATCTTGATATGCACGTACCATTTGTTTTTTATAAGAGGGCACGTATAATTGTGTCCTAGTCGTATTACTCCTGGACTTTACAATCAACATATCTCTTTTTTTAGAGCACCCATTGGATCTGTCGTATTACTCTTGGACTTTTTTTTAGATGACGGTCAACATATCTCCACTTGACGGTCGTATTAGTTCTAGACTCAACGATACACGTGACCTTTTGAACATATATTGTGTTAAGCAGGTTACGTGACTAACTTTTTTTATTAAATCTTAGCCGTAAACTTTAGATCCAACCATCATGGTAATTTAGATGATGTGGATCGACGTGGTGCTTCGAAAAACATCCTTATATTGCTTTTAGTATATAATAGATAGATGTGTTTTTCTTGTTCCCATGTGTTCTATAATTCTAGGAATCAAAGAACCCCCAAATACCACTCACTGCTCAAATTGATATAAATAGCATTTATGTATGCTATAATAACATACTTCATATTCAAAATAATGTTAGAAAATGCAATCCTGTCTGTAGGACTTGCAGACGCATTTCCCTTTTTGTGTATAAATTGTAAAATTAATGTTTGTTCTCATATCCACTATTATGTTCTTAGCGTATCTACTTTGCAGATACTTAGTTTTAATATATCACATGTGTTATTAGGGTAGGATGCTATGTGTACATAGATAATTAGCTTATATCTGCAATTTATGTTAATATTATATTCCTTGAGTGCATTTTTTATAATCATTTTTCTAAATACATGTTATCTACATGGAAAATCCACTTATATCAATAATCCGTTTATATCTACAATTTAGCATATTATCTACATGTAAGAAGATGCTAGTTAAATTAATGTAATTAGGACGATGAAGATACTTTTTCTTTTTATTTGTGCGATTTTCTACCACATTTCTGTTTTCTTCGCAAATTTTAAAATGCATGTTCTCATATTTATTATGAAGATACTAGCATGTGTGTTGTATGTTATATGAACATGTCAGGTTAACTTATATCAACAACCTCCATTAATTATACTCCAGGTTGATTTCTATGTTACCCATATATGTTTGGATGCTCATATCTACAACCTATTTCAATATTCGAGTTTTAAGGTACATATGTAACATGTGTGAATAATTCAACAGGTACCTTATTGTAGTTGATGACTTATGGGATCAACCAGCATGGAATATTATTCGATGTGTCTTTCCGGAAGGTGTTAATGGTGGTACAGTAATAGTAACCACACGAGTGGAGGATGTGGCTTACAGGGCATGTCACGATCTCCACGGACACGTGTACAGAATGAAGCCTCTTGGCATAAAAGAATCTGAGAGGTTATTCTTCAACAGAGTGTTCAGATCGGAAGATAGTGGTTGTGCATCCCAATATGCAGAAGTTTCAGCTCAAATTTTGAAAAAGTGTGGTGGATTGCCACTTGCAATTATAACTATAGCTAGCCTATTAGCAACACATCAGGCGAGATCAAGGAGTGATTGTGAAAGAATAGCAAATTCTTTGGGCAGCAATTTTGCTGCAGATCCTACTTTGGAAGGCATGAGGAATATATTAAATCTGAGCTACATACATCTACCTCCTCGTCTGAGGGTATGTTTTCTTTATCTTGGTTTGTATCCAGAGGACCGTGAGGTTGAGAGGGATGATCTTGCTCGGCAATGGGTAGCCGAAGGATTTATCAGTAGTGTTTCTGGGCTAGATCTGGAAGATGTTGCTAAGAGTTACTTCAATGAGCTTATCAATAGAAGCTTGATTCAGCCTGGCCGAGTCAGAGATGGAGAGGTGTTTTCTTGCAGAGTACATGACATGATGCTTGATTTGATCTTAATCAAGTGTGCAGAAGTTAATTTTCTCAATGCTGCATATAGTTACGCGGAAATGGAAGGGATGCACACCTGCAAGTACAAAGTGCGTCGATTATCTCTGAACTTGCGAGCAGGTGGGGCAAGCGCAACACCAGGGTCGACTCTTGCCACTAGCCTGTCACAAGTTCGATCATTTGCACAGTTCGGAGAGTCCATATACGCACCTCCTGTTGAGTATTTTAAGCATATCCGGGTGTTGGTATTCAAAGTGGCAGGGTCTTGGACAACCAACCTCACTGCAATCGGCCACTTGTTTCAGCTGAGGTATTTGAAGTTTTCAGCATACAGCGTAGAGCTGCCAGCGGAGATTAGAGGGCTTGTGCATTTGAACACATTGGAAATGGAGTGCGAATCTGTAGCAAGGATTTCGCCGGATATAGTCCACTTGCCAAATTTGTATCATCTGACCCTTCCGAGTAATATGGGGCTGCCAGAAGGGATGCGGAACATGACATCACTCCGGACTCTGGATTGTTCTAACATGTTGGAGAGCTCGCCCGAGGATATTAAGGGCCTCGGCGAGCTGACCAATCTGAGGGAGTTGAGTATATGTTTATCCAGGTTGTTTATATGTAGTCCTTTGGTTGTGGAAGGGGTGGATGCTTTGGTGTCCTCCATTGGAAAGCTCCGTGAGCTCAGGCATCTGGACCTCCATTATGGGGGGCTTATAGCTCCTATGCGACGTCTTTACATGGAATTGGAAGGAACACGACATCGTTGAAAAGAATAGCTCGCACGCGACACTTCTGAAGCGGCAAATAGCTCCCGTGCGATACTTCCACTTAACCCCACGAGACCGTCAACGAATTGAATCAGCTGAGCAGAGGACCCACAGCCTCTCACGCCACGGCGGAACTCACGATGTCCACCTCATATCGTGGGACCCACCCTGTGGTTGAAGAGAGCCGTTGGCCCCGATCCGTCCGCACCCGAGCACTCCGCCACCGTTCCACATCTCATCCCTTCTGTTTCTTCTCCGAGCAAGTGCGGCAGCGGCGAGGATGTCGAGCTGCTTCCTCCCACCGCTCATGGCCTCGGTATGGTGCGGTGCCGATGAGGAGGTGCCCGATTGCCCCGTACACGCCACAGGCGGCTTGACATCCACCGACAAACGGCAACATTGGTCGGGAATTTGTGAAGTGTGAGCAAGCCCGAGCCGGAAAGGTGAGATCTGAGTGTTCGGCGCCAATTTCGCTTTTCTTTCAAATTTCATGCATTTCATCGAATTTGGGATTTAGGGTTCATCTCTGCGATTTCAGGGACTGCCAAAATGTGGGCATTTTGAGTGGCTTGATGAGTACATTGAGCGAATTGGGGTGGAGGTAGCATCCCGGGAGCTCGAAAACCCGTCGTGGTGGAGCAATTGGGATGTGGCAACCCCATTTCGCTGGTACTACGGTGGATGCGAAGTGAAGGCCGAGCTAAAGAAGATGAAAAGCAGCTAAGGCAAATCATCGAATTGAAGAAGCAGGACAATCGATGGCCGTTTTTTATTTTGTGTAATTTCTCTCGGATTAGTTTATCTCCTCATCGTTAGTCATTAGACAAGCGATCGGTGTTCGAGTGATGCTTTGTAATGGATGTAATGGTCTATGTCTTTGGCTTGAATAAAATGCAACACAAATTCGGGCTAATTTTGAGCTGCTCTGTTTTCGAAATTAGTGTTTCTTCAGTTTCGTCAGTGTTCCTTTTATCAGTGTGCGGCCCGTGTGCGGGAGGAGGAGGTTGAAAAGTAAAAAAACAATTGACGAGGATTGAAAAAAGCCAGGCCCAAATATAACTTAGCCATGCCAAAATAGACGTATCCAGGCCCAATAGTAACTATATATTGATTGGGCAAAAAAATGGTACTCACGTTACAATCTAAATAGGAACGTGTGGATCTGCAGATACTCGTGCTCAGGTTGCAATCTTTTTTGCAAAAGTAAATATATAAATGAAGTTCAAGGATATCCATTTAACTAACATAATTTGGGCTCCTTTAACTTATGTAAATATGTAAATGTCTTATTTAAAATGAACCATGTGTTGTATGAACTTGTTTTGTGTCTTTTGTTTTATACACTTGTAAATATATAAATATTGCACAGTATTATATGAACTTGTTTTGTGTCTTTTGTTTTATACACTTGTAAATATATAAATATTGCACAGTATTATATGAACTTGTTTTTGTGTCTTTTGTTTTATACACTTGTTGTTTTAGGTGTTTTGACAAATGACAATACAATAAAACACAGATTACAATGAAACAAGGGATGGAATAAGGCGCAATAATATTACAATAAAACATGATAACATTACTTATATTAGATAGGGGATCGATAACATTACAATAAAAATAAAAAGGTACAATAATATAGAAGGCGGAATAGGCGCCTACCTAAACCTTGGCTAGCCCTAAACCCTAACCCCTACTCCATCGGTGGAGGCGGTGCCGTGCACCGCATTCCACGCCACCAGCCTCTCCCGGTCCTGCCTGTTGCTCTTCCCGGAAGGCCCGGCCATTGGCCTCCCGTTGCTCCTCCTCCTGCCGTCTGCGCCTTTTCTTCATGGAGCGCTGGGCCTCCTTCTCCTCCCACCTGGCGATGCGAGCCTCCTACCTTGCCTCCTCCTTCGCCTTAGCCCAAGAGGGCTTGGAGGGAAGGCCGCGCCCGGGAGGTTGGGACGGTTGGACGATGGGGCCCTGGTCTCCCAGGGCAGGCGGGGACTTCTTCTCCTTCTTGCCACGCTGGGCGCGCGTGGCCGCACCACCTTGCTTGTGGTCCGGTGGTTGTCCTCGTCGCTAGTTCGCTGTCGGAAGGGAGGCGGAAGGGGAGGTCGCCATGGTCGGAGTGTTTGGGGGGGAGGAGGCAAAGGGCGGGCTCGAGGTTGAAGAGATGAGGGCAAGATGAGATGAGGAGGCAAAGGCGTTTGCCTATTTATTGAGGGCGAGCGTGAAGGGCGGCGTGGGAATCCAGCCGCGTTGGCGCAGACGCCGAGACGAGACGCTGCGTTGCCCGCATGCATGATCAATGCGAAGAGACGGAAGCGGGCAGCGGCGTGATCAATGCGAAAGAGAAAAAATAGCTAGGATGCGACGCCCCCTGCATGCATGCATGTGCATTAATGCGAAAGAGAGAAAAACGTCAAGGTAGTTGTTCATTGGCAGTGAAAATAAAAGGAAAATATAATTTGGCCTTGATTTACTTGTAATAAATGCAGGAATCTAGTACCAAGGTACGCTCGTTTTACACACGCAATAAAAATCGGTGGAGTAATATTGACTTTTGTATGGCGCATGAACCAGATGGAAGTAAATTTGATCAAGAAAGTTGTTCGACGTACACTTATTTAATGGGGCAGCGTTGTTGCACGCAAAATAGCTAGATCGGCGCTTAGGGGCAGCTGCTGCATGGTGCAGCCCGACGCCGAGACGAGACGCGTGCGCTGCGTATGTGGGAAGCGGGCGTGATCAATGCGAAGAGAGAAAAATAGCTAAGATGCGACGTCAGTAACCCCTGCACCGCCCGACCACATGCTGCATGCATGGTGCAGCCCGCCCCGCCCAGCGCCCTCGCATGCCACGCTCGGTCCAACGGTCTCGAGTGTGCCAACGTTGTACGTTATATTTATTACATATTTTAGATTTTGATATTTTTTCTGCTGGTCATATTGACATGCATACTCCCTCTGTCCACAAATAAGTGTACGTTTGGCTTCAAAATTTATCCACAAAAAATGTACCTCTACCTTTCCAATGCACTTGGGCATCCACTATGTAGTCCATAAGGCTATCCACAAGCCAAAAAGTAGTCCATAAGACTAGTCATAGTGGGAGTAACTTAGGTAGTAACATGCATGTACATGCAATGCCAATTAGGCAAATTGGTGACATGGCATGACAATTAATGAAGAAAGAGAGAGAGGTAGTAACTTAGCTAGTTACCATAACATCACACATAACCAAGATCATATCTACAACCTAATTAATTAGCTCTTGCATGACACCATACATATGTTATCACCCACTATGAAGGTAGTAACATCAACTAGTAACATGTGCAAGTTACTAGTCTTAGTTACTTAGCACTATGACCAGCCTAAGGCTATCCACAAGCCAAAATAACATAGATGTGGTATCATGCAAAGTCTCATTTATTACAATGAACCTGAGGGGAGTAAGTTTGATTGGAGAAAGTTGTTACACGTAAACTTATTTAATGCGACGGAGGGAGTAAATACGCTGCAGCGCTGTTGGACGTAAAATAGCTAGATCGACGCTTAGGGGCAGCATGCCCGCATGGTGCAGCCCGCCAGCCCTCGCATGCCACGCATGCCACGCTGTTGCACGTAAAACGATGAAGCCAATCAGATTTCAGAATCATCCATCCCACGGATCGCCAAGAGCTAGCCACGAAATCCTTCTAAGAGACGCCAACCAATCGGGTTGCGAACAAGCCCTTCCACGGATCGCCCGAGCCACCCGGAATCCTTCTAGAAGACGCGATCGACGCCACAGTGTCGCTTAGGGTTAGATCTACGGTCCTCATTCGCCTTAGGGTTAGCGGGTTTAGGATGCGATCATCGGGTTTCACAAGTTTGACCAAACATTCAAATGTGTATAACTAATTCAAAAAAATCAAAAAATACAAAACCTTCGCATGGTGTCATGTTATGTCACATAGTTGTGAGGAAAAATATCAAACTTGGTCTATTGATCATATTTCAAAAACCCTTCACAAAATGACCTATCTCCTCCGAGGTTTTCGGCTTTGTCAAATGACCAATGATATGGCTAGAATCAAGGCATAGTTTGTGATAATGTGCCCATATTTGGCATGCATGTCTATAATGGGATGACTAACAATGTTGTAGTACAAAGTTTTCCTTTTCGACGCACAGAAAAATCATTTTCTATTTTCTGAGTGCCGAAAGAGGGGGGGATTTGTGAAGCAACCACCAAATTGAAGTTTCAAAATGGTAACATCCTATTTTTCAAAAATACTAGACCACCTAGAATGTACAATTTCCCAACCTGAGTATCTCAAACCTTTTATTCCATCCCTGGTGAAAAAGACAAATCCTGCCGAATCGGTTGGAAGTGGGTAAGATATGAACTACAGGTACATGATTCCATGCTGATGATTTTTGTAAAATAATTTTAGGTTCACAACATGCTATTTCATCGAGATCCAATGCTAGTTTTGCGAGCCTCACCCTAGCTAAGAATATTTATGAAAACCCTTCAAGTTTGACGACATTCAAATGTGCATAACTAATTCAAAAAATCAAAAATACAAAACCTTCGCATGGTGTCATGTTATGTGACATAGTTCGAGGAAAAATATCTAACTTGGTTTTAGAAATGGTCGAAAAAACTTGCTTAGAAATGGGGTGGTTTACCCTAGCTTTGGAGCCCATTTCTACCCCATTTTGGGTGAGGTGAGTTGTACTTCACAAAAGGGATCGGGTGAGGATGAGTTGTATTGTACATATGAGAAAAACGTTGGAAGCTAATACAAACATAGAATAGTGACATAGCTACATATGTTGAAATTCAAATTTACCATCATATTTGAATTTTGTCCAAATTATCAACAAGTGACAAATTATTATAATAACAAATGTTTACAACAACAAGTGCCAAATTATTACAACAAGAAGTGTCAAATGTTTACAACAATAACAAATGTTTACAACAATAACAAATGTTTACAATAACAAATGTCTATTTCTTTTGGCTCTTCTTACCTCGCTTTCTTCTCCTTCACAAGTTTCACACCACACAATAGGTTTATGCTCTTCTTTTCTTACCATTACCATCTGGCCTCCCCACGGACGTCCAAGAGTCTCCTTCACCTCCTGCACCTCCTCAACAACACAACTGCACGAGCCTCATCAACATGGTCACTTTGCACCGAGCCTCATCAACATGGTCGGTTGCACCAGAGCCTCAACAACAGGCTCATTTTGCCAGAGCCTCAACAACAGGCTCATTTTGCACGAGCCTCAACAACAGGCTCATTTTGCACACGAGCCTCAACAACAGGCTCATTTTGCACCAGAGCCTCAACAACAGGCTCATTTTGCACTAGAGCCTCAACAACATGCTCATTTTGCCCCTCATTTTGCACCAGAGCTTCCAAATCAGAAACGGTGTGCCCTAAAGCCTCAACAGCTTGCACATCATCCTCCAAAACAAGTTCAGATTGCACCTCAGCAGCACTAAACATGATCTGGTTAGTTCTCTTCTTTCTTTGGCCATTGATTCTTGCCCTTTTCCATGCCAGCATTCGTCAACAACAAGAGGTGGGCCTTTTTCTCCACGCTTCCTCCTGAAAACAAGCAAGTTAGCTGGGGGAGAAAAATCATCAACAAGAAATGGGATAGATTTTGGATGAACATACTTTGGCTTTTCAGCAGTGTATCTGCACTTGGTAGAGCCAGCTCGGTGTCCAAGTTCTTCACAGAGTTTGCATCTATTCTTGTTACCTTTTTGGGCCCTTTTTGGCTTGGCATCTTTCTTTTCATCTTTATTTCCCTTCTTGCTCCCACCTTTCTCAAACCAAGCCTTGAATCTACTCTGCTTGGGCCGACCTTTCTTTTCATCAAAGGAGGACACAAGGAGAACTGAATGTCCACTTCAGGCCACCGAGACCGATCTGTAAGTCTTTGGAATTGGTGTTCCATATGCAGCCTTGAATTTTGCTACAGAATAATACTCATGCAAATATGGATGCATATTTAGCTTGTGTTTGGAGGCCAAGAAAAGTATGGCATGCTCACAAGGCTTCCCAGTGTGTTGCCACTCAAGGCATGTGCATTCATGCAATTGAGTGTCAACAACATGCCTCCCGCCATCTTTGTATCTCGACTTGACCCCACAATGAGGATTTCTCAACACGCAAATGTGCAAGATTTCTGTCCATTGACCACCTGCACAACATCGAAGCTTATCTCCTTGAAGAACATCACCAAGCCTTCTTCTCAATTCCCACAACCTCATGATCATGATCCTGATCTGGTCAACCATGTCATGGACAAAAGTCTTTTAACTCCTTCACTTTGTTGTTGAAACTTTACGCCAAATTATTGTTGATATGATCACATTTGATGGTAGTGTTAAAACCGGACATGTACCATAAAAGAGAATGGTAGGTTTCAACCATGTACAAAACTTGACCCTATCCTCCTCGAGCATGCCGCCTTAATCTTCTCAAGGTGATATGAATGTGCACGGTGTAAGATCTTGTCACTGGCCACATGCCCAAAATCATCTCCTCTGAATTTTTGATCAAATTCATCCACATATGGTCAAGCACTCCCTCTCAGCATGAGGAAAACAATCTTCACCGCATTTTCTAAACCTTTACATGCATATGTGTGCACCGCCAGTGGAGAGACTGCCCTATGCATCTTTTCAATGCATCATGAACCATGTCCATGATGCCTCATCTCAATTGAAACATGCCAATAGCTACAATGAACATCCAATTGTGTCCATCTAAAGCATTGCATTTGCTAGTTGACCATTCCACTTTCGATCAAGAAAGATGAGTCTATACTCAAATATGGACAACCTGCTTTGAAGCCATCGATGCAAGGCTTTAAAGCCATGAAGAATTTAGAGAAGAAGACTTTCCCATCATTTGTTACCTCGGTATCTATCTCCACAACACGCCAGTGACCTCTTCTCTACTTCGCTTTGAAGTTATAAAGCATTCAAAGGTATTTGCCCAATCACCATATAGCTCTTTCATTGCCCTTTGCTTTGCCTTCCACACTTTAGTATAATTCAGCAATAGGGTCTGCTTTTCCAAGTCTATTTTCAGTCTCTTTGCGGTTGTTTGGTGTTGTGGCTAAAATGGGCTTGATCTTTTCGCAACCCATAATTGTGATGTCATCTTTGTAACTGTTTGAAAACTTGTAATGCAAGTATGAGGTTTTGGAATTTGATTCACTCTTATTGTCCTTCCATCAGTTGGCGTCTAGCAGATATATACCACTTGCAAGGCTTGGCACCATTATAACCTATGCATTTTGCATAGAACTTCTTTTATCACCACATAGTCTTGGTAGCAAACTCACGTTTGATGCATATGTCCAAACACATCCTGAATTCATCCATGCTTGGAAACAATCTCCCAACTTCAATAACTGGGTCCTCTTTGTCATAAACTGTTACTAGCTCATCATCATGTGCATCATCTACATGAACTGCAGCATTTTCCAACAACTCTAGATCTATATCTGCCTCTTCATCTCTTAAATGGTTGTCACCATCATTTGCAGCTTCATCCCTCTTCTTCTCCTTGTCTCTGTCATCTATAGGAATGCCAAAAAGCTTTGCCATTTCAATGTCATCTATTGGTGCAATGACCAAATCAGTGCGGTCATGTATCTCAACTGAATTCCAATCAACAGTTACAATCCTTTGTGCATTACCATCTGCAGCCTCCCCTTGTGCATTAGCATCATCATCCTCCACTGTTAACACTTCCAACTCAGTAAGTATAGGCATTACTTGCCTTTATGCAGCCCAATCATCCTCGACCATCTGAGCAGGGCAGGCCACATATCCAAACCTCGAATCAGGTTTTAGATCAATGAGCTCGCTAAAAAAAGAACAGTTTGCTTTTCCAACTGTTCTCTCATCGATTTCATCAACTATATGTTGTCTCAACCCTAACATAGTCACATTTGCAATCATCAAATCGTAACAAAAGAAACTTCTTGGCCCCCAAACCACACTCCCCAATTTTTTCCACCATTTTCCTTACCTCCTCCCATGTTTATTAGCTCCCATGTTTTGGCTCTTGGGATCAACATGTTCTAATTCCACCTCCCATTTAACAACCGTGTCTCTCTCAATGATCTGCGTGCTGCCATCAACTAAAACAGCCCTAGAGGGAAAGAAATTGATCTAATTGAAGGTTTGGCGCCAACATCGTCTCCCTGTTTTTGCGGGCACTGTGAGCTAGAGGAAGCAGAGAGCTCAACCTTAGAGAAATTAAGTGCAGAGATACGGGATATACCGATTAGAAGTCCCTCTCCATGCTCCATATCGCTCCCTCCCCGTTCAGCACACCTCGCCTCCACAATCTAGCATCAATGGGCACGCCAGATCTCGAATTGAGAAGAATGGGAGAGGAATTAGCTTTCAAATGGCACTCACCACCTTCGTCGTCGAACGCAGCGCGCCGCCTAAATTAATTGTCGTGCCGCCGCCCGAGAACGATGGGTGAGGTCCGCCGCCACCGTCGAAGCTACGATCGGTTACGCGCTCTCGGTCGGAAGCGGTTGGTTTGACTGGCTGTCCCAACCAACCGGTTTGGCTTAACCCTAATATTGGAACAAAGTTAAATGTGTCCTTACGACCGTTTTAAGGCCCGTGTGGCCCTGGGATATTAGCTGCCTCACAACCGTCGCATGCGAGCTATTCTTTTCAACGATGTCGCTTTCCTTTCAATTCCATGTAAAGACGTCGCATAGGAGCTATAAGCCCCCATTATGGAGGCCAACGCTATGGCGGCCAGCTTGAATCATTAGCCGATCCCCCTCCCCTCATTGAAGAAATTAATCTGCCCAGATGGAAGTTCCTTAGAGTTCCCAAATGGATCGGTGAACTCAGTTGCCTCCGGTTTCTGAGTCTACGCATCGCCCATGCGTCGACGGATGAGGTTCGTCTTCTCGGAGAGCTGCCCTGCCTCGTCTATGCATTCTTCTGCGTGCTGTGTGTCCCCAACGACATGGTCGTGATCGGATCATTCCCTGTCCTGGAGAAGCTTTCATTCGTCTCTCCTTGGAATATCATGGAGTTCCTGGTCTTCCAAGCAGGAGCTATGCCAAGCTGCGACTCCTAGCTCTTGAAGTCCAGCTGCAGCGATGGGGTGGCGTCACACCGGCCGGCATGCACCACCTTCTAGGCCTCCAGCATGTCAGCGTACGTATCAAGCGCACCGACGACGAGATAGGTGAACAAGGAGAACGAGTTCTCCCTGATGTGGAGTGTCTGTTCAGAAACGCCTTGCAGGCGCACCCAAGACAGCCTACCCTTGCGGTCTTCTAGTAGTAACTCTTTTCTTCCGGTTTTACTATCTCTTCTGTTTCAGACTTTATCTCTTAATATTATTATTACTAAAACATTTCCACGAAATGTATGCATATTTATGGTTTCACATTCACTGAAATACTTTTTTCATTGATTGATGACCATTTGTTTTTCTTTTGTGAGAACTTGTAGCATTTCGTTCTTTATCACATGAATAGTTAAAATTATGATGATGCATTAATAATAATATGTTTTCATCTCCTTATGAATATCTATCGGTTGTGGTCCAAAAATAAATTAATCGATTAGAGATTGATTGTCAGAAATTTGCAATTTATATATGAATATTTGTAATACACCTCACTCATGTATTGTATTGTGCCATTATTGTGTACTCTCTCTGTCCTAAAATATAAGGCGCCTAAGGATTAGTCAAAAGTTAAATTTTACTAACTTTGATCAAATATTTAGGAAAAAATATATACATCTACAATATTGAATGGATACATTGGTAAAATATACTTTATGATGAATCTATTGATATTTATTTGGTATTGTAGATGTTCATATTTTTGTACTCCCTCCATCCCAAAATAAGTGACTTATGTTTGAATATATAATGAGAAGTAATGGAATAGGCCCATCGATCTGTCAAGGTAAAACACACGCGCGCAACAAAGCTTACGGTGCGGAAAATACATGAACTATGTACAACTCTTTTTGGCTCCACCCACTATTTCCTTGTCCATGTTGGAATCCATCAGATCAATCGAGCTTCCGTATAGGCCATTGTCTTCTCTGTTCCCTAGGGTTAGTTTTGTTTGTTTCTCCTTAGTTGATGGCGTTATTAGTTGCCTGTCTTGTTTGAAGGTATGTGGGTCATCTAGTCTAGTCTCTACTAGTACTCATGTTAAGGAAGACTAGACCATAAAGCGCGTGTTGCCGCGCCCACCCATCTTAGGTAAAAAGCAATAGACATATATGATATAATTTATTTAAAAAATGAAAACATGCAATTAAATAGATTAAAAAGAAACAAAAGAAAATATTCTAGTAATAGGAAGCACATTGTTGATGATTGATCTTTGAAATTTGGCCAACTCATATATCTAATCACAAGTACACCTGGTATTTTTACGTTTATATAACAATTGTTCGAAGAGCATAATTGCAAAAATTTACAGGTCACATCCCTTAAATTTTGGGCAACTTCGGTCGATTGGAATTCTACATCTCCAAGAGAATCTTGGTCGTGTGATGGTATTGTAAACTTCAGGTAGACCATGAAGGTTGGACAATGTGGCAGTTATGACCTTCAAACTTTAACATAAAATATTTAGTAAAAATCCTAATAGCTTCAAACTAAATTCTCATGGGAAGAATGCATGAGACAAAGGCATGAATTTATCACGCCCGTCCTTTTTCATAAAATGATAGTACTTTTCGCAAATATAAAGGGTACAAGACATGGGGTTCCAAAATTTTCAATACTCCCTCCGTCCCAAAATATGTCTCAGATTTGTCAAAATTTGAATGAATCTAGACACTATTTAGTATGTAGATTCATCCAAATTTTGATAAATCTAAGACATCTATTTTAGGACGGAGGGAGTAATATATTGTTATGATTGGTTAACTCTCATACATGATAGTAGCAGAAAAAAGCCTAGCGAGCCAGCATTTGAGCAGGCTGAGAGCAGACAAATTTAGCAATCCATACCGAAGGTACTTTCCTTTTCTTGAAGAGCACACATTTTCTGGAAAAGGGATAAATTATGATTAGTCAAGAGAAGGAACAGCTAATATGAGAAACCGTCCCACATTCCACGATACAACCAAAGTCATAGGTCAATAGCTCACATGCATGAGAACAAGCACCTCCATGTAAGAATTCAATGCATTAAAAATTAAAAAATTACAAGTTGGAAGCAACATTCTGCACAAGCAACCATATGACACACGTTGTTTCCATATCGATTTAAGAAATCAGTGCACAGAACTTTCAGCACTTATCAAATATTTTTGACAATTGGGGGTTGGGGGTGGGGGGTGGGGTGAAAAATGACTGCATTTATAACAACTCATACAGCCTTAAGAAAAGATCCATTGAAGAGGATACATGTGAGTGTGACTGTCCTAAAATATTTTTGAAGCCTCTTTCCTTCGGTACAATTTGTCACTGAAGAAGACAATCATACAATTATCATGATAGACATGCCAGGACCCCAATAAGCTTATAAGACAATAGCCATGCAGATATTATAAAATTGTATAAGAAACTTTTGGAACCAGCAATACTTAGAGCAAGAAAACATTTGCATACGAGGAATAAGAATAAGTCTCATGCCTTCCTTGGAACATTTGTAACCTAAAAGCTTCGAACATTCCCATAGCTGGCCTTCTAAAGATGAGAATGTAAGGTCTCAATTTGTAGTCCTACCGAAGAACAAACTCTTACAATATGCTAGCAGAAACAAACCATGTAGGAGGACAATTTTATAACCATAAGAGCGGAGAATTATAGAGAGCAACATGACAGAGAGATAAAGAAAGGTGAGCAAGCAGGACCAGCAAGGCAGTGCTGTCTTCTCTTGCTTGGCAAGCTGCAGCTGCGACTTCATTATCCTCCTTCGCGACCGCCAACTGTCTAAAAGAAGGCCTGCAGGCTTCTCGATGTCCACTGACCTTTGCGTAAAGCGGGCCTGCCCCAGGGTTAGAGCATCCCACTCGTTGAGGTTCCAGGCCTAAATTTCGTTCTGGATGTACTAAATTCATCGGGATATATGAACTTTTTTATCCTGGGAATGGACATTTCCGAGCGGTGTTCCCAGACGACACAGGTGTTGGAATTCGCCCACAGATCGACTACATCAAACTAGACAAAGAAGCACGCTCGAAAAATTTTACAGCCAAGGACACATGTCGTACCCGTTCTTTTCTTTATTTGTTTCTCAACTTCACACGATACAATCTTATGACCTAGCGCTACTTTTATACATGGCTGGGCAGAACCGAAACCTGAAACCTGCCTCAACTTGACTCGGCGAAGGACTCCTAGCTTAAAACGGACATGCTCAAATAACCTACTCAAACTCCAACTCAGACTACCACACGGAGCCAGATTAATACTAGAAGCTTACTCATGTATACCACTACTACTTGGACTCGATTTGCTACTAATTTGTTAAAACTTACATGTATGGCATGCAAGCCAAGACGACTAGAAACTTTGATACTTTCCTAAATTCTAATTAGGCAAGATTAATTCTAACAATCTCTCCCTAATCTTGACCCTTTGTCTTCCATGCTTCTCTCATCTTGATTCATTGTAGATCTGCGTCTTGTCTAGGTCTCGCACCACAACAAGTCTGATTGGCTCTCCCCAATTTTGACTTGACGAATTTACGGAACAATTCAAATATGATCTGGACTACCCAGCCATGCTAGCAACCTTGTAGAATCGCACCACCCGTGGAACACACCGTCCATCCTAGCGCAATACATGCCGACCTCCTGGCGTGGACTAGACCATCCACTTCGGCCTCATGTAGAGACATGGCCTCATTGAAGAGACTCACCTTCACTGGTTTACCGCCCCCTTCACACTTGAAATTGATCCTCTCGTCGAGACACATAGACGACCTGATCGAGGCACGCAAATTGCGTCTTCGTCCATATGATGAACAGTCCCTCAACCTTCATTCGCTTCAGCTGCAACAGATCCTCACAGAGACAAGCACTTGGACACGACAGCGACTCACGGACACAACATCGACTGAACGTGCTACCTTGCACACACTTGACTCCTTGACTCATACTTTCCCGGACGACGATCTTGACAAGATTCTCCAGCACCGCACCCCGGTACCACCGCACTCATCAACGATCATCCCCATCCACCACCTTGCCGAGGACTCCTCGCCCGCCTTCTTCTTCCTTGTCGCTCCTCCGAACGACGATCGCCCGCCCCCTCACTGATGACGGCATGCTCGCCGCCTCCGCTCGGTCGCCCGCCCCGAGGCTCTAGTCGGATCGCCTCCCCGGGGCAAGCGCGGTTTCAAATCTTCGACCTCGCTCTGATACCAATTGTTGGAATTCGCCCACAGATCGACTCACTAGTGGAAACGAGGTCTTTTGTTGATCCCGAAAAGGGGCTTTAACATCGGTTCTTCTACGAACCGGTGTTAAAGGGGGGGCCGTACCAGCGTGGCCCCTGCGGCATTAAAGGAGTTTCTTTAACACCGGTTCGTGGCACGAACCGTGTTAAATCCCCCGCACTGATGGCAGACCCCTTTAACACTGGTTCGTGGCATGAACCGGTGTTAAAGGGGCTATAAGACACCACCCAGCCCACACACACCCACTCTTCCATTCTTTCACATTTTGGAGCCTAGCAAGAGGGTGTGAAGAGTGCTAGTTTGTGTTTTTCATATGCACTAGAGGTGAAATGCCCGATAGCTCAAAATAAGCTTTCTTGTTGCTCTTTCCGTCTCGGTCGAGGCAACTATAGTTTCATGTGTCATTGATATACTATATATATAAATGGTCATCTCCTATTATTTTTTGATATATACTACATATTAATGCAGATGAATCGGTAATGGATGTACGGTGACCGCACTTCCGAGTACATTACGGGCCTCCAAAATTTCATCGTGGCTAATGCAAACCGTGGTCACAATGGTTTTATGTGTTGTCCGTGTGTTCACCGTCGAACAAGAAAGACTACACAAATACCGAACCATTCACGCCCACCGCTTGATCCGGTTTCATGCCTAGCTATAATTGTTGGACCAAGCACGGAGAAAAAGGGGTTGTGATGGAAGACAACGAAGAAGAAGAGGATGATGAAAACTATCATAATATGTATCCTGAATATGATGATAATGCAACAGAGGTAGATAATGAAGATCAAGAGGGAGCGGATGGGCCCGGCCGATGATGACCATTCTTGATGCAAAGGAAGAATGTGAAACTGAAAAGGAGAAGGAGAAGCTGGAGCGGATGTTAAAGGATCACAAAACATTGTTGTATCCAACTTGCGAAGATGGCCACAAAAGCTAGGTGCCACCTGGATTTGCTGCAATGGAAGGCGGAGAATGGTGTGACCGACGCATTTTCAAAGTTGTTGGTAAAATGAAGAATCTTCTTCCAAGAAATAATGAGTTGCTGACGCCCACGTGCATACCAAGCAAAGAAGGTTGTCTGCCTCTAGGATTAGGCGTGCGTAAGATACATGCATTAATGACTGCATCCTCTCTGCGGTGAGAAGTACGAGAATTTGGATGCATGCCGGTATGCCTTGACTGCGGTATAAGATCGACGAGGCGATCTGGCGATGTTGAGGCGAGGCCCCTAGGAAGAAGGTTCCGCCAAGGTTATGTGGTATGCTCCTATAATACCACGGTTAAAACGTCTCTTCAGAAATAAAGAGCATGCCAAGTTGTTGCGATGGCACATGGAAGACCGTAAGAAAGACGCGATGTAGATACACCCCGCTGATGGGTCACAGTGGAGAAAAGTCGAGCGAGAGTACCGGACTTCGCGCGTGGCGCAAGGAACTTAAGGTTTGGTCTAAGTACGACATGAATCCTTTTGGTGAGCAGCTGCAGCACAACACCTGGCCTGTGACCCTATGTATCTATAACCTTCCTCCTTGGTTGTGTATGAAGAGGAAGTTCATTATGATGCCGGTGCTCATCCAAGGCCCGAGGCAACCCGCAACGACATTGATGTGTACCTAAGGCCATTAGTTGAAGAACTTTACAGCCTGGGCCAAACCAGGTGTACGTATATGGGATGAGCACAAAGAGGAGCCATTTGACCTACGAGCATTGCTTTTCGTAACCATCAATGATTGGCCTGCTCTTAGTAACATTTCAGGGTAGACAAACAAGGGATACAATGCATGCACACACTGTTTAGATGATACTGAAAGTGTATATTTGGATAAATGTAAGAAGGTTGTGTACCTAGGGTATCGCCGATTTCTTCCGAACCTGCATCCAGTAAGAAAGAAAGGCAAGCATTTCAAACATCTGGCAGAACCCCGGAGGAAGCCTGTCCTCCGTACCGGTGAGGAGGTATTTGGTATGGTCAAGGACCTAGAAGTAATCTTTGGAAAAGGTCCTGGCAGTCTATCTGTTCCGAATGACGATGCCGGACACGTGCCCATGTGGAAGAAGCAATCTATATTTTGGGACCTACCCTATTGGAAAGTCTTAGAGGTCCGCTCTTCAATCGACGTGATGCACGTGACGAAGAATGTTTGCGTGAACCTGCTAGGCTTTCTAGGAGTGTATGGGAAGACAAAAGATACACCGGAAGCACGACAGGACCAGCAACGTCCAAGGCCTGAAGAGCCTATGCATCCCGAGAACGAAGGGTAAACGATGCCACTTAACTCCCGCCATACGCTCTTACCAAAGCAGAAGGAAATCTTTTTGAATGTCCGAGCGATATCAAGGTCCCGCTTCTCGTCGAATATAAAGGGAATAATAAATATGGCGAGAAAAATTCCAAAACCTGAAGTCTCATGATCGCCACGTGATTATGACACAATTGCTTCGATTGCATTGAGGGGCTTCTACGAAAATGTTCGAGTACCCATTGTGAAGCTATGTGCATTCCTCAATGCAATATCTCGAAGGTAATCGATCCGAAAGCCTACCAGGTTACAACAGATGTGGCCCAATGTCTTGTCCGCTTTGAGTTGGTGTTCCCACCATCCTTCTTCAATATTATGACGCATCTCCTGGTTCACCTAGTAGAAGAGATTGCCATTCTCGGTCCTGTATTTCTACACAATATGTTCCCCTTTGAGAGGTACATGAGAGTCTTAAAGAAATATGTTCATAACCGTGCTAGGCCAGAAGGAAGCATCTCCAAGGTCTATGTAATAGAGGAGGTCATTGAGTTCTGTGTTGATTTTATTCCTGACCTTAAGGCGATTGGTGTTCCAGAATCACGACATGAGGGGAGACTGCGTGGAAAAGGCACCCTATGATGTAAAGCAATGATATGTAGGGACGGGCATTCTCTCAATCAAGCACACTACACGGTTTTACAAAGATCTATCTTGGTTGCCCCGTATATCAATGAACACAAGAATTTAATACGCCTCAAACACCAAAGGTCGATGAATGGATTATAAGTGAACACATGGAGAGTTTTGGCTGGCTGCAAAGACTTCTCACGAATAACACCACTTGGGGATCATTGTACTTTTTTGTGACACGGTCTTGTTGTATGTACTTTCCAAGGGTGCGAGATAAATGGGAATACATTTTACACGATAGGCCAAGATAAAAGAGCACCAACCAAAAGTGGTGTCCACTGATGCAAAGAAGACAATGGGCAAAAGACCACGTATTATGGGTTCATAGAGGAGATATGGGAACTTGACTATGGACCTAATTTTAAGGTCCCCTTGTTTCGATGCAAATGGGTCAAGCTAACAGAGGAGGGGTTGAGGTAGACAAGAAGTACCGGAATGACAACGGTGGATCTCAACAATCTTATGAAGAACTTAGACGAACCATTCGTCCTAGCCAATGATGTGGCTCAGGTTTTCTATGTGAAAGACATGTCCTCCGGACCAAAAAAAAAAGAAAAATATGCAAACGAATACATCATATGATGAGCCAAAGCGTCACATAGTTCTTCAGGGAAAAGAAACATCATGGGAATCGAGGACAAGACATATGTCGAAGATTATAATAAGTTTGATGAAATTCCGCCCTTCACGTGAAAACTGACCCAAGCATTCCGTTAAGTAAAGAAGATGCTCCATGGTTACGTCAAGCGATCATAAGGAAGGAATATGCCAAGAAGTTCATGCTCATATTATGTAACTCTAGTTCATGTTTTAATATTAATACATGTCTTGAGTGTTAGTCATGTTTTGTGGATGGACCGGGACTATGAGAAGAAGTTGTCCCGATTCGTACTTACCATTACGATCTGATCTCCAAACGCTGCGGTCACATATTAGAGTGCCTCTATGACCAGTTTCTTGGAGATGCCGGAGGACTAGGCTCCGGCATCTCCCTCAAATCGCCGTAGTGGTGTCCCTGCTCTCAAAACCATCTTGCAGCTTTGTAACTTCTCTAACTAGATCAACACACAGGAGCTAACTAATTTCACATATTAGGCGTGCCTCTATGACCGATTTCGGAGATGCGGAGGATCGGCTCACGGCATCTCCCCGAAATGGGCGTAGTGGTGTCCCTGCCTCAAACTGGCCGGAGGACTGGACTCAAGGATGCCTATTTATAGTACAAGCAGCTCGACATAGTGTTGACACTTACAAAATAATGTCGACACTCACCCCTATTATTAGTGCCTTGACTCGTGTTTTGTCTGGGATGGTGTCTACAACCGGGACTAAAGGTTCATCTTTAGTCGGTTGGTGTCTCAACCGACTAAAGGTTCATCTTTAGTCGGTTGGTGACACCATCCGGACAAGGTACACGCCGCATGACATAATGTCGACATGCACTCACCCCTATTATTAGTGTTGACTCGTGTTTTGTCCCGGTTGGTGTCCAACCGACTAAAGGTTCATCCCGCCATTTTTCCGCCATTTTTCTTCCCGCCATTTTCTTCCCGCCATTTCTTCCCTCCGATTCTTCCGCTAGTTCACTATATATATGTAGGGGTTGGCCTCCATTGTCATTGCACATCTCTAGACTCATATCTGCAACCTCATCACTCTTTCCCATGGCTTCCACCGTAGCACTAACCCCTGGGAGGCGGAGGCGCTGCGCCTCGAACTACCCCCGCTCAGCTCTGTGTCCCCGTCGGATGTCTTGGCGTCGGAGGCGCAGTTCCTCCTGTCCCTCTAGGTGTGGCGCGCCGGATGGCCATCACGAACCACTACTACTTCGAGCTCACGCCGGAGCAGCGGAGGAATCCCAGATGGCATCCCGACTATTTCCCTACTTGGAAAGCCTTCTTCGTGGATCGTCATGAGAGGGCGCTCGCCAGGCACGAGGAGGACGGACCACATCCTCCTAACTTCAACAAGGCCGGCCGTCGGCTATGGTGGCGCGGTCGGACTCTCCAGAGCGTCATGGCCTGACACCCGCCCGACTCTAACCCCGTCTGCGCTACCCTCAAGTCCAGCCCACGCGCTACTCTCAAGTCCAGCACGCGTACTCTCCGGAGGTTCAATTACGGCGACCCAGCGACAAATATGACGGCGACGGCAAGTAGTATGACGACTACTGAAAGGCGAGTATTACAGGTGTAGGCAGGAGCATGACTGAATCACTCCAACATTCCGAAACAAGTTCGGCCGATTGTTACTTAATCTGGCCATGTATCTTAATTTTCAGTTATTTTATGTATCTTAATTTTCAGTTCCAATTCGGCTTTATGTAACTGTCTCAAAATGACCTATCTCATTCGAGGTTTCTTGGCTTTCGGGTCAAATGACCAATGTTATGGCTAGAATCAAGGCATAGTTTGCAAGAGGAGTTTTCCTTTTTATCGCACCAAAAAGGCATTTTCCATTTTCCGAGCATAAAAAACGGACGGTTTTGTGAAGCAACCACCAAATGGCTAATTCAAAAAACCACCAACACATTTTTAGGTTCACAATATGCTATTTTATCAAAAAACAATGCAAGTTGAGCGAGGCTTGGTGAGATTCAAGTGTATACAAAAGATGCGACATTTAAATATCCAATCAATTCAAAAATGTTAATACAAAAGATGCGGCATTAAAATATGATTTGATCTAATAAAAAATTTTAGATGCTTAATATTTCTTATGTTCAAAGTTTTAGGATTTAACAATTTATTTTTGTTTGAATTGAATAATCAAAATTTATATGTAAGTGTTTTAATTATTTTAAAAATTTCATGTAAAGTAAATATAAAATGATTTACATGAATGGATAGATATTATTTTTCTGAAAATTATGATATATTATTCATATTTTTCTGAGTTGAAATGAAAAAGATATGAATTTTCTAAATTCATATCATATTTTTTGAATTAAAATGCCCTTTAATGCATGAAATAAATGCTTTCTTTAACACCGGTTCGAGGCAGAACCGTGTTAAAGGGGGCATTTATTTCGTTTCCTTGACCCCTTTAACATGGTTCGTGGCTAGAACCGTGTTAAAGGGGTAATAATACGCCAGAACGAATTCCCTTTAACACCGGTTCATGGCTGGAACCGGTGTTAAAGGGGGGTAATATCTGGCAAGAATCCCCTTTAACACCGGTTCCAGCCACGAACCGGTGTTAAAGGGGGGTATTAAATTCACCTTCCCCTTCCTTTCTTCCCCCCCAGAGCAGCCAGATCGCCACCGCCACCGTACCGCCACCGCGCGCGCCATCGGAGCAGAGAGAAGCCACCGCCAGCCGCCACCGCCCTCAGAGAGTGAGGGAGGAATCGTCCGTGGGTGCCCTGAATCGTCGGCCCTGTCACCCACCTCTGTCCGCCGCTCGCCATCGACAACGCCGGCGTCCCCGACCTTCCCCGGCCTCGTCGACCCCACCATCGGCTTCCTGGTGAGCCTCTGGTGCTCAGGGACATCTTCTCTTCCTCCCTCACGGTCTATATCGCCTCCGCATCGTGTAACCGCCGCCAACCGCCGCAGCTCTCGTTCTCTGCTCCCTGACCAAAGGGGCGCCGCCACTACTAGGTCCGCCTCGACCTCCTCTTTCCAACCAGCCCAACCACAAGTCCCCGCGTGTAGCAGATCGACGGGAGCAAGATCGACCTGAGAGGAGCTCCATTGCTGACGTCAGCGTGATGCAATATTCGTTTTCTTTTTCTTTTATTATTTCTGTAATTATTTCAGTGAAGAAAATACCTGACATGTGGGCCCTATCTGTAAGCGACAAAAACATTTCCATAAATGTTTTCTAATTAAGAAAATTGTTTATGTAAATTCCAAAAATGCAAATGGTTTTATAATATTCCAAAAAATAATTTAAAATGAAATAATTGAAAATGCAATTATTTTATAATGCATCCATGCTAGAGCAGAGAGTGCCAGCGCACAGCGTGTATCGACTGCCGTCGGAGCCGCCCTCGGAGCCGCCTCGCCCTGGCCGTCGGAGTCACCGCCCACGCCTCAGTCTGGCGGCGGCACAATGTGAACAATGTGTCAAAGTTGGCGGCACAATGTGAACAATGTGAACAATGGGGAATATGTGACGATAAAAGATGTAGTCGTGTATTCATATTTGAGTAAAGTTTCTGATGTTGTAACATCGATAATATTGTTTACTTAGTGTTGGTGGTGAACTTGATGGTCAAAATTGGAAAACTCGAAACTAAGATGACATGTAATTATGGAGGGAGTAGTAGTATAGATAGGGTGTCAAGCGGGGCGGGTTCGCGGGCAACGTAGTTTCACCGGCTAATATAAATTGTACTACATGCATAGATTCAAACTTGTATACAAATTGGACCTCTGACTCATCCTGATTAGGGTTTTGACCCCTCGGAACTCGTTTAAAATGATCAAGAATCCTTAGGGTTTTAATTTCATTTGTATATTTATTTGTGTATTTTGGTATGAATAATATGTATATTTGTGTATGAATCCAAGTCCACTTGAATGTTTACACTCTTACTCTAGATAATATTATTGTTTTAGAAACTATGGATCCACTTAGTAGAAACCTTGAAGAAGAAGAAATAATGGAGAACATTATTGATGAGGACACCTCACAATATCTGAACTTGAGGGACATGATGACGGCTCAAGTACTAGTCATGGAGAAGATGAAGACTCCGGTGAACGCAATTTAATGGTTACAAAGTCCGCGAGGTATATGCATTGATTAAGCCTCCGACTTCCACCAACAATCTTCTTCTACATGTATTAATTAACGCTTCTTTCTTATTTTAGCCCTCGGATCGACCAGTAAGCAACCATCTTCTTCTAAAAAAAGAGCAAGCGAGGCGCGAGCGGCGGTTGAAAGATCGTGCAAAGTTCACGATCAAGCAGTCCGTGTTGATGGCAGGCCGATGGAGCCCAAGAAGGCCGCAGACAAATTTATACGTCAGGCTGGAGTTCTTGTTAGGGACCAAATCCCAATCACAATTGAAAATTGGAATAAGCCAAAGAAGGGCGACGGTACCTTTGTCGATGACAGATCCAAAGAAACGCTTTGGAATTCGTTGTTGGTAAATTTCACCCTTCCACTAGAGGAGGATGAAAACAACCGTTATAAAGAAAAGGTCAAAGAGTGGACTCTAAAGAAGATGGTCGACGTTTTCGCAACTAGAAGACAAAATTGAACAAATTTGTCAATCATGCGAGACTCAAATTTCAAGACGTATATTATGCGAAGATAAGACCTCACTGGCCCGAATTTGAGACATATAAAAAAAGTGCTATAGCTAAAAAGAGGTCAGAAACCAATACGCTTAATGCCCTGAAGAAGGAATATCACCAGAGGACGGGGTCAGGTGGCTACATATCTTAGAGGCCTAAGTGGGAGGAAGCTGAGAAGGCCCTGCGCGATAGAGGTATCACACCCCAGACAGATGGGTGAGACCTACGTGCAAAGACTTGGTTCTACGGAATCGGGGCAAGGTTGGACCCAGAAACAGGATTGTGTATCTTCCCAACCATCCTTGCCAAACCCGTCACTGAACTCATCACGGCATACGAGGAAACATCCGCCAGGACCTTCCATCCCGACAGAGAGAATGACCAGCTCACACGCCATCGGTAAAATAGAACACCTGGACATGCACGAGGCACGGGGGTATGACATGGAAGGATGGGTTTGCCGATCGAGCGACTCTTAGATGGCGCGCAGAAAAGAAAAAGAGCGTCTGAGCGGATGACACGGATAGAACATGCACTTGCGGCGCGCAGCGCAAGTGAATGCACAATGAGCTATCAAGCTACGCCCATATCAGCCACAAAGAGCTGCATTGGAAGCTGCCGCCCGCATCGCGCTGAAAAAGGTGGCTTCCACGGAGAACGTCAGCCCACGCTTAAAATGACGGGTCCTCGATACCCGTGGATGAGATCACGGAGAGCGAACACGCTGAGCTGCATGTGAGATTAATGGACTTATCCATTAAGGTGGTTGTCGGCTATGCCTTACCTCCGTAGCTGGTGGAACTTACCACCGCCGACCGATTCCGATATGGCTATGCTATTGTCGGGTGGATGAGGTTGTGAAGGAATATGAGGAAGCACAGCTTGAGCATGCTACGGTGAAGGGGAAACTCAACTCAAATTTGCGTGAAAACAACCATTCTTTGGAAGAAGGAACACATTGTTCTTCCAAATTGAGGTCACTGCACCCCGCCGTCTCCGCACGCTGCCATCGAGCCGCTTAGCTATCTCTGCTGGCAGCCATCTCCCCGTCACCATCTCTCTGCGGCAGCCATCTCAGCCCATCAGCCATCTCTGCGGCAGCCATCTCCGCCCGTCATCCATCTCCGTGCTTCATCCATCTCCTCAACAGAAGCGGAAGAGCACTGCCACGAGGAGCATCGAGCACCGCCACAAAGAAATCCCAGGAAACCGTCGCCAAAGAGTTCAAAAAACTACGTCCCGCAGCCTTCCGCCAAGCCATTGCCGGTTTTACCGTGGAATCGCAGCGACGAGGAGACCAATAGGATCTCGGAAGAACAGGTCAAGAAATTATTTGCACCTAGACGGGCCGAGCCAAAGGAGAAAATAGATCCGGCGGTGGTGGAGAAGTTTTACAATAATCTTTTGAAACCTGAAACCCCACTTGTACCGGACTACGAGCGCCAGATTTTGAAGGCGGATGCAAGGCGCCGTAGGGAGACTGAAAGTAGCAGTCGTGAGGCACCCCAGAAAACAGTTCCCATGCTCGGAGAGCAGGAAAACCAATCATGTGCCCCGCTCCAAATGTTCGACACACGAGACGCTCCTCCCGTAAATGATTACGAGGCAGATCTACAAAGAAAGGCCAATGAGATGGGGATGACTTACATTGCATACTTGAACGTCATGGGAGACAACTTGCCCAAATGCGATGCCAACCCCATACAGCCATGGAAGTATGGGAAGAATCTCGTCAAGAAAGAGGAGCTCAAGACTCTACCAACAAAGATGCAAAAATTGCACAAGTGGTACCTTGATTTCTGCAAGACGAGAAAGGTAGAATGGATCACAAGCATATAAGAGATCAGATTTTCTTGTGCGGAGACGCAATCGACTTCAACATTCAAGACTTGCATTTTCTATTCAATCGAAGGAACTCGACAAATCTGCCATCAGCCCTTTATTGTGTGTAAGTACTATTTCGTAATTTTTATCTCATCTCATTCACTTCATTAATTGCATGTATATATATATGCTCACCATATATGTATATACTATTATGTAGGAAAAAGGTTATGGAATGCATGAAAGGAGGTCTTTTGACATTGGGTTCGTTGACCCAAATAGAGTTCATGAACAAGTGGTAAGAGACAAACCCGCAAACAGAAGATTACTTGCTAAAGTCTTTACCGAGACAACAAACCAAAAGGAAATACTATTGCCTTACAACTTCTCGTGAGTATCTTACCCTCTCTCTTGTACACATTCTGTTTTCGCTTACTCGATGTTAAGTGTAATTGATGATGAGTTATGCGTAGGTTCCACTTTATTCTGCTAGTCATTCAACCCGACTCGTGAAAAGTCCTTGTCATGGACTCACATTTAAAATCAAAAGAGCTATGGGCATAATTTAGAGAGATGCTTCAGAGGTAATTTAAATCATATTATCGCACTAGATCGGCGACTTTCGTGACAATAAGTAATTAATTACTCCTTTATCCATTTTCTTTGTCGGACAGGGTTTGGAAAAGGTTCACGGCAGGGCCGTGGCTGAATGGTCAGAAGAACTAAAATTTGTAGACCAAAATGTAAGTAATACTAGCTAGCTTCCAATTCCATTATATCATGCTTTATTGATTATTATTTTGATTGAACTCTCTATTCTCGTAAAGTGCGCGCATCGGGACACGGCAATAACTTATGTGGGTACTATGTTTGCGAATTCATTAGCAACAATATATGTGACGAGTGCCAAGCCGCACTAGAACAACTTAGAGTAAGTAAACAAAGTCCACAACATTATTTTATTACCATCAATTGTGTTGAGTTTTATTCTTATATATATATTGACGGGCCATTCTTCATATATATTCAGATCGAACGGATGCGGACCAACTCCTACCATTTGAACGCATACGAGCCATTCAAGAGGAATTGGCGGGTTAATACTTGATGAGGTCGCCACGCTGGCGGAGAACTCTTTAGATATCCACCAAAATGAACGATGACGATGTATGTGCCGATGACGATGTATGTGCCGATGACGATGTTTGTGTATAATAACAGTTGCTTAATTATTCATGTACTCGTATGTACCGATGACGATTTATGTGTATACCGCTCGATCGATTCCCCTCGCCTCCTCCCGCAGAAATACGCCCGAACGGGCAGAGGCGTAAGTCCGCGGCGAAGATTTAGGCCGTTTCCGCTGCATGGCAGAACTCTGCCGCGGCAGAAGAACCTTTAACACCGGTTGCAGATACGAACCGGTGTTAAAGGGGGGGCTGAGGCCTGCGGCAGCCCCACGTGCGCCACCCTTTAACACCGGCTCGTATAAGAACCGGTGTTAAAGGCCCCCTCCCCCTCTAACACCGAACCCTCAACAGCGGTTGGGGAACCGCTGTTAGATGGCCCTCCCAACCGGAGTTAAAGGGGGGCTCTGCACTAGTGACTACATCAAACTAGACAAACAAGCACGCTCGAAAAATCTTACAGCCAAGGGCACGTGTCGTACCCGTTCTTTTTTTTATTTGTTTCTCAACTTCACACGATACAATCTTATAACCTAGCGCTACTTTTATACATGGCTGGGCAGAACCGAAACCTGCCTCAACTTGACTCGGCGAAGGACTCCTAGCTTAACACGGACATGCTCAAATAACCTGGAGTACTCAAACTCCAACTCAGACTACCACACGGAGCCAGATTAATACTAGAAGCTTACTCACGTATACTACTACTACTTGGACTCGATTTGCTACTAATCTGTTAAAACTTACATGTATGGCATGCAAGCCAAGACGACTAGAAACTTTGATACTTTCCTAAATTCTAATTAGGCAAGATTATTTCTAACAGCAGGGCCAGTTGTAGGGGATGCCGAGGGCGTCGAGCTCTGCGTACACGAGCGCGCATGTAACATTCCAAAAATTTATGAATTGTAAAATCATGCATTGCATTCATATTATCATGGCATCTAGATCTTGCACAAAAAATTTCAAAGTTTGAAACCAAATAAAACCATATTTATGCCATTTTATTATATTCATCTGAGGCATGGTTTTATTTTTATTTTTAAAAGACCGAAGTGTATTTGAGTGGACAGATATGTTTGACACACTTTTTAATGCTATAATCACAATACAAAAATTTGGAAAAGGTTTGAATTCAAACAGATTTGAATTAGGGTTTTAAACCATTCCTGAAAATCAAATTAGAAAAGGAAAAGGAGAAGAGAAAAAAATAAAACCCCGCGCTGCCCTTTCAGCCCAACACCACATCTGGCCCAGCAAGCCCACCCGGGCCACCCTCCCTCTGCTCCCTCTCACCCTGCTTGAACCTTACCCTTCGCTGCCCATGGACCCAACGCCACCACCCTTCGTCCCCAAACCTCACAAGACGGCATCAAGTCATGGCCGTTTCCTCCCCATCACTGCCGCAAATCAATTCAGTTAAATCCCATTGATTCGCCGTGCGATTGCCGCCCCTGCTCTGGCTACTTAAGAACAACCTCACCGTGGCCATTTTCCCTAAAAATCCAACGCCCAAGAATCACCAGGCTGCCCACAATCGAGCTTGCACCGCCGCGCACCCGAGCACCTCCGGCGAGTGATTCAGGTGAGCTTCGTCCACCCCGTGCCATCTGGTTCGCCATGTCATGCTCGCCACCCTATTGCGCTTCTTCTAATGCTCTCTGTTTGCCTGCTTGTGACCCAGAACGTCGGCCCCATTAACCTCCGCGAGCACCCGAAGCTCCGTCCAACTCCGACGAGGGATTCCGGTAAGAATCGAGTGCCCCTTGCCTTCTAGTTCAAAACCAAGTGTGCGTTGTGTCTTTGCGCAACCACTGGTGCCACTCGTTTAGCCTATGGTGACCTAGGTCATCCCCGTTGTCTCCGCCAGCAACCACCCGACGCCAGTAAGGTTTCCGACGAGCTTCCACGGCCGCAGCAGCTCGCCCCTGTCCAAACCAAGACCACCTTGAGCTTCCTCGCACCCACGCGATGCTGGTAAGCATCGGCACCACCCCTAGCCCCCTCTAGATTCGCCGAAACGTCGTCGGCAGTAGCGCCGCCATCAGCGCCACTCGAGTATGGTTGCTTGGTATAGGGCTGTTAGATCTAAATCGTGTGTTGTAGATTAGATCTTTTAGTGAACCGTTTTGCTTAGATCTGTCGCGTTGGATCTGACTTTATCCAACGGCGCGGAAACGTGATCCGCGCGAAGCGGTACGGGCCAATCGGACACAGCCATGTGTCTGTGTTTTTGATTTAAAATATGTTTTTTGTTTCTATTAGCCTTTCAAACTTGTAAAATTCATAACTTCAATTCTGTTTGGCCAAATTTTGCAATAGATTCAGAAAATTAAGCCCTACACATCTATGGCCTTGAATTAGTATTTTGCTTCTGGAAAATAGGATTATATGCAGAACCAATTGTATGCTTATTTTGGCTATATAATATGTTTAAAAAATTGTTTTGAAGCAAAAATTGAGTTTGTTTAGACTTTAGAAAGTTTACTTTGTGTTCAGTACTGTTTTGTTTGACTTGTTTAGTGTAGAAAATCATCCCATTGCATTTGCATGCATTCATATATATTTTTTGTTTGAATATTTGAATGTGATTTTGGTGTTATGATTTCATGTGTAGATTTTGGTGATTGTGGTGATTGTGATTGTGAGGACTATTGCTACTCTCCCAACTACCAAGGCAAGTGATTCTTCATACTTTTTGTCCCATTATTTTGACTATGCATTAGTGATATTTTGAGTAAGGAAATGCATTGGAAATTTTATAAGTATATGCTATGCTATGCCTTGGTAAATCCTAGTAGTTGTAGTCTTAGTAGATTTTTCCCTAAGTTAAGAAAACTTGCTATATTATCATGTTAGTCTAGCTAGTAGAAAACAAGGGTGGAATATTCATGCTATGAAATTTTGCTAAGTCTATGACTTGTATTTTTGATTAATAAAACAACTATGTGAATGAATCACCTGGGTGGAATGGTATGGTTGGTTTATGTTGAGTGGTTACACAAGGCCCATGTCTATGGTTTACCTTGTGTATCACACTTGTGGATTGCCACCCAGGAACACAGGGATTTGAGATGTTTAGTGTTGAGAAGCTTCTAGTGCAACCACATGGCATATGGGCTCTGCCTTGACCAAACAGGTTGCAAGAACTTAGCCAGATGGACAGCTAGCATTGCAATCACAGGGGCCTTTTACCTTTAAAAGGTGGGGCCTTACATATGGTATCAGAGCACTGTGTTGCCTGTAGGATTATGACCCTAAGATGGATTAGACCAAGGAAACCACAAGAAAATACAAACTCCTTTACAAATTACACACTTGTCCTTTTCTTCTCGTATACCTTTTCTAATCTTCTTTATCATCTCTATTTGTAGATGAACTCCATCAACGAAGCCGTCAAGAAGGGACCACTCATGACCATGACTTTGGAGTGTGAGACGGAGTTTCCCAAAGCACTCAAGAACCTTATGGTTACCATGGGGATACATGGTGCATCATTGTACAAGATATTCCCCGTGATGGATGAAGGAGAAAAATATTGGTGGGTACAGCTCCACTTGTACAAAAACAAGGAGGACAACCACAAAGAGTCGGGATTCTGCATGGTCACCAACTCTGAAATGCACATGTCATTCTTTGACTCTACAAGGAATGCATCTTGGAATGCCATCAAGGAGCTTGGTGATATACTCAAGTGTAGAATGCTCAACACTCAAAATGACCTTAGAGAGGAAAAGAAGCATACCCAGGACTTAGAGGCTGCCAACCAACAACTAAGGGAAGACATCATAGATTTAGCATTGGAGTCTTGTGACCAAGACCGACAGATTGCCTCCAAGGATGCCCTGATAGCTATTTTGACAAGTGAGTGCGAGTTGTGACAAACTCCAATAGATGGACCACCACACTTATCGTTTTCTCACGTTAATAATTTTGATCATACCAACCTATGTGGTATGGCAAAAATTTGCCTAAGTCATTTAAACCTTGGTATTTGTGATTGAATATTGTATGCCATGACTTGTGTGTATTATTGATGAATGCATGCTTTTGGTTTTTGTTTCACTACCTTATGTTTTTCTCTTTACTTGTGTTGTTCCTATTTTTTCTCTATCTTATGCAATAGATGCCTAGCTTTGTTATCAGCACCGCCGAGGAGTTCAAGGTAACTCGTTTTGGTTCTCGTATTGTGGATCTCACTAGTGTGCTCAGTCTCCCCCTCCCTAGCATTAAGGTACTTCAGCTTACGAAGTTCGAGAGGAAGGATCTTTGGGGATTTAGAGTCTCACAGCCTGGACGCCAGTCGGAGCCACCCACCGAGGAGATTGCCTTCAAGTTGATGCACGATGACAAGGAGAAGGGACTTGACGTCGTCATGCAGGAGCTACTTGGACTCCTTGTTGGACGTCACTCCACCGAGCTCAGGGGCCTCTACTTCCACCCATTTAGGAGACGTGACAAGGAGGGAGAGGCAGTAGTGTATGATGATGCTACTAGAGAGACTATCGAGCTGGTGATTCTATATCTCCAGGACCTAGAGAGCCTCGTTAGACACCTCAACACTGATAGGACCAACGTCATGCTTAGCAATGACAAGCTTCAGGTTTACTTGAGGGAGAAGGACAAGCTCTTCGCGGAGCAGGACGAGATCATCAAGGAGATGGAATCTAGATTCGAGAGCCAAGACAAAAGGTTCAAGAATCAAGATAAGAGAGTGCAAGATAGGAACAAGAAGATCAAGGACATGAGGGCCGAGTTAGAGCTCAAGGACATTGAGCTAGAGACTCAGCAGGGAGTGATAGAGAGGCTGCGCTCGCAGAAGAGAGTCCTTCGTGCGAAGATCGATGCCTTAACCACCAATGCGGAAGAGTACAAGACAGCCATGGAGACAGCCGAACTTACTCTAGTGGACGAGGAGGTCGACATGGAGGAGTAGTTTTTATTACTCAGCTATCCATTTATATATCATCCTTTATTTATTGAGTCGCAATGATCATCCAACATGTGGATGGCTTGCTAGTGTGTTTACTTTTCCAAAACTTGTTGTTTACTTTGTTCAAACTCTAAGTTTATATTGTGCTTGATTATTTTGTGATTGTTGCTATGTGATGTATTGTGCATGTTAGCATCTATGGGTTATATCTCATTACTTATCCTTATTGAAACCACAGATGCCTCCCCGTCGTGCCAATCCCAACCAAAACAACAATAACAACAATGGCAATGAGATGCAGCAACTGATGACAGCCCAAACTCAGTTGATGTAGATGATGACCCAATTCATGGAAATCAGAATCACAACAACGACAACAACAATAAAGAAGAAGAAGAAAGAACAAATAAACAACAACAACAACAACAACAACAACAACAACAACAACAACAACAACAACAACAACAACAACAACAACAAATAAACAACAACAACAACAACAACAACAACAACAACAACAACAACAACAATAACAACAACAACAACAACAACAACAACAACAACAACAACAACAATAATAATAAAGAAACAACAACAAGAATAAATAAACAACAAATAAATAAACAACAACAACAACAACAACAACAAATAAACAAATAACAACAACAACAACAACAACAATAAACAACAACAACAACAACAACAAATAAACAACAACAACAACAACAATAATAAATAACAACAACAATAACAACAACAAAGAATAATAAAGAATAACAACAAATAAATAAACAACAACAACAACAACAACAACAACAACAACAACAACAACAACAAATAAATAAACAACAACAACAACAACAACAACAACAACAACAACAACAACAACAACAACAACAACAACAACAACAACAACAACAACAACAATCAGAACAACAACAACAACAACAACAACAACAACAACAACAACAACAACTGAAGGGAATATGCCCTGAGAGGCAATAATAAAGTGTTTATTATGTGTATTCCAAGTATATGATAGATGTTTATTTTGCATGCTATAATTGTATTAATACGGAAACGTTAATAAATGTGTGTTTAATAAACAAACAGAAAGTTCCTAGTTATGCCTCTCTCATAAACTGGCTCGTTGATTAACAAGATGATCAAGGTTTCCTGATCATGGACATTGGATGTTGTTAATAACGGGATCACAACATTAGTGTAATGAAGTTATGAACATTCATCCGAAGTATAGCATTATGATCAAAGTCATTGAGTTTATATTGCTATAACAACTTACGAAGTGATCCTAATCCTTAGACCATGAGATCTTGTCAACCACTAACATCGGAAGAGTTTCTTGATAACATCAAACGTCACACCGTAATAGGGTGATTATAAAGATGGATTCAGAACTAATAAAGTGTTATGTTGAGGCTCATGGATCGAGAGTGGAATTTGTTCATCCTGATGACGGATAGATATACTCTGGGCCCTCTCGGTGATATCACATTGATTAGCTTGCAAGCAAGTGATTTGATCACTAGAATGTTATATCACGGGAATGAGAAAAGAGTGCATGTCGGTAACGAGATCAAACTAGGTATGGAGATACCGATGATAGAAACTCGGACATGTAATATATCATGAAACAAAGGGATTAAGATACTAGCGTAAAAGGTTCCGACGATCACAAGAAAGTCATAGTTGAATGTGTGGAGTCGATGGGTCTCCGATCCCGCTCGATTATTGATCCGAGAGGGGTCTCGATCATGTCCGCATTATTCACGAACCGTAGGGTGACACACTTAAGAGACACCGGCATCCAATTGGACCAAATGTTTCATGCCGAAAGAATGAACAAGCGCAGGAATTTATTTCACTAGATACCGAAACAGGTTTTCGGGTGAAATTGCATAAAGTGGTTATGCATGTGAAATGGAATTCTAGCAAGGGGTTATTTGTGAATGTTTTTCATTAAATTAATTGACAAAATTCTGAATAAAATAAAAGAGTTTTATTTAATGAGATTTTGCATTAAATTTGGTGGAAATTTAATGGGAATTTGAGTGGACTTTTGAGTGGAGGGAATTTAAAGGAATTTTGTGAGTGGAGTGTCCACCCACATGAAGAGGGGAGGGCAAGGGGGCAGCCCCCATGCGTCGGCCACCCCCTTGGGGTCCCCCCCCCCCTCCTCCTATAAAAGGATCCCCCCTCCTCACTTGTCTCTCACCCCTCCTCGTGAAGGATCTCTCTCCCCCTCTAGAATTTATTCCCCATGGTCTCGGACTAGCGAGATACATGTTCCCAGTGGCTATTCGGCAAGAAAGAGTTGTTCTTCCGCTGCATCGCTGGAGCGAGGAGGCGGAGGTTGCTCGGTGCCTCGAACGTGTGTCTTGAACGGATGCCGCTGGCGATTTCTTGTTGGGACTTCCTCTTGATCTTGAGATCGGCAAGAGATCGTCTACATCAACCACGAGTTGAACTCGTTAAGATTTGTCGGTCTTCAAGGGTATGTTCTCTACGGATATACATCCGCCCGTTGTTTGTATCTAGTAGATATGTCTTGGTATATAGTTCCCATCGTAGGAAAAATTTTGTTTTCTATGCTGCGAACCCTACAGTGGTATCAGAGCCGGATCTATGCGTAGATGCTTTACACGGGTAGTACACATATGAGTATGTGGGCGATGATGATCATGTTGTTGCTCCTTTGTTGTAATTTTGGATATTGGTGGCATAGTGGGATGAAGCGGCCCGGACAAACTTTACATGTCCTCGCACATGAGACCTGTTCCACGCTTGACATGCAACTAGTTTGCATAAGTGGCTAGCGGGTGTTTGTCTCTCCTACTATAGTCAATATCTATTTTGCAAGAGAATTGTCAACAATTTTATTATCCTCATTGTGGTTCATGTTTGTAGGTAAGAACGGTTCTATCTCGAAAGCCCTAAGCCACGTAAAACTTGCAATGGATAAATTAGAGGCGTCTAGTTTAGATTGTTGCTGGGCTAGTGTTATGATATGGTAGTGTTGTAAGTAGAAGTATGAGATGATACTCTTACAACACACATAGCGTGTAAACTCCATATACCTTGGATTTACACATATAGGTATGATAGTGATCATACCACGATGCACATGATAGAGATCATATGCGGGAACCATAACATTTCACTAATAAACATGTGATGTTCGATATCATCTTATATTGCTTGTTTAGCGCTTTGTTAGCATAATAAGATGATCCCTCATTTAAATATCAAGATAAGAATGTGTTCTTCCTTTAGTATGCACCGATTATGTTTCGTCGCTCCAAGACATCACGTGATGATCGGGTGTTCTTGGATCCACGACCATATGGTGTAAAAGCGATTACACACGCGAATACTAAGGTTCTAACTTGGCAGCCTAGCATGTACGACATGGCCTCGAACACGAAAGGTTAAGCATGAGTCATATAGTTGATATGATGCCCATTTGATGCTCGCCTTTGAAGCTATACCGACTCACGTGATGATCGGACTTGGTATAGTGGATTTGGTTCATGTAATCACCAAAAAGGCACGAGGGATGTCGTTTTGAGTGGGAGTTCATTCGTAATATGGATTAGTTGAACTCAATCTATCATACACTTAGTCTAAACTTTACAAATTCTGTAGATGGCACCACCGCTTTTAATTTCAATGTGTTCATGGAGAAAGAGAAACTAGCAACGAACGGTAGCAACTTTACCGAATGGGCCATGAATTTGAGGATTCTCCTCTGCCGCACAAAAGCAATATGTGCTAGAAGCCGTTAGGCCCCCACCTTTGATGATGCCCCGACGAGGAGAAGAATATCTATCGACTCGTCGGAGGACCACAACTTAGTTCATTGCATATTGTATGGGCTAGAGCCGAACTTGAAAGCGTTCAAAATGGCAATGCATTTGATATAATGGGTGAGTTGAAAATGATTTTCGACACACATGTCAGAGAGCTACAACGCTTAAAAGTTCTTTAGCTGCATGATGGAAGAGCATGACTCGTTAGTGAGCATGTACTCAAGATGTCGGGTTACGCCGATAAGCTTGTGTCCTTGGGAATATCGATTCCCATTGACTTAGGCATCCATCGTGTTCTGCAGTCTCTGCCACCTAGCTATAAGAGCTTCGTGATGAACTATAATATTCAAGGCATGAAGAAGTATCTCCCCGAGCTTCTGGCAATGCTTAAAACTGCAGAAGTGGAGATCAAAAACGAACATCAAGTGTTGATGATCAATAGGAACAATAGTTTCAAGAAAGACAAGAAGGGAAAACGGAAGGGAAGTAAGGGCGGCAAGCTTGTTGTCGTACCTGAAAAGAAACCCCGAGTTGTACCTAAGTCTGATACCGAGTGCTACTATTGTAAGGGGACTAGCCACTAGCAATCGCCCAAGTATCTGCGAACAAGAAGGCCGCAAGGCAAACAAAGGTATATATGATATACATGTTATTGATGTGTACTTGACTAGTTCTCGCAGTAGCACCTGGGTATTTGATACCGGTTCAGTTGCTAATATTTGTAACTCGAATCAGGGGCTGCGGAACAAGCGACCGCTAGCAAAGGGGTGAGGTCAAGATGCGTGTCGGCAATGGATCAAGCGTTGATGTGATCACCGTCGGAACACTACCTCTCCACTTGTCGTCGGGATTAGTTATAAACTTGAATAATTGTTATCTGGTGCCTGCACTAAGCATGAACATTGTATCTGGATCGTGTTTCATGCGAAGTGGTTATTCATTTAAATCCGAGAACAATGGTTGTTCAATTTATATGAATGAAATCTTTTATGGTCATGCACCGATGATGAATGGTTTATTTCTATTAGATATCGATGATAATGTTACACATATTCATAATGTTGATGCTAATAAGATTAAACTTAATGATGATATATCCGCATATATGTGTACCGCTGCCTAGGTCATATTGAGTTAACGCATGAAGAAGCTCCATTCGGATGGACTTTTGGAATCACTTGATTATGAATCATTTGATACATGTGAGCCATGCCTTATGGGCAAGATGACTAGAACGCCGTTTTCGGTTCAATGGAGCAGGCGTGATTTGTTGGAAATCATACATTCGATGTATGTGGTCCAATGAGTGTGTCGGCGTGAGGTGGATATCGTTATTTTGTTACTTTCACGGATGATTTGAGTAGATACGGTTATATCTACTTGATGAAACACAAGTCTGAAACCTTTGAAAAGTTCAAGGAAATTCAGAATGAAGTGGAAAATCATCGTAATAGAAAGATCAAATTTCTACGATCCGACCGTGGAGGTGAATATCTAAGTTACGAGTTTAGCACTCACATGAAAGAGTGTGGAATTGTTTCACAACTCACACTGCCGAACACACCACGAGAAATGGTGTGTCGAACGTCAATCGTACTTTATTAGATATGGTTCGATCTATGATGTCTCGACGACTTGCCGTTGTCATTTTGGGGTTATGCACTAGAAACCGCTGCATTCACTTTAAATCGGGCACCATCTAAATCCGTTGAAAAGACATCAGATGAATTGTGGTTTGGAAACAAACCTAAGCTATCTTTTCTAAAGTTTGGGGATGCGATGTTTATGTGAAGAAACTTCAACCGGATAAACTCGAACCCAAAGCGGAAAAATCGTCTTCATAGTATACCCTAAGGAAACTATTGGGTATTCCTTCTATCACGCATCCGAGGGCAAGTTTTTGTTGCCAAGAATGGATCCTTTCTAGAGAAAGAGTTTCTCGCGAAGGTGTGAGTAGTCGGAAGGTAGAACTTGAAGAGGTTATTGAACCTTCTCTTAAAAGTATGGCGAGCACAAACCGAAGTTGTTTGAGTTGGCTCCACCTGTTGAAGAGGGAACTAATGATAATGATCATGAAACTCGAAGAGAGTACTACCAACCTCGCAGTCAAGCGGGACGCTGCGGCTCCCGATCACGGAAATCCTTTCATGAATTTCATGGTTGATGAAAATGATGACCTGACGTTTGAGAAGCGATGATGAGCCCGGATTCCAACAAATGGTTAGAAGCCATGAAATCGAGATGGAATCCATGTATGAAAATCAAGTTTGGAACTTGGTGGAATTACCACGACCGAAAGGACGTGGAGAACAAATGGATTTTCAAAAGGAAAACTGATCTTGATGGTAATGTGACCGCCTATAAAGCTCGACTTGTCGCAAAGGGGTTTCAAAATTCAAGGAGTTGACTACGATGAGACATTCTCTCCCGTAGCGATGCTAAAGTCGATTAGATTATGTTAGCAATTGCTGCATATTTTGATTATGAGATATATGGATGGATGTCAAAACCGCTTCTCAATGGTAATATTGAAGAAGAGTTGTATATGATACAACCAAAGGGTTTTGTCGATCCTCAGGATTCTCACAAGGTGTGGAAGCTTCAGCGATCCATCTATGGATTGAATCAAGCATCACGAAGTTGGAATCTCCGCTTTGATGAGGTGATCAAAGAGTTTGGATTTGTCCAAACTTATGGAGAAGCTTGTATTTACAAGAAAGTGAGTGGGAGCAATGTGGCATTTCTGATATTATATGTGGATGACATATTATTGATCGGAAATGATATAGATCTTTTAAACAGTGTTAAAAGTTATCTAAACAGCAAATTTTCAATGAAGGACCTAGGTGAAGCGTCATTCATATTAGGCATAAAGATCTATAGAGATAGATCTAGGCGCCTAATAGGGCTATCGCAAAGTACATACCTTGATAAGATTTTAAAGAAGTTTAAAATGGACGGAAGTAAGAAGGGGTTCTTACCTATGTTGCAAGGAAAGACATTGAGTAAGACTCAAAGTCCAGCTTTGGCGGAAGAAAGAGAGATAATGGACAAAGTCCCCTATGCTTCAGCCATAGGCTCTATAATGTACGCCATGCTATGTACAAGACCGGATGTGGCACATGCTATTAGTTTGACTAGTAGGTACCAATCGGATCCAGGTTCGGAACACTGGATAGCGGTCAAGAATATCCTTAAGTACTTACGAAGAACTAAGGATATGTTTCTTGTATACGGAGATGAAGAAGAGCTCGTCGCTAAGTGTTATGTTGACGCTATCTTTGACACCGATCCGGATGACTCTAAGTCTCAATCCGAATACGTTTTTCTCATGAATGGCGGAGCGGTTAGTTGGAGGAGCTCCAAACAACCTGTGGTAGCGGGATCAACAACGGAGGCCGAATATGTTGCTGCTTCAGAAGCGGCTCAGGAAGCAGTTTGGATGAAGGAGTTCATATCCGAACTAGGAGTGGTTGTAAACGCGTTGGACCCAATGGTGATCTATTGTGACAACAATGGTGCCATTGCCAATGCCAAAGAACCAAGGTCTCACAAGCATTCCAAGCATATTAAGTGCCGGTTTCACTCCATCCGCGAACATGTCAAGGATGGAGATATAAAGATTTGTAAAGCACATACGGATCTCAATGTAGCAGATCCGTTGACTAAAAATCTCCCTAGAGCAAAACATGATCAACACCAGAACTCAATGGGTGTTAGATTTATCACTATGTAACTAGATTATTGTCTCTAGTGCAAGTGGGAGACTGAAGGGAATATGCCCTGAGAGGCAATAATAAAGTGTTTATTATGTGTATTCCAAGTATATGATAGATGTTTATTTTGCATGCTATAATTGTATTAATATGGAAACGTTAATACATGTGTGTTTAATAAACAAAAGAAAGTTCCTAGTTATGCCTCTCTTATAAACTAGCTCGTTGATTAACAAGATGATCAAGGTTTCACGATCATGGACATTGGATGTTGTTAATAACGGATCACAACATTAGTGTAATAACGTGATGAACATTCATCCAAATATAGCATTACGATCAAAGTCATTGAGTTTATATTGCTATAACAACTTACAGTGATCCTAATCCTTAGACCATGAGATCTTGTCAACCACTAACACCGAAGAGTTTCTTGATAACATCAAACGTCACACCGTAATGGTGATTATAAAGATGGATTCAGAACTAATAAAGTGTTATGTTGAGGCTCATGGATCGAGAGTGGAATTTGTTCATCCCGATGACGGATAGATATACTCTGGGCCCTCTCGGTGATATCACATTGATTAGCTTGCAAGCAAGTGATTTGATCACTAGAATGTTATATCACGGGAACGAGAAAAGAATACATGTCGGTAACAAGATCAAACTAGGTATGGAGATACCGATGATCGAATCTCGGACATGTAATATATCGTGAAACAAAGGGATTAAGATACTAGCGTAAAAGGTTCCGACGATCACAAGAAAGTCATCGTTGAATGTGTGGGAGTCGATGGGTCTCGGATCCCGCTTCGATTATTGATCCGAGAGGGTCTCGATCATGTCCGCATTCATTTAACCATAGGGTGACACACTTAAGAGAAACCGAAATCCATTTGGAGCAAAAGTTTCGTGCCAAAAAGAATAAACAAGCGCAGGAATTTATTTCACTAGATACCAAAACAGGTTTTCGGGTGAAATTGCATAAAGTGGTTATGCATGTGAAATGGAATTCTAGCAAGGGGTTATTTGTGAATGTTTGTCATTAAAGTAATTGACAAAATTCTGAATAAAATAAAAGAGTTTTATTTAATGAGAGTTTGCATTAAATTTGGTGGAAATTTAATGGGAATTTGAGTGGACTTTTGAGTGGAGGGAATTTAAAGGAATTTTGTGAGTGGAGTGTCCACCCACATGAAGAGGGGAGGGCAGACCCCATGCGCCGGCCACCCCCTTGGGGTTTCCCCCCTCCTCCTATAAAAGGAGCCCCCCTCCTCACTTGTCTCACACCTCCTCGTGAAGGATCTCTCTCCCCTCTAGAATTTATCCCCATGGTCTCGGACTAGCGAGATACATGTTCGTGGCTATTCGGCAAGAAAGAGTTGTGCTTCCGCATCACCTGGAGCGAGGAGGCGGAGGTTGCTCGGTGCCTCGAACGTGTGTGCAAGCACGGATGCGCTGCTGATTTGCGGCGCTAGGACTTCCTCTCGATCTTGAGATCGGCAAGAGATCGTGTACATCAACCACGAGTTGAACTCGTTAAGCTTTGTCGATCTTCAAGGGTATGTTCTCTATGGATATACATCCGCCCGTTGTTTGTATCTAGTAGATAGATCTTGGTACATAGTTCCCATCGTAGGAAAATTTTTGTTTTCTATGCTGCGAACCCTACAACAACAACAACAACAACAATCAGAACAACCCACCTGCATTTGACATGCTCACCAGGTTTCTGAGATTGAGGCCTGCCAAGTTCTCGGGAACCACTGATCCCATTGTAGCCAATGACTGGCTACGTTCTGTGAATAAGGACTTGGTCACTATAGGCTACACAGATGAAGAAAAGGTCAGATTTGCAGCACATCTGCTTGAAGGACCATCAGCCACATGGTGGGATAACTTCCAGATCACCACTCCTATTGAGGATCTGACTTAGGCAATATTTGAGGATGGTTTCCGCACTGCCCATATCTCATCAGGAGTGATGAATTTGAAGAAGAAAGAGTTCCACAATCTTAAGCAACGTCACCGCAGTGTGGTAGAATATATTGAGGAGTTCAACAATCTAGCACGCCATACGCCGGATGAAGTTGACACTGATGCTAAGAGAAAGGAAAAATTGCTGGAAGGGCTGAATGATGAGATGAACCTGCAGCTATCTATTGCATATGTCCCAACTTATCAATCACCGTGTGATAAGGCCACCATCTTGGAAAGCAAGATGAAATAGGTGGGGGACAGGAAGATGAAGCATCACTTTGATAAGCACAACCCGGGATCGTCACACAAGCGTTCCCATGGTGATGATAGTGGAGGTTCTGGATCCCACAAGCATGGGAAGTATAACAGCCACCACAACAGTAACCGTCACCATGACAACAAGCACCATCGCAGTCATGACAATGATAGATATAAGAACCATAAGAGTGGACACAAGATCCATCACAGTGGGAATGGCAATGGAAGTCAGCCTGCTAAAAGATATATCAGTCAGATTGAATGCTTCAAGTGCAAGAAAACTGAGAACTATGCAAATGAATGCCTAGAAAAGAAGGCTGATGGAGCCAACAAGCCAAACCCTTTTTAGAAGGGTCAAGTGAACCAAATCAATATGGAGGAAATCTATGAGGAATCTGATGCCATGGCTGGTAAGTTCAAGCTTAATTCTTTTCCAACACTTGTTCTTTTTTATACCGGTGCATCGCATTCATTCATATCAAGAGCATTTGTTGATAAAAATGGACTTCCAACCGAAACTATTGGATGTCCTATTAAAGTAAGCTCTCCCGGTGGAGAGATGGTAGTAAATTTTGGATGTCATGATCTAGTGATAGAATTTGGGAAGTATAAGTTTCTAGTTAGTTTGATAATCCTAGATTCCCAAGGATTGGATGTAATTTTGGGCATGGATTGGATGACTAAGTATGAAGGAGTTATACGTCAGAAACGTATCTATAATTTTTGATGCTCCATGCTTGTTTAGTATCTACTTTACTTTGTTTTGTCTACACTTTAAGATGTTTTTATATCTTTTCTGGAACTAACCTATTAACAAGTTGCCACAGTGCCAGTTGCCTGTTTTCTTCTATTTTTTGTTCCAGAAAGGCAGAAAATCGATATTCTCGGAATTGGACGGGACAAAAGCCAAAGTCAATATTTTACCGTGGGCGTCATAAAGTCCAGAGGAGAGACGGAGGGGCGATCCAGGGCCGCCACATACCCCTAGGCACGGGTGGGCCCACACCCTACCCAGGCGCAGGGTGGGCTCCCAGCCTCCCAGCCTCGCCTATTCGCCTATAAGAAGCCCCCGATGCAGAAACCTGATACATTCAAAACGTATCTACTTTCTCGAACACTTTGCTATTGTTTATCCTCTAAACTTGTGTGATTTGGATACAACTAACACGGACTGGTGTTGTTTTCAGCACAATTACCTTGTTGTCTTGTTTTTGTGCAGAAAATCAACTATCAGGAAAAATCCCAGAAAATATGCCAAAAATTATATTTCACCAGAAGATCCATGGAGCCAAAGACGAGACGGAGAGGAGGCCTGGGGGCCCACACCCACCCCAGGCATGGGTCCACCACTGGTCGCACCTGGAGGGGGTGAAGCCACCCCAGGCACCCCCTCGGCCTCCCTCTGCGCCTATAAGTTGCCTTTCGACCTAAAAACCGAGGGGGTTTGATAGTTTTCCAGAAAGAGATCCTCTTCGCTACCGCCACCAGAAACCAAGATTCGGATCCAGAAACTCCGTTCTGGCACCCTGCCGGGACAGGGAATTTGGAGAGGATCATCGCCATCGTCATCACCAACGCATCTCCATCAACCACCAATGTTTCCCTCATCCATGAGTGAGTAATCCCCCGATGTAGGCTTGGGGATGGTAGGGATTGGATGAGTTCTATCATGTAATCGAATAAGATCTGTTAGGGCATAGTGCCTAGTATCTGTATTAGTGATATTTGACTCTGTTGCAACTTGTTGTGCTTAATGCTTGTCACTAGGGCCCGAGTGCCATGGTCTCAGATCTGAACTTATTATTGAATCATTATGATAGTATTGTTTGTGATCTTATCTACAAGTTGTGTACACATATCATTTTCCGGATCCAAAGGCCCCAAAGTGACAATAATTGGGACAACCGGAGGGGATGGCTGTGGTGTGAGGATCACATGTGTTCACGAAGTGTTAATGCTTTGCTCCGGTGCTTTATTAAAAGGAGCACCTTAACTGCCGAGTTCCTAGAGGCCCAGCTGCCAATAGGCTGGACAGAAGATGTTGTGCAAGTTCTCGTTGCGAGCACGTATGACTATATTTGGAGCACATGCCTAGGATTGTTTAGTACTTGGATGCTTGTTATTATTTATCTGCAATGCCCTAGGTCTTAAAGTTACATGTTTAGACTCGTCCATGCAACACCCGTCCCCATCCCTATGCCTACCGCACTCGAATCCCTTTATCATAGTATCTTACTATTATTGCTTGTTTCATCGCTGTTGTTGCTTTTTGTTGCTACTACCAAATCTATATACATAACTTCTGTGAGCAATAACAATTTCCAGGTGTAGCTGAACTGACAACTCAGTTGTTAAGGCTTGCAAGTATTCTTTGGCTCCCCTTGTGTCGAATTAATAAATTGGGTAATAGTACCCACGAAGACTGTTGCGATCTCCTATACTTGTGGGTCATCAAGACTATTTTCTGGCGCCGTTGCCTGGGAGCATAGCTTTATTTGTAAGTTCACCTGGATCTACTATTGTTCACTTCTACTCTTTTCATCATGGGGAAGTCTCGTGATGGAAAGTTCCCTATTTTACCATCCACTACAAGAATAGGTACAGTCCTAAACACCTTTGTTGCTCTTGATTCATCATCTGTTATAAGTAAGCTTGTCACACCACCACAACATACTCATGCTACACACATTGCTACTACTGCTGAGTCTGAAACTGCTTTTGATGCTCATGATGTTACTTCTACTGTGCTTGATACGAGTGGTTCATTAGGTCCTTTTCTAGATGCTACTATGGCTAGTCTAGGAAATACCGAAACTCCTAGTGAAGACACTGTTACACCTGTTAGCTCACCTAATTCTAGTGAGAGTTATGATATTAATGATGGTTACATTGAGTTCACTGATGATTTTGTTGAAGAGTGTCGAAACACACATGGTACTAGTGCTATTAAGAGTCTCCTTGCTAGACGTACTATCATGCCTAAGTTGTCCTCTGATCCTAAGTTTGCCACTTCTCCCATAGATATAAAAGATGAAGATTATGATTTCTCTCTTGATTTGTCCTATTTAGATATTGTTGAGAAAGAACCTTTTTGTGGGACTGAAAATGATAGTGATGTGGCTCATATGAATGATCTTTCTACTATGAGTGCTTTGTTCTCTGATGATTTTAAGATGTGCAAGTACTTTGTTACTAAGATCTTCCCTTTTTCACTAAAAGGAGAAGCTAGGGATTGGTTTAATATATTATCTCCTGGTTCCATTGATAGCCCTGATTGCTTGATTGCTTCTTTCTTCAAAAAATATTTTCCTCCGAGTGCTAGACATGATGCTTTGTAGAGAATTTTGATTTTAAACAGGGAGAAGAAGAGAAATTGCCTGAGTCATGGACAAGGTTCTGTGCCTTCATTCATGCACATCCTAGATGTCCATTACCTAATAATGAACTTCTTGATATTTATTATAATGTACTAACTAATGATTCTAGGACATACCTAGATAGCTTTGCTGATTGTGTTTTCAGGAAAAGGACTCCTACAGATGCTGAAGAATTAATGACTAAAATAAGCAAGAATTATGATGATTGGACTTCAACTGAGCTAAATACACCTGAGCCTATTACTCCTGAACTAGTTGTTCCTGAACCAATTCCAGCACCAACAACAAAGAAGAGAGGAGTTATTGCATTAAATGATGAAGTGATGAAGGAAGCTAAGAAGTGTCTAAAGGAGAAAGGTATTAGAGATGAAGATGTGAAGAATCTACCTCCAATAGAAGAATTATGTAAGCCAATTCCCCACTCATCTACTATTGGGGTGCACTCTCTCCAACACTTTGATGAAGGTGATATTCCTTATGGTAAGCCTCTTGATCAATGTTTAGAGGAACTTGACACATTTATTGTTAAGCAAGGGTATTTTAATAAACAAGTTTAGAATCATTTGTTGGAAAACTATAGAGCTATCCATGAGTTGAAAGATATTGTGGAAAGAAATTCTAATGATATTAAAATTCTTTGTAAACACTTTCAAATGGTTCAAACCCAACTTGATCAACTTGCTAAGGTACAGAAGGATATGCTAGTTAATGCCTCAGGAAATAAACATGCTTATGGAACTAGAACTAGGAGTGGTATAGATACTCAAGATCCTTTATATCCTAAAGGACACCCTAAAATATTTGAGTAGGATTCTCAACAAGGTGAAGATAGTGGTAGTCCTCGTAATAGAAATAAAAAGAAACATAAGATAGTTGAGGAACCACTTGAACATGTTGTAAATCCTAATAGTATATCTGTCTCTGATGCTGAAACTGAGAGTGGTAATGATAAAAATGAATCTCCTGACAAGGAGGAAGGTGAGGAAGAACCTGAGAAGCACACTAAGAACACTAGGTACACAAAGGAAGATTTTATTGCTAATAAACATGGTAAAGAGAGAGAACCTTTGGTGCTGAGACCTATGCCTTTTCCAGGTAAGAAACACAAGTAAAAGGAGGAAGAACACTACAACAAGTTTTGTGAGTGGATGAAGCCTTTATTCTTGCAAATTCCTTTGACTGATGCTATTAAATTTCCTCCTTATTCAAAGTATATGAAGGATATTGTCTCTAATAAAAGAAAGATTCCTAATGAGGAGATTTCTATGCTACTTGCTAATTATTCCTTCAATGGTAAGGTTCCAAAGAAACTTGGTGATCCGGGTATACCAACTATTCCTTGCTCCATCAAGAATAATTATGTTAGAACTGCTTTATGTGATTTGGGAGTTGGAGTTAGTGTTATGCCTTTTTCTCTCTACAAGAGACTCCAGCTAGAAAAGTTGATACCAACTGATATATCTTTGCAAATGGATGATAAGTCAACTACTATTCATGTTGGTATATGTGAGGATGTTCCTGTTCAAGTTGCTCATAATTGCATGGTTTTAACTGATTTTTTTGTGCTTGAAATGCATGAAGATGATATTATGTCTATTATTCTTGGGAGACCTTTTCTTAATACTGCAGGTGCTGTCATCAATTGCAATCAAGGAAAAGATACATTCAATATTAATGACAAAGAGCACACTGTCTATTTCCCCAAGAAGGTTGTTAAAAGCTATTGCCTGAAATCCACTGAAAATATTGAGAGCATCAAGGTTGGAGAAATATATTGTCCCATTCCACAAGAAAATTTTGAAACTATTATGATTGGGACCATTGCTATCAAGTGTGAGGTAACATAATAACCTTGTGGAATGCAAAGTTTTGTTTCATATAAGATTGTTTTGGTAACAAGACTTGATCAAGCTTGTTAACAAAAGGATTTTAATGAACAAAATAATGTTTCCACTGTGGTTATACTTGCTTTCTTTTACTTTTCTCCTTCCTAGTCTTTGCTTTAGCTTTAGTTTTGCTAGTTGTTTGCTTATTAGAGTTTCTTAGGGTTGTTGTAGTTTGGCTTTTGGTTTGATTTTGCTTCTTCTGAAAAAACTGTTTCTGTGAGAAAATCAATTTTCATACCCTGAAAATTAGCCAAAAATAAAGTTTCCTGAAAAATCCCAGAAAATTCAAAATAATTTTTTCCTCGAAAAAAGGGGCAGAGATACCTAAGTGACCAGGGCTGTAACACCACACCCATGGTAGGCGGCCTACCAGTGGCGGCGCTGGGGTCTGGCCCACTGGCCCTAGCTGCCTCCTCAAAGCCACCTTCTTTATCTCTCCCTAAAAACACCGGAAAACTTGTTCAAGCTCGAGTTCTTGCTATTCTTGCTCGTGATTTTCGATATCCTTGTTCAGCCCATCTCAAGTGCTGATTTTTGGAAGGTTTTCTCCTTGGTATGTGCCTCCTCCACTTGTCCAATTAGATTTGTGATTGGTAGATTGTATCTTGAGTATTTTGCTGCTATAGGTGACAGGTTGTTTGAGCTTGCATGCTTTTTCTATGCTTAGAAACTTTGTTTTGATGCATGTGTAGTCCTCTAGCAAGTTCCCATAGTAGATGCTCATCATCTATCAACTTAGAAATCACTTGGTTTGATGGTTGTTTAAAATTTCAGAAAAGTGAAGTCATGGACCACCACACATTTGGTGATATACTTGAGAGTGATGCACCTAGAAGGGAAAGGCTTCCAAGGTCATCTACCAGTACTAGACCCTCATACAACAAGGATCTCATCACTCCATGATTTGGTGACGAGGGGGTGAAGGGGATGCGCATCCCTCGACCTTTCCTTGCCAAACTTTCTTGCGAGCTGCTGGGATTCTTAACGATTTTATGACTTTGGTTCAGAGGGCTGGTCTAACAAGTTACATGCAGGATTAGAGTTCACAATATGCTTTGCTCACTAAAACGTTTGTGGAAAGTTTTTCTTTTACTAACAGTGTGTTCAAGCCTGCTGTGTCTTTCAAAATTTATGGCAGGGCACATTCTATGACTTTGAAGCAATTTTGCAAGGCCGTGGGACTTGGTACAGTTGGGTCATCAAAGAAGATTCCAGCTCTACCCGCTGATTTGTTGGAGCTTTACCGAGGAATAACCAATGATGATGACCGTATAGCTCAGCAAGGGAAGATAAAGAATATTCAACTCCCAGCCATCAGGTACTTTGCCTACTATCTTGCCACCAGTGTTATTGGTAGGGAGAACACTAGTAATATTTCCAACTATCAATTGGCCTTCTTAGCTGCCGCGCTCAACAATGAGGATAAGTATAATCTTGGTTCTCTCATTGCTCGTCGTTTACCTGCTAAGGGACCCATTTATAGGGGAATTATTGCTACTACCTTGAACATTGATGTTGATCCACATGATATAGTTTTCGCTTCTCAGAGGCTTGATCTTGCTGCCATGAAGGCGCACCACTTTGTCACCACTAGCTCTACTCTTGAGAACTTGGTTTATAGAATGTTGTTTATTGACAGGGAAGAGAGAGAGATCCCTATACCCCAAACCACTTTGTTCAGTATTTCTCAGGGACCTTGGTCACGCTCGAAGGCAGAGATGGATGACAAGTGTAGGGTTCGCAGCATAGAAAACAAAAAAATTCCTACAATGTGAACTATATACCAAGATCTATCTACTAGATACAAACAACGGGCGGATGTATATCTGTAGAGAACATACCCTTGAAGACCGACAAAGCTTAACGAGTTCAACTCGTGGTTGATGTAGACGATCTCTTGTCGATCTCAAGATCGAGAGGAAGTCCTAGCGCCGCAAATCAGCAGCGCATCCGTGCTCGCACACACGTTCGAGGCACCGAGCAACCTCCGCCTCGCCCAAACATGCAAAGGAAGCACAACTCTTTCTTGCGGAATAGCCACTGAACATGTATCTCGCTAGTCCGAGACCATGGGGGATAAATTTTAGAGGGAGAGAGATCCTTCACGAGGAGGTGTGAGAGACAAGTGAGGAGGGGGCTCCTTTTATAGGAGGAGGGCACCCAAGGGGTGGCCACGGCCATGGGGCTGCCTCCCTCCTTCATTCATGTGGGTGGACACCCACTCACAAAATGCCCTTTAAATCCCTCCACTCAAAAGTCCACTCAAATTCCCATTAAATTTCCACCAAATTTAATGCAAACTCTCATTAAATAAAACTCTTTATTTTATTCAGAATTTTGTCAATTACTTTAATGACAAACATTCACAAATAACCCTTGCTAGAATTCTATTTCACATGCATAACCACTTTATGCAATTTCACCAAAACCTGTTTCGGTATCTAGTGAAATAAATTCGCTTGTTCATTCTTTCTCGCATGAAACATTTGCTCCAATTGGATGTCGGTGTCTCTTAAGTGTGTCACCCACGGTTCGTGAATAATGCGGACATGACCGAGACCCTCGGATCAATAATCGAAAGGGATCCGGAGACCCATCGACTCCCACACATTCAACGATGACTTTCTTGTGATCGGAACCTTTTACGCTAGTATCTTAATCCCTTTGTTTCACGATATATTACATGTCCGAGATTCGATCATCGGTATCTCCATACCTAGTTTGATCTCGTTACCGACATGCACTCTTTTCTCGTTCCTGTGATATAACATTCTAGTGATCAAATCACTTGCTTGCAAGCTAATCAATGTGATATCACCGAGAGGGCCCAGAGTATATCTATCAGTCATCGGGATGAACAAATTCCACTCTCGATCCATGAGCCTCAACATAACACTTTATTAGTTCTGAATCCATATTTATAATCACCCTGTTACGGTGTGACGTTTGATGTTATCAAGAAACTATTCTGGTGTTAGTGATTGACATGATCTCATGGTCTAAGGATTAGGATCACTTCGTAAGTTGTTATAGCAATATAAACTCAATGACTTTGATCGTAATGCTATACTTCGGATGAATGTTCATCACACCATTACACTAATGTTGTGATCCCATTATTAACAACATCCAATGTCCATGATCAGGAAACCTTGATCATCTTGTTAATCAACGAGCTAGTTTATGAGAGAGGCATAACTAGGAACTTTCTGTTTGTTTATTAAACACACATGTATTAACGTTTCCATATTAATACAATTATAGCATGCAAAATAAACATCTATCATATACTTGGAATACACATAATAAACACTTTATTATTGCCTCTCAGGGCATATTCCCTTCAACAAGTTGCGCTCTCTTAACTTCCATGGGCACTATCAGGAGGAAGCACCATCATACAACCCCTCTGCGTATTACACAGGGGAGGCCTCGAGCTCGTACCAGGACGAGGGAGCTTCCTCGACATACTACGGAGGTTCATCCTCTTGGACACCATGGGATTGAGCTCCACTTAGGCCAAAAGCCTAAGCTTGGGGGGAGGTACACCGACATCACACTCATATATATATATATCATGTTCGGTCGGTTCTTTGTGCATCCATTGTTTTCTCTTTCTTTTTGGTTTTTGTTGCTTCTTTCTAAAAACACAAAAATACCAAAAATATTTTCATTGTTTCTCTTGGTTTGTTTCTTTGCTTTGGTTTGCCTTAAAAGAAAAATCCAAAAAGATTTTCCTTTGTTTGGTTTGCTTTGTTTTTGTTTGGTTTTTCTTTGTTTGCTTGTTTCTAAAAAATCGAAAACACCAAAAATATTTGTTGTTCTTCTTTGGTTTTGTGAGTTCTTTGCAGGGTTCATCCGTCCTTAGTGGATTTTGGTTTCATGTTAATTATTCAAGTCACACAAGTGAAGGGCAATAATGAAGATTAAGACAACTTGAGGTGTGGTAAGAGGCTGGTAACAAACTCTATTTGTTTCATTGTTGTACATATACTCATCATTGTGAGCATGCTTAGCATGTTTGTGTAAGGTGTATGTCATTATGGATGCTTAGTAGTTCTTTCTTGTCTATGATTAGCTCCAGCTTGCTGATAGTTTGTAGCATGTCATATGAATATTTGCTTGCATTGTTTTATTCATATTTTGGTATGATATTGTGGTATCCTCCTCTGACTGTTCGTGTGAATCGACTTGGCACATGCTCACGCATGTATATGACTAATCAATAGTCAGTAAGCCTCGATGATTTATTTTGCCTCAGAGTTCTTGTATCACTTTCATGCCATAATTAGTCATGTTTTGTTGCAAGCATGATTATGACAGCTATTGCTCTCTCGTTTGTTGCTCCCTCTCTATTGCTAGCCTTCACTTGCACTGAGTATGTGCTCTACCTGTGCTTCCAACTCCCCAAAACCAATATTGGCAGCTGTATCCACCATACCTACCTATTAGTATCATTTGCTACTTTAGCGCATATTCTATATGCCGTGTTTTCTTCCAAAATAAAATGTTTGTCTGTTTTGAGAAAGTTAGTTAGTAAAGCTCTCACGACCTTGATGGCACACTTTATTCCTTGCACTTAATAATCCTGAACCATTGTGACTTGTCCATGAAAGTTATATGCTTTCAAATTATATGCTGGGAGTCAGCAGAACCGTGCTATCACGGGGAATGCTTTCAACACTTTTTGGATATCCTATCCAGTTGATACTTTGCTCTTTTGTTTACGGATGTCGACGATGTGAAATAAAAGGGGAGCTTGTGAGTTCATGGAGTCTATACATTGTGTTAGAGAAACGCCTGGGCCGCTAGCCTAAGCCATGCCTAATCATGGTGGAAACTTGCAGCATAACCATAGTGAGTCATCTATGAAGCATCCTCAATAAAAAGCATTGCATATGGTAAATAAAAAGATTGCTGAGATGCTCATTGTCTGCTTGCCTTGTCATTTTGGTTATGGGAAAGCTCATGTACCATGTGCAAGGGGTACCCCGTTGGCGCTTCTCGATGATATGCATGTATTTACAATGAAAAGAACTTTCGGGTGACCAAAGTTGAGTAGCATGCGGAGCAACCCTCGTACTCCAGGGACTTGTGATTTCCAGATTATGGTCTATCAAGCATATGATTCAGAGTGGACCTCACTTTCACCTTAACCACATGAAGATGCCTATGATAGGGGCAATGAGAGCTCAAAGCTAATGAGTACCTTCCTTTCAGCATTTGGAAACCTTTCAAACCTTCACAAAACCGTTTTCACAACTTTGTTGAGTCACCACTTATTCTATGAGCACCTTCTTGAGAGCATAGTTGTCATTCTTGTGTTTGTCTCAAAACTTGGTTGAATATGTCATGACTTTGATGCTTGTATCTCTGATATTTTTACCTCTAGTCTTCACTTGAACTTCAGAGGTGCCTTGGAATTTATTATGCTCTACAAACAAAGGCAAGCGAGATACCACTCTATCATACTTTACTATGAGCACTGCAATGTTGCTTATGTTTATGTTTCATGCTACTTATTATTATTGAGTTGGTTTCTCTTCATAGCTTGCAATGACTATTGAGTAGACTTAGTTGCATACTCCTTTTTATGAATTGTCTAAGCATCTAATCCTGTGCTTAGAATATATACATCATTCGAAGCAAAGTGTTCGTCAAAGTTCTTTTATCGCACTCAGTTTTCAACTGAATTGCTTGAGGACAAGCAATAAGCTAAGCTTGGGGGAGTTGATACGTCCAAAACGTATCTACTTTCTCGAACACTTTGCTATTGTTTCTCCTCTAAACTTGTGTGATTTGGATACAACTAACACGGACTGACGCTGTTTTCAGCAGAATTACCTCGGCGTCTTGTTTTTGTACAGAAAATCAACTATCAGGAAAAATCCCGGAAAATATGCAAAAATTATATTTCATCAGAAGAACCACGGAGCCAGAAGACGAGAAGGAGAGGAGGCCTAGGGGGCCCACACCCACCACAGGCGCAGGCCCACCACTGGTCGCGCCTGGAGGGGGTGTAGCCACCCCAGGCACCACCTCGGCCTCCCTCTGCGCCTATAATTGCCTTTCGACGTAAAAACCGAGGGGGGTTCGATAGTTTTCCAGAAAGAGTAGCCGCCACCAGAAACCAAGATTCGGATCCAAAAACGCCGTTCTCGCACCCTGTCGGGACGGGGAATTTGGAGAGGATCATCGCCATCGTCATCACCAACGCATCTCCATCAACCAACGACGTTTCCCTCGTCCATGAGTGAGTAATCCCCCGCTGTAGGCTTGGGAATGGTAGGGATTGGATGAGTTCTATCATGTAATCGAATAGGATCTGTTAGGGCATAGTGCCTAATATCTCTATTAGTGCTATTTGACTATGTTGCAACTTGTTGTGCTTAATGCTTTTCACTAGGGCCCGAGTGCCATGATCTCATATCTGAACTTATTATTGAATCATTATGATAGGATTGTTTGTGATCTCATTTGCAAGTTGTGTACACATATCATTGTCCGGATCCAAAAGCCCCAAAGTGACAATAATTAGGACAACCGGAGGGGATCGCTGTGGTATGAGGATCACATGTGTTCACAGAGAATTATTTATCTGCAATGCCCTAGGTATTAAAGTTACATGTTTAGACTCATCATGTAAGCTCCCTCACTTTATAAGGTAAGGATCCCTGTGATTGCAATGCTAGTCCCTGGATCAATGCTAGCATCCACAGTTTAAGATGAAGTACACAGAAACAAAGGTCATTATTACATATCATTCAAGAGAGAAACATAGTCTTTTACAAACTCCATGGCCATAGGCCTAGTACAAGAGTTCAAATATATAATAAGATAAATAAGTCTTCATCTTCATGTGCCACAGGCAAGCATGTTGAGTGTAGACTCATAACCAATCATCATCAGAATAACCTACAACATCACAAGTTACAGCCACAGTGGGTCAATACATTGGAATAGTATTGGCAAGTGATACCTTAGTAGAATTTTAGTAGTCTAGATACTATATGCATTTTGGCCAAGTGTAGCTTAGGCTTGCTTTGCTCAAAATAGGTTTTTCCTATCAGTTGAAAACACTAAGTTTTTCTTTGTCAAAACTTTCCCAAGGAAACACCAATAAATTGGTGTACCTTCACCCTTGTTCACCCACAAGTTTTAACTTAGAAATTGGGATGAGGAGATTCTTGATAGCTTCCATGTCTTGATGCTCAAGTTGTCCAATACCAGGGACATGGCTAAGTACTTAGATTCTTCCATCTGCAGAGGTTGTGCACTTTCCCCACAAGACTTGATTTTCACCAAGACAGGACCTTTCAGAAGCCTTCCCTTAGACCAAATGGACGCGTTCCAACCTATCATCCCACTACCACCAACTGTCCAAATGGCTAAGTTATTGCAACCTATGTGATCCAGGTAGAGCCCATATTGCCATGTGGCTGCACTAGAAGCTTCTTAACATTTGGCCTCTCAAATCCCTTTGTTCCTGGGTGGCTTTCCACAAGTGATATACACAAGGTAAGACATATAAATGGGCCTTGTGTAACCACTCAACATAAACCATTCTTTCCATTCCACCCAGGTGTTTCATTCACTTAGTTATTTTATTAGGCAAAACATAAGTCCAAAGACTTAGAAATATTTTCTCATAGCATGAATATATAACCACCCATGGTTGCTACTAGCTGGGCTAATCATGGCATTGATAAGAAATTTAACTTAGAAATTTCTGGCAATTCTACAACTACTAGGATTTCCCAAGCATAGCATATGAATCAAAAATATTCATGCAAGTCTAGCAAAATATTTCTAGTGCATAGTTGAAAAAAAACATAGGAATATAATCATGAAGCACCACTTGCCTTGGTAGTTTGGGGAGTAGCAACAATCCTCACAATCACAATCACTATTTGCACCAAAATGTACACAAAAAATAATGGCACCAAATCACATACAAAATATATACAAACAAAAATATATGATTGCATGCAAAATGACATGTGATGATTTTGTACACCAAACAATACAAGTGCACAGTACTGAATCATAAACAAGTTCAAAACATGCCAAATAAACTTTATTTGAACAACAAAACATTTTTCAAATAATTTCTATACACAAAATATACCTACAAATGTTTCTGTAAAAACAACCATTTTTACAGAGGCAAAACATGAAACACATTGCATAAATGGAAAGGATTTTGTCTTCTGATTCCAATGATATAAAATTTGTCAAATTTGGACGTGGGAAAAAATGTTATGAATTTTACAAGTTTAAACATCTAATAGATCTAAATTCTGATTTTAAATCAAACCTAAAGACACGTGGCGTGCTCTGATTGGTTGATACCGATTCGTGCGGATAGGCTAACGTGGGCCGCTAGATCTAACTTAAATCGCACGGTCAGATCCGCTCCTTACCTCTTCGCTACAGATCTAATTCTACACGCTGGATCTAGATCCTACGACAACGGATCAAATGACCACAGACGGGCGGCGCTAGTGGCGGCGAGTGGTGGCGGCGGCTCTGTCAGAGTTGTTGCCGACGATCTAGGTCACGCGGGAGAGGGTGAGGTGGCTCACCGAGTTCGCCGTGCGCTGCTGATACTCAAGGTGGGCTTGGTTGGCGAAGGGGCGCACCGTGGATGTCGCTGGAGCTCGTCGGAGTCGTGCGCGGCGTCGGGTGTTTGCAGATGTCAACGTTGTTAAGGCTCTGCGTCGTCCTAACACGAATAAAATGCATCAGGGGTGCGCAAGGTCACAGTGAGCAAGATGGTTTCAAGGAGAAGGCAAGGGGCGCTCGATTCTTACCGCTATTGCTCGTCGGAGTTGAGCGGCGGCTCTGGTGGTTGCGGCCGTGAACGAAGACGACGACCTGGGGCGATATAGTGCAAACAGACAGTGTGAGGAGATGCGCACGGGCAAGGCAGACAATCTTGTATGAACGAGAGGTGAAGGGGAGCACGGGGCTCACAGGAATAGGTCGTCGGATTGCGTCGGTGTTGCGGGGTTCCGATCTCGAATGCGCGCAGCCTGATGGCGGAAATGGTGCGCTGAGTGAGGGGAAATGAGCAGCGAGGAGAGGTGGTCTTATATCCGGAGCAGGGGCGAGAATCTCACGAGGAAACGCCGGCAATCAAGCCCGCATCAATCGCGGCAGTGATGAGGTAACGGCGGCGTCGACGGGATCGTGGGGGCGCGTGGCTGGGGACGATGCTCGCGTGGCACTTGGGTCCACTAGTCAGTGAGCGTGGAGTAGCTCTTTCCCGCGTGAGAGAAAAAAGAGGGGAAAACCCCGGGTAGGCTTAGTGGGCTAGGTCTGTTCCTGGGTTGAAAGTCTGGCGCCGGACCAGTTGGGTTTTCTATTCCTTTTTATTTTTCTGATTTGATTTTCAGGAATCATTTTCAAGTAAATTCAAAAGCAATTGAATTCAAATATTTTCTGGATTTTTGTAGAGTGTCACCTTCATACTTTTGGGCATAAAACCATGTTGTCTCTCTGTACTTGCTTGGTCCCTTTGAATAATCAAAATAAACAGTGCTTTAGTTCATGATTGGAATATGTTTTGAAAATGGTTTTTTAAATTCATATTTGTTTTGTAAATTTTTGTCCAAGCCTTGGCACACAACCAAACCAACTTATGAGCAACTAGGCTTGGTTTAAAACAGATATTCCCTCACTTGGGAGTAGCATTAGATCAATGCATGCTCACATAAAATAATAGCACTTAGTGCTTCTGATTTCATGAAATGAGTTTGATTTTTGATCCCTAAGTGATATGCATGCATGGATGATATGCAATCTTTGAAAACATGATTTTAGGGATGTTACAAATCTAACCCCCTTAAGGTGAATCTTGCCCTCGAGATTCGGGTTGGCTAGCAAATAGGTGAGGGTGGTCTTTCCGAAGATCATCTTCTCTTTCCCATGTGGCTTCTTCTTCGGAATGATGGTTCCATTAAACTTTGCAGAATTTGATAGTCTTAGTCCGAGTAACTCTTTCTGCAGTCTCAAGAATCTTGATAGGTTTCTCCTCATAGGTGAGATCACTTTCCAATTGAACCTCCTCCAAAGGTATGGTATCCTTCAAAGAAGTCTCTTCCATTTCTGGATGGCATTTCTTAAGCTGACTCACATGAAACACATTGTGAACGGAAGACAATGATTCTGGAAATTCAATCTCATAAGGTACTTCTCCTTTACGACTTAGAATATTGAATGGTCCAACATATCTTGGGGCCAATTTTCCTTTGACTCCAAATCTCTTCACTCCACGAAGTGGTGACACTCTAAGATAAGCTCTATCACCCACTTCATAGGTGACTTCTCTACGCTTAGGATCTGCGTTGCTCTTCTGTCTGGACTGTGCTATCTTCAGTCTGTCCTTAACTAGCTTAACTTTCTCTTCGGCCTCTTTGATTAGTTCTGGTCCGAACAAACTTCTTTCTCCCACACCATTCCATAGCAATGGGGTGGTACACTTTCTCCCATAGAGAAACTTAAATGGTGCCATCTCAATACTGGCTTGATAGCTGTTATTGTAAGAGAATTCTGCGTAAGGCAGACTTTCATCCCAACTGGCTCCATAGTCTAGGGCACATGCTCTCAACATATCTTCAAGAATCTGGTTGGTCCTTTCCGTTTGTCCATCAGTCTGAGGATGAAAAGCAGTACTGAATTCCAACCTCGTTCCCAATGACTCATGTGATTGCCTCCAAAAATGAGAAGTGAATTTAGTTCCCCTATTTGACACAATACTCTTAGGTACTCCATGCAGACATACAATCATGCTCATGTAGATCTTTGCTAACATAGCACTTGTATAGGTTGTCTTCACGGGTATAAAATGAGCCACTTTAGTTAAGCGATCCACTACTACTCAAATAGAGTCATATCCTGACCAGGTCCTTGGCAATCCGGTGATGAAATCCATGCCAATCTTGTCCCACTTCCAATCAGGAATAGGTAGTGGTTGTAACAATCATGCTGGTTTCTGGTGTTCCGCTTTCACTCTACTACATACATCACACAAAGCAATATGTTTGGCGATGTCCTTCTTGAGATTATTCCACCAAAATCTTTCTTTCATATCCATGTACATTTTAGTGTTACCCGGATGAATGGAATACGGTGAGTTATGTGCTTCCTGTAAAATCAGTTTCCGAAGCTCCGGATCTTGTGGAACACAGATACGTTTTCCATACCATAAAGTACCCTGTTCATCTTCATGGAATCCTTTGGCTTTTTCCTTGCCAATCTTTTCCTTAATATCTTCAATTTCCTTATCTGTCATTTGGGCTTCTTTAATTTTGTCCAACAAAGTGGGTTGAACATCCAATGACATGAGATGTCCTTCAGGTATAATCTCCAATCTGAGATCTCTAAATTGGGCACACAGATCATCTGGCAATTCTCCCTTGGTAAGGCCATTCACAAAAACCTTACGGCTTAGAGCATCTGCTACAACATTTGCTTTACCGGGGTGGTATTGCAAACTCAAGTCATAGTCCTTGATGAGTTCTAGCCATCTTCTTTGTCTCATGTTAATTTCTTTCTGTGTGAAGATATACTTCAAACTTTTGTGATCTGTGAACACTTCACATCGCTTTCCCAAAAGATAGTGTCTCCATGTTTTGAGTGCATGGACAACAGAGGCTAACTCTAAATCATGAGTGGGGTAATTTACCTCATGAGTTTTGAGTTGTATCGAGGCATAAGCCACAACTTTCCCTTCTTGCATAAGTACTGCACCTAATCCATGATGAGATGCATCACAATACACTTGGAAATCCTTCTCCAAATCTGGCAGACATAAGACTGGTGCTATCACTAGTCTCTTCTTCAACTCTTGGAAACTGAGTTCACATCCTTGATACCAAGCAAATTTCTTGTCTTTCTTTAGTAACTCTGTCATTGGCTTAGCTATCTTGGAGAAATTCTCAATGAACCTTCTGTAGTATCCTGGAAAGCCAAGGAAACTACGAACCTCTTTCACTGACTTAGGAGGTTCCCATTCAGTTATGGCTGAAACTTTAGCAGGATCAACTGCTACACCATCTCCTGACACAACGTGTCCAAGAAATCCAACTTTATTCAACCAAAACTCACACTTGCTGAATTTGGCATACAACTTATGCTCTCTAAGCTTCTCAAGTATCAAACGCAAATGTCCTTCATGCTCTTCTTTGCTCTTGGAGTAGATGAAAATGTCATCGATGAAAACGACAACAAACTTGTCAAGGAACTCCATGAACACCTTGTTCATCATGTTCATAAAGTATGCTGGTGCATTGGTCAAACCAAATGGCATCACGGTGTACTCATACAATCCTTACCTAGTGGTGAAAGCTGTTTTAGGTATGTCTTGTTCCCTTATTTTGAGCTGGAAATAACCTGATCTAAGATCAATCTTTGAGAACACACATGCTCCTTCTAGCTGATCAAACAAGTCATTGATTCTAGGCAAAGGGTATTTGTTCTTGATAGTCACCTCATTGAGTGAACGGTAATCTATGCATAACCTTTGACTTTTATCCTTCTTTTCCACAAACAAGACTGGTGATCCCCAAGATGAAGAACTTGGTTGAATAAATCCTTTCTGCAACTGTTCTCCAAGTTGTTTCTTGAGTTCTTTCAACTCATCAACTAACATCTTGTATGGTCTCTTTGATATTGGTCCTGATCCTGGTAGCAAGTCAATAAGAAACTCCACATCTCTATCTGGTGGCATTCCTGGTAATTCTTCCGGAAACACATCCGGATATTCACTCACAATTGGCACACTGTCTATGCTAACCCCCTTAAGGGAATTTAGCTTACTCCCTTTTGATTCAAAGTTAGTCTTGAATCTAATCCTTTTGTTTTCTGAAGTTGTGAGTGTGACAGTATGGTTGGCACAATCTAGAACTCCCTTGTGCTTAGTCATCGAGTCCATTCCCAAAATTACATCCAATCCTTGGGAGTTTAGGATTATCAGATTAACGGGAAACTTATACTTCCCAAACTCTATGAATAGATCATGACATCCTAAATTCACTATCATTTCTCTGCCAGGAGAACTTACTTTTATAGGACACCCAATAGTTTCTACCGGTAGTTCATTTCTTTCAACAAATTCTCTTGATATGAATGAATGAGATGCACCAGTATCAAAGAGAACAAATGCTGGAATAGAATTGAGTTTGAACTTACCACAAAGATCGTGTTCCTCATAGATTTCTTCCACATTGATGTGGTTCACCTGTCCCTTTTGGAAAGGGTTGGGCTTGTTCGGTCCTTCAACTTTCTTTTCTGGGCATTCATTTGCATAATTCCCCATCTTCTTGCACTTAAAACATTTAACCTGACTAAGATCCTTCTTGGCAGGCTGGCTTCCACTACCACTTCCACTTCCATTGTGGTGGATCTTATATCCACTCTTGTGATTCTTGTACTTGTCATTGTCATGACTACGGTGGTGCTTGTTGTCATGATGACGGTTGTGGTTGTGGTGTTTGTTGTACTTTCCATGCTTGTGGGATCCAGAATTCCCACTATCATCATAATGGGAACGCTTGTGAGATGATCCCGAGCTGTGCTTGTCAGAGTGCTTCCTCTTCCTGCTTTCAACTTGTTTCATATTGCTTTCCAAGATGGCAGCCTTGTCACAAAGAGACTGATATGTGGGGACATAGGCCACAGCTAACTGCGGGTTCAATTCATCGTTCAATCCTTCAAGGAACTTCTCTTTCCTCTTAGCATCATCCGGTGCATAACGCGCCAGATTGTTGAACTCCTTAATATATTCAGCCACACTGCGGTGGCGCTGCTTCAAGTTATGAAATTCCCTCTTCTTCAAACTCATCACTCCGGATGAGATGTGAGCAGTACGGAAACCATCTTCAAAGATAGCCCATGTCACATCCTCAATGGGAGTGGTGATCTGAAGTTATCCCACCAAGTAGTCACTGGTCCTTCAAACAAGTGTCTGCGAACTGACTTTCTCCTCATCAAGACCAACTACCAAGTCCTTGTTCACTGCGTAGCCAATCATTGGCCACCATGGGATCAGTAGTTCCTGAGAACTTTGCTGGCCTCAGTCTTAAGAATCTGGTAAGCATGTCAAAACCCGGTGGGTTGTTCTGATTGTTGTTGTTGTTGTTGTTATTATTGTTGTTGTTGTTCTGATTCTGTATGAACATGGTCATCATTTGCATCAGCTGCGTCTGAGTTGTCATCATCTGATGCATCTCAGGGGTGATATTGTTGTTGTTAGGGTTGGGATTGGCACGTCGGGGAGGCATATGTGGTTTTCAATAAGGATAAGAATGAGATACCCATATATGCTTAACATGCACAGTACATCACATAAACAATCACCAAGCATGCATCAAAATAACAAAAGTTCAACAACATAAACAACAAGTTTTGAAAGGTAAACACACCAATAGCAAGCCATCCACATGCTGGATGGTCATTGCGACTCAATAATAAAAAGCATGGTAAATAAAAGGTAAATGAGTAGTCATCACTACTCCTCTGCATCAACCTCCTCATCAACAAGTGTAAGACATGCATTCTCCATATCGGTCTTGTATTCCTCGACATTAGTAGTCAAGGCCTCTATCTTGGACTTGAGAGCCCTCTTCTGTGAACGAAGTCTCTCAATCACAGTCTGCTGATGCTCGAGCTCGAAGTCCTTGGTCTCTAGTTCTGCAGTCATCTCTCGAATCCTCTTGTTCCTATCTTGGACTCTTTTCTCTTGACTCTTGAACTTTCTATCTTGACTCTCAAACTTGGCCTCCATTTCCTTGACTATCTCATCTTGCTCCGTGAAGAGCTTGTCCTTCTCACGAAGCTGCACCTGGAGCTCGTCATTGCTAAGCATGACGTTGGTCCTATCAGTATCTAGGTGCCTAAGAAGAACTTCTAAGTCCTGGAGGTATAGATGGATTGGCTCTGCCCTCTCTCTAGCAGTGTCTTCGAAGTCAATGGCCTCACCATCCTCATCACGTCTACTGAAGGTGTGGAAGAGAGTACCTCTAACCTCCTGAGAGTGTCTCCCTAACAGACGCGCAAGTAAATCCTGTATGACTACCTCTAGGCCTCTCTCCCTGTCATCATGCATGAACTTGAAAATGATTGCCTCCGTGGTAGGCTCAGTCTAGCGTCCTGTCTGATTAACCTTGAAGCCCCAAAGGTCTTTCCTCTCAAACTTGGTGAGGGGGAGCACCATGATGCTAGGAAGCGGAAGATTGAGCAGACCAGTGAGCTCAATAAGTCGAGTGCCAAAACGTGTTCCCTTGAACTCTTCAGCTGTGATGATAGTAACGTTAGGCATCTATTTTATAAGATAGAAAAATTTAGAATCAACACAATTAAATACAAATCACAAGACAAGGCATCACATGCATATCTTTGTCAATCAAAACACAAGTCATGGCATACATAAAACCATTACAAGCATCCAAGGTTCAACTTATTTTAAACAACATTTGGAATATAAAATGAAAGTGTGGTGGTCCAACTAACAAAGTACGTTACAATACCATCTCACTTGCCAAGTTGGCTAACAAGGCATCCCTAGAGGCAATCTATCGATCCTAATCACATGACTCCATGGCTAAGTCTATGATGTCCTCTCTTAAACGTTGGTTGGTATCCTCTAACTCTTGGGTATGCTTCTTCTCTTCCCTAAGGTCATTCTGAGTGTTGAATATTCTGCACTTGATTCTATCACCAAGCTCTTTGATGGCCTTCCAAGCTGCATCCCTTGCTGAATCAAAGAATGTGGTGTGCATCACTGAGTTGGTGACCATGCAAAATCCTGATTCTTTGTGGTTATCTTCCTTGTTTTTATACAAGTGAAGTTGCACCCACCAGTATTCAACTCCTTCATCCATCACAGGAAAACCTTTGTACACAGTTGCACCATGTATTCCCATGGCAACCATGAGGTCCTTGAGAGCCTTGGGAAATTCTGTCTCACGTTCCAATGTCATAGTCATGAGTGGTCCCTTCCTCACGGCTTCGTTGATGGAGTTCATCTACAAATAGAGATGAGAAAGAAGATTAGAAAAGTTTACGAGAAGAAAAGACAAGTGTGGAAGTTGTTGAAATTTTTTCCTTAGTGGTTTCCAATCCTAGGGTCATAATCCTACAGGCAACACAGTGCTCTGATACCATCTGTAAGCTCCCTCCCTTTATAAGGTAAGCATCCCTATGATTGCAATGCTAGTCCCTGGATCAATGCTAGCATCCACAGTTTAAGATGAAGTACACAGAAACAAAGGTCATTATTACATATCATTCCAGAGACAAACATAGTCTTTTACAAACTCCATGGCCACAGGCCTAGTACAAGAGTTCAAATATATAATAAGATAAATAAGTCTTCATCTTCATGTGTCATAGGCAAGCATGTTGAGTGTAGACTCATAACCCCTAATCATCATCAGAATAACCTACAACATCACAAGTTACAGCCACAGTGGGTCAATACATTGGAATAGTATTGGCAAGTGATACCTTAGTAGAATTTTAGTAGTCTAGATACTATATGCATTTTGGCCAAGTGTAGCTTAGGCTTGCTTTGCTCAAAATAGGTTTTTCTTATCAGTTGAAAACACTAAGTTTTTCTTTGTCAAAACTTTCCCAAGGAAACACCAATAAATTGGTGTACCTTCACCCTTGTTCACCCGCAAGTTTTAACTTAGAAATTGGGATGAGAAGATTCTTGATAGCTTCCATGTCTTGATGCTCAAGTTGTCCAATACTAGGGACATGGCTAAGTACTTAGATTCTTCCATCTGCAGAGGTTGTGCACTTTCCCCACAAGACTTGATTTTCACCAAGACAGGACATTTCAGAAGCCTTCCCTTAGACCAAATGGGCGCGTTCCAACCTATCATCCCACTACCACCAACTGTCCAAATGGCTAAGTTATTGCAACCTATGTGATCCAGGAAGAGCCCATATTGCCATGTGGCTGCACTAGAAGCTTCTTAACATTTGGTCTCTCAAATCCCTTTGTTCCTGGGTGGCTTTCCACAAGTGAGATACACAAGGTAAGCCATAGAAATGGGCCTTGTGTAACCACTCAACATAAACCATTCTTTCCATTCCACCCAGGTGTTTCATTCACTTAGTTGTTTTATTAGGCAAAACATAAGTCCAAAGACCTAGAAATATTTTCTTATAGCATGAATATATAACCACCCATGGTTGCTACTAGCTGGGCTAAGCATGGCATTGATAAGCAATTTAACTTAGAAATTTCTAGCAATTCTACAACTACTAGGATTTCCCAAGCATAGCATATGAATCAAAAATATTCATGCAAGTCTAGCAAAATATTTCTAGTGCATAGTTGAAAAAAAACATAGGAATATAATCATGAAGCACCACTTGCCTTGGTAGTTTGGGGAGTAGCAACAATCCTCACAATCACAATCACTATTTGCACCAAAATTTACACAGAAAATAATGGCACCAAATCACATACAAAATATATACAAACAAAAATATATGATTGCATGCAAAATGCCATGTGATGATTTTCTACACCAAACAAGACAAGTGCACAGTACTAAATCATAAACAAGTTCAAATAATTTCTATACACAAAATATACCTACAAATGTTTCTGTAAAAACAACCATTTTTACAGAGGCAAAACATTAAACACATTGCATAAATGGAAAAGATTTTGTCTCTTGATTCCAATGATACAAAATTTGTCAAATTTGGAGGTTGGAAACAGAAGTTATGAATTTTACAAGTTTAAACATCTAATATATCTAAATTCTGATTTTAAATCAAACCTAAAGACACGCGGCGTGCTCTGATTGGTTGATACCGATTCGCGCTGATCGGCTAACGTGGGCCGCTAGATCTAACTTAAATCGCACGGTCAGATCCGCTCCTTACCTCTTCGCTACAGATCTAATTCTACACGCTGGATCTAGATCCTACGGCCATGGATCAAACGACCACAGACGGGTGGCGAGTGGTGGCGGCGTCTCTGTCAGAGTCGTTGCCGACGATCTAGGTCGCGCTGGAGAGGGTGAGGTGGCTTACCGAGTTCGCCATGCGCTGCTGATACTCAAGGTGGGCTTGGTTGGCGAAGGGGCGCACCGTGGATGTCGCTGGAGCTCGTCGGAGTCATGCGCGGCGTCAGGTGTTTGTAGATGTCAATGTTGCCGAGGCTCTGCGTCATCCTAGCACGAATAAAATGCATCAGGGGGTGTGCAAGGTCACAGTGAGCAAGATGGTTTCAAGGAGAATGCAAGGGGCGCTCGATTCTTACCGCTATTGCTCGTCGGAGTTGAGCGGCGGCTCTGGTGGTTGCGGCTGTGAACGAAGACGACGACCTGGGAGATATAGTGCAAACAGAGAGTGTGAGGAGATGCGCACGGGCAAGGCAGACAAGCTTGTATGAACGAGAGGTGAAGGAGAGCACGGGGCTCACCGGAATAGGTCGCCGGAGTGCGTCGGTGCTGCGGGGTTCCGAGCTCGAATGCGCGCAGCCTGGTGGCGGAAATGGTGTGCTGAGTGAGGGGAAATAAGCAGCGAGGAGAGGGGGTCTTATAGCCGGAGCAGGGGCAAGAATCTCGCGACGAAACGCCGGCAATCAAGCCCGCATCAATCGCGGCAGTGATGAGGTAACGGCGGCGTCAACGGGGTTGTGGGGGCGCGTGGGTGGGGACGATGCTCGCGTGGCACTTGGGTCCACTAGTCAGCGAGCGTGGAGTATCTCTGTCCTGCGTGAGAGAAAAAAGAGGGGAAAACCCCGGGTGGGCTTAGTGGGCTAGGTCTGTTGCTGGGCTGAAAGTCTGGCGCCGGCCCAGTTGGGTTTTCTATTCCTTTTTCTTTTTCTGATTTGATTTTCAGGAATCATTTTCAAGTAAATTTAAAAGCAATTGAATTCAAATCTTTTCTGGATTTTTGTAGAGTGTAACCTTCATACTTTTGGTCATAAAACCATGTTGTCTCTCTGTACTTGCTTGGTCCCTTTGAATAATCAAAATAAACAGTGCTTTAGTTCATGATTGGAATATGTTTTGAAAATGGTTTTTTTTTAATTCATATTTGTTTTGTAAATTTTTTTCCAAGCCTTGGCACACAACCAAACCAAATTATGAGCAACTAGTCTTGGTTTAAAACAGATAATCCCTCACTTGGGAGTAGCATTAGATCAATGCATGCTCACATAAAATAATAGCACTTAGTGCTTCTGATTTCATGAAATGAGTTTGATTTTTGATCCCTAAGTGATATGCATGCATGGATGATATGCAATCTTTGAAACCATGATTTTAGGGATGTTACACGTCCATGCTCTCCGCTGTTTGATACTATCATGTCTGTGTTGTTTGTGATCTTGCATACTCTCCGTTGTTAGTAGCTATTTTGGCCAACTAGTTGTTAGTGACTCCAAGAGGGGGTATTTATGCTCGATAGTGGGTTCATGCCTCTAGTTTCCAAGGGAAGTGACAGAAATCTCTTCGGTTTAGATGTGTTGTTGCCACTAGGGAGAAAACAACGGTCTCTTGTTCATAGAACAAGTGGATTGTTTAACTTACACACTTTGCTTAAAGCAGTTGTCTTTTGCTTGCAACTTAATATTGGAGGGTGTCGGATGATAACCTGAAGGTGGACTTCTAGTCATAGATGCAGTTGGATGGCGGTCTATGTATATTGTTGTATTGCCCAATCGAATCAACAAGTTTTCTGGCGCCGTTGACGGGGAGGCTAAGGACGTCTTCACAAGGGGATTCCTCCTCAACCTTTCTCTTTAATTTGTTTTTTGTTTGCTTGGTTTTGTTTGCCTCTTTTTATCAAAAAATCCAAAAAAAAATAGTCTAGTTTGGTTTGCTTTCTCTTATCAAAAACACAAAAAAAATAGTTCCTACTCTAGTTGTCACCTTATTCTATCTCACCATGTTGCTCCCCAAGTTTTCCCCGAAGGACCTTTCTATAGGTAGTGGCTCCATAATTGGGAAAGAAAATATTGAAGAATTCTTTAATCATGTTAGCAAGCATGAGGATAGTGAGGATAAATCTATAGCAGAACTTGCTCCTAATTATGAAATTGTTGTAGCTTCTTTAGTTCATATGTTGGAGGCTAGGTTTGTTAGCCTTAATCCCATGATGCAAATTTTATTCATAAAACTAAAAGAAGAAAAGAATGCTGAAAAGAGAGAGTTTATTCTTGAAACTTTACTCAAAGAGTTCCATGATGTTGCTAAGGAAGCCAAAAAGGTCTTTGAGAGCTTTAATATGCTAGGCTCATGCATAGATTTTGTGGGTACTTCAGATAAAACCAAGCCTAGAGATAAATTTAAGATACCCATACCCTTTCATCTTGTTGGGATGCATGAGGCCTTTGAAAAGAATTTTGATTGGATTGTTCCTGAAAATCCTTTTGATGAAAGTAGTAAACCAAAGAGAAATGATAAGGGATCCTCCAAGACTCATTTTTATGAGATGCCTCTCATAGTTGAAGATTTTTCAAGTATTGATCTCAATTCCTCATTTGAAAATACTTGATTTCTTGCTTCTTGTGCCTAACTTGCAAGAAAAGTATTTGTTGGGAGATAACCCAAGATTTTCCTTGGGTCTTGGAGTTATTAAAGTAATGACCTCTCCTTATCCTTTTTGTTTGCTTTTTGTGCCAAGAATGACCTCTAATGAGAGGGAAGTAAGATTTGGGGAGTTGTTGTCCCGAAACAGATTTCTGTCCTCCACCAAAAAAATCGTGAGGAGTGTCTGTAACTCGTATTGATCTCAAAATTTACGAATAAATCCCCCAGTATGTGAGATAACTTTTGTTAAGTCAACACTTTTTTATTTGAGCAACAGAAGATGTTCGAAAAAACGGTTTCTACCTGCTGGTCTGTTTTGACAGATTTCTGCCATTATTTGCATTTGCTTCTTATTGATTCCTTTTTGAGTTCTCTTTAGGTGAATTGGGATTTTTGAAGGAGTTGCTACAGTAGATTGTGCTCTTAGTGAAAAGCCTTGTTGTTTCAAAGTTTTGCCAGAGGTCTAATATCTTTTGAATAAACTAATGTTGCTAATTAAGATTGTGTGAAGGAAAAATTTCAGGTGTAGAGAGAGAATGATGCAATGAGATGAAGAATGGACAAAAGCTCAAGCTTGGGGATGCCACCATGGTGTCACCCCAATAAATATCCAATAGTAACAAGCGTCAAAGCTTGGGGATGCCCAAGGCATCCCCTTCTTCATCAATAAAAAGCTCAGGTCTGTCTAAACACTTCATTTTTATTGTTTCATGCACAGTTGTGTTGTTCTTGGAGAGTCTTAGTTTTTGTTTGCTTTGCTTAGGTTGTTTAGTTTTCTTGAGTAGTTTGGACCCCCGTTTTCGCTGTGTTGTTTTGCAAATAAGTTGCTTGGTGTTGGAAAGGAGGAGTAAGTTCTTGCTTGAAGTGCAAGAGGAGCTTGCATTGGCTATGATTTAGACTTTAGCATGACATGCTAGGTGTTGTTTTGACCTTATGCTTAGTGATTTTTATTGTAGCATGTATTGTTCCAAACAATTGGGATTGCTTAGTGTGCCTTGAAGAAATTGTGCGTTGTTTTAGCATGCAAAAGCATGTATTGTGGTATTCTCCTTTGATTTTTTGCTTGGGTTGACTTGGCATATGCTCACACCATGTTATGACTATGACAAGTCACCATTAGCCTCTATGATCATTTAGTACTTGAATTGTAGTACCACTCTTTGCTTTGATTAGTAATGCTTTGTAGCTCTGCATGATTATGGCCATTATTGCTCTCTTAGTTGGTTGCTCCTAGTCTTTTGCTAGCTTCCACTTGTATGAGTAAGTTCTACTCATGCTTCCAACTCCCAAGAAACCAAGTTATTCCAAAGTGTCCACTATAAACTCCTATGCATGGTGTGTTACACCATTCCAAGTATATTCTTGTTTTCAGCAATCTTCCAATTAAAAACTATTTTGTTATGTGAAAACTTAGTGATTAAAGCCCTCACAAACTTGATGGCACTATTATTGATATGAAAGAAGGCACCATTAAATATCATTTTCCATTCAAGAAAGGTATTTAACACTTCCCTATGAGGAGAGAGAAGTTGTTTTTTGCTCCTCCTTTGAAAGCAAGGTTTGATGTTAATGCTTCTTCATTTGAAAATACTTGATTATTCTTGCTTTTTGTGCCTAACTTAAAGGCGTTAAAGAAAAGTACTTGTTGGGAGATAACCCAAGAGTTTCCTTGAGTCTTGCAAGTTATTACTTTAGTAATGACCTCTCCTTATCCTTTTTGTTTGCTTTTTGTGCCAAGAATGACCTCTAATGAGAGGGAAGTAAGATTTGGGGAGTTGCTGTCCCGAAACATATTTCTGTCATCCACCATAAAAATTCGTGAGGAGTCTCTGTAGTAGGATTGAGCTGAAAATTTACTAATAAATCCCCCAATATGTTAGCTAACTTTCGTTAGTTCAAAACTTTTTTATTTGAGCAACAGAAGATTTTCGAAAAAATCGGTTTCTACCTGCTAGTCTGTTTTGACAAATTTCTGCCATTATTTGCATTTGCTTCTTATTGATTCCTTTTTGAGTTCTCTTTTTGTGAATTGAGCTTTTTGAAGGAGTTGCTATAGTATCATGTGTTTTTAGTGAAAAAAATTGTTGTTCCAAAGCTTAGCCCAAAGGGCTAATATCTTTTGAATATAGTAATGTTGCTAATGAAGGTTGTGTGAAGTTTTGTATGAAGGAAAAATTCAGGTGTAGAGAGATAATGATGTAATGAGATGAAGAATGGACAAAAGCTCAAGCTTGGGGATGCCACCCCGGTGTCACCCCAAGAAATATCCAAGAGGTACACGTGTCAAAGCTTGGGGATGCCTTGGGCATCCCCTTCTTCATCAATGGACAGAGACTGTGCCAATCTATAGAGATGGGAAACCTGTGGAAGGTAGATGTATTCACTATCGACAAATATTTCCGGCTGCCAGAGACACAGGGACAAGCAACCTTAACCGACATTTAAAGGTATGTGAAGCAAAAAAAGCAATGGGTGAAATGGTGGAAAAGATGGGTAGGCCTGAGTACAAACTTGATCCTAATTGGAAGTTTGATCCTGTGATTGCAAGGCGAAAGCTAGTGAAGCAAATTGTTGTCAATGAAATGCCATTTTCCTTAGTTGAGTGCAAGACCTTTAGAGAGTTCACCGCCGCTTTGAACCCATGGTTTGAAAATGTGTCAAGGACAACAATAAAAAATGAGTGTATCGCTGCTTTCAATGAGCATGGAAATGAAATGAAAGAATATTTTGAAAATTGTGACTCTCGGATATATCTCACAGGAGATATGTGGACCTCAAATCAAAAACTAGGTTACTTTTGCATGACTTGCCATTTCATTTCTAGTGAGTGGGTGCTCCATAAAAGGGTTATAAGGTTTTCCATGCTAGAGACACCCCATAACCCATGGAACATGCTCAATATAGTGCCACATAGCATTCAAGAATCGAACTTGGAAGACAAACTGTTTTGCTTCACATTGGATAATGCATCAGTAAATACCGCAATGGTCAAGTTCTTGATAGAAAATTTGAAGAACAAGGGTTTCATCGAGGGAAGTTATTTCATTTGCATTGTGCAACACATGTGCTCAACATAATTGTCCAAGATGGTTTGTGAGAAATAAAACCTGTGGTCAATAACATTAGAGAAAGTACTAAGTTTGTCAAAAGTTCCGAAGGAAGAGTGGAGAAGTTTCTTGAGATAGCCGTACAAGAAGGACTGAGTTCTAGGTATAAAAGTCCATCTGTTGATGTCACGTCTCGCTGGAATTTCACCTACTTGATGCTCAACGCTGCTTTGCCTCGGAAATGAAGAGGAGGCATCAAAATGGATGGATGAAGTGAAGAATACCATGGAAGAGGAATATGTACAGCCATAGATAGAAAATGATAACCAGGCAGTTGAAGATGAAGATGACCCGCTTGCAAAATGGGATCAATACATGCGGTCTAAAAGATGACAGTCAAGCAACGAGTTAGATCGATACTTGAGAGAAGAATTGATGCCTCGAAAGGAGGAGGTTGACATTCTCCAATGGTGGAAAATAAGTTCTTCAAAGTATCCCGTGCTCTCAAAAATGGCTCGTGACTTGTTGGCCATCACAGCCTCAACTGTTCCTTTTGAATCCGCTTTCAGTATAGGAGGACGCGTTGTCAGCGGCTACAGGAATAGCCTCGCGTGCTCTACCGTCGAGGCTTTAATATGCCTCCATGACTGGTTTAGGGCAGCCGGTAAGTGAAATTTACCTTTATTCAAGTTCTTTTTTTATCTTGTATTTTTCCTTGTGGCTAACAAGAAATTATCTTTACCTTTTCAGATGCTTTGGACCATGAGTAACACATTTCCTAGTAGCTAGAATTACATATTACAGGTAACTGGCTCTTACCTTGCTCTGCTCTGTACTTGCATCACCAAGAATCACTATGTTGTATAGACTACTATAAAGTTCATATTTGTGCATCCAAATCTGTAGTTTCTAGAGAAATAGGACACTGAGTAGAACCACTATGCAATTCGTGTTCCTTATTTCCTTTCTTTTCCACTATATACACACATCTATTATTCATTATTTTTATCAATAGCTTATTCTTGGTGGAGTTGAAGAAGCAATTGTGCTCCTTGTTCTAAACAAGATGCCTTTCTAATGTTGAAAAGACCTTGAAGAAACTATCAGATTTAGCTTGTAACTTCCATCAAATTTAGCTCCAGGTTAAGCATGTAACTTTCATCAGACCTTGTTGAAAAGCTCCAGGTTAAGCTTGTTGTGTAGCTGGAGGTAGCAAAGTATGCTCAGCTAGAGGCTGCCTTTAATTCAGAGAACTCAAATCAATTTTCTTTTTTATTTGTAACATGCAAGGGATTTTACCTCACTGCTACTTGGGGATTAGCTGTATAGCTGAAGGTAGCAAAGAATGCAGAAGCAGCTTCACATAGGCTGCTTTCAATTTTCTTTGGGTTTGTAAATGTAAGAAAATTTACTTCCATGCTACAATTAGATGACTGAAACTGTCACTTGAATCACATGCTTTTGATATACTGAAGTAGATTGTGCTAGCTGAGAGCATGTTTCATCCCTGATTTTTGGAGATAACAAATCATGTATGTATATGTGTTACTTTACGATTTGCTTCCCAGCTGTTATACATATATTGTACATATATTATTTTGGAGGCATAGCTGCTTATTTTCTAGGGACTGGAACTATGCTGCATGCGGATATTACGCGAGTGCCGCCACTAACCCACATAAATTAGTGGGTTATCTGTTTGAATTTGGTGAGTTTTGGGCTATTGGCCCATTAGACAAATGCTGAAAAAAATTGGCCCACTTGTATATGGCAGCATATGGCTGTGCTAGTGGTGCTAAAGTTTAGTCCCATATTGCTAGTTGAAGGAGAGTTGGAGGTGTGACAAGAAGAGTAGCCCTCGCGCACTCCTCCTCCGACGCCGCCCGCCTCGCCTTGCCTCGTCACACGCGCCGCGGGTATCTCGCCGAGCCGAGCTTTATTTTGTTGGTTGGAAAAACTCAGCCGTTTCCAGTTTTTATGAACGTGACGGTTACCGACTCGGACGTGGGCTGAGCCCACGATCCTCCTAACTTGCATTATATAAGCGTCCAGGCTAAACCTAATCGGCACCGTATCAATCCACACACGCGCCTACCTCCAGAACCTTGCGCCGCCGCTTTCGTCTTCCCCATCCCGGCTTGCGGCGTGCACCGCAGATCGGGACAGTAGGCCTCCGGAACCCCACCTCTCGTGAACCTGTACGGGTGAGGGGCGATCAGGTTTTTGAGGAGCGCTCAAGCGCGACTACTGGCAACCACGACGTCGTCCGACGACGAGTTCCCGAACGACGACTTCTTCCCGGACGTGAGCGACCTCTTCGACAACCTCAACATGGGCGACGCTGTTGCAACCGCTGCGGCTGCTATTCAGCCTATATCGTATGTGATCTCGATTTCTCTCATTCGTATTATGCTAGAGTTCTTTGTTGTAGCGTTTGGTGTAGATGTGATAGGTTTATCTCCTATAGATGTAATATGTTCATCTACTTTGTTGATCTGCATAATTGGTTTTAGTATCGTTTGTATGATCATGATTTATCAGTTTATTATTCGGATTAAATTATATGAATTATTTCTTATATTTCCAACATTATCCACATTAGTCTATGTAAATTATGTGAACATATGCGGCATTATACGAGTGTCCCGCAGGTTGTCCCACTTACAGCCTGACTTGTAACAGCAGGGGCGGATGGAGCATCGCTTGGCCGTCGTGTTGGCCTAGAATATGCCTAATCTCCATGCACGGAGATGTGGAGTCTAGTATCACTGCATGCATGCAAAGAAAAAAGAAAGGTTTGTCTTCTAAGAGCAACTACAATATGTCCTAATCAGCAAACTATAAGCTATTCCACGTCACTAAAATCTTAGGTGGAAGGGGAAAGAGAAGAAAAAAGAGAGAAAGGAACGGACGCTCCAGCTACAGCCGGCGGCAGCGCAAACCACGAGACATTATAGCTCGCATGCAGCCTTCTGCCAACGCTAGTGGCCGGCTGCTCCCATCCATTGAGTCTTGCATGCAAGATTAAGTGCATGCAACTTTAAATACTTAAATATTATTAAAGTCTACATAATAGCCAGCTTATTGTACTTCCTCAGTCTCGGTTTATAAGACCTACGCGTATTTTCAGGTCGATAAATTAACCAATTTAGCATGAGATACATAAGATAAAAACTATACTATTAGAAACTTCAAATGTTATATTTTCTAATGATATAATTTTTATATTATATAATTCATATTATATAGCTCATGCGGACGACCTAGATATACCCGTAAGTCTTATAAACTGGGATAGAGGTGGTATGGATAGAAATTTATGAAGGTTATAAGTGACATGGCGCAATCTTAAAGCCCGATGTTAGCTATATTATTGTCCTTGCTCTAAGGCTAGTCATAATGGGAGTAACTTGAGTAGTAACATAGTTCTACATGTATTGTCAACTAAGCATTTAGATGACATGGCATGCAATTAAATAATGAAAGAGAGGTTTGTGGTACTAGCTATGTTACCATAACATCACGCATTTCAAGACAAAATGAGTCTACATTACAATAAATAAGCATTTGCATAACATCACATATATGTTATTTTCCACTATGGAAGTAGTAACTTAGACTAGTAACATATGCATGTTACTACTCTAAGTTACTCCCCACTATGACCAGCCTAATGCATGAGGTCGTCTTATGCATGGTGGATCATTGATTTCCTTGGCTCCATTGCATGTTGGCCTACGCGTGATCTCAATTTCTCTCTTTCGTATTATGCTAGAGTTCTTTGTTCTAGCGTTTGGTGTAGATGTGATAGGTTTATCTTCTATAGATGTAATCTGTTCATCTACTTTGTTGATCTGCATAATTGGTTTTAGTACCGTTTGTATGATCATGATTTATCAGTTTATTATTCGGATTAAATCATATGAATTATTGCTTATATTTCCAACAATCCAAAAACCTGATTATAGGCAACTGAATTCCACTGGTGTAGTAGCGGCTACTAGGCTGCCTCCTTTTTATGGCATGCACTATAAGAGATGGTGCAAGAGAGCAGTTCTCTGATTTGAAAACCTGAACTGCTATAGCGCCACTCTTGGCAAGCCTGAAGGAGATATTTCTGCTGAGCAGGAAGCGAACTTTAAGAAAGCCGATACCATGTTTATGACAGCTTTGTTCAGTGTTCTTGGGAACAACATTGTTGACCCGTATATGCCATTTGATAATGGCAAGGACGCGTGGGAAGCGCTCGAGGCCAAGTTTGGGCAAGCTCATGAGATACAATCACTTGCCAAAGAACTTGAGCAGTTCAAGTGTTCCTTACCGGACAAATTTGTGGCTGGTGGCATTATTGCCAAGCTTCCTCCCTCGTGGAGGAACTTTGCTACTTCTCTGAAACATAAGAGACAAGAGTTTTTCGTTATGGATCTCATTGGGTCTCTTCATGTGGAAGAGAAGGCAAGAGCAAAGGACAAAACTGCTCGAGGATTTGAGGGAGGTTCTACTGCCAATTTAGTGCAGAGGAAAACTCCTAATCCCACAAGTTCAAGAATAAGAACAAAACTGAAGGAAAGGGGAAGTTTGATGGCAAGAACAAGGCCACACACTCAACCAACTTCAAGAAGAAAAATGATAAGAGGAAAGGCTCTTGCCACGTCTGTGGTGATCCTGATCATTGGGCTCCTAGCTGTCCTAATCGCTTTAACAAGCGTCAACATGAAAACAGCGGCAAGACCACTAATGTTGTTATAAGCGATACTGAGATGAAGGATGTTGGGTATGGTATTTTACCTACTATCCTTTCAGTATGTCATTCTCCTGATTGGTGGATAGACAAGGGTGTTAATACACATGTATGTTCTGATATTTCCATGTTTTCCTCTTATCAGGTCTCAAGGACCTCTTACGTCTTGATGGAAGCAGCTCACGTGCTTCTGTTCATGGTGTTGGTACGGTAAATCTGAAGTTTACTTCGGGGAAGACCGTACAGCTGAAGAATGTGCAGCACGTTCCCTCCATCAATAAGAATCTCGTCAGCAGATCACTTTTATGTCGAGATGGCTTTAAGTTGGTTTTTGAGTCCAATAAAGTTGTAATTTCTAAGTATGTATAATTTGTTGGAAAGGGTTATGATTGCGGAGGTCTGTTCCGCTTGTCTTTGTTAGACTCATGTACTAAAGTTATTAATTGAAGGGTTTCACAGCATAGTAAATCAAAAAAATTCTACGGATGCGAACGGAAAAGCCAAGATCTAATCTAGGAGATGCAAACAACGAGGGGGATTAGATGAGATCTTCATACCCTTGAAGATTCTCACAGCGGAACGTTCGATGGAACGTGGGTGATGTAGGCGTACTCGCTTCTCCTCCTCGCAATCTGATCCGATCTAACACCACAAGTGGCGATGCCTCCGAGAGATGCACACGTGCGGCACCTCGACGTCTCCTCCTTCCTCGGTCCAGCAAGTATGGTGGAGAGATGGATTGGATCTACAATGCGACGGCGCGGTTCAAGTGGTGGAGAGTTTCTGCAGCAGGGCTTCGCCTACACGTAGTCGGGAGGGAGAGAGAGAGAGAAGAGGGCAGCAGGGCGGCTAGGGCTTGAGGAGGAGGTGTGGGAGGGGGTGCGCCTCCAGCCCTCTTTATATAGAGGGGTGGGCGGCCAGCCCTTGCCCCTCCCCCAAGCCCTAGGGCCGGCGGCCAAGGAGGGAGGAGTGGGGGGCAAGTCCCCCCCCTTCTAGAAGCTCCCCTAGGGTTTTTCCCTAGGTTGGCCGGCTGGGCCCTATGGGGCCTTGTGCCCCTGGCCCAATGCGTCCAGGGAACTCCCTCATAGGCCCATGCCCCCTCCCAGCAGGTGGGGCCACGTTGGACCCCCTCCGGAAGGTTTTAGAAGCTTCTAGTATAATACCGATTAACCCGAAACAATTCCGAACTCCAAAAACTGCATTGCCTTATATGAATATTATTCTCCGGACCATTCCGGAACCTCTCGTGATGGCCCGGATCCCATCCGAGACTCCGAAGAAAAACTCATAAAACAATTATCCAATCTATCCTAGCGTCGAGACACGCTAAGTGTGTGACCCTTCGGGTTCGAGAACATGCAGACATGATCTTCTATCAATAATCAACAACGGGGTCTGGAAACCCATATTGACTCCCACACATTCATCGATGATCATATCGGATGAACCACGATGCCAGGATTCAATCAATCCCATATATATTCCCTTCATCTCGCGATATTTTACTTGCCCGAGATTTTATCGTCCGTACCGTCATACCTAGTTCAATATCGTTCACAGCAAGTACTTTACTCGTTCCGTAATCCGATATCACTTTGTGATTAACTACTTAACCACATGCTTGCAAGCGGTGTTGATATCGATTACCGAGTGGGCCCGAAGTATATCTCTCCGACTTGGGAGGGACAAATCCCATCTCGATACATACAACCCAACATGTACTTTCCGATCACCTAAGAGACACCTTTATGATCACCCTCTCATAGGATGACATTTGATGACCTCAAAGCTTTCTTCCGATACCAGGGAGTTGTATTATCTCATGGTCTAAGGAATACAATATTTGACATAAGAAAATCTTCGCAAAGATGAACACGATGACACGATCTAATTGCTCCACTTAGTTTGGGTATATCCATCATATCATTCTCCCAATGATATTCTCTCATTATTAATCGACAACTCATGTCTATGGTTAGGAAACCTTAACCATCATTAGTCAATGAGCTAGTCCATATAGGCATACTAGGGACACGGTGTTGTTCACAAACCACACAAGTATTAAAGTTTCCGCTTAATACAATTCTAGCATGGAATATAAACTTTATCATGAACAAGAATTATAATAATAACATCTTTATTATTGCCTCTAGGGCATAATTCCAACATTAATCATGTGTGCAATGATAATGAGTCCAATGTTTGGCATTCACGACTCTGTCATATTAACTTTGGTTGCATGACGCGGCTAGACAATATGAGTTTAATTCCGAAATTTACCACTGTCAAAGGTTCTAAGTGCCAAGTTTGTGTGCAAGCAAAGCAACCCCGCAAGTCTCATACGGCTGTGGAACCGAGAAACTTAGCACCGCTAGAACTTATACATTCAGATCTTTGTGAGATGAATGGTGTGTTGACAAAAGGTGGAAAAAGATACTTTATGACGTTGATTGATGACTCCACTAGATACTGCTATGTTTATCTTCTGAAATCTAAAGATGAAGCTTTGAACTACTTCAAAATCTATAAAGCTGAGGCAGAAAACCAACTTGATTTTAAAATCAAGCGGCTAAGGTCGGATCGTGGTGGAGAGTACTTTTCAAACGAATTTGATTTATTCTGTATGGAACACGGTATTATACATGAGAGGACGCCTCCCTACTCACCTCAGTCAAATGGGGTGGCTGAAAGAAAGAACCGCACTCTAACTGATTTGGTTAACGCCATGTTAGATACATCGGGTCTTTCCAAGGAATGGTGGGAGGAGGCGCTAATGACCGCGTGTCATGTCCTAAACCGTTTTCCTGTAAAGGATAAAACCATGACTCCATTTGAGGAATGGGAAAAGAAAAGGCTTAAACTCACTTACTTACGAACTTGGAGTTGTTTGGCGAAAGTAAATATTCCAATACCCAAGAAGCGAAGTCTTGGACCAAAAACCGTTGATTGTGTTTTTCTAGGATATGCTTTTCATAGCATTGGCTATAGATTTTTGATAGTAAAATCTGAGGTATCCGACATGCATGTTGGTACAATTATGGAGTCGAATGATGCGACTTTCTTTGAGGACTTCCTATGAAAGGTATGTCTAGCTCATCAAATCAGGAGATGACTAGTTCATCTAGTCAGGAATTTTCTATAATTCCTGAACCCACTATGCCGATAGAACACTCTGATGACCCTGTGGAGGATGACAATGAAGCTCCCAAAAGGAGAAAGAGACAAAGGACTTCAAAGTCATTTGGTGATGATTTCATTGTGTACCTTGTGGATGATAGTCCCACTTCTATTTCAGAAGCCTATGCATCTCAAGATGCTGACTACTGGAAGGAAGCCGTCCGAAGCGAGATGGACTCCATCTTAGCTAATGGTACTTGGGAAATCACTGATCGTCCTTATGGGTGTAAGCCTGTAGGATGTAAATGGGTGTTCAAGAAAAATCTTAGACCTGATGGTACTATTGAAAAGTACAAGGCACGTCTTGTGGCCAAGGGTTATACCCAAAAGGAAGGTGAAGACTTCTTCGATATCTACTCACCTGTAGCCAGATTGACCACCATTCGAGTACTACTTTCCTTGGCTACCTCACATGGTCTTCTCGTTCATCAAATGGACGTTAAGACATCTTTTCTAAATGGAGAGATAGATGAGGAAATTTATATGGAGTAGCCTGGCGGATTTGTAGTAGATGGTCAAGAAGGAAAGGTGTGTAAGTTAGTGAAGTCTTTATATGGTCTTAAGCAAGCTCCTAAGCAGTGGCACGAGAAGTTTGAAAGAACTTTAATTGCTGAAGGCTTTGTTGTAAATGAAGTTGACAAATGTGTGTATATCGCCATGGTGTGGGCGAGGGAGTTATTATGTGTCTCTATGTTGATGACATATTGATATTTGGGACCAACCTCGCTGTTATTGAGGAGGTCAAAGAGTTCCTATCTCGCTGCTTTGAGATGGAGGACTTGGGAGTGGCTGATATAATTTTAAACATCAAGCTACTAAAGGATGACAATGGTGGGATTACATTGCTTCAGTCTCACTATGTGGAAAAGATATTGAGTCGCTTCGGGTATAGCGACTGCAATTCTTCTCCAACGCCTTATGATCCGAGTGTGCTACTTCGAAAGAATCGAAGGAATGCTAAAGATCAATTGAGATATTCTCAAATCATTGGCTCGCTCATGTATTTAGCCAGCGCTACTAGACCTGACATCTCCTTTGCTGTAAGCAAACTGAGTCGATTTGTGTCAAATCCTGGAGATGATCATTGGCATGCTCTTGAAAGAGTTTTGCGCTATTTGAAAGGCACTGCGAGTTATGGTATTCACTATACTTGGTATCCTCGGGTACTTGAAGGTTATAGTGATTCAAACTGGATATTTGATGCTGATGAGATTAAGGACACAAAGTGGTTATTTGTTTACACTTGGTAGTGGCGCTGTTTCCTGGAAGTCTTGCAAGCAGACCATCTTAACGAGGTCAACTATGGAAGCAGAACTCACAGCGTTAGACACAGCCACTGTTGAAGCAGAGTGGCTTCGTGAGCTCTTGATGGACTTACCTGTGGTTGAAAAACCAATACCCGCCATCCCGATGAACTGTGATAATCAAACTATGATCGTCAAAGTAAACAGTTCTAAGGATAATATGAAGTCATCAAGGCATGTGAAGAGGAGATTGAAATCTGTCAGGAAACTGAGAAACTCCGGAGTTATTGCGTTGGACTATATCCAAACATCTAAAAATCTGGCAGATCCCTTCACAAAGGGTTTATCACGCAGTGTGATAGATAATGCATCGAGGGAGATGGGTCGTCTTGGCCTAGAATATGCCTAATCTCCATGCAGCGGAGATGTGGAGTCTAGTATCGCTGCATGCATGCAAAGAAAAAAGAAAGGCTTATCATCTAAGAGCAACTACAATAAATTCTAATCAGCAGGCTATAAGCTATTCCACGTCACTAAGATGTTAGGTGGAAGAAAGAGAAAAAAAGAGAAAGAAAGGAACGGACGCTCCAGCTACAGCCGGCGACAGCGCAAACCACGAGACATTATAGCTCGCATGCAGCCTTCTGCCAACGCTAGTGGCCGGATGCTCCCATCCATTGAGTCTTGCATGCAAGATTAAGTGCATGCAACTTTAAATACTTAAATATTATTAAAGTCTACATAATAGCCAGCTTATTGTATGGATAGAAATTTATGAAGGCTACAAGTGACATGGCGCAATCTTAAAGCCCGTTGTTAGCTATATTATTGTCCTGCTCTAAGGCTAGTTATAATGGGAGTAACTTTAGTAGTAACATAGTCCTACATGTATTGTCAACTAAGCACTTAGACGACATGGCATGCAATTAAATAATGAAAGAGAGGTTTGTGGTAACTAGCTATGTTACCATAACATCACGCATTTCAAGACAAAATAAGTCTACATTGCAAATAAATAAGTCTTTGCATAACATCACATATATATTATTTTTCACTATAGAAGTAGTAACTTAAACTAGTAACATATGCATGTTATTATTCTAAGTTACTCCCCACTATGCCTAGCCTAATACATGGGGTCGTCTTATGCATGGTGAATCATTGATTTCCTTGGCTCCATTGCATGTTGGCCTACGCGTGTCCCAGCGCGTGTCGGTATGGCGGCATGCGGGCACGAGATGCTAGCTCCAGCCTCCAAGCGCGTGTTGCCGCCTCGCTCGTTCCAGATTAGACGAGATGCAGGAGTACCCCTCCCATGATCCGATCTGGCTCGTGCGTGCGCCAGAACATGAAGTAGCGACGCGTTGGCATTAATTTCAAGCGAACATTGGAGAATCGCTGTGTACTAGGAAATTTATTTTAGCTAAACTAGATTTCATCTATGGAATTGAGAAATTTGAAATTTGTCTAATCTAATCTATGGAACCGATCCGATCTTTGATTGAGACCGGGTGTCGCGCCTCGGAGGAGAAGATTAATCTCTCCAAGCACGGGCGCGCCTTGCGAAAGTAGAGAGAACCTAGGATCGGCGCCGTGAGCCTAATCGCTCTGATACAATGTGAATTGCATGCAAGCCAACGCAACCAAATTGATGAAAAGGGTTAGACAGTATATTTCAACACTTATCCTACGTCTTTCGCCCTTTGGCCTATTGTGACGTATGTTTGAAGAGCCGCAATATTTGTTTTTAATTTTTGCGTTGGCCAGGATTGATCCTAGGATCTCCTGCTCTGGTACCATATTGAATTGCATGCACTAGCCAACGCAACCAAAAGTCCAAACCTATGAAAAGGGCTAGGCTATATATTTCAATAATCCTGACTGCTTTATTAACAACAAAGTTTAATTATGGCTGACGCCCGGTTCTGAACTTTGAAGTATGACATCAGAGGCACCACAATTTTGTTCAAATCATTCAAATACGTTATTACTCCCTCTGTTCCGAGGCTGTCTTCTCGCGTGGCTGCTTATTCTCGTTATTAATAGATCGATAGAATTTAAAAAAAATAGATAGATAGATTTCTTTGAAGCACCAAAATAATATGACATTTGACATGGAACTCAAATATTTCGGCAACGTAAAATTCTTTGTATTATGGGCTACACAAAAATGATAAAATCTAATAAAATCTGGGATTTGAAAATATGCATGCACGTATCCACACTTTTGCCAATTTTGTGTAGTTTTGAATACAAAGTATTTTAAAAATTAATAATTTACACGTTTGTGGGATACATCATTGGCTGCATGTGGATATTTTTACAAAAATTGAAAGATCACAAATATGATTTAATATGCTTTTCGAATTTTTAAAATAATAGAAACACGGAACTAAGGAGACAAAATCTCCACTAGGAAATTAACATGGTTTCCTTAGTTAATACTTTCTCGGTTTAAAATATATAAGATGTATAAATTGGGTAAAATATCAAATTTTACTAAGTCTATCTATTATATACTAAAAGTAATATAAGAATGTTTTTCAAGGCAGCACGTCGATCCACATCACCTAAATTATCTCAACCGTTGGATTACAAATTTAAAACCATCATTTAATTAACTGATTAGTACAACTTAACAAATAAGAAGAGCCCGGCTCCAACACATGTCATGAGTCCAACACAACACGTCATGGACGATTCGTAGGCAGAGAACATATATAGACACGTAGTTTCCTGTCGCCTCTTACCTTTGCCATCCATCTTTCTATCTTAGAATCGATCTAGATATGGCAAGGTCGCCACTTCCAAGGGAGCCGGCTGCCGGCAGCGGCAACCATTAGTTTTGTGTCCATGACAAGCTGCACCGGCCATCTCCGCCCTGGGGTGTGCAACGACCCTGCAGCCCTGCTTCGACAGATTTGATCTTCATCACCGCCACTAATCTTCATCACCGCCACCAGAACCCTTCCTTGAGATGAACACCTTTGGTGCAGTTCTAAGAGCGGCACCTAGTTTTATGAAGTCACGGCTTCATTTAGCTGTTGTCAACGCATAAAATGAGTGACAATGAGACACGTGTTACAGTACTTTTTAGAAAATGTAGTTTTGAATCCTTCATGAGGGCATAGCTGATGTGAACTCGGGACTGCTGATGGTGATTAGTGTGACCAATGCAATGTTGGGTTGAATACCTAATCCAGTTTGCTTTTACAAAATAAAGAGAGACTGCCAATGTATTTATAGAATAAGTTACAACCACAAGAAAAAGGGCAAAGGTAGCTATGCATGTTCAATTCTTTAGTTCATTAATTAATATTACTCCATGAACTTTTTTTTCTTCATATTTAGCATCTTTGATCCTAACTGTATTTTCTCATCGACGTGTCAATTTAACATTGCAAATAACCAAGACCCCTTATGGACCGATTGTCTCAACTCTCAGGTAACATATTTTTATTTCACCGACTTCACTTATTTCGTCCAATATTTTTCTCACATGCACGAACTAATATTCATACAACTAATAATCATTTTGTGGTGTTCGTAACTGAATTCCTTTACCCAATCTGATTCTAAAAATATGTTTCCAAACTAGCAGACAATATTTTTTGATCCAATATATACTAGAAGACAGTGTTCGAGCATTAGAATGAGATGTCAGTGAAATTAATAAATATACTTTTAACGGTAGTCATCTGTATAATTCAATTTTTTGTTGCTTTTGAGTTTTCTCATTTGCCTCGGCAACAGTTGGGAAATGCTCTATCGTATACAGCAATTAAACCCTTTTTTTCAAAATAGACGTTGAACTCTCTATCTCTGCATGAAAAAGATGCACACATCCTTCTTATTTACATTATTCAACAAAGCCTTATACAAACAAAATATATAGATCAACCTGAAGCTACCTCACTAACCTCGAACACCTACAAGCTTGATGAAGAGGGTGCCCATGTCTGGACTACGTGTTCTAACCTTGCACCTACGGACACCATCTTAAAACCGCAAGCCTCACCAAACCATCCAATGACGAGCCAAAAGCACAATCCGGACCGGCATACCCTCAGCATGCACCATCGAGCCGGCAGCTAAACCCAGTAATTCGGGAAATGTTCAGACTATTATGAAAGAAGCAAATCATTGTGTGGAGCATATTGGAAGACTTAGTAGACAACTTCAAAAGAAAGATCAATCCCATCCGTTTGCATGCATGCACCGTTATCCAAAGTCTTAGCAGGATGCGAATGTCGGGTCTCTTAAGTTTTGCAGACACATAGGACAATATTTCTCATGGTTAATGAATTAGCATCCACAAGTCGGCTAAGAGGGAGCAAGGAAACAAGATTCAACCCAAAATTTCTTATGTACTATCGCTTCATGGAACATGCTAGACAAATGGTAGTGGTAGGCTAACAAAAGTGATGTAAATCCAACATGATGTCAATATTTGAATATTGTGATATCATTAAGATTGTATATCGATTATAGTTATTATGAAACTATGGTTTCAACCATTTTTATTTATCAACACTTATGGAACTCACATAGGCCCAACACGAGGCACGAGGCAAACATATAATATCAAGATACACAATTTACGAGTGAATAATTATTTAGCATATAGAATTGGGTGTAACATCCCAGTATTTAGGAACTAACGAAGGGTAGATTTAGGAATTTGGAACGTCGCACGCATTTATCTGTGAAAATGTGGGTAAAATTTTCGCCAAATAAAAATCTAAAGTGATCAAGGTTTCTTTCATACTTTGAGATTAGGTTTAGTCTTAAAGGATGATTGCTATAGACTTTGATGTGATCTTTGAGGGATGATTGCTAGGGTTTGGGACGGCATCGATCCGTCGCAGGAGAGCCCCATACCCAAATCTAGTTGGATAGAAAGGACAGGCGTCGTCGACAACCTCCTGTTGCGCCACGGCGGCGGGAATCGCCAGCGGCGACATCACCGACCATGGGGTCGAGGTCAGAGGAGGAGATGACGAGGTACGATCTCATCAATGCCCATTGTTATGGACTTGGGTTTTGGAGAAGATAGGGAGGCTTGAGGTCGTGGAACGGTTAGCAAACAAGCAACACGGGGACACAAGGTTTACCCAGGTTCAGGCCCCTGGAGGGAAAACCCTACCCATGCTTGTCTACTCTTGATTACGGCGGAACCGAAGGTTACAAGGGTGCGCAGATGCAATCTGGCGTGGAGGTGTGTATGCGAAAGTATGAGAGAGAGATCTAGGTCGTGCCCTCCTAGCCTTTATATATACTCAGGCAGGTCCCGGGCATAGACCTAGTCGGTTACAAGTTCTAGGGTTTTACCCCTTTGAATTTCCTATCTGCACTAGTCTTGCTCTCCAAGGATCCGAAGGCGTCATGGGCCTTGGCCACGAAAATCTTCATGGGCGGTACATCTGCTGTGGGCCTTCCTTGGCTGGACCGGGTATGCTAAGATCACATACCCGTGAGGGTATAACCATGTCGATGGGCCCAGATGATTAGTCGAATCGTGGATTCGGTGAGACTCTTCAATCCGGGTGCAACTATGTATTAACAATATGTATGTAGGGATTGTTGATACGTGTGCGACTCACCGACGGATCGTCGATTAAGCTGTCTTAGGGCCGAAACAACACGATCTTCCTCGGTTCGAGTCCCTCAACTCGAACCCGGAACATATGCTGGCGTAATTCGACTCAGGCCGCGGAGGACTTACAGGAGTGGAATTCCAGTGATTTTAACTGATGTACCCAATGTGTCCGTCGGGATTTTTCATCGCGCCTGCTGGCATGGGTTTATACTAGCAGAGCGCAGTCGTGTGCGTTGCTAGGCCATCAGATGATATCTGTAGGTCTTATCTTTTTGTCGCAGACACAGCATCCGAATGCTTATCATCGCGGAGGTGTTTCAGGTGGTCAAGGAGATCGTTGCTCGCTCAGCGTTTTGCTCGCATGCTGATCCGAAAGATCGCAGTCGAAGAATTCATAGGGTGCGCGACCAGCGCTCCCTATGGGAGTAGCCCCCGAGTGTCTGTTTGAGTCGTGAACTCGGCGACTTTAGTTCAAACATTGTTCAGTTGTTAAGTCCGTAGGACACAAAAAAATTCGGATGCTTAAATCCATCCACCCTATGGGAGTAGCCCCCGAGTCCGTAGTGGAGTCGTAGACTCGACGTAGGACTCGAAGAAATAGTTCGTTTTTATTCATATTTCGGGTGCGTGGTCAGCGCTCCTAATAGGAGTAGCCCCCGAGTATTTAGTCGAATCGTAGATTCGAGTGAATACTCTTAGCTTTGAAGCCGAAGAAATTGTAGTTGTTGCTAGTATAGATTTTGATGACATCAGTGCTGACGATCAATGACCTCAAGCGTCTGCTGCGCCAGAGATGACTTGACTGGACGAACATGGGTCCCACTTGCTGACCTTAAATTGACCGGTCACGCACGGCGTGGAGATAATTACGGTGTTTCCTCGATTTCCAGCGTAGTGGGCGGTGGTAACGGCAGTTCGTTGTAATCTTTGACACGTGTATGGCGGTTGTCGTTAGCGTTAGGTCTTCTTGATGGGACGGTTGCCGTGCGTCGTCTTCGCCGTTATAATCATTGGGAAACTGCGGTTTGTTTTCACGCGCCGATTCTTGTTTTCACTGCCTCCTTGTGCTCTAGCAGTTCTTGCTGCGCGCTGGAATATCCTTCCACATTTCCGTCTTCCCTTCTGCGCTCTCACCGCCGGCGTCGTCATAGCGCGATGGGGAAACCGAAGAAGTCATCTTCTGCAGTTGGTACCAGCGCCGCTGGAGGAAAGAAAGGCGCCACCGCTACCCGTGTCACCGACGGCAGTTGGCGGCGATCAGAGACGCGGGAGAGTGACCTCCGCAAGCTTCGCGAGCGGGGCTTGATCCCGCAGGATAGGGAGGCCGTCAGACTCCCGACAGATAATCCCGTCCCCAGGTATCGGGTTATGTTTCTCGCCTTCGTTATTCGTGGGTTTTCCTTCCCAGTCCACGACTTCCTTCGTGGACTGCTCTTTCTCTATGGCATCCAGCTGCATCATCTTTCGCCCAATTCTCTTCTTCACATTGCTTGTTTCGTCACTTTCTGCGAGTGCTGGATCGGCATCGAGCCGCACTTTGGCCTCTTCCGGAAACTTTATTCCGTGAAGAGGCAATCTGGTTCAGATGGTGTTTATCCCATTGGGGGTTGCATCATCTCCCTCAAGCCCAATCTGATTTTCTTTTCCTTTTCCATGTCCGAATCTGTCCAGTACTGGCGGAGGCGATGGTTTTATATCCGCGACTCCGTAGTGCCTGGGCAAGATTTTGGTCTTGTTCCTTTCGACCCCTCCTAGAAGATTGAGCCGAAAAGGTCTTGGAAAAACAAGATCTTGGATGGCGAGGTGGCGGAGATAGAGGCGCTATATCATTGGGTGGAGGATCTCCAGTTGATTCCGGAAAAGGAAGTGAATGGTGTGGATATCATCCGCACCTTCCTCGAGCGTCGGGTGCAGCCACTCCAGGCTAGGGTGCACCCAATGTTCTATCTTTGGCGCGTGATCCGGCGAGGGTTTGGCTGAAAAAATCTCAGGGAGATCTTGACGGGGCCGCCCTTAAACTTTGCTGAAGTTCAAGGCCGGAGAGAAAATCCCGGGGAAGTCGCTGACTCCTCCGTTTGCTTCTTCGCTTCCTGTTCCACAAGTGTAGATCCGTGCGCGTAGCTCTATTTTTCGACTCCATTATTTTGTATTTGTTTGCTGACAAATTGTTCTTCTCTTGTGCAGAGCTTCAAAGTGCCGGGTATGTCGCCTCCATTACCCAAAGTATACCCGGATGCTTCGGACAATGATTTGGTGGATTCCATGTCCGAGTTGCCGTCGCGATCTCCGGTGAAGATGCCAGCGAGTCGGCGAGGACCACACGCATGGCGATCACGAGCTCAGCGAGTCTTCGGATGCCTCGATTCCTCCGACTCCTAGGAACCCTCTGTGCCTTGAGCATCACGGTGGCGCATGGGCTCTTCTCCCTATTCATGCCATTCACTGCGGGCTGTGTAGCGCGCACCCGCCGACAAGCGGAAGAAGGAAGAAAAGAAGGAAGAGAAGAAAGAAGAGAATAAGGCGGAGAAGAGCCGAAGGACTCCTCATCTTCGACACAGAGCTCCTTTGGACTCGTAAGTTTCTTTTATCTTCTTTGTCTTTTTTTTGTTGACTTTTGTGCTTGTGCTAATTATTTCGTGCGGGCATTACTCCCGACTCCTCTAGCGATGGTGCTCGGGAGATGATGGGAGAGTCAAGGTTGCGTCTCCTCCTCGGATGGTGGCTACCTCACGAGGGTGTTCTTGATCCCTTCTCACAGGGAAACTCAGTGGTTGCGCCTCGGAAGGCTGCGGCGGGCCTTGAGTCGCCATCGGCATGTAAGTATTCATTTCTGCTCTGCTACGAGCCCCAGTCTGAAAAAATTTTCTTGTCTTGTTCTTTCTTGAGTCGTCGGGAGCCCAGCGTTTTCGTGCGAATTTTGCTTTTGTTCCTTCATGTTGGGCGAGCCCCCAAGTCCTTTCCTTCTTGGTAGTTCTTCTACACTGCAGCCTTTGTCAGAATGCCAGCGGTAGTGCGGGGCACACAGTGGAGGTCAACCTCAAACAGCTTCAAGGTACTGTATGCTTTGGTGCTTCTTTATTTTGCATTATTGTCTTGTTTTCCACGGCTTGTATGTTTTGAATGCAGAGCATAATACTTCCTCCGTGAGATTTATGCTCTCAAGAAGAGCCTTGGTCAAGTGGAGAAGAAGGCCGAGGGCCTTGGTGCGAAGGGCGCCTTGAGCTAGAGCCGCCAAGGCAGCGGCTAAGGCGTCTGCGGCAGGAGGCTAAGGACGCGAGAGCAGCTTGCCATGGCTACGATTGCGTAAAGAGAGGTGGCGGCAAGCTCATGCTGTTGCCAAGGCTATTTCGGTGAGTACCTTATTTTGCTCCTTTCTTTTGTTTTCTTGTCTTCTTCGTGTTACTTTCTTCATGCCTTCTCTTTTTGTCTAAGATGTCGCGAGCATCGAGTTTGACCATGGCTGGAGCAGGGGCTCTAGATGATGCTCTTCACGTCGAAGATCATGCTGCCATCGTCAACTCCTTACCAGCGAAGGAGGTCCTTGGCCGCTTCTACAAGGATCTTGTCCCCAAGGGCGCTGCCCTTGATGATGTTGACGCCCTGGCGGAGGCTTTGTCGGCCGAAGCGCCTGCGGCGTACAAGCGCAAGCAGAAGGGCATCGGCGCGTCCCTCGGGCTGGCGATGGCCTTGACGGCTAGAGCGGAGCTGGACCTTCCCCAGATCACCTCCCAGATGCCGACAACCGCGGATGGATCCGAGGTAGCCTTTGCTACCTATTCTGCTCGCTGCAAGCGATATGGGCCAAAGCTCATTGATCATTGTCCAGTATGCGCGACGCGAGGGAGAGCCAAAGCGAGGCAATCCGGTTCGAGGCTACTTAGGGTGCGCGTCTTAGGCGTTATAGTAGGATAGTTTGTAATCTTCTTTTGCATGTAATTATGTTGAGGAACAAAATCATTGTGCCACGTGGTAACTTTATATGCTTAATGCATTTTGTTGAGTTGTGCTCTTCGCCGTCGAATGTTTATGTCATTTTCTTTTACTGCTCTAGGTTCCTTGGTCTTGACCCTATTGACATCTACTTTTGGCAGCGCCATCTTTGGATGATTCATCACAACTTGCTTTTCTTCGAGACCGTGTTCGTAGTCTTGAGAAGGAGTTGCTTGGGGTGCGTGGCCACGCCGATGTTTGGAAGTCCAAGGCAGATCGTGGTGCAGCCAGAGAGGAATACTTGATGGTGGAACTGCTTCGGCTGTCTGAGCAGCTTCAATGTAAGTTGTTCTTTGTTTCGAGCTGCAGCTCAGTTTTCGGATGCGCCTGCTAGCCTTGTGTCTTATTTTGTGCGAGTGTCGCAGGTGTTAACCTTGCTCCGAGGGAGGAGAAGGAGCGTGTCGCTGTTCGGGTCAATTGCTTGACTCAACAAGACATGGAAGCTGGCGGTTTCTTCTGGATGGATTGTGATCGTGCCGTGGCTCTGGAAACTGTGCAGGATCGCGTTCACCAAGTATCGCGGGTGCTTCGCCAAGTGCAGACGTCGCTCTCGTCGGTTCTGCATGTGCTGTTTCCCCTGGATGATGTGCCAACATCCCTGTCCGGCCTTCTGTCTAGATTTTGGAGCGTGACTCGTGTCCAGGAACTGGTAAGGCAGCAGCTCGTCGCAGGGGTGAAGGCTGCGTTGTCCCTTGTTAGGCTGCATCGACCTGATGTAGATCTGTCTGTTGTAGCAGCTGGGCCACCTCTTCGACCGGATGGTGGCGAGTGGGATATGCGTCCGCATTATGCGGCTGTAAGGCAGTATGCCGAACAGGTCATAGATTTGTTTGAGCAGCGTGCTCAAGTTATTTTTCAGAATAGGTAGTACCTGTAAAAGAGATAGATGTCAAATTTGTATAATTCGACTGGGCATGTTGTGCCCTTTGTTATAAAGGTTTGTTTGTTGTGAGCACGCAGTACTTTGTTTGAGTACGTGTCATTTTCGTTTGCCTGACGTTGCCAGCTACTCAGGTGTACACATGTGATCCTCTGTCGATGAAATCGTGAGGTGGGGGGAGCCCCCGAGTGCGTTTGTAGCATAAAGTAAAGTTGCAAATAGCGAAACGAAATTTTGGGGCGAGACACTTAGCTTTATTTATATCGTAATGGAGGAAGTACATTGTTCAGCTGGATAGCCTTGGCTGAAAAGCCTTATTGGAAGTAAAGGGGTAGGTAGCTAGGGGTAGAATCGTCGCAAGTGCGCGATGTTCCATGGGTTGGAGTATGCGACTCCAGACTCCACGTGCTTGAGGCGATAGGCGCCACCTGGGATGACTTCGGTGATAATGTAGGGTCCTTCCCATGGCGACTCGAATTTCTTTGGTCGCTCTTGCTTGAGTCGCAAGACGAGGTCTCCTTCAACGAAGGATCTTGGGCGTAGCCGGTGGCTGTGGTAGTTGCGGAGACTCTGCTGGTACACCGCTGATCGAGCTGCTGCTACGTCTCTTGCTTCGTCGAGTGTGTCGACGGTGTCTTCGAGTGAAGCCGTGGATTCGGCTTCGCTGTAAGCGACGACCCGGGGGGCCTCGTGGCGTGCCATTTGGTAGCGGCTCGCTCCATGCACCATGAAGAGCGTGTGTGGCAGAGCTGTTTGGTGTAGTCGCAAACTCCATAGGACGGATGGCAGCTCTTTCGTCCAGGCTCCGGCTGTTCGAGTGGGCTCATGAGGCGCTTCTTGATGCCAGCGCCGATTAGGCCGTTGGCCTTTTCGACCTGCCCGTTCGTTTGCGGGTGAGCCACTGAGGCGTATGTGATGTTGATCCCGAGGCCTTCGCAAGTCTTGGAATTCTTTGGAGATGAAGTTTGATCCATTGTCGGTGATGATGTTGTGCGATGCGCGAACACAGACAATGGACTCGGAGAACTTGACGGCGGTCTTGCCCTTTTGGTTAGTGACCGGCATGGCTTCGACCCACTTGGTGAATTTGTCGACTGCGACTAGGAGGTAAACGTGCCCCCCTTTCGAGGACTTTGGCAGTTTGCCGATCATGTCGAGGCCCCATTGAGCAAAGGGACAGGCTATAGGTATGGGTCGAGCTCGGACCGAGTGCGTCACGGTTTATCGGCGAACCATTGGCACCCGTTGCATCTTCGGACGATGTCCTTTGCATCGCTCGTGGCCGTTGGCCAGTAGAATCCGGCTCGTAGAGCTTTGGCGACAAGGGAGCGGCTGCCTGCGTGATGGCCGCAGATGCCCTCGTGGATGTCTTGGACGATGGCTTTCCCGTCACCGATGGTGACGCACCTTTGTAGTACACCCGTAATACTGCGCTTGTACAGCTCGCCATTGATGATGGTGAAGGCTTTTGACCGACGAGATATGCGTCGGGCATCTGTCGGGCTGTCAGGCAGTTCTCCGTTTATCAAGAACTGGAGGTACGGTCGCGTCCAAGTTTCTTCGACTGCAATGACCTGCATCAGGTTGACCATAGCGACCTCTGTGTCCAGTTTCTCGGGTCCTTCGTGTCCTTCGGGCAGCGTAGCCCCTGAGTGCTCTGCTTCTTCGGGTGATCCCTTGGGAAATTTCCGCTTGATGGATGGCACGCAGATCTGTTCGAGGAACACACCCGATGGCACCTTTGCGCAGGTGGAGCCGATGTTGGCGAGTCTGTCGACTTCCTCGTTGCTTTCTCTTCCGACGTGGCGAAGCTCGCAGCCGTCGAATTCTCCTTCGAGTGCATTGTAGAGTGCGCGGTACGCGATCATGTTTTCGGCATGTGCGTCGCACTCATTCATCGTCTGCTGGACGACGAGGTTGGAGTCACCGTAGATGACCAGGCGCGTTGCGCCGTAGATCTTTGCCATCCTCATGCCGTGGATGAGGGCTTCGTATTCGGCCTCGTTGTTGGAGGCTCGGAATTTCATCCGGAGGACGTACTTCATCCGTCGCCTGGAGGTCAAGATGACCTGCCCTCGACTTCACGCTTGGAGCCGTCGAAGTGCATTGTCCATGACTGCGACATGTCTGGGGTGACTGGCAGCTGCAGCTCCATCCAATGTACGAGGAAGTCCGGGAGGACTTGAGATTTGATTGCGAGTCGCTTCTCGTAGATGATGTCCAGAGGTGACAGCTCAATGCCCCACAGGGTCACGCGTCTTGTGGCCTCTGGGTTATTTAGGATGCTGTTCAGGGGTGCCTCGTTGACGACCATCACCTGGTGCTTCTGGAAGTAATGGCTTAGTCGTCGAGCCGTCATGAACACGCCGTAGGCGAGTTTCTGGTAGTGAGGGTATCTATGCTTTGTTGGCGTCAGTACCTCGCTGAGGTAGTAGATTGGGCGTTGGACCCCGTGGGTCTTGCCTTCTTGGTCGTTCGACCACTAGCAGTCTTGACCACGGTGTGGCTTCTATGTACAAAGCCAGAGGCTCGCGCTCCTTTGGTGTGACCAGCAGCGAGATGGAAGAAGCCGTTTGAGGCTTTGAACGCATCGTCGGCTTCAAGGCGTCCACTCAATTTATCGCCTTGCGTGGCTGGTAGAATGGCGAGCCTTCGCCCATGCGGTGATGAATCTGCTCAACGCCGCTATTAAATCCTGCGAGTCTGGACACCCTTGAGATTTTCGGCTTCTCCATCGCCATGATGACTCGATTTTCTTGGGTTTGCCTCGATTCCTCGTTGAGAGATGAAGTACCCAGCTGACCGATGGGGCCAAGGCGCACTTCGGGTTGAGTTTGATCTGTAGCGATCGAGGTTGTCGAGCGTCTCGGAGATCGTCGATAAGTGTCCTTGCCTCCTGGTTTTATGACTATGTCGTCGACATAGACTTGAGCGTTGTGACCGATCTGGTCCTTGAGGCATGCATGCATCGCTGATGCGGCTTTTCGTTCTTTAGCCGAAGGGCATTGTGTTATGTGAACACTCCGAGCGGTGTGATAAACGCCGTTTTCTCTGATCTTCAACCTTGAGTCGAATCTGGTTTGTAGCTTTGAGTAGGCGTCGAGGAAGGAGAGTTTCTCACAACCTGGTCGAATCGATGATCTGATCGATCCGAGGAAGGGAAGTGGTCCTTTGGGCGGTGCTTGTTTAGCGATGTGAAATCCGCACATCCGCGGGATGTCCGTGTCCTTCTTTGGGACCATCCATTGTATTTGCAAGACACTCGCTCTCTTTGATTTCCACGATGAAGTCTGCGTGAGTAGTCTGCTGATTTCTTTGCTTGATAGCTTGACCGTGGCTCGAACGGTCTTGGATGGGTAGCCAGACGGGCTTGGTGTGCGGAAAGGCGTTGAGTGCATGCTGCTCGGCGACAGGAACTCAACTCTGGCATGTCCGATGACACCAAAAAGATTTCCAGCTCACGGAGGAATTCGCGGCGCCTTCCATCTTGCGGGCTAAGGTCGTTGGCGATCAGCGCCGTCTTGGAGGCATCCGTTGGATGGACTTGCACCTTCTTTGTGTTGGCGGTGGAGTCGAAATACATGTCAGGTTGGTTTTGTCATGCGAATGGGGGTGCCCCGTTGTCCGTCACCTCGTGGAGCCTTAGGAGCTCCTCCTGCATGCCGAATGACTGGGAGATTCTATTGAAATCCCTGTCGCATTGGTCCGATCGGGTGAAGCTCCCATGGATTGTGATGACGCCCTTTGGTCCTGGCATCTTGAGTAGTAGGTATGCATAGTGTGGGACAGCCAAGAACCTTGCGAATGCTACACGCCCGAGGATGGCGTGTATGCGTGATGGCCATCCACCACTTCAATTCGAGCCGCTCGGTCGAAGTTGTCGGCTTGCGAAGATGACGTCGAGCCATATTTTTCCTAGGGAATATGCCCTTCCACAGAGCGATGCCGTGGAGCGTTGTGTACATGTTCCGGCTGCATGAGGATTCGCATTGCTGCTAGAGTGCTTGCGAACATCAGTTAGCCGCTGCCGCCGTCCATGAATCTGCGACTCATCTCGAAACCTCCGATCTGCGCCTCCGGCACCGAGGCAGCGTGACCTCGGCGAGGATCCGCAAGGTGATCCGAGCGAGCGTGATGCGGGACTCCGATCCGCTAAGGTACTCGAGGATGGCGGGTGGAGTTGCCACGGCCAGTTGATCTGTTGGTGATTTTCTTACGCACCCTATTTGTGGGCGCCCTTACGGATCATTAGTGCTCCTTTTCGGTGGGATACCCGTTCAGCGTTGTTACTGGTCTGTTGGTTGGTTCGGGCCTCCAGTGGCGGTGGAGGAGCTCCATGCGCTATTTCACTGGCGGGTGCGTTTCCAAGCGAGGATTGGGGCTTGCCGCCTCATCGCACCATGCTTTCGTGAGTTTACGGAACTCGGCGGTCCTTGAGCATGTGGCTGGCCTTCTTTTTGCTATCCTGCTTGTCGATGTAGAAGTGGATGGTGCATGGACCCGAAATCTTTTTGTATGCTGAGGGTCCGTTATCGCGGTCGCGGCGTTGCCACGACTACGCTGGGCGTCCCCTGTCGCGGAAGTTTCCTCCGCGATATCCTCCGCTGTTGCGGTTGGCTTCGTTGCGGCGATCGGCGTAGCCAGCCGCGACCATGTCGGGTCCATCGCGATCGTCGTAGACGCGCGACCTTCTCTTGCTACGGCGCTCTCGCCGACCGGCCGTAATCGTCTTCTTCCGATTGGGTCCGTGCTCGGTGAATGGAATCTTCGCCGTCACCCATTGGCGATGTCCATGAGGTGGTCGAGTGTTTTTGGGCTTGGCGCCCAATTTCCTCCTTGAAGTCTTGGCGCTTGATGCCGTCCACAGGCGTCGATGGCCTCTCTTCGGAGATGTCTTGCGGAGTTCTTTGTGTTGGACCAGCGTGGTATGTACGGCGAATGGATTCGCCATTCGTTGATTGCGGGCTCGCAACTCTTTGATTGAGGCGGGCCTCTTCTTGGTGCCCTTGAAGTTTTGGATGAAAGCGTAAGCTAGCTCATCCAACCGGATGGACCACGAAGATAGGCTTGAGCGGATCAAGGCTGCGCTTTACCGCAATTGAAGGCATTGCGTGGCAGTCTCTTTGTTTCCACCGTGCAGTTTGACGGATGATAAGTGGTCGCTGAGCCAAGCCTTTGGGTCTTGAGTGCCGTCGAACTTCGGAGTATCCGAAGGAAGCTTGAAAATTCAAGGCATCCGTGTCCGTCGGACGGATCTGCTGAAGCATCGGGCTCCGCAGAGTTCTCCTTTGTCTTCGTCCATCTCGAATTCAGACGAGCATGCGTGCTTGGCTCGCGCTTTGTCGATTTTGCGCTGTGTGAGCGCATCTTTGGCATTGTAGTCGCGGTTGTGGTGGCGCGAACTCTTCTTCCTTCGAGTAAGGTCATGTTCCTCTTCTTCGGATGAAAGGGTGGGGCTGCGGTCGAACCTGACCGGAGCTTTCTTCTTCGGCTCCGTGGGAGCTTCCTGGTGGAGCGCGGCTCAACGAGTCGAGTCCAGTAAGTGCGGACTTGTGCAGCCCTCTTGGTCACCCTCCGTGGTGGGTGGGCGCAGTCTGTGATGGCTACCATGATCGCAGCCTGCGGCGTTTTCGGGATGACGTTGTCGTCGGCGTCCATCTCCATGAAGGATGTGTGGAGGGTTCAGGTCACCTCACGGCTCTCCTTGGGGTCCATGTTCTCCACCCGAGAGCGGTGCTTGTTGCCTTGGTTGCCGTTCGAGCTTGAGCCGATGCCCATGGCGGAGAGCGCGGCTCGTCGCGAGCTGGATTCTGAGGCTGCTTGCTTGCATTTGTCAAGCACCTCCTGCATCTTGACCTGCTTCTTGTGCTCCTCGATCAGGAGCAGGTGGTAGGCCATCAGCAGATCCCGGGAGGAGTCTGCAGGTAGTACGATGTTGCCCGCCACAGTGTTGCGGGCCTAGGCCCATCCCTCTTTGCTAAGGCGGATGACATGGCCGTTGTTTTCCCCTTCGGGTGGGGGGTACTGGCTTCTTCTATTCCCGCCATTTCGTTCTGGCGGGTTAGGTGGCGGGTTGGGCGGCGGGTTGGGTGTTTGCTGATCCACGTCGCTCTGGATGACTACGGCGCATTGGTAGCACTCGTGGTGGTCATTCGCTGCTGACTTTTAGATCCGGCGTAGGTCCCTGCATCCGATGGATCGCATGGATCGGAGTTGGAGCTGGCGATGTCGTAGGAATCATCTGTTGATGATGTTGTGCGTAACGGGGTGTGGTCCATGAAGCGGGCACGATTGATGGTAGGGGCACCGCTCGGAGGCGGAGGTGCCGGTTGCCCCACTGGAAGCGAAGCTCGAACAGGATTTGAGTCCGTCACCTCTCAAGTCGAAGTCCTTCATGGTGGCCGGTGAGTGGGCGATGAAGTCGAAAGCGCCGAAGAGGAAATGACTCTCCGTCGCCGCAGAGTTGTAGATTGATCGGGTTGGGACCGTCACAACCGCACAATCAGCGTCCCCAGATCCCACAGACGGCGCCAATTGACGAGGTACGATCTCATCAATGCCCATTGTTATGGACTTGGGTTTTGGAGAAGATAGGGAGGCTGGAGGTCGTGGAACGGTTAGCAAACAAGCAACACGGGGACACAAGGTTTACCCAGGTTTAGGCCCCCGGAGGTAAAACCCTACTCCTACTTGTCTGCTCTTAATTACGGCGGAACCGAAGGTTACAAGGGTGCGCAGATGCAATCTGGCGTGGAGGTGTGTATGTGAAAGTATGAGAGAGAGATCTAGGTCGTGTCCTCCTAGCCTTTATATAGACTCAGGCAGGTCCCGGGCATAGACCTAGTCGGTTACAAGTTCTAGGGTTTTACCCCTTTGAATTTCCTATCTGCACTAGTCTTGCTCTCCAAGGATCCGAAGGCGTCATGGGCCTTGGCCACCCGAAAATCTTCATGGGCCGGCGTACATCTGTCGTGGGCCTTCCTTGGGCTGGACCAGGTATGCTAAGATCACATACCCGCAGGGTATAACCATGTCAGGAGACGATGAGCTCGAGGGAGAGAGGCAGCGAGGGGGTGGGCTGAGTTGGGCCAGACCCTTCGGGGTGGTTATTTTTGACTAAGCCTAATGGGCCACTAGGGCCCAATAAGATTAATCTAGCCCAGAAATCTTTTAAGGCATGTTTTAATAAATAGGAAAAGACCAAAATACCCCTAAACTTAATTAAATTCTAGAAAATAAAATAAAAGTCCAAAAATTGTAAATAAAATATTTTTTGGATTTACAATAATCCACACTATCCAAATAAATTAGGATGTAAAATTTTAGACATTTAAATTTTATTAAGAATTTTGTAAATTATATATTCCTTATGGAATTTTACACAAATATTGAAAGATGATAAAAATAAATAAAAAACACTTTCATTATATATTAATATTTTAGTATTTTTGAAAAATACTAAATAAATATTTTATAACAATTTTTAAAGTTTAATTGATAATACCTAAAAAGAATTATTAAATCAATAAAAGTCAAATAAAAGGGAAATAAAATAAAATATATGTTATAAATATTAAAAAGTAATATTTATAAATCCTTTATTATTAAAAAAACTTTATATAATAATGGGGTGAATGCATATCAAGTTAAATGATGCATTACATTATTGCATAATCATTTTGCTTCTTTAAATATTGTCCTTACCGGGCAATAATGATGTTTTTGTAGACATAGAAGCTCAAGGTCCAGTGCAAGCATCAGACTTCACTACCTTGCCATCACAAGGCAAGTTCATCACTTGCTCATGTCCTTTGAAGAGTCTTTATCAAAGTATTTGCAAATTGTGTGTTATCATATATGCTATCAAAGAAAGAAAATATTATTTTCACAAATAAAGAAATCATAGATATCATCCTAAGTGGTGATATAATGGAGCAATAGAACTTAGGGTTCTATTTGAAACAATGATGATCAAGTAGGGACTTAATAACCCCTGACATCAGTGATTCTAGCGCCGTATATTACGCGTTAGCCATGAGATTTAGAATGGGACAGAGAAGTCAGCTGTATCTTCTTCCTCTCACATGAAGCCGGATGTGCAGGTCGTGGCTGTTATCTTAGTAGCATGCATATTAATTGGTAATTCGTAGAGGATATGCAGCATATGGGTGGGAACCCTCATCGTCCCACGATAGTTCTGGCATCTAACGGTTTGTACAAACCATTGTCGTAATTCATTATGTGGGCATGGTGTACAACAAGGAGGCATGCGAGGTCGCGAAGGGGGTAGTGATTGGCTTGGACCAACTATTGGGGCCCCACATCATGGAATTGTGGATGGGAAAGTACGCCCGGTTGTGCAACAAGGAGTTGATCTCTCATGGGTAAAGTAACGCACCTCTGCAGAGTGTAAGAATTGTAACTTGTTACTCCCTGTTCCGGGAAGGAGCTACGAACGCGGCAGGAAGGGAACTCCATGAATGTTCTGGTCAACCTGTGAAGGCTGATTGTCATAGTTTTTCGGAATAAAATCAATCTTTGAAGAAAGATTTACAAAAAATGCATAATGCCAAGGATTTATAATCCGAGGTGGTAGTTCGAGCATCAAACTTCCCACCTTGCATATAATGAACTTGTTGGGTAACGCTGTTACTCATTCTTTCCTTTGATCTTTTGCTTAGACTCTGAGGATCCCGAAGGCGTGCCAATGTATGCAGCCGAATATCAAGAAGATGTGTTCTACGAGAAACCTGATCTGTCCGGAGGTGTTGAAGGAGTGGATTACGAAATTCGCTACGGTGTCGATGATAACGAGTCCAACTAAGTATCCCTAGTTAGTAGTAACCAACGGAGCCGAGCAGCATGAACTCTATAGAATAAGCTGTTGAGCTCAACTCCTAGTCGGAGTTGTTACTTTTAAATTCCGCTGAAACACTTTATATTTCGGTTTGTAAGTTGAATCTTTTGAAAGCCTTGAACTTCCGGTATTGTAATAATAATAATATGTGTACTTTTTTAATATGGACCCGTAATGTTTCTGTTGTACCACTCTGAGGGATATGATATTTACAGAACGGTGTTCTGTGGATATCATGTCAACGACTATAGTGTACTACACATGCAGTGGTATGCTAGGTCACCACATTGGGTTTTCATCAAGTTGATTACGAAGGTATGCTTAGGCAACATAATTGAATGATACTTTAATTTGAACTAATAAAACTCTACAAAGCTCAAAAGTTAGTTGGTATTCAATCTTGTGGACATCATGACCGTTAGATCTACATAATCATACCTAAGTTTATCATGTGCATTGTATCTATATAAGCGTACATGAAATGGTCGTGTCCATGTTTGGTGTTTGGTATATCTTCATATATTCATATTTATTTATCTTAAGATGTATCTATATAACCGTACCTAAACAGACTACATATGTTACTTATCATAATAAAGCGTACCAGTAAGATTCTGTAATAGTATCTAAGAAGATCACATCCATTAGATCTTCATAACACTTAATACTTCAAAAACCATAATATCATTCTAGGGATCATACATTTGCATTTGTAAATACGAAACATAATAAGATTTATAAGTGTACATGTTCATTGTTAGTTAGATTATATATTTGAGTTGAACATGTTAGTCCTTAACAAAAACATCAATGCTGGTATAATACGATGATCAAATACACAATTTGGCCTCTATAATAAAAAGCATAGCCATGAAAAGTTTGATGTTCCCATCTCATTATATGTAGAAAAGTAGTACTATGGAAACATACAAAATGCTTGCGGGGAGATACATAGGAAAATATTACGGTTCTACAATGAAATTAATTAGAAGATGAATCGGTAGAGAAAACTTTTAAGAGTGTGTTGGTAACTGATTTTTATAACTTATTCCTTCTATATAAAAGATGGAAGAATCTTAGTGCAAGCTAATTTTTCTTAAAAGATTCGTTCCTCTTCCTTTGTGATTCACAAACATAGATATGTAAAGCTATAAACCTACTCTAGAAAGCACATTATAATTGAGACATATGAATTGCAGGTAAGTTAGATGAGTCTCATCGCAACACAAGACATGGCTTTGTAACCAGGTTATTTAGAAGAAAAATTAATATCATCATATTTTTTTCTAAAATATGTTTCATGGTTCTTATTTTGTTACTTTTACAACATAATATTATGGACTTATCAAATTCAAACATGTGTGAATATATTTGTCTCTAACACATGGTGTATTTTACAATGAAGGAGGTAAGCGGATAAACAAATCATAAGGTAAAAAATAAATATTTCACATCCTGAGATATAACAGTGGTGCCCTCGCATTTGCGAGGGCTACCTTGCTAATTTGGAAGAAAAAAATGATAGGAGTAAATATCAATATTTACAATATTATATATAATATGAAATATATATGTTATGGTGCATCTATTGATGTTGATTTGCGTGCTCCTATGTTTCTCCATTAACTTAGTCAAAACTTTTAAAACATTAATCTTTGATTAAATTCATATTTTCAAATTGAGAGAGTATATTGACGATGGGAATAAGAATATTTCGTTCCACGAGCAATTTCCATGTTCCAGTTCCATTTCCACGCTGCGTTGACTTCAGTCGTCCAGTCGTCGGTTCGTCAGTCGCCACTCGCCCCAAATCACCCCACTGCTACTTCTTGCCCTCCCTCCGCCTTGACCCACGACGACAGACGACCGCATCTCCCCTGCCGCCGCGCCGCCCCGTAGCGGGTAGACCGCAGATCCATCCCGCGCGCCCATCCACCTCCAGGATCCCGACCAGCCGCCGTTTCCACCTATCGGTTCCGCGTCGTCCATTCCACTTCGCCGCCGCACCGCCGGCTGCTCCGACGCCACTGCATCGCCTCGCCGTCAAGATTCCTTGAAGCACGCGAGTGGAAAGAGGCAACAACGGATCGGGATGGCAGTGAGCGCAACGATGGGGGCGATGAAGCCCCTCCTCGGCAAGCTCGCCACGCTGGCTGGCGACGAGTACAGTAAGCTCAAAGGGATGAGGAAGCAGGCGTCCTTCCTCGAGAAGGAGCTCAGCGCCATGAACGCCGCCCTTGAGAAGATGGAGCTCATGGATGAAGATGAACTCAACACGGTGGCCAAGGACTGGAGAGAGCACGTCAGGGAGATGGCCTACGACATGGAGAACTGTATTGATGACTTCATGCGCCAATTTGGAGGTGGCGATGATAAGGCAGGCTTCATCAAGAAGGTTGTTCAGTGTCTCAAGACTTTGCGACAGCGTCATCGGATTGCTGACCGGATGGAAGAGCTCAAGGTTCTTGCACTAGAGGCAAATGAACGGCGTATCAGGTACAAGTTCATTTTTCAAAAATAATATATCAGATGCCCTCAATTATAAATATTCTATATCAAAGGGTTCAGTGGCGGAGCGTGACCAAATGCATAGCGGGGGCCAAAGTAAACCTTTTCAAAAAATGGAATCATGCAGCCATTTTTGGATCCAATTTTATGTCCTATTCGTAACAACAACAGAGGATTTGTAAGTTTGAAAATGCACTTAACTTCTTAATTTTGGCAGGAGCGACCTAGCAAGTAAGGGAGGAGGAATATTTTTTTGGCCATGATCAACCGATATGACATTTCTTGACCCACATAGGAATTTGCATGTAAGAGAGTTCTATTTGTTAAAAAGAAGATCTCACCCAAGATCTATCCGGTATTCACCGATGGGCAGCAGGAAAATGATCAAGAATCAGTCTCTGGCTCAAGTCCCAAGGTAGGAAAAAGTAACCTGCTACATCACTACAATCATAAATGCCTTGGGGAAGGGAAGTAATGGACGATGAGAACAGAGGCCTCTTTGTCCTTCCTCTGTTCTTGACAGTGAACCAACCGACCAGGGAAACAAAAGGCGATTGATAGAGAATATGCCTAGAAAATATTTTTGGAAGGGGGGGCAGTCGCCCATTTTCGCCTCCAAGGCGCTCCGCCAGTGAAAGGGTTCTTGCATGTTATGTATGTAACACACCATAAACTACAAAAATATACGGAGTAGCAGACATCACAAGTGTGACATGTTGACATGTTGTAACCAGTTAGTAGTCTTCCATTATTGAAAGAAAATTGAATCTGTAACGATTTTGCCTATCACTGTCTCTGAAAGACACAAGTGTGACTCTCCCTGAACATCCTCTTTCAGGTACAAGATCGATCAGTGCAATTCTAGTTCTAGTGTTGTGGCTATCGATCCTCGGATGTCAGCGATATATGTGCAGGCAGCTGGTCTTGTGGGTATTGATGGCCCAAGGGAGGAGCTTGTCAATTTGTTGATAGATACCGAGAAGAAGCTCAAAGTGGTGTCTATTGTTGGATTCGGGGGCCTGGGCAAAACTACACTTGCCAAACAGGTGTATGATGAGATCAGACGGCGCTTCGATTGTGCGGCATTTGTCTCATTATCCCAAAGACCTAATATGACACATCTTCTCAATCGTCTACAGTCAAAACTTGGGATGCGTAGTTCTTCGCGTGCTCGCGAGTTACAAGACCTCATTGAAGACCTTGCAAAACATCTCACACATAAGAGGTATTGATTTACTTTAGTAATTACACATGCACTTGCATGAGCATGTTATGTTGAATTTGAATAATAGTCATGACACAAGTTTGTCGCTGCTTGCCAACAAATAAAGGCCAGAGGACATGAAGTGGTGCTTGAATCACCGTCTTGATCGATAGTCGCACCAGCCAATAATCCACGCCAGGCCTGAATGGTGCTAGCGGATGAGTAGGACTCCTTCCACTTTAGTCCTTAAACCACCGTCCCAGTCGTCAAGCCCCACCCCCACCCCACTCTATAGACTGCTTGCTTACTAAACTGTGCTATTATTTCATACTTGCTTCTCCCATTATCAGATGTGATTTATGCAGTGAAATAGTCAAACAAGGGAGAGTTTTGTGGCTTGGTCGTTGAAGTCAATAATTATGTAGTACTACCTCCATTCCGAAAGGAAGGCATACAAATTTTACTAAAAGTTACAACATAAAGTTTGACTAAGTTTTTAGAAACAATATGAACTTCTATAATGCAAAATCTATATCATTAGATAAATCTTGCAATATATTTTCATATTATGTCTATTTTATCTTGTAAATGTTAATAGTTATTCTATGAATTGGTCAAACTTTACACTGTCGACAAAAAAATTATACTCGTTTTTTTTTGAATGGAGGTTGTATAAACTGAACTACTCCGTACTAGATTAGCCTCAGAAATAACAGGGATTTAATTCTTACGAAACTACAATAGATAGAAGTACAATGACATATATCTATTGTAATATGTTTAGATGCTCGTCTGTTTAGATGCTCGTCCGTGCAGCCGACTGCTACAGGAGGACTATCCAACATGATGCATGATTTTTTCTTTCTTCCTTAATCCTGGTTTCGTTTTTGGGAACAAGCAATACAACTTTAATAATAAGACGTTTAATTTCAATATATAGTTTCATTTTTGCAGAACTATAGAAGATGTTAACTTGGATTATTTTTGTTGCCTAAGCATTTGTAAGCCAAATTAACTTGGATGCTTTTGAGATAGTATGTTGATGTCATTAGTCTCTAATTTTATTCGAGTCTGCTAATTTAACCCTAGCAGATGTGCTTGAATCAATTTGCTTAATTGTTTTCGAGTTCAATAGAATATTTTGATGCTTTCATCTACTTCTTATAATCATATCCAATTGTAACCTATATAACAGTTGCAAACAATTCACAGGTACCTTATTGTGGTTGATGACTTGTGGGACCAATCTGCATGGAATACTATTAGTCGTGCCTTTCAAGAAAATGGTAATGGTAGTAGAGTAATAGTAACCACACGAGTGGAAAATGTCGCTTGTGGGGTGTCCTGCAATCGCCCTGAGTCCATTTACAGAATGAAGCCCCTCGGTAACCAAGACTCAAAAAGGTTATTTTGTAATAGAATATATGGGTCTGAAGATGAGTATCCATCTCGATTTGAAGATATTTCAGATGAAATTCTGAAGAAGTGTGGTGGACTCCCACTTGCAATCATTACTATAGCTAGTCTATTAGCTTGTCGTCCCGAAAGGTTAAGGGAGGAGTGGGAGACCATAAGGAATTGTCTGGGCACCCAGTTGGCCATAAATCCCACAATGGCAGGGATGAAGAGTGTAATAAACCTCAGCTACAAGCATCTTCCTCTTCATCTCCGGCCATGTTTTCTGCACCTCGGTATGTATCCAGAAGACCGCGAGATTGAGAGGGATGATTTGGTTCGACAATGGGTAGCTGAAGGCTTCATCAGTAATTTGCATGGGCAAGATACTGAGGTCGCTGCGAAGAGCTATTTTAATGAGCTTATCAACAGAAGCTTGATTCAGCCTGAACGTACTGAGTTTGGGGAGTTGTTATCATGCAGAGTGCATGATATGATGCTTGATTTGATCCTAAGCAAGTGTGCAGAGTATAATTTCATCAGACCTGAATGCAATTCTGAAGAATTGGCAAGAGAACATGGCTGGAACTACAAGGTCCGTCGTATTTCCCTCAACTTAAGCGGTGGCGGCGCAGCAGATGGGTCACCATCAGGGTCCATTGCTTCTAGCCTGTCACAAGTTCGTTCACTTGCACGGTTTGGAGAATCCAAGTACATACCTCCTATTTTGCATTTTAAGTATCTCAGAGTGTTTCTCTTTGAAATTTCGGGGGAAATGTACCAGAACAGCATCGACCTCAGAGCTATTGGCCAATTGTTCCAGTTGAGGTATTTAAAGGTCTCAGCTGATCAATATACAACACTCCCTACTGAAATGCGAGGGCTTGTGCATTTGGAGACACTAGAATTACGCATCAAATGGTTACAAATCCCATCAGATATAGTTCACTTGCCCCGTTTGTGCCACTTGATAGTTCCGAAAGGGACAGAGCTGCCTAAAGGGATCAGAAATATGAAATCACTGCGTACTCTGGATGGGTTTGACCTAGGGTGGAGCTCGACGGAGGATATCAAGGGACTCGGTGAGCTGACCAACCTGAGGTGCCTGAGGCTCTCAAAGGATTACAGGGGCACAACAGGAGGGGCGGATGATTTGGCGTCCTCTATTGAGATGCTCCATGACCTTAGATATATCTGCATCCATGGTCAGTTTTATGATGGGAACGACCGTCTGGCCTCATTATCAGATCCTCCTTGTCATATCAAGGTATTTGAACTGGATGGTTGGATGATTTCTAGAATTCCCGAATGGATTTGCGGTCTCCAATACCTGTACAGCCTAAAGTTGGTTGTGAAGAAGACGTCCAGTGACGAGTTGCACGCTCTTGGAGAGCTGCCCTCTCTCATCAACCTCTCTTTGACTGTGGTTAGTATCCCTAGAGATACTGCTGTCATTTTCTCCACGGGACTATTTCCAGTTCTGGAGGAGTTCAAATGCATCTCTAACTGTGATGTTACTGCATACCTGGCCTTTGAGGCAGGGGCTATGCCCAAACTACGAAGTCTCGAACTACAATTCAATCAGCGGCGCTGGGGCGGCGCTGCACCGCTTGGCTTGGACCACCTGTTGAGCCTCGAGCATATCACTGTACGGATCACCGCCGACTCCAAAGTGTTTCCTCAGCAAGTGCGCCGTGATGCAAACGCTGTGTTTGAGAACTGTACACAGATGCACCCAAGCAGTCCTTCATTTACAAGTCATGTGCACGGCTGCTTTCCGTTATTCTGAAAAATGACTGCGACGAGGACTGCGGCAGTGATTGATCTCTCAATCCGCAATTGCATGATAAATGATTTTGTCATCTGTATTTATTGGACTTGTACAAATGTGCATCATTATGATTTTTGCAAAACGCGGGATCAAAGGTCAGTGTTTCATTGTACGTAATGTGAGTTAAATACTCCCTCCGTCTCAAAATAGATGTCGCAAACTTTTCAAAATTGGATATTTAGTATCTAGATTTATCTAAATTTAGACAAACTTTCGACATCTATTTTAAGACTGATGGAGTACATGAAATTCAGTTCTGCGTGAGTCAGATGGTCTTTCCGTTACAATGATGTAGTCGTTTGATGTGCATTCTATGCAACTTAATGCGTACCTTCTTTTTGTTATTTTTGTTCATTCTTCGTCGTATTTACCATGTATGAGCTTTGGTTATCAGTTAATTACTCGCATGCTCTATAACTTACGATGCGAGAGACTAATTATTTAATCGCATTTTAATCTCTTTTACCAGAATACAGTTTCTCCATGATCTGACTGGGACTATGCAATCAATCTCTAAATCATGGTGTATATCCAGTGATCACTTGGTTTAATGTTGTAACCTCTACATTCAGTTGCCTATCCAGATCTTTGTAATTTGCAAGTGTTCCATTGAAAATTGCAATGCATTTGGTGGATAATACTGTTTTTGGTCGAAACGGGGAGATTTGCCCCGGCCTCTGCATAGTGGATAATACTGTGAAAGGTGTTCATGTTCGGAACTAAACAAGGACTTGTGTTTTTTATTTTGCAACTACAGATGATGTGTGTAACTTAACGCTGATGCTTGACTAAACATTTTATGTGAAGCACCGTGACTCACATCTTTATATTCTTGTATCAAGTTAGAGGATATTGAAATCTACAACATGTGAAATACGGCTCGGTTAACTTTGGTATCTCTGAGTAGTTCTTAACTCAGAACAGGTTCCAAATGTGGTTACATGTAATTATGACTAGTTAGGGAACACATGCTTTTGGAATTGGGTGCATCTTCTGAAACTTTTTTCGGTCATGCGGCATTTCTACGTCGGCAGCATTAGCTCAAAATTGCAAATGCTTCAAAGTTCAAAACCTGGCCAAACTATTCACAAAATATACAACCAGTATATGGAAGTTCAGATGCCATAGCTCGAGAGCTGTGTGTGGCGTTCATTTGTTTTGCAGTCGCTGTACTGCTTCTTCCATTTGCGGTAGTGGTGTAGGCTGTCATGAACGATGCACCTATAGAATGAAATAAAACTGGCTGCGTCCCATGGCATACGCCTCCAGGTTTTCACCGGCATACGAGCTGAGTAGAGAAACCTGGACGTGTAGGAGGAAAGGGATCATGAGAGATGGTACGGAAAGTACCAAAAAATCGCCTTTAGAGCACGGGCTACAAGTAGCCTGATATTTTTGTAAATTTGGAAATATGATTTCAATGTTTCAAAAGTTTCCGAGATATTAAAGGCAAGTGCAGTGTATGAAAAAATGGGTGTCTAAAAACCTTTAGCCATGGGTCTAAACACTGGAGCACTGGTAGCTAAGAAGCTTTTTGCTAGAGTCAGGTCTAGTACTAGACACAGGTAGCTAAGAAGTAAAGAGCTTTGGTAAGAAAAAAAATCGGAAAAGAGCCTTTATAAATATATTTTTTATTGTATCCGTGGGTCCTACAAGTGTGTCTAAACATCGGAGTATATTTAGCTTTGCTAGACTCATGTCTAAGATATTTGCTAGACTCAAGCAAGGCTGTACATGCTCTAAGAGTTTCATATTTGTGCATCGTTCACCATAAGCAGATCTGACAAAAATCTGGTAGTACTCCATACGTGTGACCGGAGCAAATCGTGTGGCGGCATGGCAGCAGTGGTGGGCGCCGTGCCGCAACACGACACGGGCAAGCAAACATGCGCCTGGATTTGACCTGATGCTGCTGGAGCGGACCGGGTGTCGCTAACATATGGTCGGTCGATCGATAATGGCGACATACACCGATCGACGCGGATTATAGCGGACGAGGTAGACGAGGCACAGTTTCTATCATGGTACACGGGTGTCGGGCTGTGTGTTGTTCGCCGCCGCCGACATCGACCGCCCAGGACGAGCGAGCGCACGCGCACTCACGCAAAGATTCCAAGTTTGTACCACTGCTAGCTCCATCGCAATGTTCTCTCATCGAGCCCATGATAGACACCTGCTCACTCGATTGTGTGTTTTGGGTGGCGCTCCTAATTTGCTTCCACTACTTGCAGAGCCTGGCTCGATCGATCACCTTCTCAACCGTGCATGTCGCATGTTCTGTTCCATCTACAGTTGCAAGTGGATCAACAGTACGATACCCTCTACTACCTTTAACAAAATGAATTAATTTTCCATATGACATCATTATAATGAAAAAGTTACTAGTTCATTTTTTTTCTGAGCTAAAGAGGGTAAAAGCTATCTAATGGTGATCCGCGTGCACCTATATGGCGTGTTTGCTAGCTCGTTTTTCCGTTTCTCGCATGTGTCACAGAAACAAAAAATAAGGGTGTTTGGTGTATTGGGCGCATGTGTTTATTGTATCGTATAAACTTTAAAACAGCCTAAAAGTTGGCCCGCTCGGAACGCCGATTTTGGGCGTTTTCACGGGTACAGGCCCCGCTCATGCAAAAGGGGGTAAAACTGTGCCGCCCGTGCGAGCTCGGCGATGGCGCGAGCCACGGGTTTCTCCCAAAAGCTGGCGGGAGAAATTTCGTCACCGCCCGCCGCAGCGTCGCGGTACATATCACCACCCGCCACACCTACGTCCCTCGCCACCATTTTCCCCATTCTTCGAGCTCTTAAGCCGGCGACGTTCTTCATCGGCCAATAGGTAAGCGGGGGTAGGGGAGGTAGTGGTTCTAGATCGGCCGGTGCAGACGTTCTTCTCCAAGATCTTCAGCGGCGACGTGCTCCGCTTCTATGATGTCGGTGAGTTCCATCAAACCCCAGGTGTGGTAACTTCGATATGTTAGCACCTCATAGATCTGATTGTAGTTTGCAGTAGATCTATGTTAGTATGCCCGATGAACTTCTAGGTATAGTCATAGATCAGCGTCTTTGTGGATTCGTTGCATGTTTAAGCTTGTGTTCATGTCTAGTCTAGGTCCTGATATGTGCGACCGTGAGATGTGTAGGACATAACCGCCGATGAGTTTATCTAGGCCCTCCTAGATTCTCAGGAGACCTTTGTTGCTGAGACCCAATCCCGGCTCCCGCCTCTGAGGCTCGCCTATCCTCATCGCACAGAGATCTTGCCTGCTCCTCCGATGACCGGGTACATGATGGAGCATATTGCAGAGCAAGCTGCCAAGATCTTGGTCAAGAAGAAAGCCATCAAGGCTGGCAAAGCCCATGGCACAGGCCAGTGCAAGGGGGTGAAGGGCACCATGAAGTGGGAAACTGTTCCTCTCGATGTTCGTGCTCAACCAGATGTGCATAGCGACGTCAGGACGGAGAAGGAGTTCAAAGAGGTGCACCTCAACACTGTTGCCCGCAAGGTGTTTGAGTTTTGTGGCATCGAGGTGTCCTCATAGTAGGTGTACAACCACCTGCGTAAGTGGATGACCAGGTGGATCCATGTCTCTAAGCTTAGATACCTTAGTGGATCTAGCTAGGACAAGGAGACCTGCACCATCATCTTGGAGGACGCCCACTACAGGGGACACATCTTGGTATTAAATAATTTCAGTAACATCCCTATGATTCAACAAGTGCAACTCGCTAACCTCGCTAACAACCCTGCAATTCCATGTCTCAGGATCACCCCAAGGATGCCGAGTATCTGAACAAGCCTGTCGCCAACTATAGGCAGATGGAAGCCATCTTCTCCTTCGGCCTTGCCACAGGCAGGTTTGCAATGGGATCCAGTGAGCCTCTTGGCGAGCCAAGCCCCGAATACATGCAGACCCAGGAGTCAGACATAATGGTGCTTGATGACGAGGTTGATATCGATGTCCCCGTAGGTTCTCCTGCTACCGGCGTTGGTCAAGGCAGCAACACAAATGCCTACGTTCCTGGTGGCTTCGATACTTCCAAGAAGAGGAAGAGGTCGCTGCTAGGAGAGGAGGACGTCATCGCCATCATGTGCATTACCGAGGCCATGAAAGCGGTGGCGACCGCCATCACCATTGCTTCCCCTCCTAATGTGCACCCAGCTCTGTATGACACCATCATGGCTGCCAAAGGCTACAACCCTGAGGCTCTGATGGTGGCGCTTAGCCACCTCTTCGACAACAGGGCTAAGGGCAAAGTCTTTTTTTCAGATGGAGGAGGACCACATGTATCTCTGGCTTAGGACCTTCCTACCAAGCACTACTACGTGTAGTGCTTGCTCCCTGATCATGGAGATGGTGGCGGTAGTGCATGCATGATGAAGAAGAAGATGTATATTTTGAAGTAGCTAGGGACTTCATGAAAACTTATGCCTGTTTACTGTGAGGTGATATTTACTAAACCCTCAGATGATGGAGAACTTATGCGGTGGTAGGATTGCACCCCTTTTGATGTGGTGGTAGGATGAAACCATAGATGTTGGTGGTGATCGGTTGGATCATACTAACTTGGTAGGTTGGAACTGCTTATGCGTGTGCCCATATGATCATGCATGCTTAACTAGTTTATGTTTATTGTCTTGTGTTTGTGAACTTGATCTGACTGCTTTAGTTGTGATTCTTATATCTGTTATGTCTCATAGAAATACAATTGGTATATGGTCTACTACGGCAAGCAGCCAGGAATCTACAAGACATGGGAGGAGTGCAACCAACAAGTGATAGGTTACCAGCACAACCTCCATAAGGGGTTTAAGACTCTAGAGAAGGCAAGAAAAAAGCCTACTCAGAGTTTTTAGCAGAGCGTCCACAAAAGTCACAGCCGTCGCAAGATATGAACATCAATTTCACTCCATCTCCATCAGTTCATCAACAAGTTTGTCCACATGAGCAGTTTTCACCTATAGGGGTTGCAATTATGATCAAAGACATCATCATCGCCGGCCTGATCATGTGAATTGTCTACTACCAGTTGCTCTGATTCTTGTGAATGATCATGTAAGATCTAAAACCCTGATGACTAGTTGGTAAGCTCACCATTTTTCCATGCGAGGTAACCACATCGGGCCGGATGCAGGCTCCCAATTGTGCAACTTTGCACCAGCCGAGCCCAATCTGGGAAACCGAACAAAGTGGTCATATGGACTCTCCTAGTGGGGAAACGAAAAAATAGGCAACCAAATAAACTGTCCATCTTGGCCCGAGGGCAATCTCCCCCCATGCAGCATCCACTGGAACAAGTGGGAAAAATGTGAAATTTTGGCCCGAGTAACCAAACACGCCCCTAGTTCCATTGGTCTAATGGGTGTCTAATATGACTAATACACAAAATGCTCGAATGGAGAATAGGATATCCATGTGATATCAGGGAAGGTTGTATAGAAACAAATATACCATTCGTTCTATTTCCTCCGGTTTATATTAATGACCTCAATTTTATCTAGAATCATATATACCTAGTTAAGTATTTAGACTAGGCAATCGGAGCTCCGTGACCCCTCACCCCAAACAAGGTTACAACACAGTGCACAATCGACATCAAGACGACAGTCAAGGATTTTCACTCAGATCCCTAATGCGGATAAGATACCCACAATGGTGCCCCCAGGATGGTTATAATGCCAATAAATATCACCGCCATCGGCGTCGAAACATAGAGCTTTCACCTAGAAAAACCGCCGCACAAGCTCGGCCGTCAGATTTCCCCAAGCGAGGTTTCCGAAATGCGATCTGGGAGCTTCTAAAGTCGATGCGCCATCAACGCTAGGATCCCCCGCCACCCGCTCCTCACCATCCTAATTACCAAAGACTACGACCACCACCACTGCCACATCGCTCATTGTAGAGACACTCGTGCGGTCCACCTTCTAGAGCCATCGCCAACATCCACGATCTCGATACCATGAGAGGATAGACAACTCGCCATAAGACCGACAGATCAGACGAGGCAAGCCAACGCCAACATACGTGTGTGGTAAGCAGCAGTGCAATCAGTAGGCAGCCACCTGCCACCCACCATTCACACTCTGCAGCAATCGATGGCTTGATTTGGACCTGTAGGCTTGGATTTGACCTCCGGGAGTGCCAGGATCACTCGAAAGACTACCAGGACACAGTAAGTAGGGTTTGTCAAGCCCCACATTTGCGACTAGACGGCGGTCGCGCTGCAACACCATGTCTGCCGCTGACAACCACCTACATGTCCCTACAACACCGTACTTGTCATCCCTGCCATACAACCGCCGTCAAGCAGCTGACGATCTCAAGGTAGAGGTCAGGGCAAGCCAGCATGCACATGACATGTTGGCCCAGATGGGCTTGTAGGCCCGAGCCACCAAGTAACAGCCGGTCTGTAGGTAGAGACCAGGGCAAGCCTGCCTGCGCAGGACCTATTGCCTAGACTTGGCTCGGAGGGCCTAGATCTAGGCTTGTAGGCCCGCACCACTAGGCCCCTCTTTGACCCCAGTTGCTACCTCCTGACACTGTGAGCGTCGCCCCGCGACACACCACACACTAGACCGTCGTCGGGTCGAAGGTGCTTCCCTGTCGCACCGCCCGACGAATATGACACCCTGTGTGATCCCGTATGATTGGGTAAAGTCGAATACCCACCGCCGCCAGCACCGCACGAGATTTGTAAAAGAAGGGACCTAGTGGAGAAGGTGGAGGCACGACCCGGTCACCCCGGGGGCGACTCATCGCGAGAGAGTCCATATTGTATTTGTTACCATTGTTAGAATACAACACTTGCTAGGTTTAAGAGTCCTAGTCGGTTTGTTATAGGGCTAGGCTGGTGCACCTAGACCCTCATATATACCTCTTGTAATTGCCACAATATTGTTATCGATTATTATTCTATACAATTCTACATGGTATTAGACTTCCGATCCTAGTGTATGGCTTACCCGCCGTCCCCGCCGTCGTCGCCCGTCTTCTTCGAGCGGCGCACCTCCATCGTCGCCGCCAAGGTCCCCTCAGCCACGGTCCCCTCCACCTCTACCTTTACTTTAGCTCTACCTCCACCAATATCCCCTTCAATCTCCTTCACCGACACCATATCCGATATTACCCCCACATACCTGTAACCATAGACCTCACTGCTCATAACTACTACCATTGGTGTCACCTCTTCGACGTCCACCTTGGGAGATCCAACCTTCGCTCTCACGTCGCTGACGACGCTCGCCCTCAACCTCACGATCTGCAATGGGTCAAGGATGATCTCGCCATTATTCAATGGATCTACATGCGAGTCTCCACAGAAATCTTCAATCTCGTACACCGTGATAGTGCCTTTGCTGTCGATCTGTGGGCAGCCCTTCGTCAGCTCTTCCAGGACAACATAGATGCTCGCGCTAACAATCTCCACACCAAGCTTCGGAACACGGTGTAAGGTGATGCACCCGTCAGCGTCTACTGCCAACACCTTAAGGCGATCGCGGATGAACTCCACGAACTCGGTGATCTGATTGACGATCAGCAGCTCATCAATGTCCTCCTCGTCGGCCTCAGCGAGCGGTTCAAGAAACATGCCTCCTTCGTCCCTATGATGCGTCTGCGCCCCTCCTTCGCCGAGATTCGCTCGATGCTGCAATGGGCCGATCATGCCTGATACGTCATAAACGTATCTATAATTTTTTGATGTTCCATGCTTGTTTAGAATCAACTTGGTTATGTTTTGTCTACACTTTGAGGTATTTTTATATATTTTCTAGGACTAATCTATTAACAAGATGCCACAGTGCCAGTTGCCTGTTTTCTGCTGTTTTTTGTTTCAGAAAATCTAGTAAGTAAATATTCTTGGAATTGGATGGGACGAAAGCCAAAGTCAATATTTTACCAGAAGGAACACGAAGTCCGAAGGGCAGCCGAAGGGGGTCACAAGGTGGCCACACCCTAGGGCCGCGTGGCCCAGAGGGCGCGCCGCCACCAGGTGTTGGCCCCTCGGGCGCCCACCAACCTTTCCCTTTTGCCTATAAAAGCACCCCGATGCAGAAACCCTAAACACCCGTCAAATCTTCACGAAACAGTCTGTAGCCACCGCCACCATCTTCCCTAGATCGTGGGGGGATCCGAAGCTCTTCCCGGCACCCTGTCGAAGGGGAGAGATCACCCCGGAGGCCTTCTTCATCACCATGCGAGCCTCCGGAGTGATGCATGAGTAGTTCACCCTTGGACTATGGGTCCATACAGTAGCTAGATGGTTGTTTCTCCTCCTTTGTGTTATCATGTTTAGATCTTGTGAGCTCCGTTCATGATCAAGATCATCTATTTGTAATCATACATGTTGTGTTTGCAGGGATCCGATGGATATTGAGATACTATGTCAGACTGATTATTGATTCTATCATGGCTGTGTTATTTGTGATCTTGCATGCTCTCCGTTGTTAGTAGCTATCTTGGCCAAGTAGATGCTTGCAACTCCAAGAGGGAGTATTTATGCTCAATAGTAGGCTAATGCCTCATAATCTGGGGAAGTGATAGAAATCTCTAAGTTTGTAGATATGATGTTGCTACTAGGGAGAAAACAACAATCCTTTATTGATGGAACAATTGTATTGTTCACTTTACACACATTGCTTAATGCAATTATCTATTGCTTACAACTTAATACTGAAAGAGGTTCGGATGATAACCTGAAGGTGGATTATTAGTCATAGATGCAGTTGGATTACGGTCTATGTATTATGTTGTAATGCCCAATAAAATCTCATAGGAGTCAAGATGTCTAGTATATGCATTGTTATGCTTTCTCAATCTGTCAATTTCCCTACTGTAATTTGTTCACCCATCATGTTATCTATCTTAAGGAGAATACCTCTAGTGAACTATGGACCCCGGTCCAATCTTTATCATTCACATTCATCTACTGTTACTATTCATGTTTACCTTCTGCAAGCAAACTATTATCTTCCACACTATATGTTTAATCATTTGTTTTCAGCAAACCAGTGAGATTGACAACCTCACTGTAAGTTGGGGAAAAGTATTGAGTTTGTGTTGTGCAGGTTCCAAGTTGTTAGCAACAACTTGGAGATGTTTCCTTACTCCTACTACTTCGATAACCTTGGTTTCATAACTGAGAGAAAACTTGTTGTTGTGCTCATCATACCTTGCTCTTGGGGTTTCCCAACGAAGGTGTATAGTTAACTGAGCCACATCAGTGCCCAAACCAACAAGGACTCCCGTCCTCAAGTATTCACTACTGCTTCTCGACCGCCTGCACCACCACCGCCACCACCACCTCCTCCAATGGATCCTCCTCAGCCATCGGGCTAGCGTCCAAGTCCCAACTACAGGGGTCGAAACCCTAAACCGCCACAGTTTCATTCGGTGCCTGCTCCTCCTCCGCCCTCGGCTCCGGCTCCATCGACTTCATCACCCCCCGGCTGGCGTCCTTCTCCTGATCTGTGGACCGGGCTAGTCCAGGCGTGGCCAATGCCCTGGTCCGCCCGACGCCCTATGGTGCCCCGCCTGCCTACACTGGTTGCTGGCAGCCCGGTGCCCGCCCTCACACCGGTGCTCCCATCCTCGCGCCGCGATAGACGACATCCGCGTACCACGCCCCCCGCCTATGCACCAACAATCTACAATGCTGCTCCTTATGCTTCATATGGCTCTACAACCTCACCCTACATGCCGCAATACAATATGTCATAGTACAATGATGGTGGCTCTATTTATACGCCGATGCCGGCCCTATTGTCGATGTCGCCACACCCGCCAGCTCCCATGTCTACACCAGCCTCTACTTCAACTACGAGATGGGACCAAGCTGCTTTTCTACAAGCCATGAACAACTTTGCTGCACAAGGAAACTCAGGTACAGATTGGATTTTCGATTCTGGTACTTCTAGTCATATGTCCGCATCAAGTAATTTGTTGTCTTCTTGCACACCGTCACCTTTTCCATCTATTACTCTTGGTGACGGATCATCTATTCCTATTTATGGTGTCGGTCAAGTCCAAATCCAATCCCCAATCAAACCTTTGCTTTTTCGCGATGTTCTTGTAGCTCTTGCACTAATTAAAAATCTGATTTATGTTCGCCAATTCACCAATGACAATCATGTTTATGTAGAAGTTGACCCCTTTGGTTTGTCTGTGAAGCATTACCGGACCAAGGCAGAGATCGCTCGATTCAATAGCTCCGGTGATTTGTATTCCCTCCATGGTGTTCCGGCCGCTGCCCCTCCATCGTCTATGGTGGCCTCTGTTGATCTGTGGAACCGATGTCTCGGCCATCCCAATAATAATGTGTTATCTAGTGAATTTTCAATACCTTGTAATAGAGATTCTCCTAATTCTTCTATTTGTCAGTCGTGTCAATTAGGCAAACATGTTTGTCTCCCCTTTAGCTCCTCTCTATCCTCTAGTACTTTTTCTTTTGAGTTACTTCATTGTGATCTATGGACGTCACCAATAGAAAGTGTTTCCGGTTTTAAGTATTATCTTGTTATTTTTGATGATTTTACACACTATGTTTGGACCTTTCCCTTACGCAACAAATCCGATGTTCACAATATTTTTCTTAATTTTCAGCGCTATGTCTCGGTCCACTTTTTTCTTCCTATAAGATTTATTCAATGCGATAATGGTCGTGAATTTGAAAACTTTAAAAACCAAAATTTCTTTCTCCAATATGGAATTCTTCTGTGTTTTTCCTGTCCCTATACCTCCCCTCAAAACAGCAAGGCCGAGCGTTCTCTTCGCACTCTTAATGACATCAGTTGCACCCTTCTTATTCAATCTTCTATGCCTCCGAAGTTCTGGGTTGAAGCTCTCCACACGGCCACATATCTACTAAACATTCGACCATCTAAAGTTAATCCTCAAACCACACCCTACTTCTCTTTATTTCTTTCTCGGCCAAACTACTCCGATGTTCGTGTCTTCGACTGTCTTTGTTTTCCTAACTCCTACTCTACTTCTCCTAACAAACTTTTACCCCGTTCTATCCCGTGCGTCCATCTAGGTTTTTTCGACGAACACAAAGGCTATCGTTATCTAGATGTTGTTAGTGGCCACGTCCATGTGTCTCGTCATATAAATTTTGCAGAAAATATTTTTCCCTTTTCTGAGCGTCAATATCTCGATCTTAAAACATCCGCACCATCGACTAGTACCCCTCCTCCAAATAATTTCCTCTTCTTTCATCAACCACCTCCTGCCGTCGCTCCTGCCACGGCAGCAAAAACGCCCGAATTCTCTACTGTGGCAGCCGATCCTGCTGCGCCTTCTCCTGCTGCCACCTCTGCCGCGGTAGACTTCCTGCTGCCGCCGTCTTCACCGCCGACTCTCGCGTCCACTTCTTCCGCTGCGTCGGGCACGTATTCCACATCATCATCCGTCCCTCCTCCTCATGCTATTATTGTCCCAGCTCCCACTAATGATCATACCATGCGTACACATGGCAAATCTGGTTTTAGTTTACCCGCTAAAGATCGTCTAAATCTCAATGCATCTATGTATTCTTCCTCTATTCCTAAATCTTACAAATCAGCTCTCCTAGATCCTAATTGGGTTGTAGCCATGAAAGATGAATATGATGTTCTCATTAAAAATAATACATGGTCATTAGTTCCTCGTCCATCAAACACTAATATATTTTTTGGCAAATGGGTTTTCCGACATAAATTTAATTCCGATGGAAGTCTTGCACTTATAAAGCTCGATGGGTATGTCGTGGTTACTCTCAGCAACACGACATCGATTATGATGAGACTTTCTCTCCAGTTGTCAAACCCAGCACTATTCGTACTGTTCTTAGCATCGTCGTTTCTTCTTCTTAGCCCATCCATCAACTTGATGTCAAAAACAGTTTTCTCCATGGCTCTCTTTAAGAAACAGTTTATTGTCAACAACCTCTTAGCTTCGAATATTCCTCTTATCCTAATCATGTTTGTTTTCTTCAAAAATCTCTCTATGGTCTAAAACAAGCACCACGAGCTTGGTTTCAATGTTTTTCTACTTATGCTCAAACAATTGGCTTTACTCCTTCTCGTTCTGACACTTCTCTCTTCACCTTTCATCATAATACTGACACCGCTTATCTACTTATCTGTGTTGATGATATTATTCTCACAACACATTTTAGATCATATTATATCTCTTCTTCGCAAAGAATTTTCTATGTCCGATCTAGGTCTTCTTCATCACTTATTAGGTATTGATGTCATCCGTGACTCATCTGGTCTTTTCTTATCTCAACGTCAGTACACTCTAGATCTTATTTCTCGTGCTGGTATACTTGATTGCCAACCGTCTCGTACTTCTGCTGATACAGGTTCAAAACTTTCTGCTGGTGGTGATCCCTTTTCCGATTCTTCTCTTTATCGTAGTCTTATCGGCGCCCTCCAATATCTTACTCTTACTCGTCCTGAAAATTTTTTTTCTGTCCAACAAGCTTGTCTTTACATGCATGATCCTCGTGTTCCTCACTTTAACCATGTCAAACGTATTCTTCAGTATCTCAAAGACACATTAGATTTAGGTCTTCATATAAACAAATCCTCTCCCACCTCGTTGACAGCTTACTCTGATGCAGACTGGACTGGTTGCCCTGATACTCGACGGTCCACATACGAATTTTATGTTTTTGTTGGTAACAATTTTGTTTCTTGGTCTTCAAAAAGGCATGTTACGGTTTCTCGCTCATCAGCCGAAGCTGGGTATCGCGTTGTGGCTCATGCGGTTGCTGATACGGTTTGGTTGCGCCAGTTGCTGTCGGAGCTGCATCGCCCTATTGAGCAAGCTACTATTATTTATTGTGATAATATTTCAGCTGTTTACATGTCAGAGAATCCGGTTCAACACCGTCGTACCAAGCATATAGAGATCAACATTCATTTTGTTCGAGAGAAGGTGGCTCTCGCTCAAGTTCGTGTTCTACATGTGTCTACTTCAACTCAGTTCGCTGATATCTTTACTAAAGGCCTAGCGACTACTCCGTTTCAAGACATTCGTTTCAGTCTCAACGTTATCGAGCCTAGCGTTAACACTGCGGGGATGTTAGAATACCACTTGTTAGATTTAAGAGTCCTAGTCAGTTTGTTATAGGGCTAGGCCGATGCACCTAGACCCTTATATACACCTCTTGTAAGTCACAATATAATTATCAATTATTATTCTACACAATTCTACAACCATTTTTTATTTTTTGGAGGCCACATCCTATAAGTTTTTCTTCTAATAAGTTTTTCTCCTAGGTGCCATGGGGTTCAGTCACAACTTTCAACGTCGCAACTAGCGTCCCCCTCATGTTCTACATGGACGGCCACGGGAGAGTGGAGAACAATATCACTCCCAGCACTTTTGGTATCCAGACGCAAAGTTGAAAAGAAAAACTACCGCTAAATCGAAGCCAAGTGTCTTGGACTTGTGGTAGTAGTGTATAAATTGGGACATGTGGAGGGAGAGCGGAGCAACCACCAGCTTGTTGGCCATCCATGGCGGGGCTCCGTCTCGCCGCCGTCGCCTTCCACCTCTGCCTCCTCCTCTGTCCGTCGTCCTCCCTCCGGCGGCTCTACGACGACGAGGCGGAGAGCACGCCACGCCATGGTGGGTTCAGGACAGCGTACCACTTCCAGCCCGCCAAGAACTGGCAGAACGGTGCGTTACCTCTTGACCCAACTGCGGATTCAGCTTTACTCGAACAAAAATATTCAAATTGTGGATTCAGCTAACCTGAATCTTCCTTGCGTGTCCGGTCGATCGCTGCGAAATTGCTTGTTCGGATGGATTCATGGCGGTGCTGAGCAGACCCGAATGGTACGTGCAATTCACTAGTATCTTTCATCCGATTAGCTGCTCGCGTCCAAATAAAAAGAGAGTACTCCAAAAGTCTGAAACGGTGGGGAGAAATGACAGTTATTTTCCGCTTGCACGGACAGGGCCGATGTACCACGGCGGCAATTACCACTTCTTCTACCAGTACAACCCGCACGGCGCCACCTGGGGCACCGGCAACCTCTCATGGGGCCACTCCGTCTCCGCCGACCTCGTCAGCTGGACTGCCCTGCACACCGCCCTCGACCCCGACTCCCCGTTCGACGCCAACGGCTGCTGGTCGGGCTCCGCCACCATCCTCCCCGACGGCCGCCCGGCCGTGCTCTACACCGGCATCGACGCCGCCGGCAACCAGGTCCAGAACGTCGCCTTCCCCAAGAACGCCTCCGACCCGCTCCTCCGCGAGTGGGTGAAGCCCGGGTACAACCCCGTCATCCCGCTCCCCGGGGACGTCGAGCACGACAGCTTCCGAGACCCCTCCACGGCGTGGCGCGGCCGGGACGGCCTCTGGCGCGTGGCTGTCGCTGCCAAGGTCGACGCCTCCGTGGGCTCCACGCTGATCTACCGGAGCAAGGACTTCCTGCGCTGGGAGCGGAACGCGGTGCCGCTGTACGAGTCGTCCGCCGCCGGCATGGTGGAGTGCCCGGACCTGTTCCCGGTGGCCGAGCCGGGCCACCAGAACGGGCTCGACTACGCGACCTCGAACGGGGCAGCGTGGCACGTGCTGAAACTGAGCGTGATGGCCACGCTCCAGGACTACTACGTGGTGGGGCGGTACGACGACGCGGCGGACACCTTCGCGGCGGCGGCCGGCAGCGGCAACGACAGCCGGACCTGGCGCCGCCTCGACTACGGCCACGTGTACGCGTCCAAGTCCTTCTTCGACGCGCGCAAGAACCGCCGCGTGCTCTGGGGCTGGGCCAACGAGTCCGACCCCGAGGCCGACTACGTCGCCAGGGGTTGGTCCGGCGTCCAGACGGTCCCGAGGAAGGTCTGGCTTGACAGCGACGGGAAGCAACTGCTGCAGTGGCCGATCGAGGAGATCGAGGCGCTGAGGAAAAAGCGGGTCCAGTTGCTAGGAACGAATATGAACGCCGGCGGCGTGAATGAGATCATCGGCGTCGCGGGCTCGCAGGCGGACGTGGAGGTCGTCTTCGAGATCCCGGCCCTGGAGGGGGCAGAGAACCTCGAGCCCAATGGGCTGTTGGACCCGCAGAAGCTGTGCGGTGAGAAGGGCGCGTCGGTGCCGGGTGGGGTTGGCCCGTTCGGGCTGCTGGTCCTGGCCTCTCGCGACCTGAACGAGCACACCTCCATCTTCTTCAGGGTGTTTAAGCACGATGGCAAGTACAAGGTTCTCATGTGCGCCGACCTCACAAGGTACACCCAGAACATGGCAAAAGTAAAATTCTACGGCCAAAAGGCTAAAAAACATCAATCTTAACCCTTCCTTAAAAAATCCTTCAGGCTAAGATTGACGAAAGTAAAATGTTGGGACCAAAAGACTAAAAAACTTCAATTTAAGCCCTTCCTAAAAAAACTTCTGAGATTGGGGGGGGGGCCCCCCCCCCCCCCCCCCCTCTCCCCCTGACATACACATAGCTCCGCAGTATGTCATGCTTAAGTTTAAACGAGCCTAGCCTATGTAAGATACAAAATTTTATCGTAATAATGTTGTTTCCAAATTTGGGCAGATCAACTACGAGAGCTGACGTGTACAAGCCGTCGTATGGAGGGTTCGTGGACATGGATATCCAGGTGACCAGAAGCATATCGCTCAGAACATTGGTGAGTTATTTGTCACATACTACAGATTCAAATGCTTATCTATACTAAGGTCAGGTGACAAGATGTGTTTTGTTCGTCTAATAGATTGATCACTCGGTGGTGGAGTGTTTCGGCGGTGGGGGCCGAACATGCATCACAGCACGGGTATACCCGGAGCATGCGGAGATGAGCAATAGCCACATGTACATGTTCAACAACGGGACTGGCGTGGTGAAGGTGTCCAAGCTCGAGGCATGGGAGCTAGGGACAGCGAAAGTGAACATCGTGCACGATGGGTGATAATCCAGTGCTAGATAGTCGTAGCATATTTCAATGCGGAAGTGTGAGTATTGAACCATGGGGCTAGTAGGTAAACTATCAAACTATGTATTCCACTTACATAACCACTTAACTAGGATACACGGTAATAATGTACTTCCACGTAAGATAAAAAGGGACAATATGCAAGACATTAAAGTGACTTATGCAAATAAAGGAGACATATAGAATAGTAACTAATGGAGCAAATATTCTAGGAATTGGTCAGCGGGTTGAGTTTAATTGAGGCTTCAATATAATAAATGTTCTATGGAAAAATTCCAGAAGTGATGCACATAATGTGCCTTAATCCAGGACAGAGAGCTAGGGCGATGGTCCCCCTCGTGGTCAAAAAAATTCTGAAAAGCTCTAGTAAATATATAGATTTAACCTCTAACATTTACCAACATGGACCCCTCCAAGTTATTTTACGTGCAATTGGCCCACCTTGTGTAACTTGCCTTGCTCCTTCCTTGACTATATTGTTTTATATACTCAGCAACCAAAAGGTCACCTCGAGAAATCGATAGGTCAATAAGTACATGTGTAACCTCGAATCGCCATATGCAAGTTTAGCGATTCGCCAAACCCACATAGAATCGATTCAAAGGTGCCCACCAGCACTTGCGCGGGTGGAAAAGCGTAATAACATTGCACAACAGTCCTCGATGGGACCCATGAGCAGATATATATACAACGACTCAATGAGTCAAAAATACAGATATATTACAAAGATCCAATTCACCTTGAAAATGATAGGCGTCCGACTACGGACAAGATGCAAATGGGGCTAAGAGCCTCAAGAATAACCAATGGCGTCCATAACCCTGCCCAGGCCAGGCCGAAAGGGTAACCCTGCTAACGACGTCGATCTCAAAACCTGCTTAACAAAAGGGGTGCCGACAAAGGGAAAAGGAAAAAGAGAGCGGTCGATCGAGGCCAAGACACAGCGAGGCTAGAATTGGCGGTCCTCGCCTATATAGGTATGGTGGATCAAGCGGCGGCATGCATACACTAAACAACCTATAGAGACTCGATACAACTGGCGGCTATCAGAGAGGGATAAGAAAGACCTATTCGGAACCAACCTGATGCTACCACCAAACATACCCATCCTGGTACAATGGATATCCCCAAACCCAGCAGTTGTTGGTACTTTTATTTAGCCATTCCATTATAGTTGCAATACTTACTAGTCAGGTACAATGGTAGCAAGAGACAACCAAACAAGCAATTGTTGGCAATTTTGTTTAGCCATTCCATTATAGTGAAGCTGATTACTAGTCATTATAAAGTAAAATTTATAGCACTACTTTAGTTATAGTTGTCTATGATCGAGATATTGTGCTCCAAGTCGTCCATAACCGCGGACACGGCTTTCAGAAAGTTTTACCCTGCAGGGGTGCACAAATAGCAACACACACTCGATCAACCTCGGAAAAACCAAATCAAAACCCAACGAGGCCTTCACGACAAAGCAATCACCAGATTCGGAAATATTTCAGGGGGGCACCCCATTGAGTACACCCGCAACGAAGTTAGCCGACTCCGAGACGGACTCAAGGTTTGCGCCAGTGGCTGTAAATGACTGGGAACCCGAAAATGAGACTGGGCTTGTCGATACCGCGAAAACACTCCGCTTATCTAAACAGTACAGGTGCTCCTCGCACAATCGTAAATAAAGCAGTAAAGCATGTCATAAGTACAGGATAGTAAATAAAACCTCAAACTAGTTTGTGTCCCCAAGAAATAAGAATGAATCAAGCTCTGGCTCAGGGGGGTCCCATAATCCTCCCGGATGTGGATAGCGCGAATATTCAAGGAACAGGTATCAAGTACTCGGGGTCCTACGGGACACAAGTGGACGGTTAACAACCAAATAACATCTATTGCCCACATGTGCCTCTGCATTTACCTACTTCAATTTTAGTTGTTAAACAGTAATTAAAGTCTTGATCATCTCCAACAATAAACATGCGGCAAAACTCCAACAACTGTGGTACTTGACGACACGCAACGACACTTGAGCAAGCGACTACGACGCGCAAGTCCAACTATCTACCAAACAACAGGTAATAGGATGTGTCCAAGGCAATATAAGGCTGCAAGGGATATCACGGGTACGAAAACTAGAGCATCGCAACACAGATAGCAATAGATCAACAGGAGGAAATAAATACTATAAAAATAAGATAGGTAGAAAGGGGGAGATGCTCGCGTGAAAACATTGCTGAAGATTCATCCGAAGATCGGGTCGATACTCGCATCAACTCAACAGCCTAATCCGTGAAGAAGCAAAACACTAGAAGAAACACCGGATGCACTATTTAATACTACGGCAAAAGATCGAGCATGATGCATGTATGATGCATGGCATGGTAAATATGTGGTGCAATTAGGCAATATTAAGCGGAACCGGGGTCCCGATATTTAATTAAACGGTTCAAGTTGTTTAGATACCCTGCAATTTAAATGTTGTCTTAACATGGCAAAAAGTATCACCGGTTCGCTACAAAAATTTAAATGGGAACAATATTAGACTAGAAAAGCCCGCATATGGACCTTTATTTAATTATGAGGTGAATCGGCATAATGCCCCCAAACCACACCAATATGCATGCGAGATGAACAATTATTATGCAACAGGTTTTATATATAGCATTTATAAAATAGGGGCTCGGGAAAAAGGTTCACACATCTGGGGTCGAAGGTCTTGGGGGTTCGGAGGGGTTCGGGGTTGGTCTCAGGGTTCGACGGGGAAACGGTTTGACGGAATCGGTCTCGGACATCGGAAGTAGATCTTGTCGCATCCGGGAAGAAGGACCTAGTTTGGTGTCGGGGGCGCATTGGATCCGCCCTGGTCGGTGCCGATCTTGTCGTCACGAAGATCTTGTCGGGTCGTCGGTCTTTTCGTTTCACGGCGGAGATCTTGGTGTCCCGGGTCTCGCCGTCTTCGGATCCGAGAGGAAGAACTTGACGTGCCGGGATGAAGAACTTGACGTCCTTCGGTTCCATGTCGACGGTCTTGGTGTCCTAGATGGAGAACTCGGTGTTTCCGTGTTGGCGGCCTTGGCGGTTATCGGGTTCGGTCGCTCATGGCATGATATGAATCCTTCGGGGATCTTGGCGTTGGTACAGCTCCCGCTGTTAGCTCGTCGGGTTCTTGTGCAGGTCACGCGAACGCCAACATGGATGTGGGACCCGGCAATGCACCTGTCGCCGTCGATCTTGAATAGAGGTATACATCATCACCACAAGGATACAAGCACAGCCAGGATATGGGCAAGAGCGGCATGGGGCAACATGTGCGGCAGCAAGCGAATACACATGCAGGCCTGACAGGATGATGGGGCGGGCGGTTATCAGCGAGGAGGCCCACGGCTGGCACATGTGCAGCAGGAACCAGGACGAGGACGACGGCCTGACGCGGGGCACATGGCGATGGTGGAGGAGCAAGCGCGGCATGCGGGGACCCCTGGGTGACGGCTGCCGGCCGACTCGCAGGAGGAACGGGGCGCGAAGGAGGGGGCGGCCGACAGGGCAAGCCAAGGAGGGGGCGAGCCCGGGCGGCTGGACCGAGGTAGGGGGACCCGGGCGACGGAGGGCAGTGGAGCACGGGCAGAGAGGGCCGTGGAAGGTAGAGGGCAGCGGGCCGAGCAGGACAAGCCTCGGTGGCGGCGCCTGCGGGCGGCCGGAGAAGGAGGAGGACTACCGTGGCGGTGCGGGGGCGATGGCCACGACGGCGTCTTGCGAGTGGGGGCCGGCCGTCACGAGGCCGGTGGGCGGTCCATGGCGAGGCGGAGTGGGGAGCTCGCGAGGAGGGGCGGTGGCGGCCGGTGGCCGAGACGGACACGGAGGCGGCGCTCGTCGGGCGCGTCAGCAGCGGCAACGGCGAGAGCAGCCCGAGGCGGTCGGAGGAGGCGGAGGAAGAGGGGGTGGATGCCTGGGAGGTGGAGGGGATGGGTCAGAGGGCGACGGCGGCGAGGGTGGCTCCGGCGGGGCGAGGAAGAAAGCCACGCCGGCTCGACGTCGAGACGCTGGCCAGAGGAGAGGGGTGTGGCGGCAAGCGGAGGGCAATGGCGGGAACGAGGAGGAGGGAGGCGGGACGCGAGGCGCGTCTCGCTGGTGGGGCGGTAGGTGGCAGTGGGTGGGGAGGTGGGCAGGTGGTGGGGCGGTCAGTGGGTGGTGTGGCGGTGTGTGCGTGGTGTGAGGTGGGGGTGCGAGGTGGTGGCGGTTGGTTGGCTGGAGGAGAGATGAGAGATGAGGTGGCGAGAGGGGATTGGTCAGGGTGAGGTGGAGGAGGGGCTGGGTAGAATAGGACTGGGTATTTTTTTTAGGATTAGATATTTTTGACTAGGGTTTTCTTTTATTTTAAAATAAATTTTGTAAATAGTTTTAGATAAATAAAAGATCCGGCTGGACCGACGGTTTGGTTTGAACAAAGGGGGAGGATATTAATATAGGAAAACAAAGTAGGTCTTTTAGCAAAAATAGTTTTAATCAAATAGATGCATGCTGATGTCATGATGATGCACAAATATTTTAACACGCGATTTTCTAGTAGTGGTTTTTGGACGCCACAACATGTGACTATAATTTCTCACCATAAGTATCGCTCTCCAGGCTCTAATGTTCTGAAAACAAGCCTTGCTCCATGAAGTTCTAAACCTAGATCATAATAGAAAACAATAGTGCAGAAGTAAATACTTTCGTGAGCTCGTTTTGACGTGATTTCCAACAAATCCTATGTCTTCTTCGGGCAGACAATCTGCAAAGTATTTGTTTATTGTTTGTGTGGAGCTATAACATGGAGCCAGTTATGTAGTCATGATTATATCCATATGACACGTCCATATAATCTTAACCATGGCATAAAGTTTTAAGATTTCCATGAGTACCCTATGCACATGAATCCAAGACTTAGAACACAGTTTCTTGTCACTTTGGCCGTTGTCAATTTATCAAGACACAGTGAAACCCTTATGTCATCCTCTAATGTTTGTGTTCACTCATTCACTAGCCAAAAAAATGCATAGAAACTAACATACAACAACAACATGAGTATTTAAAACCAACAGTGTGCAACAAATTACTCCTCAACCAACGACATAAGGTTGGTGATGGAGACACTGTTAGACGAAGAAGAAGATGGATGTGATGATGGTGAAGACAATGCCCCCGACATTGCTCTGGTGTTGCCAAAAGTGATAGTAGACCCCCCTTCTCTTTCTTTCTTGGACCTCTCCCTCTAAAGGGAGGTGTTTCTCCTCTTCTTCATTGTTATGGTGGTGGAGAACCGAACGCCTCCCCTTAGATTAGATCTTCCTCCAGGGAGAGTCACTTTGTCTTTGTTTCTGCCTCCTACTTAATTCTGATGAATCAAAAAATTGTGGTTTGACAAGTTTAGATCGAAGCTATCCTTCAAAGGGAACCTCTAGCAAAAATATATGGGACTCACATGGCCATCCTACACACCTTGGCTTTAGGACGCGTGGAACCCTTCGGTTTTCTATGTTTTTAGCCATCTTACACATGTTTTGGAACCCGTTAGAAACTTGTTGATGTATGTTTCTTTATTTTTCATGAATCATGAAAATATTTTGAACAAACGGGGCAAGCATGCCAAATCCAGGTTAGTCCAAAAAGGTCTTCAAGATCGCTGAATAACATTGGAAATATATCTTTAAACTTCAAAAGGAATAAACTCATACTTACGTCCTTCTATAATATGGGCATTATATCATTGTAAACAATCCAGTCATTTAGAAGATTCTAGATTGGAAATTCCTCTCCAGATAACATAGGCGGTCACGATGATCCCCCTTATTTATAACTTTAAGCTACATTTTGTATATTGGGGTGTTGAATCATCATCTCTTTTCTTAACTAGCTCAATGACTGCACCATACTAAGACATGTCTTAAAAGGGAGAATATGTGATTATCAAGTTCTAAAGTTAACATCCCCATCCATGGGAACAAACAATTAATTTATATTCAAATAAGTGCATAAGAGATAAGATGTACCTTTTCATGAAACTAATAAGAGAAGGATTGTAAGTACCAACAAAAGCAAGACTTTATTTCACGAGATACTTTCTCATATGTTCAACATAGATTCAATGTACATACGAGATTAATTCTATAAATTAACCAGCTTCAAATATATGACTTATGGATCCTTTAAAGAAGATGATTTATCACTTTGGGTAACAAAGATACTTTTAGGTTGAAAAAATAATTGACTCAACTTAAAGACAAGAGTGGTGATTTCCCCCACATATGAAAAAAACCAAACACTTTCCAACCATACTTCCAAATTTCAACCTTTTGAATATTGTTTTTGGGGGAAAAACAAAGACACTCCACCCCAAAACTATGCATTCTTCTTTTCCCATAGACTTTTGTACTCAGTACATGTAATTAAGTTTTAGTGCTAGCCAGATGGTCTTTTGTCTCAATCATTTAGTACTAAGAAAAGACTTGTGTTTCTATTGCATGATAAAACTATCACAAGTGCATGATGAAACGGAAAATGCAAACAATAGATAATCCTTTCAAATCGTACAATGCAATTGTGTGATACTACTATCCTTTCAAATGTAAAATGCAATTGCATGATAAATACTGTCATAGGTGTTCATGTTTGGAACTAAGAAAAGACTTGTGTTTATATTTGCAACTACATTAAGCACTATAACTCACATGTTTATACTCACATATCAAATTGCAGAATATTCTACCTGTCGAATACTACTTAGCCAACTTGGTATCTCTTTGTACTTCTTAAATCAGAGCATGTCCAATATGTGGTAAAATGCATAAACAAAATTGTGATCTTGCTGCTTTATCACAAAAAAAAGCTCAATAATGATCGATGCACAGTTCTGAACTTTGAAGTATGACATCAGAAGCACCACAACTTTGTTTAAATCATTCGAATAGTAGCATTATAAAAATGCATTTACTGCTAAAAATCATCTGCATGAAACACTAGCACGGGAGTTGCACATTACAAGTTTCATCAGGGACAGGAGAAAGAAAAAGTACCCCTTGGATCATATGGAACAACACTAGCCCCATACCATCCTTGCTCCCACATTACCATCTAGGATAGACGGGAGCATGGAACGATAATGAAATTCAAGAAAAGGCAGTTCCTTAGCAGCATGGCAAGGTGGAATCACATGACATCCACTTTGAGCAGCAGATACAACGACAACATGGAAAAACAAGAAATATGATGATTAATCCTTGGCGACGTCCTCACTTGGTCCACCTTCGGGTGTCGTTGTTCTGTCCAAAAAGCGAACAATGCACAACGGTGATGTTGTCAATGATCCCTCTTTGAGAAGCTTCTTGGAGTAGCCTCTTCGCTGCTTGCTCAAGGTCCTCTATTGGCTTGACCATTGCAACAGCTTCTCTGAAAATATAATGTTTAGTTTAGGATAACCCAATGAGTATTACAGGACAATAGCGAATATTCAGTAAATATGAACTTACCTTGATTGATCTAATGATGTGAATCAACGTTCTTTTAAAAAACATACCAGGATACTAGCCATTGTGGCCTCATGGGGCATTTCACTATATTAGTTGGCTCCCGGTCAATCATAAAATAAAAATAAGAAAATAATTTATATCAAGTTGGTGCCTATATATTTTCAAGTCTCTCTCTCTCTCTCTCTCTCTCTCTCTCTCTCTCTCTCTCTCTCTCTCTCTCTCTCTCTCTCTCTCTCTCTCTCTCTCTCTCTCTCTCTCTCTCTCTCTCTCTCTGTGTGTGTGTTCGGTTCGTCATCCCATTTCATAGTAGGAAACAGGAAAATCTGCTAATGTGCCATCGTCGTCATACTCTTCTATGTGTCTGATTAAACATTATTTAGTCTGCAATTTACATAAACCGTAATTGATCAACCTTCTGGACCATCGCCATCCAGACGCACATTTTCCTTCCAGTCACTAAACGATGGATCAAGGCAATATTCCATAAGAAAAGACATGTGTTCGCCTTGGATTATATTGTAACATATACTCTTGACCGGTCAGCAAGGAGCGTATAACACAAGGATGGAATATCTTTTGTTTGGTCAATATACCTAGGGGTCATATTTGTTCCCACTACAAGTGTCGTTTGTAGGAGAATTAATAGCATAAAACTACCATTTAGAAAGGGCGGTGCTAGGCGTCCCCGGGGGATAAAAACTCCCGATCCCCGCCTCCCCGGGGGACACGTGTCCTCTCACTTCCACGATATGCGACAAACGATGAAAAAAATCCCCATGCCCCTGAAGGAAAACCGCAACCTGCCGTGCTGCTCCAAACTCCACCCCATGGACCTGTCGCCACCTCTCTTTCCTCCAGCAACAACGTAGCGCCGGTGCACACCACCGCCACCTGCACTCCCACGACATCAACATCCTCCGCAGAAAAAATCTATGTCGCTCGCGCTGAAGCCGAGCATTGTTCGCGCCATAATCAAAGAAGGCGCTCGCGGCATTGTTGCTCCTTGCAGCACCTGCGTAGCTATTTGCACCTCCATCACTGGTCAATTGTAGTAGAGGAACCCGCTGCATGTAGCAATCGCCGGCATTGTGTAGCAGCTGCTGCGGAGCATGTAGCGGCGGCTCGGGCGTTTAGCTATGGAGGCTCACGCGCATAGCGGAGGAACAAGAGCGTGTAGCGGCAGCCATCACCGATAAGAGGAGGCGGCGGCCGAGCGTGTAGTGGCGGCGCTTGCAGCTTGCGCATGTAGCGAGAGGAGGCCGACGGGTAGCGAGGGAGCGGCGTGTAGCAGCAGCGGCATGGAGCATGTAGCGGCGGAGACCAGCATGTGTAGCAGAGGAACCTGGACCGTGTAGATGCGGAGTCTCGCGTGTAGCGAAGGAACCCGTCGCGTGTAGCAGCGGCGACCATCACATGTAGCAGAGGTGAGCGGCGGCCTACCCGTGTAGCAGAAAGAGCCCAGCGCATGTACCGGCGACGGCAAGAGCGTGTAGCAATGACGACCCAGTCATGTAGCAGCTATGGTCGACGTGTGTAGCAACAGAGACGGGAGTGGGTAGTTGCCGCGGCCGGCGTCGTGTAGATGCTCGGATATGGAGATGGTGAAGGTGGGGAAGACCGGATATGAAGAGAGGGCGGAGGTGGAGATGGTGAAGGTGGGGAGGACCGGAGACGAAGAGGGCGGAGGTCGGGAGGGCCGGAGATGGAGAGGGAGGTGGCGCGGAGCTCGCGGGAACCGACGCGCGGTCGTCGATCTCTGTCTATGAGAGGACCCGAGCTCGCAGGAACAGCGCGCGGCGGCGGCGCGCACAGGATTCGCCGAAGGATGCATGTAACCGACAACTGTGGTGTCGTGGAGGCGGTAGTTCCCATGGCCCGTGAAGAGAGACAGAGAAGATACAAAGCGATAAGGAAGAAAGAGAAGTCTGGTGTTGGTGGGCCCCCCCTATGTTCGCCACCGTGGGGGAGCGACGACCCGGGGATCGTTTCGTTCGATCCTGACGACGATCGTATCATTTTCCATTTAGAAAGCACTACTTACCAAATGGTACAATTTTATGATTTTTGGGACAAAATTCTATCGGCTCAGAGAAAGTTTGAGAGAAGTTCATGATTTAGCACCGATAGGTCCACCAGTCCTGATGACGTGACACTGCTGGCAAGACAGCCCGTATCGAAAAAGAAAAATATCCACTTGTCAGCAGAAATCCAATTCAACCCATGTGTGCAAATGAACCCAGTATTCAAAAACACATTTAAAAATGTCAAAAAACTTAGAAAAATATATTTTCACATACATCCAGACATTATATGTTCTTACACAAGTTTTTGGGAGAAGAGAATATTTTGTGTCCCGTATAAAAAGACAAATTTTGGCGTGAAATGTGTTTATTCATAGATATTTTTTGTCTTTTTATACAATCCACGTAAAATGTTTATTTTTTCTGAAAACTTATGTACAAACATAGAATGTCCAGATATATTTTAAGTTTTTTTATGCATTTTTCATAATAGGTTCATTTGAACATGGGAGCCCAAATACCACCTCCCAATTGTCAAAAGGGAAAAAAAAAAAACAGCGGTCGTCCCCTTCCCGAGATAACTACTACCGTACCGCCGTACACCGCTGCTCGCGGGTGAGCACCGCCGCGCCGTCTTCTCGAATCTCTCGCCCCCTTACGTCTCCGGTGAGGCAGGAAACCTCCGCCATCCGCCCTGCCTCCCTCCGCCCTGCGCTGCCCCCGCGGCGGCGCAGGAAGGGGGGGGGGGGGGGGGCACACGCCAGGACGACGAGCAAGGTAGGCATCCGCGCAGGTACGTCGCCCGCTGCCCTCCCCTATCTTCTCGACCCTTCGCCCGCCCTTCTCCGCGCGTACTATGGAGTTTCTTTTTTTTACGGGATTTATTATTTTTTACGGGAGGCTTCACCATGGAGTTAGCTACCTGAAGAATAAAGTTCAGGAGTAATATGCACACTTATATATTCTCCATCCAAATACTTTTATCAGAGTCTCGGTAATTTACTGCGGCGCTACAAATTGCAGAAAATACTAGGAAACGAAGATGTCAGTCACAGTTTAGTGGAAGAAATGAAATGCTTTCAGAAATCTGCAGGCTCACTCTTAGTTTTAGATTGTGGAGGAAGAAGTACTTGATCCTGGCCACCAACAGCTACCGCTAAATGATGTGGCTAGTGGCTTGTCTGAGCTCTCCAGCTGCTTTGCTAATAACACGACAAATTAAACATGAGACGCAGGTGAACCAAGCAAGGGTGGTTGCCTGTCCTCGTCAATCTCGAAGGCATTACACATACAAGCAAACAATAAAAGTACAATATGAAAGCATACAAGTCAGGTTAAATTAACTAAGATTGTTAAACAAAACAATTTCTCCGGCGATCAAACGTCAAGCTGAGGCAAGCAATGATATCACCCGTTGTGTGGTTTCATTGAAGAAGCATCCTCAGTGGCCAAACAAACTTCTCCCCGAAACGTACTTGTTCACGTCAGCACACGGACAGAAACATTTGCACATAGGGTTCGTCAAAAACAATGCCATTCGAGATGACTTTTAGTTTTGCCTTCAAACTGGACTAGAGAAGACTAGCTTGCTTGCGTGAACAATGAAACCTCCTATTCATAGGCCAGGCTGGCCGGATGCTCAGCAAGAACATTTGCCAGGTTGTCCAACAACATGGTAAAAGTACATTTGCCCAATACTAGATACCACCTATATCAGAAATGCATTAGCACATATGAATATAGCACCATCGTATTAGGCAGGGCTTATTACTCTCTCAAGTCCAAACCTTAGCTTATTAATTTGCAGCACACAAGCGCGCAGCGCTAGCTAGTTTCTGAGCAAACAGAGGAAACGAGATGAGCGAAATCGTGAGCGCATCCATTGGGGTGATGAATCCCCTCCTCCTCAAGCTTGGCACACTGATGGGTGACGAGTACAAGAAGCTCAAAGGTGTGAAGAAGCAAGCATCGTTTCTCATACGCGAGCTCAGTGCCATGAAAGCTGCCCTCGAGAAGCTAGAGCTTATGGACAAGCTCGATTCGCAGGCCAAGGACTGGAGGGGCCATGTTAGGAGATGTCCTACGATATGGAAGATTGCATCGATGACTTCACGTGCGATCTTGGAGATGTCAATGCCAAACAAAGCTTCATCAAGAAGAATATTAGGCGTTTCAAGTTTACGGGGCTCGTCATCATATTGCCCAACATATGGAGGACCTCAAGGCTCTTGCCTTGGAGGCAAATGAGCGGCGCATGAGGTACAGGATTGATGATCGTACCAACCCAAGTTCTGGTATTGTGCTTGTAGATCCTCGGATATCAGCAATCTACAAGGAGGCAGCAGGCCTTGTGGGTATTGATGGACCAAAGAAAGAAATTGTCAATTGGTTGACGAATAATGAGAAAAAACTCAAGGTTGTGTCAATTGTTGGATTCGGAGGTCTTGGGAAAACTACACTTGCCAAGCAAGTGTATGATAAGATGAGAGGAAAGTTCACCTGCCAAGCATTTGTTTCGGTTTCTCAGAGACCTGATATGATAAGCCTTCTAAGTGGCTTACAACTAAAGCTTGGGGTTGGGAAGGAGGAATCATCTCGCGCTTGCGAGACACAAGACATCATCGGCAATATTAGAAAACGTCTCACACGTCGGAGGTACTTATTTACTTGATATATTTCACTCGCTCACTTAGTGGATTAATTGTGAATAATTATGTCATCTCACAAATATTCACCTCAAAGCATGGCATGCTTATAGATTTGAATGTTTTTCCTAATGACGGGATGTTGTTTTTTACGCCAACACAAACTTCGTGAGAGGGTTTTTTGCCATGGAAAGGTTGAGCTTGTAGGGTGTATGATTAATACCAAATTTGTAGGCTAAAACATCCAGCATTATTTATGTATGTTCTTTTAACAGTAAGTTTATCTATTTGTATCATTCCAAAGTCAACATTAGCATTTTCGTGGTCCTAGTATATAACTCGCTAATTTTCTAGATCATAATTTTGTTAAGAGATCAAACATGTGTACAGATCCATGATGAATAGCGAACAATTTATCATGTACAATAACTTGAAAATACTAATTTATCATGTCTTATCAAGTCTTTACACGTCGAACACATGTTTTGGGCTTGACTTAAACATTAATCTGACATGTATTTGCAAATATTGACCTAAGGAATATATTATTTGCTCCGATCCAGTTTGTTTTGTTGTTGATACATGTTCGCTATGTGACATGTACAAAATTTTCAACAGGTATCTTATTATAGTTGATGACTTGTGGGATCAATCAGCATGGAATATCATCAGTTGTGCCTTTACAGAAAATGGTAATGGAAGTAGAGTAATAGTAACGACAAGAGTGGATGATGTGGCTGCGTGGGCTTGTAGCAATAACCGCGAATGCATTTACAGAATGAAGCCTCTCAAGGAAGAAGACTCAAGAGTGTTATTCTTTAATAGAATATTTGGGTTGGGAGATGGTTGCCCACCCAATTTAAGAGAAGTCTCAGCTCAAATTTTGAGACTCCCGTGCTCAATGGTCGTTGGCCCTCACGCCCGTGCAGCCTTGGAGGAGCACCGCCGTCCCCAGGACCCTCGGTGGAGGACCGTGAGAGGGAGCAGCGGCTGCGTGCCTCGGCGCTGCTTCATAAGCCTTCTTGAGGTGGCCTAAGCGCGGGGTTGGCCGGGCGATCTTGGCTCGTGGCCGAGGTCCTGCCTCGGGCCCCGTGGCGCCCGCCTGATAGCCAGTCGTGGCGTGGTGACCCCTAGAAGAAGAAGAAAAAGAGCAAGAAGAAGAAGTCGGGTCTTGCGGTGCCGAGCCGGGGATCCGGTGGCTCGGGGTGGATCCGTCTCATGACCGCCTCCCACGCCTAGAGACCCTCGAGTACTACGGACACGAGTCAGCAGTGGGTTCTACTTCATCGACTTGGGTGGCGTGCGATGGCGTCCCGAGACCCTGGCGCGGGTTTCGATCCTCCCCGCGCAGGACCCCTCCACTTCGATGGAAGTGACGGAGGCCGTGCTACAGGAGGAGCTCAATGGCCTGCCGGTCTGAGTGGCCGGTCCGGCGGTTCTCGGCGACTGACTTCATGGTGTCCTTCCCGTCCGTGGCTGTGCTCTGCATGTGCGCCCTCGGATCCTCCTTCACGCCCCCCCCTGCACCAGCTGAAGGTCTCCGTCCAGCCATCCTCGGCGGAGGCGAGGCAGTGGCCACCTCTCCGAGTGCAGGTCCTCTCTGGGATCCCGCTTGAGGCTCAGAGACCGGAGGTGGTGGCGCTCGTGGCTCAGACTGTGGGCAAGTTGACGGAGGTTGACTTGGGGTCCCTTTCGGGGCTCGGCCCGGTCCGTCTGCGGCTGCTTTGCCCGGACACCTCGGTCTTCCCGGTCTCCCTGCCGCGCTTCTTCTTCGACCGCGTGGGCCGTGACCTCCTGGTGGTGCTGGACGAGGAGGTGGGCGCGCCGGAGGCTCGTCCCTCTCCCCCTCCCCCCTCCGGCTGGTGACGACGCTAGGACGGGGGGTGGGGGTTCTGGGGAGGACTCGGACAGCGACTTGGGGTCAGACCCGGAGTCGCCGCTCTCCACTGACGCTTCGCCCCCCCGGCTCGCCCGTCGCAGGAGTCGTCTGGGGGCACGGCGGCCCCGATGGCTGGGCTCTGAGGTGGCATTCCATCCTTCCCTGGGAGGCGCCCCTTGTCGCTGAGCGCGCCTGCCAAGCTGGCCCCGGTGGACCTCCCCCGCTGCGTCCGTCCCGATCAGTCTGTATCCATCGGCCTCGACATCGCGCAGTATGGCTCCTACCTCGACTGGGGCCCGTCGTCCCTCCCGGGCCCCCTTGCCGCTCCGTCCCGGGCAGAGACTTGGGAGTGTGGGGCGAGGTTCGCGCCCGCCGCCACGCTCTCACAGGGTGGTGTGCTACACTCTCGCCCCGGACACCCCGGACCCGCCTATGCTGGTCTCCACCGCCGGGGACCCTAGCATCCCGGTGGCGGTTGCCAAATGCGGTCAGGGGCTCCTAGGCCTCCTCCACCGCCTCCTCCCGCCCACAGTGTTAGCCTCGTGACTCTCGGTCGCCTGTCGGCGGAGCCGGCAGTGGTGGCGGGCCTCCGGCGGGTTGCGGCCGTGTGAGTTCTCGTCTTGTTTCCACCCTGTCCCTCGACTCTGGTCCTTCGGTATGTCTAGCTCGCGTTTGTGTTCTCTCGAGGTCTCACAGCCCGCTAGGTGAGGTGGCGGATGATTCGGTATTGTCTTTCGAGAGAAGGGACCGAGATTGGAGCGGTGCGCCATTAAGGCGGGAGGTCTGGAGGAGCAATCGCTGCGGCCCGGGCACGTGATGCCCGGGAGCGGGAACGCTCTCGTATCCTTGCCGAGGCTAGGCCCGACGGGCCTGGCCCCAGCAGGGAGACCCCACCTGCCCCTGATGCGCGGGAGATCACCCACAAGTCGACCCCATCGGGCCGACCGCGTGGGAGGCCCCCCAAGTCAGCCGCGATCCGCTCCGCTTCTCCCCGCGCTCGCTCGGCCCCCGCCCAGGGGACCCCCCAGCTTGAGGTTCCCTCATGGACATCCTCCGGGCCTTCCGGGTGTTCATTTGGAACATCCGGGGGTTTGGCAGTGAGGGACGCCGCCGTCAGATCAAGGAGTCTCTTCGCTTGAGGCCTTGGGATATTGTCGGTCTTGAGACGATTCGCCAGACTTCTCCATTGCGGAATTGGAAGCTTGAGCCGTTTCAAATTCTCCACGGTCACGGCTTCCATCCGGACACTCGGGGATCCTCCTGGGTGTGAAGGAGGATACCTTCGAGGTTGATGATATGGACCGCGGGGAATTCTTTGTGAGCATGGCGCTTACCCATAGACAGTCTCGCTTCAGATGGGAGGTGATCATTGTCTATGGCCCCGCGGACCATAGGAGGTCCGCCGGCTTCTTGCGTGAGCTCAAATCGAAAGTGGAACGGACGGTTATCCCGGTGGTGGTCGCCGGGGACTTTAACCTGATCCGATCTGCTGACGATAAGAGCTCGGCAAACGTGGACCTCCCTTGGATGCGTATGTTTAACGACTGCATTGCCGAGCTTGCTCTCCGCGAGATCCGGCGTGTGGGCGCTAGATATACTTGGTCAAATAAGCAGCTAAACCCGATTCGCAGCGTTCTCGATCGTGTCTTTGTGTCTGTGGATTGGGAGGTGGCCTTCCCTCTTTGCTCGCTGAGAGCGGTCACTAGGATTGGGTCAGACCATACCCCTCTCCTCCTCTCCTCTGGAGGGGGCCGCCCCTCGCGGCTGAACCGCTTCCACTTCAAATCCTTCTGGCTGCAGAAGCGAGGATTTGTGGAGGCGGTTCGGGCAAGGTGGCCGGCAGCGGCCGCTTCTACCCCTCGGGTGTCTTCTTGGTGGATATCGGCATCCTGTGCCAAATTATCTCGTCGATTCATGCGGTGAAGCGGTGGGTGACCTCGGGAATCGAAGAGTCCATTGCGGGATATCCGGGCCTTGGACGGGAGGCGATCTTCACGGACCTCTGCGAGGCCTGGTCCCATCGTACTCCTTGAGACTTCCATTATGGAAATCTACAAGGAGAGGAGGCTTCTGGCGCCCGGTGAGTCGCCCAGGTATCGGGGAATCGAACACGGCTTACTTCCATGCCATTGCCAATGGTAGGAGGAGGAAGTGCTCGATTCCTTGCCTCTAGGAGGAGTCGTTCTTTGGAGTCCCCTCAGCTCTCCTCCCATATTTACGCCTTCTCGGGGCCTTTTCTCCGCCTCGCCAGATCGAGTCTCGTGGCGCTGACTTACGGGCGGGTGGCGCTTGTCTCTCGGGGAGAATCGATCTCACTCCCTTCCTAGGAGGGAGGTGGAGGCTGCTCTAAAGTCCATGAAGTCTAGTTCGGCACGGGCCTGACGGTCTCCGGTGTGTTTCTTCCAGCTTTTGGGCTCGATTCTGACCTTTGATCTGCAACTCTTCGAGGCGTTTTCACGGGTACCTGGTGATGTCCCGAACCTTGGCGTGATCACCGATTCCCAAGGTTGTGGGGGCCACGGATATCCGATTCCGGCCGATCACGGTGATTAATGTCATTCGGCGCTTTGGCAAAGGTGCATGCCATCAGACTCGCTCCGGTGATGGCGCCTCACCCATCCTCTCGATTCGCCTTCCTCAAGGGGCGCCTCATTCATGACGATGTCACGGCACTTCATGAAATTATTCATGAAGTTAAAATGCGGCGTCGAAAGGTGTTCTGAAGTTGAACTTCGAAGGCCTATGATCGCTTAGGGCCTTCTTGCGTCGTCCTAGAGAGGAGTGTGGATGACCGCATGATCTGCTGGATCATGCGGTTCGTCGAGTACTGTGGCGATCAACATAAATGGGAGATCGGTCCTTACTTTAGTTCGTCTGCGGGGTTAGGCGGGGACCCGATCTCCCTATTTTGTTTAACGCGGTGGCGCCTTGGCGGAGATTTTGGATAGGGCCCAACGCTGGGGCACATCTCGGGTGGTGGGTCACTTGATCCAGGGTGGGATCTCCCACCTTGATATCGGATGACACCATGATCATGGTGCAGGTTGACGAGGACATCATTCACGAAGTTCACGCTTCTGCCTTGAAGCCATGTCGGGGTTGACGATCAACTTTGACAAGAGTGAGGTGATGGTTACGGGGTATCTGGAGGAGGCGTCGGCGGATCGCGGATGGGCTGAATTGTGGCTCGCGGACTTCGATTACCTATCGGGGATGCCCATCGAGGAGGCGGGTGTTGATCGAGGACTGGCCCCTTGGTGGGAGGAGTGCGCTCGGCGGAACCCTAGCGCCTCACGTCTAAGGGGCAAGTCGGTGTTGATTAACTCGTGTCTCGAGTCTACCCATGTACCAAATGAAATGTACTGCTGCCGAAGGGACGCATGCCGACTTCGCTAAGGAGTTGTCTAGGTTCTTTTGGGCGGCGAGGGATGGCCATCAGAAATACCACATGGTTAAATGGGCGGACGTCTTGTGGCATCCCGCAAAACCACTACTAGAAAATCGCGTTGTTTTGTGCATTGCATCGTCATCATCATGCATTGTTTGCCTGAACTATTTCGAAAAGCCTAGTTTTGCTTTGTACAAATACCCCTCTTTATTTCAAATGCAAAACCCCGAGCGTATCGGATATTTTATTTCCCTAAAAACTATTTGCAAAGTGGTCTTGTTTTAAAATAAACAAAACCCAAACAAACACACTTTCTAGATCAGCCCCCTCTAAATCCTATCCCCACCCAAATCTATCCTACCCACCAACCGCAGGCCGCCACCTCACCCTCTCACCCAATCTCTACCCCCCTGCCACCTCACCGATCCACCACCTCTCTCTCTCTTTTTCACCCGTTCCCCTCCTACCCCTCTCCCTCACTCTCCCATCCTGGGCCACAGGCCCAGCCCACCTCTCTCACCCAGTGACCCTCTCTCCTCCTCACCTGCCACACCCCCTCTCAACTCCCCCTGGACCCACCCAACACACCGACACCCCCTGGACCCGCGGGCCCCGTTCCCCCCGGCCCACCCCTAACCCCACGCGGTCTCCCTCCCCACCTTCTCCCTCCTCCTCCCAGACGGTCTCCCGTCCTCCCCACCTACCCTTGGGCCCGCCATGCATGGCGACCCTCCCCTCTTCCGCTTTCCTCCACGGACTCCTGCGCCTCCCATCCCCTTCTCCGCCGCTCCGCCCGCCTCCAGCTCGAGGCCCCGCCTCGCCCGCGTCCCAACCTCCTCGCCCGCCCTCCGCGTCGCCCGTCTCCCGTGAGCCTGCGCCGCCTCCTGGCGACCTCGCGGCGCTTCGCCATGACTCCACGTCTCTCACGTCCTGCGCCTCTCCACCGCCCGGCGCCTCTCCTTCCTCGCTCGGTGCCAGCCCGCCCGCCAGCGCCGCCCGGTCCGTCGTCCTCCGACCTCTCCTCGGCCCTCTCTGCGCTGCCTTCCTCGCCCGCGCCGGCCCTCGGCTCCACTGCTCATCGCCGTGCGCCCGCCCTCTGCGGCCAGCGCGGTGCCTCACTCGCGTCCCGCGCCCGCGCGTGCCCGGCCTCCTCCCTCCTCCACTGCGACCTCATGCGGAGTGCAGCCTGCCGCCCTTCTCTCGGCCCGCTCAAGCCTGGAATATGGCCCCATCCTCCATCTGCGCCAACAGCGGCGCCCGGCTACGGTCGCGCCGACAAGTTCTTGAGAACATCTCGGTGAGCTCACGAAGACCGACTACAAATCCAAGTCCTTTAGTGTCCACCGCGTCGAAAGCAACACCGACAATCAAGCCCGAAGCCCCAAGTTCCCCATCGATGACCAAGCGGAACCTCAAGTGTGTCGATAGGGGCGAAGATCCCCGGACCTGGGCGTCAAGACCACGGACCGACCGATCCGCCAACGCCAAGATCTTCAATCGGATCCGAGGACACGAGACCCGTCGACAAGTACTCCTTCCCGGACCGAAGCTCGCCAAGTACCCGGATGCCAAGGTCACCGACGCGAGCGCCAAGTCCTTCATCCGGACGCCAAGACCGACGTCTGGCGGGCCGACAAGATCGACACCGACGAGAACCGTCCGTCGACGCCAACCAAGTCCTTCTTCGGATGCGCAAGATCTACTCATTATCCGAGAACGATACCGCCGAGACCGAACCCGGATCCGGACCCAGACCGAACCCGAAACCCGGACGTGAGACCCTAATGTGTGAACCCCTTCCCGAAACCCTATTTTATAACATAATACAACTTGTCGCATAATAGTTGTTCATGCATGCATCCTTGTCTGTGGTTTGGGGGCACTATGCCGATTCACTGCATAATTAAATATGGGGCCCATATGCGGGCAAATCTAGTCTCATATTGGCCTTATTTAAATTTGTGTAGCGAACCGGTGCTATCTTTTGCCATGCTAAAACAACATTTAATATGCGGGGTATGTACACAACTAGAACCATATATTTAATTGTCGGGACCCCGGTTCCGCTTAATATGACCTAATTGCATCGCACCTTTGCCATGTCATACCTCATACATGCATCATGCCCGATCTTCTGCCGTAGTATTAAACATTGCATCCGGTGTTTATTCTAGTGTTTTGCTTCTTCGCGGATAAGGCCGTTGAGTTGATGTGAGCTTCGCCCCGATCTTCGGTTGAACCCTTCGACAATGTTTTCCAGGCGAGCATCTCCCCCTTTTCAACCTATCTTACTTTTATAGTATTTATTCCCTCCTGTTGATCTATTGCTATCTGTGTTGCGATGCTCTAGTTTTCGTACCCGTGATATCCCTCGCAGCCTTATATTGCCTTGGACACATCCTATTACCTGTTGTTTGGTAGATAGTTGGACTTGCGGCGTCGTGATCGCTTCTAATCTTTGTTGCGTGTTGTCAAGTACCACAGTTGTTGGAGCCTTGCCGCATGTTTGATGTTGGAGATGATTATGGCTTTACTTGTCGTTCACTTTAATTCCTGTTTAACAACTAAAATTAGAGTAAGCAGAGGCATCGGTGGGTGATAGATAATATTTGGTTTCGATCCCACTTGTGTCCGTAGGACCCAGTACTTGATACATTCCTTGATTTATCGCGCTATCCACATCCGGAGGATTATGGGACCCTGAGCGAGCTTGATTGATCTTATTTCTTGGGGCCACAAACTAGTTTGAGGTTTTATTTACTATCCTGTGCTTATGCCATGCTACTTCTTTATTTACGATTGTGCGAGGAGCACCTTTGTCTTTATTTAGGATCGGGACACGTTTTCGCGGTGTCGACAAGCCCATTTTGGGTTCCTGATCGTTCTGGCGTCCACCCAAACCTCGGGTCCGTCTCAAGTCGACAAGCTTTGTTGCGGGTGTACTCAAGGGTGGCCTCAAGTATTCTGAATCCTGTGATTGCTTTGTCGTGAAGGCCTCGTTGGGTTTTGATTTGGTTTTTCCGAGGTTGATCGAGTGTGTGTTGCTATTTGTGCACCCGACCGGGTTAAAACTTTCGAAAGCCGTGTCCATGGTTATGGACGACTTGGACCTGATCTCGACCATAGACAAGCATAACTAAAGTAGTACTATAAATTTGACTTTATAATGACTAGTAATCAGCTTCAATATAATGGAATGGCTAAATAATCGCCCACAATTGCTTGTTTGGAGTGTAAACTGCGACCATTGTACTGACTAGTAAATATTGTAACTATAACGGAATGGCTAAATAAAAGTACCAACAAGCTACTGGGTTTTGGGTTATCTCATGCTAATTGTATTTGACTAGTAAGTCTTTGCTTCTAGCAGAATGGTTAACTAAAAGTGCCCATGCTTACTTTATCGGGATGAATATCTAAACGACTAGTAATTCTTTGCACGATAATGAATAAATAAAACTGCCAACTGCGTGAGTTCCTCGGTTGACTTCCTCGTGTGGTCTCGAGGGGGAATACCAGGATGGGATTGTTTGGTGTTAGTATCAGGCTGGTTCTGGATAGGTCTTTCTTTTCCCCTCTCTGATAGCCGCCAGTTATATCGAGTCTCTATAGGTGGTTTAGTGCTTGCTGCGCTGCCGCTTCAGTCCACCATACCTATGTAGGCGAGGACCGCCGAATTCTAGTCTCGCCGTGTCTTGGCCTCGATCTTGGCTCTCTTTTTTTTCCTTTGCCCTTTCGGCACCTTTTGTTTAAGCGGTTTTGAGATCGGCGTCGTTAGCGAGGTTACCCTTCCGGCTTGGCACAGGCGGGGTTATGGGCGCCATTGGTTATTCTTGAGGCTCTTAGCCCCATTTGCATCTTGTCCGTGATCGGACGCTCCATCTTTCAAGGTGATTTGGATCTTTGTCTTGTATACGCATTCTTGACTCTTTGAGTCATTTGTAAATATATCTCTCTGGGGTCCCATCGAGGACTGTTGTATAATGTTATTACTTCGTTTTCCACCCGCACGAAAGTGCCTGGTGGGCACCTTTGAATCGTTTCTATGCGGGTTTGGCAGGTTCCGCTAAGACTTGCATAGGTCCGATTCTGAGGGTGTTACACGTCTGCGCCCCCAAGAGCTTTGGGGGCATAGGTATCCTTGACTCGCGCCTCTTTAATGTGGCGTTGATGATGAAGTGGGTCTGGCGCATTCTTAGAGACGACGGCGGGCTCGACTTATCAAAGCCAATATCTCGGGCCGCCCCTTTTAGCTTGTGGCGGAGGAGGCTCTCAGTTCTGGAGAGCCCTCCAGGAGATTAAGCATTTCATCGGGCTGGGCCTCTCCTTTGAGGTTGGTTGCGGACAGGGGATTCGATTTTGGCTTGATCCCTGGATGCTGCCGATCCCGTTGGGGGTCCTTTACCCCAGCCTGTTTGCTATCTCCGCTTCCCCCGAGATCCTTGTGCAGGAAGCCTTCCTGAAGGGCCACTGGAACATCTTGTTCCGGAGGCACCTTAGTGCGGCGGAGGACGCGGACCGCCTTCTGCTGCTTCGCTCCCTCCCTGGGGCCTTATCTGAGGCCACATACTTGGCAACATGGCAACTGCACCCCTCTGGCGAGTTCACGGTGAACTCGGCCTATCGCGCCCTTTTCCAGGGCCCTGAGCTGGGTTGGACGGCCCCTCTTTGGAAGGCCCCCCAGCCGCTTAGTATCCGCATCTTCGTGTGGCAGCTTCTGCGGGACCGGCTACCCTCGGGGGCGGAGGTGGCCAAGCGTAACGGCCCGGGCGATGGTTTGTGTCCCCTATGCGGGACCCTGGAGACCTGTGCCCATATTATGTTCTCTTGTTCGGCGGCCCAGGCTCTTTGGTGCTTTGTCAGAGAGGCGCTAGGGCACACTGAAGCCGAGGAACTTGGGGAGTTCCTGGTCCCAGCGTCTGAACGGAGGAGGTCGCCATCTCTTCTGGCTCGTGTTTGCGGCCATCTCGTGGTCTTTGTGGAACGTGCGGAATAAGATGGTGATTGAGAAGGTGTATCCTTCACGCGTGTCTGACCATGTGTTCTCCTTTCTTGCCTTTCTACAGCAGTGGTCTCCCCTGGTGAGGCAGCGTGATCGAGCGGCTTTCGACAGCTCGTTGCGGGCCCTGAGGACGGCAGCGATCCCCCTATCTGCTCCGACTTCCCCGGCCCAGGCGTCCTGAGTTCTCCCCCTTACTCGTTGCGGTTTTTTTGTTTCTGTTTGGGCGTGCTTGTGTTGTGGCCCCAGCGGTGATGTGTGCACTTATTTTCCTTTTTGTTTGGCCTTGGTCGTGGTGGATGCTTGCTGAACTTTGTACCTGGATGTTGCTTTATTTATAAAGCGGGGCGAAAGCCTGATTCGAGAGAGAGAAAGTGTGGAGATGGGAGGAGATAGGAAGTAGAAGAGAGTGACTTGGTGAGAGAAATGTACCGATGTTGATATTACATTGAAAAGAAACTAGCAGTACTTCAATTGCAGTGTACATCAGCGTGCCCATGTTATTCTTGCATATTATATGAACTTTTACTGAGAGGCATATTGTTATGGTTTGAAAATTTATTTATCTTCATAGAAATACTGTTTAACTAATTGAAGTATGATTGACGTTGGTCCATAACACCACACATTTTTCTCTTTTACACTCTTGAATTCTTTACATGCATTATATTTACGTGTGTGAGACAAAGAAAGAAGCTTACCAGGTCGTAGCAGACATTCAGCTAGTATTGGAAGATATAAGATATTCAATTCTGAATCGCCAGTCAGATGGTCTTTACTGGATTTCCTGGAATATACTGTGAGGGGTGTTTACTTTTGCAGCTAAACAAAGGCATGTGTGTGACTTTGCAACCAAAAGCTATGGGTGTGACTGAACATCGCTAATTGATTAATCATCTCATGCAAAGCACTGGGAATGGTCTGCTCCATCTATCAACCATCCAACAACCCGTTTCCAGATTTTCACCTAATTGTAGGTTTCAAGGATACTTCACCATGTTTATGCCAGGCTCACGCCCTGCTGTCCGGCAAGGCCTCCATGCCGCCTCGAAGCCGCCGCGCCCCTCACCTAGCATGGCGCCCCATCCGGAGGTTCGGCCCGCACCACCCCCACCACGCGAGGGAGAAGAGGAGCCTCGCCGCCGATAGCGCCCGTCCTTCTGCCGGTGACACTGTCCGACGGTCACAAGGAGAGGGAGGGGCTGAGAGGAGGGGAGACGGCTAGGGTTCCCTCCTCGTCTCCACTGGAGCGATGCGAGAGGGAGAAGGGGGTTTCGAGGTATATATATAGATTCATGGAATGAAAGGCAGCCTATGGGAAGCTGCTTCTGCATGCTTTGCTTCCTGCAGCTACACAGCTAATCTCCAAGGAGCTGAGTTTTATGCTAAACAGCTGCGTACAAAAATGACTTCCTCTTCTTACCTCAATGAATACCTCACATGATTGCTAACGAACGAGATACAAGTATACAACATGGAATCAACAGATTTTGACGAAAGAATAGAACCGCATACCTCAAGAGGTTTCTTCTTTTCTAAAACTAGCATGATGTCTCTCGCAAATGCAAGGACATCACCTTTAATTACTTAAAAGAAGCCATTGGTTGTTTTTTTATGCATAGCCATCGTTACGTGATTGAAAATAAACGGGTCTAGTAGCATTCTATTATTGAGTAAAACTAGCATAGGCATCATATTTATAGTGTCAAAAGAATTATTTATTTTAATTTTACTCTCATTTCCCCTTTTGTAAAATAAATGATGATTTAGAGATGGATATATTTGTAGAGGTATAATTTTGACCTTTAATTGTATGACATTGTGAATATATTTATTTTTACTATTAGTGTTAGAATTTTAAATAATCTCATGCACAATTCATGATCTGTACGATTTATTTTCATACGGAATGAGCTCTATTAGTTTCATTGATGTGTATTCTTTTGGTAACATGTTGTGACTACTATAGTCATAGAAAGAAATCAGATACAATAGTATAACAAAATAAATACTAAACTCATGAGAATTTTTGAACCGTATTACTTTTTTATATTTTTTTATTAGTCACTAGAAGAAGATATAGAACCAAAAATAATAATCATTATTATTAGTATTGAATCGTGAGCAAAATAGGGTTCCTTCGGCCGATTACCTCACATTCCTAATGAGGTAACCTTCCCCTCTTTTCTTATTTCGGTCTATATGTTTTGGCATCTTAGTGCCATCTCCTTCTCCGTATATTTCTCTACAACTTCTGTAATACCTGTTATCAGGCTATGCTACAGGATAACTATCAAAGTTATGTCATGTAAGGCATATTCATCTCTAGTTATGTCTCTATTGGAAAAAGATGCGACCAAAATAAACATGGAGAAGAAAATCAAATCTGAATAAACATAAAGTGTTCCGATAAATCATTATTTTCTATTTTTCTTATTTTTCCAAAAAAAAATTGCTTATAGACTTGCTCCCCTGAGCTATTTCTTAAAGTCTAACTTAACTGTCTCGAACTGGGATTCACGCTGACCCAAATAGTGGATTTTTTCCACTCAAACCTAATCGTTTACCGACACTATCCTATTATACAATTGTGGTTAGCTTTCGTTCATCGTCCTAGCCCGAGAAGAGAAGCTGGCCTATAGTGAATCGGGATAAAATATCACATGAGAGAAGGAGGAATGCGATAGATGTAGATACTATGTACGCAAAAAAGCTTGAGTGAGCAAGCTAATTAAATAATATTACTAAATGTATTTGTGAACATTATTTTCTCTCTCCCAAGCCTTCTAAAGCAGTAATCACACTGATCCAAAATCTCAAACAAAAACACCCTAATGAATATTCTAAGTTTTATTGCTTGAAATAATCATAATTGTACATCAACCATTAATGGTACCATTTTTCCTGTTCAAGGTTTTTATCGTGAATTCATCCTTCCACCATACTTATTTTTACACGGCAGTATGGTCGAGTGAGAAGCTACCCAAATAGAGGAATTTTTCCACTCAAACCTAATCATTTACCGACACTCTCCTATTATACTATTGTAGTTAGCTTTCGTTCGTCATCCTAGCCCGAGAAGAGAAGCTGGCCTATAGTGAATCGGGATAAAAGATCACATGAGAGACGGAGGAATGCAATAGATGTAGATACTATGTATGCAAAAAGCTTGAGTGGGAAGCTATTTAAATACTCCCTCTGTTTCAGGGCTTAAGGCGTTCTCGTTTTGCGTGTTATTTCTTTGACCAAGAATTACTCTAAATATATAAAGAGTTTTGGTATAAAACTAATATCACTGGAAAGTACTTTTCAATACGAATCCAACGGTACTAATTATGTACAATATAATCAAGATTTTGTTGCTCAATTCTTTCGGTCAAACTTTGCTTTGGAAAACGTGTGCGCCTTAAGCCCTAAAATGGAGGTAGTAATATTACTAAATGTATTTCTGAACATTATTTTCTCTCTCCCCAGCCTTCTAAAGCAGTAATCACACTGATCCAAAATCTAAAAAAAAACACCCTAATGAATACTCTAAGTTTTATTGGTTGAAACAATCATAACTGTACATCAACCATTAACCTTTTTTCCTGCTCAAGGTTTTTATCGTGAATTCATCCTTCCACCAGACTTACTTTTTACATGGTAGTATGGTCGAGCGAGAAGCCAATTAAATTATATTAAAAAATATAATCATAAAAATAATTTTCTCTGTCGCGAGCAATCCAACGCAGATCGAAACACATAGTACCAAGAGCTCAAACAAAAACACCCTAATTAATAATGCCAATTTGATTACTTGAAAAAATTGTTATTATACATCATCCGTGAAAGATACAATTTTACCTGTTCAAGGTTCAAGTTTTCATAAATTCGTCCTTTCATCAAACTTACCTTTTACACGGTAGAAACCTTGAATGAGAAGCCAATTAAATTGTAATGATAAATGTACACGTGAACATAGTTTTGTTTCTCCCGAGCAATCTAAAGCAGAAATTACACGGTTCCAAAATCTCAAACAAAAACACCGAATGAATAACGCCAATTTTATTGCTTGAAAAATATATTATATGGTTCACGTTCAAGGATTTTATCCTGAATGATTGTTCGACCAGAGTTATTTTTTACACGGCAGAAAGTTCGACTGAGAAGCCAATAAAATTATATTGATAAATCTACATGTGACTATAATTTTTTCTCTTTTCGCAAAAGAAACCATAATTTTCTCTCACCCAAGCAATAAAAAACATAAATCACACAGTTTTGAAAGCTCAAACAAAAACACCCAAATGAATTATGCCAATTTTATTGCTTGAAAATTTTATAATTATATTGCATCCGTTAGTGGTACAAAATATTCCGATTCAAGGTTTTGACCTTGAATTTCCTATTCAAAATTTTGTTTCTCATGCTACCTATTTGCACGCATGGCCGCATGGGAGAGGGTCCCATGGGCAGGTCCGTGGTAAGCTGCCGATTAGGCCAACCATGTAGCGGCGTTATTTGTAACGGATGTTGCTAGAGTCCTGTGACGATACGTGTCACGTTGTTTTTCTATTTTGTAAGGTGTCTCCATGCAACACATAGAACGTGTCAAACCTGGTTATATAGTTACGTAACAATTAATCCTAGGTAAATCGTAACCATAGAATTTAGATCTGATTATCAAAATAATTGAGATGACGTGGATCAACCTAATGCCTCGAAAAACATCCTTATATTGCTTTTAGTATATAATAGATTTCATAACATTTTATTAAAGTATTTTTCCTAAGGGGTTAAATAAAGCGTGGGAATTGTAAAATCATAAGATTAGGCGTGGCATGTTCCGTTGAATCATGCATATTCAAAAAATTTAGAAATCTGAATAAAAAACATATATCATAGGAAAACAAATGGAATTGTAGAAATACTTTTTATTTCAAAAAAATACGAATTCATACAAAATATAGCACAAAAGAATTATTACAAAATTTTAAAGGATTCTAAACATGTGAATCAAATGACCTAAGTAGAATAAATATCTAAGAGTACAAATCATTTAAAAGTCTTAAGCAATTTCACTGAATCAAAGAAGTTGAATCCTTTGTATTTCCTACTTCCTTAGATTCTACTCCCTCTGTTACAAAATATAAGATATTTTAGCTTTGTGAAGCAAATGTATCTAGAGTAACTTTAGTGTGTAGGTTCACTCAGGTTTAGAATGAATCTACACACTAAAAGATGTCTAAATACATTTTCTTCACAAACCTACATCTTATATTTTGAAACAGAGGGAGTAGATGTCCCCAACCTTTGATCCAATTTATCTATTTCCTCTGATCACATGTATTTTAGCTTCACTTATATAGTTTATTTGATAATGGCTCCCACCCACCCCTCTCTGGGGACTCCCCTGGCGATCCATGGCGGCTCCCTCTAGGAGATCAAGCCATGGCGACACAAGATCTGGCTTCCCTCCTGGATTTCTCTCCAGGGGAAGCCCTTGCATCCAAGGTCCGTTCATCATTCTCTACTCCAGTTCACTGCCCTACGGTGGACCATGCTTTCCATCTCGTGGTCTCCTTTAGCCGCTCCCGTTTTCGCCTTGAGGTATATCATGTTAACATCGTTCTCAAATCCTGCCTTGGGGGCAATGGATCTACATTTCATGTCACTTATCTGAGAGATCGGGTCTTCAAATTCTCAGTCTACTCCAAAGATGTTGGTTTCATGGTTTATAACCTCGGATCGTTCTCATGCCCCATGTTTGAATGCTTTTTTTCATCTTTGGAGTTCGGGGTGGTCCGAATTGGTCACGGGAATATGATCTTCGGATCACTGAATCAGAGGCAGAATGGACACTCATCTCTCGTCGTAAGACACCTATCACCGGCACCAATACCATCCCGATCGCTGGCGGCCGGAGCTATGCTGCCGTTGCACGATCTACGGCCTCAGATCCGCCTGCCTCGGATCACGCGCGGATTTCCCGCCCAGCTGGATTTGTTCAAACCCCTTCAGTCATCCCGGATCCGATTCTTCTCCTGAGCCCTGTTCTCCCAACTAGCCCATCCAGCCAGCCTGCCAGCCATTCACCGCACCGCCCTCTCAGCCATCCACCCGACCCAACTTCTATTCCACCCACCTTCCGCTCGCCTTGTCCCCCACCAAACACTGCTCCCTACCTCCCACACAACCCACCACAGCCCAGCCCATCAAACCAGACCGGCCCATCTTGCACCAAATGTCTCGGCCATGGCCACCTTCGCCCTGACTGCCTTTCCGATTTTCGTTGTCGTGGTTGTTTCAGATATGGACACATCCGCAAACATTTCCTCGATAAACGGAACATTACAATGATCTTTCGCATTAAACGCATTATACCTGGTCATAACGCCCCTATCCCACCCTTGGTCGTTCCATCTTCCTCCCCTGCATCACCTCCCTCGGCTGACACGCCTGAGGTGAGTTCTACCACCCCAGTCGCCACCCCTCCTCCATCCCCCTGACATGGCTAAATACCCATGCGATCCTGCTCCCCACCTGCCACCTAGATGTGAGTTCATCCCTCCGTCACCCCATCGACATCGTAGGGGCTTCCACTTCTTCAGCGGTCCTGCTCTGCTCAATGCCGACGACTAGGCCATCGTGCAGCTTCAACCTCCTACTGATCCTGACCAGTTCATCGTCGACATAGCACTGATCAGGGGCTTCCTTGATGGACAAGGCCATCACGTGCGTCAAGTCACACGATCTGGTATGGGTGCAGCTTTGGTTCAGTTTTCTGATACTGTTCATCGTGACACTGCTGTAGATCGTAGCCATTTCCTAGTTGGTGATAGTATTCTCAGGGTTGTGCCCCAAAACAGAGGAATCAATCATATAAACTGTACCTTTATCCATGATGTTTGGCTTATGATGATGAATTTTCCCCAAGAGGCATGACATGTTGAAAAATTAGGGAATATGTTAGTAAATTTGGCAGATTTGTTATTTGGAATAGAGATGGGTCAAACAGAGCTAGAATTCTTGTGAAAGTCAGAGTTCCTGATCCTTTGGAAATTCCTATTTGTCTAGTTTTGTGTGAGAATACAAGTGATGAGGGCAATGGACATTCATGGACTGTTGTCAATTATATGCTCCAATGCAAGATGATTGGTGGTTTGGGAGGTATCTGGGTAGATGATATGGGAAACAATAATTTCCCACATGATGTTGCAGCTGAGATTAATGTTGCACCAAACAATGTTGCTGCTGGATATGATGCACCTGCTGCGGCTGATGATGTCCCTATGATCCAGACACCTCCACAAAGCCCAGATCATGCCCAACCCAACTATGATAACATGCAACCTGCCATTCATGCTATGGAGGCATTTGATGCCATTCACAAGGTGCTACAAGATGCTATCAAGGATATGCCACAGATTATCAATCACATTGATACTGAACATGTCTGGTATTAGATTCTAGCTATTTGATGTTGTTGATGAGGAAGATGCTGAGAAGAAGGGCTTCTTCACTATCTACTCTGTCACTAAACCTGTCAAGCCAAATCACTGTTGTATTATCACTGAACTTACTGATGACACAAATGATGATGCAAATGATTATGATTCCACATATGACAGCATTGAAGGATCCATCAATGCCTCTGCCTCTAATGGTATGTATGATCAAGACAGCAACCTGGAGAACATGGAGGAAATAATCTCACCTGCTATCAAGAGAAAAAATACTGTTATCAGAGATGTCAATAATGTGAGGCACAACAAGCGTATTGCTGACATAACTGTAGGTTTCAAAGAAAAGGAAGGTGCTGACAGAGCTGCTGCTAAGGAGACAGAGGTGATCCTGGATTCAACTAAGCGAAAAAGCAAAAAGGGATTAAAGGGCACAGCTAAATCATCCAATAAAAATCTCAACCCATCATTTGCTGCTGAAGTCAGAGACTTAAGTGCTCCTCCTCCACCAGCGCTTCCATTGGCCACTATCCAAGCTCTTGGAAACAAGCAGTGCCAGATTCCTCTTAAGGAGTTATCTGAAGACAAGCTCAAGGGAAACAGTGGCTAATGTTAGCCTTTAATCCTTCTTTCTATCATGGGTGGGAATGGATTTTCCCACCATTAAGTCTCTTTTATTTTCTGGATTATATCCAAACTACTGGGTCTGTAATAATCTGCAAACTCACTCTCTGTTGTGAGCCCATGACTCTGTTATGTTGCACTGTCTCTGTTTTATCAACTGCAATCGATCCCTCTATGTGTTTGATTTGTTTGGCTCGGTTACAAAAAGCAAATCCCATTTTATGATCTGCCTTGTGAATCACAAAGTCAACATCCACTCAATAATTACATTATATGAGTTGCAACACACCTCTCATTATGGTTTTATCAATGAGTAGAAATTGGGATATTTTAGATTGGAATATTCGTGGGATTAACTCCCAATAGAGATGGGATGACATCAGAACAAGATCAAATGAATGCAACTGCAGTATTATATGCCTTTAGGAAACTAAACGTGAATATTTCGACCATGCTTATATCAGAAATTTTGCTCCAATGAAATTCTCACATTTTGCATACACACCCTATGTTGGTAATTCTGGTGGAATTATAACTCTATGGAATGGCAGCCTATTTGATGGCACTATCATTAGTCAAAATAATTTCCAACTTACTATATAATTTACTTGCAAAATAACTGGTAAGAAATGGTTTCTTTCAAACATCTATGGACCAGCTCATAGTGAAAACAGAGAGGATTTCTTTAATTGGTTTGCTGAGCTATACTCATCAAATATGCAGCTCTGGTTACTTGCTGGTGATTTTAACCTTATTAGAGAACCAGATGACAGAAGCAGACCAGGTGGCAATACAAACAATATGATGATGTTCAATTCTATAATTCAGATGCATGATCTTGAAGAAATATCTCTCAAAGGCAGGTCTTATACTTGGAGCAATATGCAATCCTCTCCACTCTTGGAAAAACTTGATTGGGTATTCACCTCTGCTGATTGGACTACTAAATTTCCCAATACACTATCATTTCCACTGGCTAGAATTGGTTCTGATCATATCCCAATTCATGTTCAAGTGGATATTCATGTCCCCAGATCAACCATCTTCAGGTTTGAAAATTACTGGTTTGACTTTGAAGGGTTTATGGATACTGTCAACAATTCTTAGTCTACTGCTACACATTATTCTGATGCAGCTAAAGGAATCAATGCTAAATTTAAAAATCTGAGATATGGGATCAAGAAATGGACCAAATCATTATCAAACCTCAAGAACCTGATATCTAACTACAGCTTTACTCTTGCACTATTTGATGGTATTGGGGATCAGAGAGAACTATCTGTCATGGAGAAAAATTTCAGAAAGATTCTAGAGAACCACACTAGGAAATTGATGGAAGCCAAGAGGATTTATTGGAAAAATAGGGCTAAAATTAGATGGGCACAACTTGGAGATGAAAATTCAAAAAAATTCCACACTATTGCCACCAAGAGCTACAGAAGAAACCTGATTACTTCTATTACAACAGTAGATGATAGAGTTATCTATAACCATGAACAAAAAGCTGCCATTATTTGGGAATCATATAAAGAGAGGCTTGGACTATCTGATAATCCTGTGATGTTATTTGATCTACAACAAATTATTACTCTAGTTGATTTACACCATCTAGATGAGCCATTCTCTGATAAATAAATTGAGGAAGTCATCAAGGAAATACCTATTGACAGAGCTCCAGGGCCTGATGGATTTAATGGTGCATTTCTTAAGAAATGCTGGACAATGTTAAAAAATGATTTCACCAAGCTTGTTAATGACTTCTACAATGGTGACTTATCATTGGAATGCATCAATACTGCATTTATTACCCTGATCCCTAAAATGAATGATCCTGAGAATATGAGACTATAGGCCTATTTCTTTGGTCAGCCTACCACTGAAATTCATCACTAAGCTTATGGCTAATAGACTTCAGAAAGAGATCATCCCTATTGTGCACAGTAATCAGTATGGTTTTATAAAAGGGAGGAATATTCAAGATTGTATCATCTGGACATTTGAATATCTTCACCTCTGTCACCAATCAAAGAGGCCAATTATTCTGCTAAAAATTGATTTTGAAAAAGCATTTGACAAGGTTGAATATAATGCTATCTTGGCAATGTTACAAGCTAAAGGGTTTGGCCCTAAATGGATAGCTCTGGTCAAATCTATACTATACTCTACATCAACTTCTGTGCTCTTGAATGGAGTGGCTGGGAACAAAATTATATGTAAAAGAGGTGTCGGGCAAGGAGATCCACTTTCACCATTGTTATTTGTGAACATAGCTGAATTACTTCAATATATTATTAATGATGCCTGGCAACATGGTCTATTGAGTCTGCCTATCCCTGAATTATATGGACAGAAATTCCCCATTGTTTAATATGTTGATGATACTCTCATGATTATGCAAGATGATCTTGCTCAGTTACAACACTTAAAAAGCATTCTCCAATTATTTAGTGCTTCTACTGGTCTCCAAGTCAATTTTCACAAGACCACCTTGGTACCTATCAATATTGATAATACACAAGCTATCAATCTGGCTACTGCATTTGGATGTAAAGTTGAATCTCTGCCCTTCACCCTATCTTGGACTTCCATTAGGCACCACCAAACCTTTTGTTGCTGATCTCATGCCTACTATCTCTAGGCTGTACAAAAAACTGTCTGGTATCTCATCACTCATGTCCTACACTGGCAGACTGACTCTTTTAAACTCTGTGATTAACTCAATCCAATGTACATTATGTGCTCCATCAAGGTTCATGTGACTATTTTTGTTCACTTTGAGAAGAGTGGGAGACAATTCCTTTGGGAAGATAGAGATAATACAAAGCATGGAAAATGTCTTGCTAGTTGGGAGATGATCTGTAGACCCAAATCTGAAGGAGGTCTTGGTGTACTGAATCTGAGATTACAAAACAAGGCACCGCTGATGAAAAATTTGCATAAATTTTATAATTGTATGGATATACCATGGGTGCAGTTAATTTGGCAAGCCTATTACAGCAATGGTCAGACACCACACACTTCTAACCCCAAAGGATCTTTCTGGTGGAAGGATTGTTTGTCTCTTTTTGAGGAATACAGTGGTATGGTGCAGATAGAAATTAACAAAGGCAACACTGCTTTACTTTGGAAAGATGAATGGAATGAACCTATCAGAGAGGATAAATTCCCCCATTTATACTCTTTTTGTATCAATAAAAACCTATCTATCAGCCAAGCAAAAGCAATTGGAGATGATAATATCTATGATCTGTTCCACCTGCCACTTTCCACTCTGGCAATACAGCAACTTCATGAACTCCAAGGTGATTTGCAAGGAATACAACTCAATGATGACAATGATCAATGGGGATATAGCTGGGGCCCTTACTACTCTACTAAAAAAACATACAAATCTCTTCTTGGTGAATTGGTTACTCCTCAACCTATTCTTGATATTTGGAAGACATGCAACATACCCATACAGATTTTTTTTGCATGGCTTCTTCTCAATAAGAGGCTTGACACGAAATATCTGATGAAGAAAAAGAATTTCTATGTTGAATATTCAGATTGTATACTTTGTGAGACCTGCCCTGGGGAAACCCTTCAGCATCTGTTTTTTGAGTGCAACTTCAGTCAGAGTTTTTGGTGGGCACTAGGTTTGGTATGGAATTCTGATTATGACATCAATGATATGATTATGGAAGCAAAAAACAGATACTCAATATCCTTCATCATGGACATCCTCGTCACAAGGTGCTGGAGCATATGGGACCAGAGAAATGATGTTATATTCAACCACAATTTACCAAATATTCAGAGATGTATTCAAAAATTTAGAGCTTTTATTGCTTTAAACCTTCATAGGGCTAAGCCTAGCTTGAAGGAAGGTTTACAATCTTGGTTAGACACTCTATGATTATGTAATAAGGACAACTGCTCCATCTATAAATATTCCATTTATTAATAGCAAATGACATAGTAGGGAGTCTTTCCCTACTGTATTTGTGTCAAAAAAATAGTTTATTTGATGTGATATGTTTAGGTTTATTTATGAAGATATATCATTATGATTTCTATCATATAGATATGTGATGATCTCTTGTTTTCATCTTGTGTGTAAAAGTAGGCACTATAATGGCATTTAGATATTAAAACTTTAAGGTATAACTTCTACCATATCACTTTTCTTATACATAATGTGCTCTAAAATAGTATAGGGACTGCGATACATTTTATAAATTATGACATGTATTAGCCTGGTCGGGCTATGTTTGGTACAATTTTAAAGACTTGTGAGTTATGATCCACTAACAAAAATATGTCTTATTAGATTGGTGGCTGGGTGTTATACTTTCTCTTGAGAGATTATTCATATTTGTTTCAAAAACACCAAGTACATTAATGAACATACACATGTTATTTTTCCTTTTTACCATAATATGCTTTAAGCATAAATAAGTGCATGCAAGATTATTTAGATAATAGCGTATTAATATGGTATTTGTTAGCTATTTTATCTATAAATAATCAATCTGAAAGGCATCATACCATATGGACCACATGCTTAACCAAGCGCAATACGTGCTGGTGTGGGATTTTTAGACTCTTTTAATTATAGATAAAATACATGCACACAGATGAATTGTCTGACCATAAATGTTATCAATATCTTGTGGGTTGTCGGCCGGTTGTACTTTTTATTTTAATCAGTCAAAATCGAAATGTGAAAATATATTATGTGAATTAATTTTTAGAACATTTGTGCTATATACAGTTGGAGTCTAAATTACAAAATAGTTATCTTTGTTTTTCTTGCAAAAAATGTTATCTTTATATTATTATTTCTTGTGTACTCATGCATGTGTCTACAAAACAATGAACTTTATATTATTATTTCTTGAGTTCCTGTCCATAACGGATCGTGTCAAGCGAACTACGTCCCTTTCAAAATGCAGACACTTACAATGCGTACATACACTCACACCTACGAACACAAGCATGCACACCCTACCCCTATGAATACCTCCAAGAGACCGAGCCGATAGATTTTAAGATTGATAAAGTCACTCTGGGCGCCTCACTATCGACAGGAACACCGCCTCCCACTAAAAAAATATTTTGCCTTTATGAGACACCAAAACATCAAACCTAGGGTTTGAACTCTGGTGGGCTAGGATACTATTGCCCTCCTAACCATCCAACCATAGGTTGGTTCTCTTCAAACCAAATTATGTAGTTATGTAATACTGATTTTTCGATAAATCCCAGCCAAACATATTAGATCTAACCATCAGTATAATCTGGTGATGTGGATTAACGTGGCGTCTACAAACAACCCTTTATATTGATTTTAGTATATAATAGATTAGTATATACTCCCTCTGTTTCATATTACTCCGCATATTAGGTTTAGTCAAAGTCAAATGTTATTTAGTTTAATCAGCTATAAATGTAAAATTCAAAATTAAATCAATACTATTGGAAACGTAATGAAACATACTTTTATAGTACTCCCTCCGACCCATATTAGTTGACTTGGATTTGTCTAGAATCGGATATATCTAGCACTAAAACATGTCTAGATACATCCAAATCCAAGTCAACTAATATGGGTGGGAGAGAGTATATACATTTAATATTGTAGATATCGATGTTTTGTATGTTATACTTGCTTAAACATTATAAAGATTGATTTTGACTTGGTGAAAGGTGCGAAGTAATATGAAACGAAGGGAGTATATAGACATTGAAAATATTCAGCAATGACATGATTTGGCTCTCTGAAACTAGTACTGCTAATTGCATAAATATACAGTGATGCTAGTGATCGCATGATTTAGTACTCTAAAACTAATACAACTCATTGAATTCACATTCAGAGACAAAACGTTTGCATTGTGCAGAAAAACTTCACTACTATGAGGTTGCCAATCCCTATGAGATATGGAACAGAGTTTTGAGTGCCAACTTGCTCCATAACCGCCAAAAAGGAATAAATCTTAACCTTGTGCTTCCTCTTCTTGATCCTTGGAGGAGTTCTCTCTTGAAGTTCGTCGCCGCCAGCAAGGTGCTCCTAGCCGACCTAGCCACCAACCAGCCTCTTCTTGATCGAAATCGGAGGAGCGGCGGGAACGGAGGGAGCCGGGGGCAAGTGCTAGCGTGCCGTTCCTTGGAGTGGTGCCGGAGGAGAAGCGGCGTCCATGGCCGAGTAAACCGGCGGCGCCTCACTGTAAAGCCTGGTCCGTCTTGTGCCTGATCGAGGAGAGACCTACGTGGAATATATGCAGAACGTCCGGCAAATCCTGCTTATTTTCGTGGCCGAATCGCGGGCGTCCACTTAAGCGGGCTTGACTTCGTGGCGCCACTGATGGCCCGCTCCCGCTTGCAGCCTGAGCTTAGAGGTACTGAGTGCACTAATCATATTCTTATCTTTCTACTTTCCTTGTATGATCACACACGCTCATGTGACCCGTGGGCCGTGTCGCTCTGCGTGTACAAAGCATGTGACCCGGACCGGGCTCCCGCAGGAACATTAATGCAGGCTGGTGATACGAGAGGGAGTGCAGCAACTACATTATGCTCTTCTGAGGCCGCTGCAAGCGTACGTCACACATAATTTAGTAATCGAAATAGGCTTTGGAGATCCTGCTATATTAATGTAGCAAAACAACGGATATAACCTATGGGGCCACAACACAGTTAAACCCAAATGAAAAAAAAAAAGAGAAACAGAAAATAATGCCGACAACGGCAGATCAGAGAAACGAAGATGGCTCGCCACCGTTGCTATTATAATTGCAACAAGTAAATAACGAAGAACGAAATCAAAACATAGCAAAGGGGACACAAATTTAATATGGAAAAACCTCTCCAACAAAGAGAGAAAAACCACGGACGCCAGCCAGCGAAACTTCACTATATCGAAAAGTGTTTATAAACGCCGGTGATTTTACAGATGCAACTCCTCTCAACCAGCGGCTTACAAGGGGTTTATATAACTCGGCCCAAGCCTCCGGCGACGTGCCTCGCTCCACTCGTCAGAAGTTGACCTGTATTTTGTAGAATTTGGATCAACATACAACAGTTGCGCCCACCGAAGATGTCCCACCACTCTCCTAGATCCCAAAACATCGCGTACAAGCAACACCTTCAAGAAGGGATGTGACGACGATGACGCTGCTGCCCGGGCATGTCCTAGGGTGTCTCCCGTACGCGGGGGTGAGTGGAGAAGGGATACACCTGACGCCCCACAAGAAGGAATGGCGGCACCTGCAGGCGTCGCCCCGTCAATGTCGTAATACCGAGAGAGATTTCTTCCGACCCCAACGATACCTCTACCCCAAACGCTTCGTAATCTTCCACCCATCAACGCCGTCCACTTACATGCGCCACCACAGTCTTGATGCCACCATCGTCGTCTCTCTGTGAACCGATGCGAGGCCTAGAAGACGGGGAGTAGAAACCATAGGGTACATCATCGGTAGCACTACAACCGTGTGGGAGGGAACTTTCTCCACCGCTGTCGCGGTAGCCGATCGGACGCGGCATAGGAGCACACTAGGCCATTGGTACCGGAGAGCGGCAGCAGCACGGCCACCTGGAGGACATCCTCCACCGCAAAAAGCGGGTGCCGACCGGACACGACAGTAGAGAAACACCAGGCCGAGTAGGCCCGGCCGGACCCAGGTTGGGCCCGTTAAGACTCCACCACCATGCTGCAGCACGTATACCATCACCGTGCTACCCTCGTGTTCGGCGCCATAGGCCCAGCCAGGACCAGATCAGTCCCGTAAAGTCCCTGTCATCACACTGCAGCAGACCGACTGAGCACCACCACCCTGCACCTGTCGTTGCGGCAACCCCATCTCCAGAAAGCACTACCTCCTCACGAGATGGCCGACCCGCCCGAACCCAGATGGGGCCCAAACGGGCCCAGATCGGGGCCGAGCGGGAGCAGCCGGCCGCCAGCATGCAGCGAGGCCCTGCCACCAAGAGGATGCACCGCCGTGCCTGTGTTCACCCGGTGAAGAAGCTCAGCCACCGGACGCGTCGTCAGTCCAGGTGCACCGCTGCCGGACACGTCTTCCCGAGTAGAGAATCCACACACGCGGGAAGAAGAGAGCCCGCCGCCGGCGGCACCGCGCGACGGAGATCTCCGGCAGCGGCAGGAGGGGAGTTGGGGTGGAGGAGAGGCTTAGCGTCGGGGATGGGAGGCTCGGGGGGTGCGCTCGCATTCTGTTTCCGTGCCTCTCACACACACGGAATGACACTGTATATTCACACATAATTCAGTAACAACATCTTCTGAGTTTATTCTATTTGAATCATCAGTTTTGTTTTCTTGTTTCCTCTGCCATGGAAGAGCTCGATGGGCAAGAAAAAGAGGATCACTCATATTATCTTGAGATATTTTCTCACTTTTTTCTAGCAAACTGCTCAGTATGTGCAATCAGTGCACGCAAGCCTTCCCCACATGGACACGCCTACCCGGCGGACGCCCTGAAAACGATCGAATCTGGCGGGCGCTTCCGACAGCGACCCCGCGTTCCGACAACGACCCCGCGTCGCCCCGCGAGCGCCCCCTCCCACCCCGGTGGCGTGACCAGGTCCAAAAACGGAAACCTGGCTGGAACATCTTCCTCTCCAAGCAAAAACCAGAACGGAAACGAAACCCCCCAGATATAGCGTTATACCCTTCCCTGATTACTCACCTGCCCATCTCGCCTTCATCCTCTAGCGAAAAACGCCATTGCAGATCCACCTTGACGCCATTGCCCAACGCCCTGCTACTAAAAAGCAAAAAAAGGAATACACAGGCAAAAACAACAGGTACTTCTCAAAATCATCTCTTCAAATCAACATGATTTTGGTAGCAAAGTTTCTATATTGTTCTCAATATGACAATATACTGCTGCACAACATGGATCTAAACAAAAAACAAGTCATCTATAACTACTCCTCAGTTTTGCATCTGACATATGTCCAATCTTGTTCAAACTATAAGAAATCAATCATCCTATGCATTAAAAACATCTAATTTAGGACAACTAACAACTAAATAGATATGATTTCCTATTAATTGCTTCAACCTAACAACTAAATCTTCTAACATCATGAATATTTTGGTGAATATTTTGGTTGAACAAATCCGAAACCATGGATATCGACCTAAATGAAGAACCAGATCAAGAAATAGAAGAAGACAATGCTGATGGTTCACACACAAATGCTATCGTGCAAGTTGTAAATGAAGGTATGATGATTATATGCTATCTAGTAGTATTTTAACATAAGTTATCCATGCTTGCATGCAGAGGTTATCAACAAGCTAGAACATAAGTTATCCATGCTTGCATGCAGAAGTTATCCATGCTTACATCCGTATGTTATCAACTAGTTAGAACAGAAGTTATCCATGCTTACATCCGTATGTTATTAACTAGCTAAAACAGAAGTTATACATGCTGTAAATGAAGGTATGATGATTATATGCAATCCAGCAGTATTTTAACATAAGTTATCCATGCTTGCATGCAGAGGTTATCAACAAGCTAGAACATAAGTTATCCATGCTTACATCCATATGTTATCAACTAGATAGAGCAGAAGTTATCCATGCTTACATCCATATGTTATCAACTAGCTAGAACAGAAGTTATCCATGCTTACATCCATATGTTATCAACTAGCTAAAACAGAAGTTATACATGCTTACATCCATATGTTATCAACTAGCTAGAACAGAAGTTATCCATGCTTACATCCATATGTTATAAACTAGCTAAACCATGCATATCGACCTAAATGCAGAACCAGATCAAGAAATAGAAGAAGGCCATGTTGATGGTTCATACACAAATGCTATCGTGCAAGTTGTAAACGAAGGTATGATGATTAAAGGCAATCAACTTATCCAGTAGTATTTTAAAAAAAGTTATCCATGCTTGCATGCATAGGTTATCAACAAGATAGAACATAAGTTATCCATGCTTACATGCATAAGTTACCCACCATATAGAACATAAGTTATCCACTATCTAAAACTATAGTTATACATGCATATGAGCAGAAGTTATCCATGCTTACAGTTATACATACATATCAGCAGTACATGCTTATATGCAGAAATTATCAAGTAGCTAAAACAGAACTTATCCATGCTTATATACAGAAGTTATCCACTATATAATACTACAGTTAAACATGCTTACATACTAGAATAGTTATCCAGCAACATCAGTAGAAGTTATCACTAGCTAAAAAATATAGTTATCCAGGAACATAAGTACAAGTTATCCACTAGTTAAAGCTACAATTATCCATGCCTATATGCAGAAGTTATCCATAACTATGAGTACAACTTATCAATGTAGCCCATTGCAAAAAACAGATGACATGTTTACATAATACTTGCTAGTATAAACAGTTACCCACCTATTATAACTGGTGTTATCCATGATTTCTCATTATATATACCCATTCCTGCAAAAAAAACAAAAATGATAACTTGTGTTTATTTGCATAACAGGTGATGTCCAAATTGAAGAACATACTAACAATGACTGCATGTACACTATAGTTGAACAAGCTGCACAAGAAACAACGGGTGGGACAATCGAAGAAACAACAGTACACACAGTAGATTCAAATGAGGATGGGGAGAATAATGCACACATTAATGATGCAAGAGATGAAGTACATTCCACACCGCAACCACCAACAAATGGAATGCGCTTTGGCAGTTTTGAATCAGCTAGAGAACACTACAGGGCGTATTCACAGCGGAAAGGTTTCGGAATAAGGATAGATTGGTCAAGAAAAGACGCAAGAAATGAGCTAAATAAGGCATATCTTGTGTGCACAAAAGCTGGTAAACCTAACGAAGAAAAGGAAGACACCCAGAACCCAAAATCATGTGTCAAGAAGAGGAAAAAAAATACACATCCAAGGACTGGGTGCACAACACACTTGTATGTAAAAAGAAAGGATGCATGGTGGTATGTTCAGCATTTATCGGATGATCATAACCATCCCTTGATAATAAAACCTTCATTAACAAGGTTCTTGCGTTCACACCGAAACATACCAGCAGAAGAAAAAAATGTTCTTGTGGATGCTTCATGCATGCAACATCGAAACATGCCGACAGATGCAGCTGATGGCAAGTTTCTACGGTAGTCTGAATGATGTGCCATACATAGAAAAAGATGTGGCGAAACTAAGGGCATATTTTCGCAGTGAAAACAATCACCACGACATGCAAGACACCTTGGCATACTTCGAAAAGATGAAGCAGATGATCCAGATTTCTTCTACAAATTTACACTTGATGAAGACGACAAGGTTGAGAACCTGTTTTGGGTTGACGGGGCATCACGAAGAGCATACAAGTCTGGATACAACGATTGCATATCGTTCGACACTACCTACCTGTTGCCTGCCAAAACCCACCGGCGAGTAGCGACGAGCAACACGAAGAGCCGGGAGGCTCCCAGAACTGCTGGTGGGCCCTGGTCCCTCGGGCAACGGCCCGCAAAACTCCGGCACACATCCTGGCTTGGTTCGAGATGCCACCGACCTATACCTGGTCGAAGGTGAAGGATTGCTCGATTGATTTCTGCATGGTAAACAAGTATATCGTGAAATTCGAGCCGTGACTGCTCCCTGTGTTTCCAGAATCGCTCAGAGCCGATTATCCCATGGTTCTGCATTAGATTTATGATAACATGGGGTCTTGCTTTATCATTATAAGTTAAATCGATCTCTGACGGTTTAACGTTTTCACCATGTAATCGAACGTCCTACACGTAATTGAGCCCGTAGATACAAAAGATGATAGAAAACTAACCCTAGAGGAGGCCTAACAACCGACGAAAGTCAATTACCGAACAACTTCTCTAGAACTAGTAAACCACGCCCTTACGTACTACTGGATCGTTCAACCCGTTTGCAAGGCCTGACTACGTAGATATCAAACTAAACCTTGGAGAACAAGGCATAACCATAACAGATCGAATCAACTAAATAAAGATCAAGCAATATGCTATCCTAGCACTTGGGAAACGGTGCAAAGGTAGCGAGGTAACTAGAGGTAGCATAATTCAAACAATTATAACGAAAAGCACCGATGCTAGCCTCAACAAATCTATGATAGTAGTGTTACTCGCCATCAACAAGGCTTCAGTACGAGTAACACCAAATAACGCATAAGTAAAAATACTGCCTAGATCGCAAGATGCGATCTAGGCAGCATGACACTTATCCGAAAGAAACCCTATAAACAAGGGGTGGCGATGCGCCGAGATTGTTTTTGTTGTGAACGTGATTGTCCTCTTTTTCTCGATAACTTTAGGTACATATTTATAGTCCGAAGACTTTCTATCTTTGGAATAACTCTACAACTCTATCTTTACCTAAACTGAAACGGAACCTACTACGATACAAGATACACGGGCAACTCAGCCCAAATCCACGTACAAGGCCGATTCAACAACACGTTGAATATACGTATCTTCCAAGCCCATCTTGATCACGGCCCATCTCCTTATTTGGCCAAAATATGGCGATAACACATGCCCCCCTGGTTTTGGCAATAATAATTCCGAAACCACTCTGCTGATGTTTTTTCTTTCCCCTCTCCTTTTTTTTTCTTCACATCAGGTTACGTGTTGCAGAGTAGAATCGTCACGCCACCTCCTCATCATTATGCCCTGTCTTCTCAACTCCTTCGCAGTGCATGATTTGACGATTTTGGCAGCACATTCTGGGAAACCGCTATGGCATTGAACCGCCTCCCACTATTCCCCTTATTTAAATTAAATGCTGAGCGATTCGCGGTCCCATCTTCCTCCAGAGCCAAAAACCCTCTTCCTCCGCCGAAAAACCTCTTCCTCCGCCATGGCCTCTTCCTCTTCCGCCTGCCTCCCGTCTTCCAACAGATTAGCGGCCGAGCCGACGCGAGCACCCACCCACGGCGGCAGAATACTCTCGCCCACGATGGTGGGACGAGAGGATTGGGATTTCGCCGTCGGAGGACGACGCGTCCCGATCCGGACAATGAGGGCTGCCTCGGCCGACGGGAATCGGAGGCGAAGAGCGCGGCGACGCTGGTCTGGGGCGGCGCCGAGTCCTCCGACGAGAGGAGGAATCGGAGGAGGACACCTCCTCCGACGAGTACCGGTGAAAGCGCTTCCGCTGGGTCCAGCGAGGATACCAAGACGACGACGAGGACGAGGAGGCCCGCTGGCTTCTTCAAAGAAGAAGAAAGACGACGCCGCGCATACCGAGGACAACGAACAAGACGGCGACGACAATGGCGACCTCGCCTCTAGATTAGGAACCAGTAGTAGTAGTAGTAAGCTCCTTTTGTAATCAATCAGCCTTTTGTAAGCAATCAGCTTTTGAATGAATGAATAAAAATCTGTTTCAAGATTGCCTTTGTCGCCAATTTTGCCGATAGCGAATAGGTCGATGCTCCGAGTTTATAACGTCAGATCGGCTTTCACCACACTGCACTCATTCCGTCAACCAAATCAAAGCTCAAAGAGCCGATGCACATCGTCTTTCCCAAAAACGTTGACAAGGTCAAAACTTGGCCGCATATTTAGGCAAATCTAAGCGACTGCTTTTCAGTTTCAAATGGTAACCTGCGACTCTCTTCAAAAAGGGCGACCTAGATCTCCAATCACCCACCGACCAGATTGAGCTCACAGCGACAAGAACCCTCAATCCTCAACTGCATAGATCCATCTCCGCCGGCAAACTAGATGGCGGAATCATCCAACACCAATCCAGAGGTCTCCGGTCTGAAGGTACGCCTACTCTTCGCAGTCTGAACGCGATGTTAGAATTTAATGGCGAACACCTGAATTAATGCCTTTATTCCATCATTAAACTTTCTAGGTTTCAGACATTCTGCTGCCGCATCCTTCTCTCCCAAATTCCCTCTGTCTTGGACCTCGTACAGATTCTAGTCCTGCCCATCTGATTTCTTGCGAAGCAAACATAATCCCCTTCGTAAGCCAAGACCTAGATCTGAACTCTTGGGCCGATCGCTCATGAGCCTGGCCTAATCCCCTGAACATTGGGTCTCTTGGTTCAGCAGAGTAGCTAAAGCTTACCAATCCCAATGGGAAACCACAGAATAGCCGATGCCTTGCATTTATCATTGTCTCCTCTTGAGAAACATGAGAACCTTCAAAACCATCGGCTACTTCGTCCGACGCTCAATGTTTTATGTTCGGTCATGGCCCTATGTCACCAACCTTGTTAGACGTGGTGATGATCACTGGTCCGGATGTTACATCACCCAGCCCTCGCTTTTAAACTGACCAAAGTCCCCTACAAACTGTCTTCTAAAATGATCGCAAATGTGGTGCCTACTTCCAACGCCATATGAAAACAAAGGGCCTGTCTCGGAGAAAGAACACAGCCTTTCTCAACTTCCTTGGAGCATTTCATATTACGTGGCCCTTCCTTGCTCCAACCAAAACTATCTCTCCTTAGCCCACGAAGCCAAAGGCACTCAACTTGGCCTTGGCAAACTGCTCCTTGGAGAAGTCTATCGATATCTCCGGTTGATGTCCGCTGCTGTCCTCCGCATAGCAACAAAACAGGTGGTCCTTGGTGGTTTATTCAGCTATGGGCTCATTTGTATTTTCAAAATCACATCCCAAACTTCCCCTTTTGGCGACTGCACCTTTCCAGATGTAAAGGGAAGCAGATCCGATGCACCTATGGCCAAGCTTTGTATAGATCGCCAGTGAAGTGACCCCTCAGAGGCATCCAAGTGGTTCAAGACTTTCTTCCAAGGCTGGACAACCCTACCTTCTTCCCTTACATGGAGGAATCGAACACTTTGAAAATCCACTCTCCTTCGTCTGGACAACTTTGCCGATGACACTAGCACTCGGCTCTCTTTCCACCGTGATTCATCCTGTTTCCTTCCGGTTGGCATGAGTACGTCCAATGTAATAATCAAACCTAGGTATGAATTCTACCAGCCGTAGTAGCTCGCCAATTCGCCTTGGACAAGTACCTCCCATTTCTTTCTTCACCACCTTACGGAGAGTAGAGCCGACCTGATCCTCTCACCACCAAAGGTGTTATTCCTTCTTTGATGCTCGACCATCCCAATTCCAACGACCTCACCTTTGTCTCATCAACCGATGGCTTTGAAGACGGTGGTCAATGTGGAAGACTCACTTCAGAGAGCTCGGGACCGTTCTTTGAAAAAATCGATGTCGACTATGACATCCCCGTGAACAGTACCACTACTTGCAAATTTTCTTGATGCGACTTACAAATGATCCTTCTATTAATCCATTCTTTCTCTTTGCGGCAACAAGATGGCTCGAACCCACATGTGATGGCTCCCCTTCGAAGTTCTTTCCGCCACCTCGTGGTTCTTTTCGCAAAAACTCGCCACCTCTAAAAAGGTCATAATGCAGAAACAACCGATATCACCACAATCGGCTTCCAAGAACCCAGCAACCTCTAAGCCAGCTGCCCCTCGAGTTCCAACTAAAACAAGAACGACGACGAGGAAGGTAGCTGCCAGGATGACCTTGAGGCGCCGGAGCCCTTCTCTAGAAAGCTCGCATGTAGGGTGATCTATGCCTTGGTCGATCCTTCTAATTCTTCCATCCTTGCAAACATGCTTGTGCTCACTGGTTCTCCTTTTTTACAGGCTTCCGTCGAAGACACCTCCAGCGAGAACACTCAGACCAATCGAGGAGAACCGGACCCAACAGATTCTGAGAGGACCATCACACCGAGCCAGCCAGATTCATCACCATCGGCTTCCAGGAAAAGGTCTTTCTGAACCCACCGCCCCGAGCACCGGTCGGCGGGCGGTACCAGGTCCCAAGAGAGCTCGCAAAGGACTGCAAGCTTCTTCGTCGATCTAGGAGGTTTCGAAAATCATCACCCTTTACGCTCTTACCACTTACTTCTCTTGATCTGCCGATTAATCATCATTTATATCGGCTAAACACCTTCCATGCGCATTTATCGATGTTTCTAGTGGGAAAGTCAAAGGCCGATGCCTTTAGCCAAACCGACCTAGCAATCCCGAAGGTGCGGATGAAACGGCTACCACTCGCCAATCCCCCAAAGAACCACACAAGCCGATCGTCTCCTCATCCGCTGTCCCGACCTTAGGAGAGGTACGTTAGCTTCTTCGCTCATCCTTACATGTTCGGATGCATCTTGACGCCTTTTCGCCGCTGTGGTTGCGATATTTCAGGTTTCTTGACGTTCGACCGAATCCATCGAACCAACTCCTCTGCTGCGATGATGAACCACGAGCGGCTGCTCCACCTCAATTCCAGGCCTTAAAGCCTGCGTCCTCCCAATCGAAGAGTTGATCGAGGGTTCTGAGGAGGTGAAGAGCGTTCTGGCTGAAATAAAAGACCAGCACCCAGTAGCATTGCAGGTGAAGCTTTGGCCAGTTGTAACCCTGTATTTCTATGGGTCAAGGGTGAAGTTAGCTCGTGAGAGGATCAGTCTGCGCCACGCCCAACTTCCACTGAAGGCCAATATCGCAGGTAGATGCCAACAGCTCAATGAGAAAAAGGCGTCTCTGGATGCCAAAACTGACACCTCTGTCAGTACCGCCGAGCTCGCATCCTTGAAAAGGGAGCTGGAAGATCTTGAAGAGAAAGTCCGGGCGACTAAACAGCTCGTTCGCGACAAGGAAGAATCCATCGCCCGATCCCAAGACGAGGCAGCCAGCCTCAAAGCCCAACTGAAGACCGATCTGGCAGAAATACGTGCCCTGAACAAGCAGTTAGTGACGGACAAGGATGAAGATGACGAAGCCGAGATCGCCGAGGTGGATCGTGTCCGTGCTGACGCCCTCCACGCCTTAGAGGCATTTCTTCAGTAGCTCGTATGTGTAAACTGGCACCTGTTTGTAACATGTGTGAACCTCTAGAGTCGATGACTGTGCATCGGCTATATATTTTTGTTTTTATTTGGCCGATTTCATGTATCGCCCCCCCCCCCGCATTTTACTGTCCATCATCCCACATGCTTGGGAAATATTTCTTGAGATGTTGACCGTTGACCGCCACTGGGAATTTTACGCCGTCCAGCTCCTCAAGCATGTATGCGTTTCCTCTTAAAACTTGATCGACCTCAGACGCCGTGACAATTTGGAGACCATTTACCATATGTTGCATCCTTAGTCCCTAATGGCAACACAGCTTCCCATACCAGATCACCAACGTGGAACTCCTTTGGCCTCACTTTCTTGTTATATGCACGAGCTACCTTGGCCTTGTTCTCTTTGATTTTCTCCAGTGACCACAGCCTGAGCTCGGTTAAATCCTCAACACTGTCACTCATCAGGGTTGCGTATTCCTCAGTTGTTAGATTGTTCTGAAAAGTGACACGTCTTGATCCAGCCGTGATTTCCCAAGGCAATACGGCTTCTTGTCCATATACTAGATGGTATGGCGAGGTTTTTATCGCTCCATGGCATGACATGCGATAAGCCCATAAAGCTTCTGACAGAACCTCGTGCCAACGTCTAGGGTGCTCATCGACTTTTCTCTTGATCAGCTTGATGAGGATCTGGTTGGACGCTTCAGCTTGCCCATTTGCTTGAGCATAGTATGGAGATGATCTAATCGCTTAATCCCGTGTCCTCAGAACTTTCTAAACTCGTGAGAAATGAAGACCGAACCTCCATCGGTCGTGATAGTTTGGGAATCCGAATCTATGGATGACATGTTCTTTCACAAAATTGATAACATCCTTTGAGTTTACGACTTCATCGGGACAGCTTCCACCCATTTAGTGAAATAATCGAATGGCCAAAATCCACATGTGGCCTTTGCTTGATGGAGGATTGATTTTGCCGATCATATCCATGCCCCAACCTCGGAATGGCCAAGGCTTGATGATGGGGTTCATTCTTGACGCTGGTACCATCTGAATTTTCCCAAATTTCGACATGCTTGACACCCTTTGTAGTACTTGAAACAGTCCTCAAGCATGGTGGGCCAATAAAACCTGATCGCTGATCAACCATTTCATCTTGTGAGCTGATTGGTGAGTTCCACAGCGCCTTCGTACCTCGTGTAGGAGCCGATTGGCCTCGGCTGTCCCCAGGCATTTGAGCAATAACCCTTCCAGAATCCTGTAAAACATGTCATCCCCAATAAGCACATACTTCATGGCCTTGTACCTTATCCGTTTAGGTGCCCCCCGAGCCGAATCCTTCAAGTAATTGAAGATATCGGCTCTCCAGTCGTCTGCTTCCAGGAACTGTACCTGAACATCGGCTCCCTCTGCTACATCCTTGTAGCCTGAAGCCATTTGTGCAAGATCATTCGCCTCGGTATTCTGCGACCGCGGGATCCAGGTGAAGTTGATGTACCGGAACTGTGCCATCAGCTCACGGCAATGCAGCCATAATGGGAAGAGGGACTCGCTCTCACACTTGTATTCCTCCGTGAGCTGGGAAATCACCAACTTGGAGTCTCCAAAAATTTCCACTGCCTCTGCTCCAGCTTCGATGAGCAACTCCATTCCCTTGCGTATCGCTTCGTACTCGGCGACGTTGTTGGTGCGAGGGGCAGATAACCTGATGGAGAAGGAAAATGTTGCCCCCCCGGGGTGACACGAGTAGCATGCCGATGCCGCACCCATCGTCACAAACCGATCCGTCGAAAAACATAGCCCACACTCGTATAGAAAGTGCTGCTATATTAGTGTTGATCATTTCAGCAATAAGGTCGGCCAATGCCTATCCCTTAACTGCTTTCGCGGGTTGATACTGGATGTCAAACTCCGATAATGCAAACATCCATTTGCCCAGTCGGCCTTTCAACATAGGAGCCGACAGCATGTGCTTTATGACGTCTGATTTGCATATGATGACAATCTCCGCTGATAGCAAAATGTGGCGACTTGGTGCAGTGTGAAAAAGGCAGGCACAACTTATCGATATCGATACCTTGTCTGCGTCCAGCATCCTTCGCTTATGTAAAATACGACTCGCCCAGCCCATCATAAACTTGCACCACCACCGAGGCGATGGACGTGTCGACCATCGACAAGTAAATGTAGAACGGTTCTGTCAATTGGCGGGACCAACACCCCGGGCTTCGGATATTCTTTGATCTCGTCAAGGCTCATTGTTGTCTGTCCCCGGAATTCCTCGTCGATTTAATTTTCACCAGTCCATGAACGGCTCTATTCTTCCCGATAGATTGGAGATGAATCTTCCGAAGTTGATCTTGCCGATGAGAGACTGCAGTTCTTTCTTTGTGGTGGGTGGCTTCATTGTTCGCACTGCCTCCTGACTTTTCAGGACGATCTCAATTCCGCGTTCATGGACCAAAAAACCCAAGAACTGACCGGCCGTCACCCCGAAGGCACACTTCTTTGGATTCATCCGTAGCCCGAATTTTCTTGTTCGGTCCAGGACGCGTTGCAGATCGTCCAAGTGTCTTTGCACTGAAGCAGACTTGACCACCACGTCATCGATGTAAATTTCCACCAGCTTGCCGATCAGATCATGGAAAATGTAATTCATGGCTCTTTGGTACGTGGCGCCGACATTCTTCAGTCCAAACGTCATGACTACATACTCAAACAACCCCACCGACCCTGGGACTCAATGCGTCTTGTGTATGTCTTCGGAGCCATAAAATTTGGTTGTAATCGCATTGCCGTCCATGAAGCTCAAGATCTTATGACCAGCCGCTGCGTTGATTAACGTCTACGCCACCGCATCGGATACTCATCCTTTGGGGTAGCTGTTGAGATCCCGAAAATCTATGGCAACACGCCAACGGCCATCCTTTTCTCTACAGTGCGAAACTAGAAATCCACTCAAAGATACCGCATGGCTGATTAACTTGGTCACAACATTTTCTCGACCTCCTTCTTGACTTCTTCGAATTTCGCCTTCATCCGTCGTGCTCACTTTGGAATGGCCGAAATCCTTTTTTAAGAGGGAGTCGATGCTCGATGATGCTCCTGTATAACCCAGGCATCTCTGCATAGTCCCAGGCGAAGCAGTCTGGATATTTTTTCAACAGGGCTATCATCGGACCCCGCAGACTCGGATCTAACTTTTGTCGATAAATGTTGGTCGTGGCTTATCCCGTGACCAATGTCGATTTCTTCTAATTCATCAGCGGATGTAAACCCATGCCCTAGCTTTCACACCACAAATCGATGCTAAACACAGGGCAAACAGAGGTGAGGATAACAAAATAATTTGGGCCGATACTGAATCGCCTTTTGATTGCATTAGTTAAGGACGGTTTACACCTTATTGTTTTACAATGGCGGGGCATCTCCTGCTACGACTACGTGATCCGCTTGTCGATGATTGCTGCTTTTTATTTTGTGGCGATCGCAGGATCGCCGTACCACGCATGATCGTGGACTTTTCTACTCTGTCAGGCCAGTGGATAAGACCAGCCTCACCCCGTTTTTTGTAGATTCAATGCGCTCGCAGCCATCTAGACTGATTCCAGAGATCGGCTCTTGGTCTTCCGCTTCCCAGACGTTCATGCCAGCTATGGAGATCTCGATAGAATCATCTGCATGGATGACCTCCACTTCGTCTCCATCCCACTGTATTAGGCACTGGTGCATCGTGGACGGAATGCAGCAATTAGCGTGAATCCAATCTCTTCCTAGCAAGACAATGTAGGTGCTTTTGCTGTCCACAACGAAGAATGACGTGGGGATGTTTTTCGCCCAGTCGGATCCACGTTCGACGCCTTGCGTTTCAAGTCCGCCGTTGAAGTCGCTTAACGTGACGTTGGTTTTGATCGATCTGCAGTGAGCGTCCCAAACGCCGTAGCATGGAGTATGGCATTATATTGATCGCCGCCCGGTGTCCACCAACATCTTGCCGACGGTTGCCCATTGATGTAACCTCGTAGGTGCAGGGCTTTCGGATGTTTGTAACCCTTCTCACGTGGCTTCTCAAAGATAATCGCCGTGGCCGCAATGAACCGTGCCTTTGGTAGCTCATTGGTTCTTGGCGCGCGCGAATTAAGTATGAACACCATGTTTGTGCCGATGTCTTTGTATCGGCTGTTACCGGTTTGAGGCGCCACTCTTTCCTTTTCGGGCGGGCTTCCGTTTCCAAGGTCTGCCTAATTTTAACGGCCAGATCGGGCCGTGCTTTCTTTAAAGCATGGAGATCTTGCGCTTGGCTTCCTCCAAGTTACGCTGCACTCTACGCTTTGGGTGTGTCTGAGTCCGTCGGGACACCACCTTGGACGGTGATATTTGTCTTCTTCTTTGTCATCCCTTGGCTTCTCGAGGTCTGTTGCTCGAGCGGACTCCCTGTAACGGCTCTGACGTGGGAGAGGCCCTAGACGTTTGAACACCGAATCGGCCCTGTCCTCCTCTCGCTGTCCACATTCCGGCAGTTGTCGATCGAGGCAATCGGCTCATTCCCGCATCCCAGCAATACTTGAAGAAAGGACAATCCCAATGTTTGTCTGCGCCTTCCTTTTCCTTTGACGGTCCCCTAGCGAGGCGCTCATATCCTTCATCGTCTCCATTGCGCCGGCGACATCGGTCATACTGACGCTCATACTTGTGAAGGAGATGCGTGGAATGTGGCTTCTGATATCGCACTCTCCTCACCTGTTCCTCTGTTAAATACCGCCTGTCATTGTGGCTAGGCCGGTCGCGTGGACCAGCCTCCTTTCTTTCTTTGCCCCGAGAGCGACCACCTTCCTCCTTGTACGTGTCATGGTGGTACCCAGATCCTGCCATATTAACATCAAACGAGAAATCCAGCTGACGCCTCGCGGAGTGACTGAGTTCTACCATGTTGACGCCGGGAAATGGGTTTGTGTCCACTTTCATGGCGAACTGCCCAAGGATCAGACGGCCTTGTTCTATCGCCGTTTGGATCTGGCGACGTAGCTCTTTGCAATCATTGGTGGTGTGGGTGAACGAGTGATGCCACTTGCAGTATGGTCTCCCGTTCATTTCCTGAGCCGTAGGGATTTTGTGGCCTTCGGGTAACCTCAGCTGCTTCTCCTTCAAAGAAGAATCGAATATCTGCTCGGCTTTGCTCACATCAAGTCGAACCCTTTGCAGGCCCTTGCTATTTCACCCATTTGCGGATACGGATCTGCCCGAGCCCATTCAGCCACGGCCACCTCCTGGTCTTGTGTAGGATCTTCTTCTTCACGACGACCAGGCCTATCGGACGTTTGAACTTGTCTTGGTACAACTCAGGGTGGCGCTGTTCATACATTGTCAGCTTCTGGGCCATGTGCGCCAATGAGTTGTACTCTACTTGGAAAGCCAGATCCTTGATGGGTGCTGAGAGACCCAACACTGCTAGCTCGACTGCTTCTTTCTCAGTTAAACGAGCTGAGTAACATCGGTTCTTAGCGGTCCCGGCCGGATGTACTCGGCCAGATTTCTCCCGCTGCCGCACTGTGTGTCTGCAATGCCAGCCTCTGAATGATACTGGATGTGGAACTGCTCTTCCAGTTGCTTCCAGGTCTGAATCGAATCAGGTGGCAGCGAGGTGTACCACCCAAAAGCTGGTCCTGTCAGCGATTGCGCAAAGAACCTTACGCGCAACTGATCCGATGCTGAAATCATGCCTAATGCGCTGTATCGGCTCACGTGCTCGATCGAGCTCGCCCCTTCTGATCCGCTAAACCTTGAGAACTCAGGGAGCCGATACTTGGGTGGCAGCGGAATCAGATCAAACTCGTTGGGATACGGCTTTGAATAGCCGATTGTTCTTCTCTTGACGAAGCCGACCGGTCTCTCAAGATGGTACGGATTTGCTCCTTTGCTTGAGCTGCAGGGCTAGATTCTCATGACTCGTTCGATTGGCATACTTGGCTAGCACGCTTTGTTTGTCGGCGTCCATCCTGCATATCGCTCGAAACGCTTCGAAACCCCTGCTCCAGAACTCCTGCGCGGAAATCCTGCGGTTGCAACCTGGTTGGTGCGTGTCGGGTTGTTGCGGTCCGCACGTAAGTGCACACATATCCATGTGGGATTTCTTTAGGTGGTTCAAACAGGAATGGCAATCGCTGGGTCGCCTCACCTTGTAGACGACGACGCCGCCCCTGGTGGCTCCGGAGCTGCAAGTGTGAATGGCAGCGGCCTGGTCTCAGGTGGTCTTTCTCCCGGTGAGTCCCCGAGTAGGCCCGGCGGAGAGTACTGATGTTTCATGATCTCCTGAACTACGCGAACTGCGATCCGCTCGAAAGCGTTCACCAGGCTCTCAGAATGGCGGTGAAGAGAATGAGCCACCATGTAGTTGACCTCCTGTCGCAGAGCTCTGGTGCGCTCTTACGAAGGAATGCAGATCCACCTCATCAAGAGCACCCTCGGGTGAGAACCCCCTCCACTTGATGCCATGCTTACGGGTCCTCTCAAAAGAGCCGATGAGATCGGCTTCGAAGAGAGCTTTGATGTCATCATACTTCGCCTTGTGCTCCTCAGGCAGCTCGTCGTACGTGACTGGTCTGTCCCCCATCTCAGCGTCGGATGTTGATGCAGATGCTGTTGAAGGTCCCACCGGGCGTGCCAGAATGTGTTGCCTGCCAAAACCCACCGGCGAGCAGCGACGAGCAACACGAAGAGCCGGGAGGCTCCCAGAACTGCTGGTGGGCCCTGGTCCCTCGGGCAACGGCCCGCAAAACTCCGGCACACGTCCTGGCTTGGTTCGAGGGCGTGCCACCTGACCCTGGTCAGGAAGGTGAAGGATTGCTCCGATTGATTTCCTGCATGGTAAACAAGTATACGTAAAATTCGAGCCGTGACCGGCTCCCAGGTTTCCCTGTAAATCGGCTCCTAGAGCCGATTATCCCATGGTTCTGCATTAGATTTACGATAACATGGGGTCTTGCTTTATCATTATAAGTTAAATCGATCTACGACAGTTTAACGTTTTCACCACGTAACTGGAACGTCCTACACGTAATTGAGCCTGGTAGATACAAAAGATGATAGAAAACTAACCCTAGAGGAGGCCTAACAACCGACGTAAAGTCAATTACCGGAACAACTTCTCTAGAACTAGTAAACCACGTCCTTACGTACTACTGGATCGTTCAACCCGTTTGCAAGGCCTGACTACGTAGATATCAAACTAAACCTTGGAGAACAAGGCATAACCATAACAGATCGAATCAGCTAAATAAAGATCAAGCAAGATGCTACCCTAGCACTTGGGAAACGGTGCAAAGGTAGCGAGGTAACTAGAGGTAGCATAATTCAAACAATTATAACGAAAAGCACCGATGCTAGCCTCAACAAATATATGATAGTAGTGTTACTCGCCATCAACAAGGCTTCAGTACGAGTAACACCAAATAACGCATAAGTAAAAATACTGCCTAGATCGCAAGATGCGATCTAGGCAGCATGACACTTACCCGAAAGAAACCCTAGAAACAAGGGGTGGCGATGCGCCGAGATTGTGTTTGTTGTGAACGTGATTGTCCTCTTTTTATCGATAACCTTAGGTACATATTTATAGTCCGGAGACTTTCTATCTTTGGAATAACTCTACAACTCTATCTTTACCTAAACTGAAACGGAACCTACTACGATACAAGATACACGGGCAACTCAGCCCAAATCCACGTACAAGGCCGATTCAACAACACGTTGAATATACGTATCTTCCAAGCCCATCTTGATCACGGCCCATCTCCTTATTTGGCCAAAATATGGCGATAACACTACCTAACAAACCGGTATAAACTACCATGCACTCCATTTATTGGGATAAACAACCATGGACTATCGGTTCAATTTGGATGCAGGTTCGTGCGTCGAGAGCTCAAGGACAACTTTGTGTGGCTGTTTCAAATGTTCAAACTGGCAATGGACGGCTTAGCACCAAAAAATGTAATAACAGATCAAGATGCTGCCATGGCTGGTGCTATAAGTGTTATTTTCCCGGATGCAACTCACAGGAATTGCAGATGGCACGTCATCCAGAATGCAACTAAGAAAATAGGGACATTCATGGCCAACCACCCAGAGCTGCTCGACGCTTTCAATGCATGTGTGAACAACAACTTGTCACCCGAGGAATTTGAGGAGGCTTGGATGCATATGATAAATACTCATAATGTCCGTGATAATGTGGATTTGTTCTCACCGTGGGAACAAAGAAAGGTTTGGGTACCAGCATACTTTATGCACGCCTTTTTCCCATTCCTTCAGACCACAGTAAGAAGCGAAGGGTTCAACGAAGTGCTCAAGCGTTACGTCAAACCAAGCAACTCCATTTATGAGTTTGTACAACAATACATGTCAGTACAAGAAAAGATTTACAATGCTGCACTAAAGGCATAGTGTGATACAGCTTTGAGAGACCCGGAGTGGTGGTGTGGAAGCATTATGGAGAGACAAATGACAAAGGCATACACAAGGAAAATCTTCTTCAGGTTTCATAGCGAAATGCGAAAGAGCATGTCATACCAATGAGACCACCTCAACGGATACCAATTTGAACTGAGCATAACAGGGATACCGGTTCCACACTATGGTTACAGAAGTTATAGGGTATTCGCAAACTGGGAGCAAGGAACATATGAATGCAACTGCTGCAAATTCGATCATGATGGTATGCTATGCTGCCACATTATAAAAGTGATGACGCATATAAAAGTCCATAAAATCCCAGAAATGTACATACTGAAAAGGTGGACATTGGACGCGGAAACTATCCTAGCTGAACCACATGACAAACATAAACAAGGGAAGAAAGAGATGCCTAAAGACTCAAGAAATATGATGGTGTTTGCATCATACAGACAAGAGTTTGCCAGAGCTGCAAAGATAGGAGTAAAGACAGATGATGGAAGAAAAATCATCAGGAAACACTTGAATGAAATGAAACAAGAGCTAGATGTGATAGCAAGAAGAGAAGAGAAGAAAAGAGAGGACGAAAATGAAGCGATTACTATGCCATCGTCTAGTGCTCCAAACGAAGCAAGCGTGACACCTTCGACAACTTCCCCACCAAACAGGGCATAGTCAACAAGCAACTATGCATCACTTCAAACAACAATCACATTAGGATCTCACATGTCATCAACAAAGCACATATAGAACCCAGAGAAGTTAGTAACCAAAGGGCGACCACGACAAATAGCAAACAAAAATCCACTAAACCTTGCTACAAAGAAATCAAAGAAATGCAGCCACTGCGGTGCAGAAGGTTACACCATCCGCAAATGCCAGTAAATGTTGAAGCTCCTAGGATATCAAATCTAGAATGTTTATGTAACACAAAATGAAAACGATATATTTGTTGTTTCTATATATGATATTTCATGCTGTACATTCTGTGGTTTTTAAGTTATCCATGCATATGAGTACAAAATATACACAAGATAACATAGAAGTTATCCATGCATATGAGTACAAGTTATCCATCACATAACACACCACTTATCAATGCATACAAAAATAAAAGGTTGCCCACTGGTTAAATCTACAGTTATCAATGCGTATATATAAAAAGTTACCAAACACTAAAAATTAATATACTATTTAAAAACAGAAGTTATCCAGACATATGACTACAAGTTATCAACCAACAAACACAATAGTTATCCATGCATACTAATAGAAGTTATCAGGTAAATAAAAAGTACATTTATCCATAACTATGTGTTGAAATTATAGCACAAACAAATTAATAGAAAAATTATCAAACAGAATTGACACTAGAAAGAAAGCATAAAAAACACTCATATATACAAAAACCCCGTATAAGGTGGGTAACTTATTTAACACAGTGTGGATAAACTGATGTTTGATGGACATACAAATTCTTCTTTGTCAGCTAAGAATGCCGATGCAGTCGACAACAGCGGCACAAAGAGCTGGGCAGCAAGCCAGCGAGGGAATTGAAGCAAGCTTATGGGGGTGAGGGGAATTGAACACGCCGATGTCTGTCATCCTGCAATCCAGACATTGGTACTCATAGGTCAGTATCCTTGCACCTTCATGCTATGATTATCTGGATAACCTCCCTACCAGGTGAACTACTTAAATTGGTCAGCATTGGTTACTCTGTTTCCATGGATTACTGTTAAACATTTAACCTTGCAAGGATATGAGGTTTTGACGGATCAGGTGAAGAGGGAGATTTATTCCCAGTATAATGAAGAGGGGTAAAAAAAGTTCTAAGGTGGACATGGTGGTTCCTGTGGGATGAACATTCAGACTTATTTAGCAGGTGGGAAGTGATGTGCATCATGTTTAAATGTTGTTCATATCATCTTATCCTTTACCTTGTTGGTAACATTTTTCAGTTAACATATATGTGATACATTCCACTTAATTTTGTTAGGTTGATGTGCTCATCTACCGCTTAACAATTACGAGGTCTGGATGCCCTCTTTTATATTTTCTCTAAGTGGGGAAATGGTATTGGACAGTATGTGAAGTTTCAACTGGGATAATGAGATCTACAATTTTTACATGTGGAACTTCTGCTGCCTTTGTTTTATTATCTTGTTTTATGGATGCTAATATCATGGTCTATGATTACAGTGTCATGATTCATCATATTTTCTCGAGCTTAGACCCTTTTAACTCAGACTTGATTATTATTATTTAGGCTAAAGAAGCTCATGAGTGGAACTTTTCTCTATGCACGAAAACCATTCTCTTTGTTAGAGTGGGAGACTGAAAACTCTGAATATATTGATAATATGAGTGAACTGAAGTTAGTATTAGCTTCATAGTTTAATAAGATGTTAATACTGAGAATTTTCACTAGCATACTCAAGTAATTTTGTGTGTGCGAAATTTTAATGTGACTGACAAGGTGGTTGCAGGGCATCGGTTTGGTCTAAATGTTGAAAGATGGTAAGACTACGTCTATTTTATATATGCTGACTCCATTAGTTGTATACTTACGTTGCGATTGTTTAAACCTCTTAGCTTACTTTGAAGTTAAGTTTGATGTCTACTTTTACTTTGGCATCTCATTTGTCCCTGGCCTTTAATCATTGTTTGACTGGTCTATGAAGATATTGATCACTTTTGTGTGGTTTAGCAAAACATTGTGTCGTTTAGTATTTACAGTTTTGGAAACAAACCTAACAAACCATGTATATGATTCATTTTGCTGTCTTGAACTTTCACCTTTCACTTTTGGGTTGGGTTGTTCATATTTTTTGTTGCATGCTTTGCACCCAGCGTTACCACAAAAATATTTGAATAGGGTTATTTTCCTTGCATCAACAAGTCAAATATTGGACAACAAGTTCTTTGATGTTCACATTAGGCTTTGCAGCTTTTGTTCCATGTTAATTTACCTTATGTTTACTAATTGGAGTATCATCCAATGAAACTACTTGACGGTTTATATGGATATGGTCTGGATGCTCCTTGTTGTTTCTTCCCAATGCACTAATCTATCTTCATGGTATGTCTAATTCTTCTATTCTTCAACATTTACAAAGGTATGATGTTTAAGCTCTGAATATTTTGTAAATTGTTCTTTACATATTTGTTGAGGACTGCAAAGTTTGGGGTCAAACTAGAATGGATATCCCATGCATACCGTGGTTTTGATCTATCAGGTTTATTCAGGGTACTTCAGTGCTAATACAGTCTATTGTACCGGGGAAGTATGGCTAAGATGGTGTTATGTTGTGCAAATTTTTATCATAAAACACACCCGGGGAGTATGGCTGGCTGGTGATACGCTATACACACCTCTTTTTTTTTCACACTACTTCTCTTTGTTGCTTTTATGGTGCATGTACTTCGAGCCTTTAAATTTTTTGTTTGGAATTGGTCTGGCAAATGCCAACGGGTAGAGTGTAGATCTTGCATCAGCTAATCTTTCTTGAGGTCATCAAAACTGAATTTGGTCGTACCGATTATCTATACTGCCTTTGCTAACTACTACCGTGACACATAATTATACTAAACACAAATATATTGTGCAGTGGTCTTATATTAGTGAATGCTGATGTAGAATCTGATCGGATGAAAATTATTTATTCTGTATCGTTTTAGTATGTTGAAGGCAAGGAAGGGTCAAGTGGACATATCAACATGATATTCTTATTGCGAACCCGAGAGTAAATTAGACTCTATTTCTAACTTATTACCTAGAATTTGTTTTACTATTTCATCATTGTGGGAGATGGACCCAATGGCCTATTCGCTCTTAAAAGAGGTTAATGAAGGTCCACAGAACTGACGAATCCACACAAGGGTCACATATGTGGGAGTACCATGATGAAAAGAAGGGTGATGCGCTTCTTAGTCTACATTTGGTCCTGATGGATGAGAAGGTAATCTGCGTTTATTTTATTTTGTTTTCTGTTGGATATTTTGTTGGCTGATCGGGCACTTATAAGAATCTGCCTTTGTGCTGGTAGTGAAACAATATTGGTTTACTTCTACTACAATTGTGAGCTGCGTTTCACAACATGTACAAGGGCGATGGAAGGATGGTCCCGCCCGCGATATGAGGTGTGCACGGCATAACTATTAGGACAGCTGCATGAATACATTTTGCGAAATTCAATTAGGCTCGTTTCTCTGGGATTTTAAATCCCCATCTTATCTTGACTTACTTTCACATGCAAGCTTGGAGCTTCCATCAACTGTTAGGCTCTCAAAACGTTCTTGGTACTTGGTTAGGTAGTTTCCTGTGAGATTATATATATCTTAGTAGCTCCGTGTGCACTCTAAGTGTGTTGTCGTCTTTGTAGACTAAAGGAAAAGCACCTATGCAGAAAAGTGCCATGTTTTCTTTTCTTTTCCTCACTATAATGGTGTGCTGTTGTTTTCTTTATTTTGCATGTCGTAGGGGATATGTGATGTGGAAAACATTTGACTACCCTAGAGATCTTAGATGTGTTGCTCTTTGCTAGCCGTTGTTTGTCCTCTGTCATGTCAGCGCATATTAATGATATGCTTGGATTTCATTGTTGTTCGCGCGTATTAACGATATGCTTGGCTTTCATTGTTGTTTATTTGTTGTGGCTTTTGGTGCGATCAATGCTTTGGTTTTGCTTGCCACTTGTGTCCCTACATATGGTGTGTCTTGGTTTCGGATCTAAATATATTTTGGTCTGATTCACTCTATTTTACCAAGAAAATTAGATATCATGGGCAACCATCGCGTGGAAACAAGACGTGAACATCAAGAAATGGCGCAGCAACGCGCGCAAGGTCCATCTAGTAAACTAGCAAACCAAGTCATAACTGCGTCGTGCAGTGATGAACACTTGATATCTAGCAAACTATCAAACTCCATTGATTCAATTGCTGCCTTCTGATCATTCGATAGAAAATCCAGTAAACCGGTCACGGCAGAAGGAGATGCCCTATTACGTTTACGGGCAGGTTGTTTTTCACCCTCAACAACATTATCAGCAACCTTCCGTTTCCTCGGCATCGTGGCAACTACAAACAATATAAATGAAAAAATAAATGCAAAACTAAACCATAATGATACACAAGAATTCATAGAAAAAAATAAACAATACCATCAGTACATAAGTTATCAATCATCATAACCTAATGTTATCATGCAAACAGAACACAAATTACCCATGATAATAAGCTAATGTTATCATACTAACATAACATTAGTTATCCATGTCAATACACACACATTATCATGCATTTTGCTCAAAAATAGACATGAATAAAAAATTTAGCACATAACAGTTTAGAACTATTGTTATCAACATATCCTGTCAAATGTTACCCATGCATATTTTTGATGTTATCAAGGGATCATATACCACTGTTACCCATAGATACATCAGTTGTTACCCATGGCTATATCTTTTGTTATCGAGCAATAATGTTTAGAATCCCTATTAGACCATGATGTTATCATACCAACATAACATTAGTTATCCATGTCAATACACACACATTATCATGCAATTTTCTCAAAATAGACATGAATCAAAAAATTAGCACATAACAGTTTAGTACTTCTGTTATAAACAGATCCTGTCCAATGTTACCCATGCACATTTTTGAGGTTATCAAGGGATCATATACCACTGTTACCCATAGATACATCAGTTGTTACCCATGGCTATATCTGTTGTTATCAAGCAATAATGTTTAGAATCCCCATTAGACCATGATGTTATCATACCAACATAACACTAGTTATCCATGTCAATACACACACATTATCATGCATTTTGCTCAAAATACACATGATTCAAAAATTTAGCACATAAACTATAGTACTTCTGTTATCAACATATCCTGTCCAATGTTACCCATGCATATTTTTGAGGTTATCAAGGGATCATATCCCACTGTTACCCATACATACATCAGTTGTTACCCATGCCTAGATCTGTTGTTATTAGCCAAAATGTTCAAAATCCCCATTAGACCATGATGTTATCATACCAACATAACACTAGTTATCCATGTCAATACACACACATTATCATGCATTTTGTTCAAAATATACATGATTCAAAAATTTAGCACATAACATTTTAGTACTTCTATTATCAACAGATACTGTCCAATGTTACCCATGCATATTTTTCAGGTTATCAAGGGATCATATCCCACTGTTACCCATACATACATCAGTTGTTACCCATGCCTAGATCTGTTGTTATCAGCCAAAATGTTCAAAATCCCCATTAGACCATGGGGGAACAACACACATGATCACATCATTTGAACATCAAAACTACAACAAACGCAGCAGATCTGACAAGGCAACATTACTCAAAGGACAACAAAAGGGGATCATAGGCAGCATTCAAACCCTATGCATGCATGAGCCAGACAAAATTATAGGGCAAAAATGCACGCAATAGAACTTACAACTTACACACAACCTTAATCTGTAGGACCTGCAGGAATCAACCCTAACCACAAACCCGACGAAATGGAACCGCCGGGAAACAGAGAATGACAGAGGAAAAGGGTTGGAGCAGCGGAGGAGAGAAACTGGAGGAGGAGGAGAGAACTTGCGAGCACACTTGGAGGGAGTAGACGCGTCGGCGACGACAATGGCGAGCAGAATCGACGAGCAACCGACGGAAACTGCCGTATCCGCCTTCAAATCACCGGAGGAGAAGAAGAGGAGAGAGAGCACCGCGATTCCCGAAACGGTCGGGAGAAGTGGGAGGGGGAAGTGGGAGGGATGGAGAGGATGACGAGTGGGGCCCAGGTGAATAGGGAAACGGGATCAGGTGTGCCGAGTTTAAAGCAAGCAAGCAACCACACAACCAACTACGCGGGTGACACAATGATGCCCGTGTTCGTTGGATTCAAATCCAACGGACAGAGCCCGCCCGCCGGGTTTGGACACTTTCAGACCGGTCTGAAAGTAGAAAAACCGTACATGTAAGTAACGGCTGAAATATCTATTACTCCCTCCGTTTACTAATTAAGACATTCTAGGCTTTTTATAAAATACATGTATGCGGAGGTGTTTTAGTTAGGTTCATTCACTTTGGTGTGAATCTAGTCCATTTTTAAATACTCCCTCCGTCCTAAAATAGATGTCTCAAATTTGTCAAAATTTAGATGAATCTGGACACTATTTAGTATATAGATTCATTCAAAATTTGAAAAATCTAAGATATTTATTTTGAGACGGAGGGAGTATATAAAATGTATTTAGTGAACGAAGCAAGTATATCCTTGCTGATCTGTTCCATACCTATGCTTCTACATGATAATAGTGTTAAATAACCTAGACGTACCAGAATAGAACTCCTATTCTCTCATTTCCATAAAGTTTTACACTTTTTTGGTTGAATTGTAAAGTTTTGAAGAAAAAAAATCGTGTGTACATTTTCTCATTTTAGAAAGGTTATTAATTTCATCTAATGTCGCACCGTAGCAACACACGAACTCTCTATGCTTGTGTTTTTTTTTAGATCTAGCAGCTGCCTTTTATTACTCAACCAAGTCCCGGTGCATCAAGTTCGTTACAAACTCTCAAACAGAGCCTAACCAAGTTTTACTAATTTTATTATTGCAGCCTTTTTTTGCTAGTTGATGAGCCATCGGTGTTCTCCAATCTTCGGATATGGAGGACAGAGAACTCCTGAAATTTCCGGAGCATAGCCTTAATTTCTTCTACCAGAGGTCCTTGAACTGATTTGTCAACCTCTTTACTGCAAAGCTTGCTAACCGCCCCAACACAATATGTTTCCAGCTCCAATTTCTCAGCCCCAATCTCCTTTGCTATCTGAGTAGCACGCCAGAGGCCAGAAGTTATGCATGCTCCGGGTCGGCAGTAGAAGGGAAAATATGGCAGGCACTAGCAATAGCGCCCCCATGGTGATCACGTATGACCACGCCCCCACCTCCTTCGCCGCCTTGGGAGAATGCACCATCACAGTTTACTTTGTACCAGACTAAAGCCGGAGGAAGCCGGTGCTCCCCCCACACTGGTTCTGATGGTTTTGACTCGTATTTGTGTTTTGCCACTCATCAAGCAGTGCCACCACCCGGAGCGCAATCTTCTCTGGGTCTTCGATCATCGGTTCGTCCCTGGCATCATTCCGAGCCAGCCATAGATTGTAGGCTCACATCATCACCACACTTAGTTTTCTCTCTTTCAGTGTAGCGATCCATGAAGGGAATATGCCCTGAGAGGCCGTAATAAAGTGTTTATTATGTGTATTCCAAGTATATGATAGATGTTTATTTTGCATGCTATAATTGTATTAATACGAAAACATTAATACATGTGTGTTTAATAAACAAACAGAAAGTTCCTAGTTATGCCTCTCTCATAAACTAGCTCGTTGATTAACAAGATGATCAAGGTTTCCTGATCATGGACATTGGATGTTGTTAATAACGGGATCACAACATTAGTGTAATGGTGTGATGAACATTCATCCGAAGTATAGCATTACGATCAAAGTCATTGAGTTTATATTGCTATAACAACTTACGAAGTGATCCTAATCCTTAGACCATGAGATCATGTCAATCACTAACACCGGAAGAGTTTCTTGATAACATCAAACGTCACACTGTAATAGGGTGATTATAAAGATGGATTCAGAACTAATAAAGTGTTATGTTGAGGCTCATGGATCGAGAGTGGAATTTGTTCATCCCGATGACGAATAGATATACTCTGGGCCCTCTCGGTGATATCACATTGATTAGCATGCAAGCAAGTGATTTGATCACTAGAATGTTATATCACGGGAACGAGAAAAGAGTGCATGTCAGTAACGAGATCAAACTAGGTATGGAGATACCGATGATCGAATCTCGGACATGTAATATATCGTGAAACAAAGGGATTAAGATACTAGCGTAAAAGGTTCCGAAGATCACAAGAAAGTCATCGTTGAATGTGTGGGAGTCAGTATGGGTCTCCAGATCCCGCTTCTGATTATTGATCCGAGAGGGGTCTCGATCATGTCTGCATTATTCACGAACCGTAGGGTGACACACTTAAGAGACACCGACATCCAATTGGAGCAAAAGTTTCATGCCGAAAGAATGAACAAGCGCAGGAATTTATTTCACTAGATACCGAAACAGGTTTTGGGTGAAATTGCATAAAGTGGTTATGCATGTGAAATAGAATTCTAGAAAGGGGTTATTTGTGAATGTTTGTCATTAAAGTAATTGACAAAATTCTGAATAAAATAAAAGATAGTTTGCATTAAATTTGGTGGAAATTTATTGGGAATTTGAGTGGGTTTTTGAGTGGAGAAAATTGAAGGGCTATTTTGTGAGTGGAGTGTCCACCCACATGAATGAGGGAGAGGTGGGGGCACCCTCCATGGCCGGCGGCCATGCCCCCTTGGGCTGCCCCCCTCCCCTATATAAGGAGCCCCTCCTCTCACTTCTCACTCACACCTCCTCGTGAAGGATCTCTCTCCCCCTCTAGAATTTATCCCCCATGGTCTCGGACTAGCGAGATACATGTTCCCGGTGGCTATTTGGCAAGAAAGAGTTGTGCTTCCGCTGCATCGCTGGAGCGAGGAGGCGGAGGTTGCTCGGTGCCTCGAACGTGTGTGCGAGCACGGATGCGCTGCTGATTTGCGGCGCTAGGACTTCCTCTCGATCTTGAGATCGGCAAGAGATCGTCTACATCAACCACGAGTTGAACTCGTTAAGCTTTGTCGGTCTTCAAGGGTATGTTCTCTACGGATATACATCCGCCCGTTGTTTGTATCTAATAGATAGATCTTGGTACATAGTTCACATCGTAGGAAATTTTTTGTTTTCTATGATGCGAACCCTACAGTGGTATCAGAGCCGGATCTATGCGTAGATGCTTTACACGGGTAGTACACATATGAGTATGTGGGCGATGATGATCATGTTGTTTCTCCTTAGTTGTAATTTTGGATATTGGTGGCATAGTGGGATGAAGCGGCCCGAACAAACTTTACATGTCCTCGCACATGAGACCTGTTCCACGCTTGACATGCAACTAGTTTGCATAAGTGGATAGAGGGTGTCTATCTCTCCTACTATAGTCAATATCTATTTTGCAACGAGTTGTAAACAATTTGGTTATCCTCGTTGTGGTTCATGTTCGTAGGTAAGAACGGTTCTATCTCGAAAGCCCTAAGCCACGTAAAACTTGCAATGGATAAATTAGAGGCGTCTAGTTTAGATTGTTGCTAGGCTAGTGTTATGATATGGTGATGTTGTAAGTAGAAGTATGAGATGATATTCTTACAACATACATAACATGTAATCTCCATAGACCTTGGACTTACACATATAGGTATGATAGTGATCATACCACGATGCACATGATAGAGATCATATGCGGGAACCATATCATTTCACTAATAAACATGTGATGTTTGATAACATCTTATATTGCTTGTTTAGCGCTTTGTTAGCATAATAAGATGATCCCTCATTTAAATATCAAGATAAGAATGTGTTCTTACTTTAGTATGCACCGATTATGTTTTCGTCGCTCCAAGACATCACGTGATGATCAGGTGTTCTTGGATCCACGACCATATTTCGGGTGTAAAACAGTTACACACGCGAATACTAAGGTTCTAACTTGGCGAGACTAGCATGTACAGACATGGCCTCGGAACACGGACCAAAAGGTTAAGCATGAGTCATATAGTAGATATGATGCCCATTTGATGCTCGCCTTTGAAGCTATACCGACTCACGTGATGATCGGACTTGGTATAGTGGATTTGGTTCATGTAATCACCAAAAAGGCATGAGGGATGTCGTTTTTGAGTGGGAGTTCATTCGTAACATGGATTAGTTGAACTCAATCTATCATATACTTAGTCTAAACTTTACAAATTCTGTTGTAGATGGCACCACCTGCTTTTAATTTCAATGTGTTCATGGAGAAAGAGAAACTTGCAACGAACGATAGCAACTTTACCGAATGGGCCATGAATTTGAGGATTCTCCTCTCTGCTGCACAAAATCAATACGTGATAGAAGCGCCACTAGGCCCCCCACCTTTTGAGGATGCCCCTAATGAGAAGAATGTCTATCAGACTCGTCAGGAGGACCACAACTTAGTTCATTGCGGCATATTGTATGGGCTAGAGCCGGAACTTCAAAAGCGTTTCGAAAACGGCAAAATGCTTTTGATACAATGGGTGAGTTGAAAATGATTTTCGACACACATGCTGCTGTAGAGAGCTACAACGCTTCAGAAAAGTTCTTTAGCTGCATGATGGAAGAGCACAGCTCCGTTAGTGAGCATGTACTCAAGATGTCGGGTTACGCCGATAAGCTTGTGTCCTTGGGAATAACGATTCCCATTGACTTAGGCATCCATTGTGTTCTGCAGTCTCTGCCACCTAGCTATAAGAGCTTTGTGATGAACTATAATATGCAAGGCATGAAGAAGTCTCTCCCCGAGCTTCTGTCAATGCTTAAAACTGCAGAAGTGGAGATCAAAAAGAAACATCAAGTGTTGATGAACAATAGGAACACTGGTTTCAAGAAAGAGAAGAAGGGAAAACGAAAGGGAAGTAAGGGCGGCAAGCCGGTTTCCGTGCCTGAAAAGAAACCCCGAGTTAGACCTAAGTCTGATACCGAGTGCTACTATTGTAAGGGGGTGACCCATCGAAGCTAATCGCCCCAAGTATTTGGCAGACAAGAAGGCCGGCAAGGCAAACAAAGGTATATATGATATACATGTTATTGATGTGTACTTGACTAGTGCTCGTAGTATGTGGCGCCCCGCAAAACCACTACTAGAAAATCGCGTTGTTTTTGTGCATTGCATCGTCATCATCATGCATTGTTTGTCTGAAACTATTTTCGAAACGCCTAGTTTTGTTTTCGAAATAACCCTCGTCTTTATTTCAAATTAAAACATCGGTCTGTTCAGATCTTTTATTTGTCTAAAAAGTATTTACAAAAATGTTTTACAAATAAAATAAATAATCAAATGTTTTGTCCGGGGAGGCAGTCCGATCAGTCAGGCCAGAGGCCCAACCTGACCAGACTACCTACCACCCGGCCCATCTAAAGAAACCCTAAATCCTTTTCTACCTAAACCTAGTCTACCCAGCCCCCTCCACCTCACCCCGACCAACCACAGCTTGCCACCTCACCGTTCCCTCCACCTCATCACTCCACCCAGCCACCTCACCAATCCCAACCTCCACCTCTCACCGCCTGGAACCACTCACACACCGCTGCAGACACTCACTGCTCCACCCTCCCTTCCACCCGGGTCCCACCGTCTCCCGCTGACCCTACCCCAGGCCCTGTCTGCCTCCCTCCCCACCGACGTCCTCCCACCTCGCCCGCTCTCCCTCTCTCTTCCCCTTCCCTCTCTCTCTTCCTCAGCGTGGCCGGCCATCCTTCCTCGCCGCCCGCCCTCTCCAGCCCACGCCATCGCCGCCGCCTCGGCCCTCTCCACCGCGCCACCCGAGCTCACCTCCGCCACGCTCCACCGGAGCCGCCTCCCGAGCCTCCTTGCACGCCCTTGAGCCCTCCAACGCCGCCAGTCAGACGCCAGGCCACAGGCGCCACCGCGTCTCCAAGCTCGCTCCGCCTGCCCTCCTCCGCCGAGCTCCTCGCCCGGCCGTCGGGTCCCTCCTCCGCCTCTTCCCGTCCCGACGATGACCCTCCTCGCGGCCACCGCAGTGTCCGCCGCCTCCTGGTCCTCACCGGTGGCCGCCTCCCTTCCTGCGAGCCTCGGCCCCTCCGTCTCGATCGCATGACGCTGCCGCCGCCGCCTTGTGCCGTCCTCACCGACCTCGCCATCCGTTCCCCGGCCGCCTGAGCGCCAGCTCGCCCGCACCCGTGTGCCCGACCGCCTCCTCGCGTCCCGGTGCTCACCGGCCGACCCGAGCACCATCGCGACTGGCCCTCTGCCGGTGTCGTGCATGTTCATGACACCAACGATAGACAAGCACTTAGAGACAGGTGCCAAGACCTATGCCGAGTGATATTCTGGTGCGGGTGATGGGAGACGAACCCGAAGCACCATCGGAGTACCATTCCAAGACCCCCTCGACAAGATCTCCGATCCGACACATCGACAAGTTCGCCACGAGGAGCCGCATGAACCCGAGGGTCCATCGACAAGACCTTCGACGCGAACACCGAGCTCCTCTCCCTGAGTCCGAAGACCGAACCCTGGCGCGCCAAGTTCTTCGACCCCGAGGACCAACCCATAGATGCGTGAAGTACTTCCTCGAGGACGCCAAGTACTTCACCCCGGACATCGAGACCCTGAACGACAAGTATTCCTTCCCGGATGCGATGCTCGAGAACCCGGACGGTAAGGACACCGACGCAGAACGCCAAGTTCTTCACCCCGAACGCCAAGACCGACCCGACACGAGGACACGACAAGATCTTCGCGACGACAAGATCGACACCGACCAGGGCGAGTCCGATGCGCCCCCGACGCCACACCAAGTCCTTCTTCCGGGATGCGACAAGACCTACTTCCTTTGTCCGATACCGATCCCATCGAACCCTGAACCCTGAGTCCGATCCCGAACCCTCCGAAACCCCCAAGATCTTCCGAACCCAGATGTGTGAACCTTTTCCGAGCCCCTATTTTATAAATGCCATCTATATAAATTGTTGCATATTAAATTGTCATACTCGCATGCATATTGTCATGTGGTTTGGGGGCCTTATGCCGATTCACCTAAATTAAATATGGGGCCCATCTGCGGGCAAATCTAGTCTTATATTGGCCCCATTTAAATTTGCGTAGAGAACCGGTAACTTATCTTGCCCTGTTAAGACAACATTTAAATTGCGGGTTATCTAAATAACATGAACCATATAATTAAATGTCGGGACCCCGATTCCGCTTAATATGGCCTAATTGCATCGCAGCTTTGCCATGTCATACATCATACATGCATCATGCCCGATCTTCTGCCGTAGTATTAAATATTGCATCCGGTGTTTATTCTAGTGTTTTGCTTCTTCGCGGATAAGGCCGTTGAGTTGATGCGAGTGTCGACCCGATCTTCGGTTGAACCTTCAACAATGTTTTCAGGCGAGCATCTCCCTCTTTCTACCTATCTTACTTTTATAGTATTTATTTCCCTCCCGTTGATCTATTGCTATATGTGTTGCGTTGCTCTAGTTTTCGTACCCGTGATATCCCTTGCAGCCTTATATTGCCTTAGACACCTCCTATTACCTGTTGTTGGTAGATAGTTGGACCTGCGCGTCGTAGTCGCTTGCTCAAGTGCTGTTGCGTGTCGTCAAGTACCACAGTTGTTGGAGTATTGCCGTGTGTTTATTGTTGGAGATGATCAAGACTTTAATTACTGTTTAACAACTAAAATTGATGTAGGTAAATGCAGAGGCACAAGTGGGCAATAGATGTTATTTAGTTGTTAACCGTCCACTTGTGTCCCGTAGGACCCCGAGTACTTGATACCTGTTCCTTGAATATTCGCGCTATCCACATCCGGGAGGATTATGGGACCCCCCTGAGCCAGAGCTTGATTCATTCTTATTTCTTGGGGCCACAAACTAGTTTGAGGTTTTATTTACTATCCTGTACTTATGCCATGCCTTACTGCTTTATTTACGATTGTGCGAGGAGCACCTATACTGTTTAGGATCGGGACACGATTTCACGGTATCGACAAGCCCAGTTTTGGGTTCCCAAATTCTGACCATCCACCCAAACCTTGAGTCCGTCTCGGAGTCAGCTAACTTCGTTGCGGGTGTACTCAATGGGGTGGCCCCCTAAAATATTTCTGAATCCTGTGATCGCTTTGTCGTGAAGGCCTCGTTGGGTTTTGATTTGGTTTTTCCGAGGTTGATCGAGTGTGTGTTGCTATTTGTGCACCCCTACAGGGTAAAACTTTCTGAAAGCCGTGTCCGCGGTTATGGACGACTTGGAGAACAGTATCTCGATCATAGACAACTATAACTAAAGTAGTGCTATAAACTTGACTTTATAATGACTAGTAATCAGCCCCACTATAATGGAATGGCTAAATAAAACTGCCAACAAATGCTTGTTTGGGTTGTCGCTTGCGACCATTGTATCTGACTAGTAAGTACTGCAACTATAACGGAATGGCTAAATAAAAGTACCAACAACTGCTGGGTTTTGGGATATCTCATGCTAATTGTATCTGACTAGTAAGTGTTGCAACTACCATGGAATGGTTAAATAAAAGTGCCCACTGCTTATTTTATCAGGATGACTATCTATATTTGACTAGTAATTGCTGCAACGATAACTGAATAAATAAAATTGCCAACTCTGTGAGTTCCTCGGTTGACTTCCTCGTTTGGTCTCGAGGGGGAAATACCAGGATGGGTATGTTTGGTGGTAGTATCAGGTTGGATCCGGATAGGTCTTTCTTGCCCCTCTCTGATAGCCGCCAGTTGTATCGAGTCTCTATAGGTTGTTTAGTGCATGCTGCGCTGCCGCTTCAGTCCACCATACCTATGTAGGCGAGGACCGCCGAATTCTAGCCTCACCGTGTACTGGCCTCAGTACTGACCGCTCTCTTTTTCCTTTGCCCTTTGTCGGCACCCCTTTTTGTTTAAGCAGGTTTTGAGATCGACGTCGTTAGCAGGGTTACCCTTCCGCTTGGCACAGGCAGGGTTATGGACGCCATTGGTTATTCTTCAGGGCTCTTAGCCCCATTTGCATCTTGTCCGTAGCTGGACGCTCTACCGTTTTCAAGGTGATTTGGATCTTTGTTCTGTATATCTGTATTCTTGACTCTTGGAGTCGTGTTGTATATATATATATATATGTTCTGTGGGTCCAATCGAGGACTGTTGTGTAATGTTATTACTTCGTTTTTCACCCGCACGAAAGTGCCTGGTGGGCACCTTTGAATCGTTTCTATGCGGGTTTGGCGGGAATCGCTGGAACTTGCATAGGGTCGATTCTGAGGGTGTTACACAGTAGCACCTGGGTATTTGATACCGGTTCAGTTGCTAATATTTGTAACTCAAATCAGGGGTTGCGGAACAAGCGACCGCTAACAAGGGGTGATGTCAAGATGCGTGTCGGTAATGGATCAAGCGTTGATGTGATCGCCGTCGGAACGCTGCCTCTCCATTTGTCATCGGGATTAGTTATAAACTTGAATAATTGTTATCTGGTGCCTGCACTGAGCATGAACATTGTATCTGGATCGTGTTTGATGCGAAGTGGTTATTCATTTAAATCCGAGAACAATGGTTGTTCTATTTATATGAATGAAATATTTTATGGTCATGCACCGATGATGAATGGTTCATTTCTATTAGATCTCGATGACAATGTTACACATATTCATAATGTTGATGCTAAAAGGATTAAACTTAATGATGATATATCCGCATATATGTGGCACTGCCGTCTAGGTCATATTGGCGTTAAACGCAGGAAGAAGCTCCATTCGGATGGACTTTTGGAATCACTTGATTTTGAATCATTTGATACATGTGAGCCATGCCTTATGGGCAAGATGACTAGAACGCCGTTTTCCGGTTCAATGGAACAGTGATGATTTATTGGAAATCATACATTCGATGTATGTGGTCCAATGAGTGTGCCGAGGTGGATATCGTCATTTTGTTACTTTCACGGATGATTTGAGTAGATACGGTTATATCTACTTGATGAAACAAAAGTCTGAAACCTTTGAAAAGTTCAAGGAATTTCAGAATGAAGTGGAAAATCATCGTAATAGAAAGATTAAATTTCTACGGTCCGACCGTGGAGGTGAGTATCTAAGTTACGAGTTTAGCACTCACATGAAAGAGTGTGGAATTGTTTCACAACTCACGCCTGCCGAAACACCACAGCGAAATGGTGTGTCGGAACGTCGTAATCGTACTTTATTAGATATGGTTCGATCTATGATGTCTCTGACAGACTTGCCATTGTCATTTTGGGGTTATGCACTAGAAAATGCTGCATTCACTTTAAATCGGGCACCATCTAAATCCGTTGAAAAGACACCGTATGAATTGTGGTTTGGAAACAAACCTAAGCTGTCATTTCTTAAAGTTTGGGTATGCGATGTTTATGTGAAGAAACTTCAACCGGATAAACTCGAACCCAAAGCTGAAAAATGCATCTTCATAGGATACCCTAAGGAAACTATTGGGTATTCCTTCTATCACAGATACGAGGGCAAGGTTTTTGTTGCCAAGAATTGATCCTTTCTAGAGAAAGAGTTTCTCGCGAAAGGTGTGCGTAGTCGGAAGGTAGAACTCGAAGAGATTATTGAACCTTCTCTTCAAAGTATGGCGAGTAGCGCAGCGCCGAAAGTTGTTCCGGAGTTGGCTTCACCTGTTGAAGAGGGAACTAATGATAATGATCATGAAACTCCGAAAGAGAGTACTACCGAACCTCGCAGGTCTAGCAGCAGACGCGGCAGTCAGACGGAAATCCTGTCATGAATTTCATGGTTGATGAAAATGATGACACTGCGACGTATGAAGAAGCGATGATGAGCCCGGATTCCAACAAATGGTTAGAAGCCATGAAATCCGAGATGGAATCCATGTATGAAAATCAAGTTTGGAACTTGGTGGAATTACATCACGACCGAAAGGCCATGGAGAACAAATGGATTTTCAAAATAAAAACTGATGCTGATGGTAATGTGACCATCTATAAAGCTCGAATTGTCGCAAAGGGGTTTCGACAAATTCAAGGAGTTGACTACGATGAGACATTCTCTCCCGTAGCGATGCTAAAGTCAGTTAGGATTATGTTAGCAATTTCTGCATATTTCAATTATGAGATATGGTAGATGGATGTCAAAACCGCGTTTCTCAGTGGTAATATTGAAGAAGAGTTGTATATGATACAACCAAAGGGTTTTGTCGATCCTAAGGATGCTAACAAGGTGTGCAAGCTTCAGAGATCCATCTATGGATTGAAGCAAGCATCACGAAGTTGGAATCTCTACTTTGATGAGGTGATCAAAGAGTTTGGATTTGTCCAAACTTATGTAGAAGCTTGTATTTACAAGAAAGTGAGTGGGAGCAATATGGCATTTCTAATATTATATGTGGATGACATATTTTTGATCGGAAATGATATAGATCTTTTAAACAGTGTTAAAAGTTATCTAAACAGCAAATTTTCAATGAATGACCTAGGTGAAGTGTCATACATATTAGGCATAAAAATCTATAGAGATAGATCTAGACGCCTAATAGGGCTATCACAAAGTACATACCTTGATAAGATTTTAAAGAAGTTTAAAATGGACGGAAGTAAGAAGGGGTTCTTACCTATGTTGCAAGGCAAGACATTGAGTAAGACTCAAAATCAGGATTCGGCGGAAGAAAGAGAGATAATGGACAAGGTCCCCTATGCTTCAGCCATAGGCTCTATAATGTACGCCATGCTATGTACAAGACCGGATGTGGCACATGCTATTAGTTTGACTAGTAGGTACCAATCGGATCTAGGTTCGGAACACTGGATAGAGGTCAAGAATATCCTTAAGTACTTACGAAGAACTAAGGATATGTTTCTTGTATACAGAGGTGAAGAAGAGCTCGTCGCTAAGTGTTATGTTGACGCTAGCTTTGACAACGATCCGGATGACTCTAAGTATCAATCCGGATACGTATTTCTCATGAAAGGCGGAGCGGTTAGTTGGAGGAGCTCCAAACAACCTGTGGTAGCGGGATCAACAACGGAGGCCGAATATGTTGTCGCCAGCGGCTCAGAAGCGATTTGGATGAAGGAGTTCATATCCGAACTAGGAGTGGTTGCAAACGCGTTGGACCCAATGGTGATCTATTGTGACAACAATGGTGCCATTGCCAATGCCAAAGAGCCAAGGTCTCACAAGCATTCCAAGCATATTAAGCGCCGTTTTCACTCCATCCGCGAGCATGTCAAGGATGGAGATATAAAGATTTGTAAAGTACATATGGATCTCCATCCGCGAGCATGTCAAGGATGGAGATATAAAGATTTGTAAATTACATATGGATCTCAATGTAGCAGATCTGTTGACTAAAACTCTCCCTAGAGCAAAACATGATCAACACCAGAACTCGATGGGTGTTAGATTTATCACTATGTAACTAGATTATTGTCTCTAGTGCAAGCCCTGAGAGGCAATAATAAAGTGTTTATTATGTGTATTCCAAGTATATGATAGATACTTATTTTGCATGCTATAATTGTATTAATACGAAAACATTAATACATGTGTGTTTAATAAACAAACAGAAAGTTCCTAGTTATGCCTCTCTCATAAACTAGCTCGTTGATTAACAAGATGATCAAGGTTTCCTGATCATGGACATTGGATGTTTTTAATAACGGGATCACAACATTAGTGTAATGGTGTGATGAACATTCATCCGAAGTATAGCATTACGATCAAAGTCATTGAGTTTATATTGCTATAACAACTTACAAAGTGATCCTAATCCTTAGACCATGAGATCATGTCAATCACTAACATCGGAAGAGTTTCTTGATAACATCAAACGTCACACTGTAATAGGGTGATTATAAAGATGGATTCAGAACTAATAAAGTGTTATGTTGAGGCTCATGGATCGATAGTGGAATTTGTTCATCCCGATGACGGATAGATATACTCTGGGCCCTCTCGGTGATATCACAATGATTAGCTTGCAAGCAAGTGATTTGATCACTAGAATGTTATATCACGGGAACGAGAAAAGAGTGCATGTCAGTAACGAGATCAAACTAGGTATGGAGATACCGATGATCGAATCTCGGACATGTAATATATCGTGAAACAAAGGGATTAAGATACTAGCGTAAAAGGTTCCGAAGATCACAAGAAAGTCATTGTTGAATGTGTGGAGTCAAGATGGGTCTCCGGATCCCGCTCGATTATTGATCCGAGAGGGTCTCGATCATGTCCGCATTAGTCACGAACCGTAGGATGACACACTTAAGAGACACCGACATCCAATTGGAGCAAAAGTTTCATGCCGAAAGAATGAACAAGCGAGAATTTATTTCACTAGATACCAAACAGTTTTGGGTGAAATTGCATAAAGTGGTTATGCATGTGAAATAGAATTCTAGCAAGGGGTTATTTGTGAATGTTTGTCATTAAAGTAATTGAAAAAATTCTGAATAAAATAAAAGAGCTTTATTTAATGAGAGTTTGCATTAAATTTGGTGGAAATTTAATGGGAATTTGAGTGGAGAAAATTGAAGGGCCATTTTGTGAGTGGAGTGTCCACCCACATGAATGAGGGAGAGGTGGGGGCACCCTCCATGGCCGGCGGCCATGCCCCCTTTGGGATGCCCCCCTCCCCTATATAAGGAGATCCTCCTCTCACTTCTCACTCACACCTCCTCGTGAAGGATCTCTCTCCCCCTCTAGAATTTATCCCCCATGGTCTCGGACTCGCAAGATACATGTTCCCGGTGGCTATTCGGCAAGAAAACGTTGTGCTTCCCCTGCATCGCTGGAGTGAGGAGGCGGAGGTTGCTCGGTGCCTCGAACGTGTGTGAGCGCACGGATGCGCTGCTTATTTGCGGCGCTAGGACTTACTCTCGATCTTGAGATCGGCAAGAGATCGTTTACATCAACCACGAGTTGAACTCGTTAAGCTTTGTCGGTCTTCAAGGGTATGTTCTCTACGGATATACATTCGCCCGTTGTTTGTATCTAATAGATAGATCTTGGTACATAGTTCACATCGTAGGGAATTTTTTGTTTTCTATGTTGTGAACCCTACAATTCAATCCAATAGCCATGCTTGCAGTTCACCATGCGAACGACAGCCATGCGGAGGGCATTTCAGATTCTGAGTGTAGTTATTCCTAATCCATCTCCACATCTGTTCCGAGTGAGGGCACGACCAGAACCTGTGGTGAATGGTCTCATCTCTGCTGCACACAATACATTTTACCACCCTTTTGATTGCCGTCTGTCTAGCTCAGCACCGACGGCTAAGCCATTCTTGTAGAGACGCCAGAAATGGACTTTAGCTTTGCTTGGAACCTTGGCAGCCCACAAAGAGAGCCACCCTTGGTGTTCAGAGCAGGATAAATAAGTGCTTGCACTGCCCGCTGCCAGCCTTTTCAACTGTTGCTTAAGATGGTATGCCGATCGAACACTGAATTGCCCATTTTTGGTGTAATTCCAAGCAATATAGTCCTCTGATCTAGCCCTACCCACGAGTATCTTCAGGATGTCCCGAACATCCACCTCAAACAACACTGATTCAGTTTATCAATATTCCAAGCGCCTCCTCGTGGTACCAGGAAGTCTTTCACTTTGTCCGCCGACGTTCCAGGCCTGTGCCCGAAAGCTCTCTGAAGTGACGGGCGAGGGATCCATTTGTTATACCAAACATCGATATCTTTTCCATCCCCAATTCGCCAAATTAGCCCCTCCTTGAGAAGCTCCCTCCCGTGAAGGATGCTTATCCACGTGAAAGATGCCAGTTTTGGGCAAGAAGCCTCCAAAAAATTACCATCTTTAAAATACCTAGCCTTCAACACTCTAGCACAAAGGGAATCAGGCCTTTTGAGGAGTCACCAAGCTTGCTTGGCTAGCAAGGCTTGGTTAAAATCCTCATAGTCCCGAAAACCCCATGCCACCCGAGCCTTTAGACGTGCACATCCTTGCCCAACTTATCCAGTGGAATTTCCTCTTATCAATACCATCGCCCCACCAGAAACAAGCAGAGATTGATGTTAGTTCCTGGCACTGTCCCTTGTTCAGCTGGAAACACCCCATGGAATAGGTAGGGACATCTTGAAGAACATATTTAATAAGTAATTGTTTTCCTGCCTTTGAAAGCCCCTGCCCCCTTCAAACCAGCCACTTTCCCTCTTGCTCGATCAGGAAGGTGTCTGAAGGAACCACTTTTTGATCGGCCAACATAAGTTGGGAGACCTAGGTAGCGTTCTGAGAGCGCTTCACATTGAATTCCCATTATGGATTTCAGATCCTCTTTATCCTCCTCGGAGCATCCCTTCCCAAAATAAATCGATGATTTTTGCAGGTTCACTTATTGGCCCGAGCAAGATTCATACTTCCGAAGGATCTCCTTTAGAGCTTCCATGTTACCACGGCTTGCCTCAAGGAACACAACGCTGTCGTCCGCGAAAAGGAGGTGAGTCATGTTAGGGCCATCTCAGCCGAAGCTAACTCTAGCGAGCTTCCTTTCCTCCGAGGCCCTCTTGAGAAGAGAAGAGAACCCTTCAACACAGAAGAGAAACAAGTAAGGGGATAAAGGGTCTCCTTGTCGCAGTCCTCTCGATGGAACAAAATATTCAGAGAGACATCCATTCATTTTGACCGCCATCCGAACCGAGCCAATACACCTCATGATCATCGATATCCAGCTCTCTGCGAAACCAAGCTTCTGAAGCATGAAAACTAGAAAATTCCATTCTACGCGGTTGTAGGCCTTCATCATGTCTAGCTTGATAGAACACAGAGGGTTTTTCCCCTTTCTTGTACTAATCGCTTGGACACATTCATAAGCCACAAAAACATTATCAGAAATCAGTCTGCCCGATACGAAGACAATTTGTTCATCAGAGATAAGAATTGGCAGAATATTCTTCAATCTATTTGCCAAAGATTTTGCCGCAATCTTGTATAGGACATTGCACAGACTTATGGGGCGAAATTGGCTCAGCAGATCCGAAGAGTTAATCTTAGGAATCAAAATGAGGATAGTATCGTTGAAACCCTCCGGATTTTCTCCCCCCGCGAGAAACTCCCTAACCGCTCTGCACACATGAGGTTTTAAAAAAGCCCAGTGGCTTTGATAGAACAGGGCTGGGAGCCCGTCCGGCCCGGGAGATTTAGTTGGACCCATTTGAAAGAGGGCTTCAGAGATTTCCTTGTCCGTCAGTTCTGCTGACAGAGCTGAGTTCATATCTTCAGAAACAATATCACCAATCAGATCAGTGACTTCCTCACTATCACTGGAACCCTCCGACGAGTAGAGCTTGTGATAGAAATCGTGAGACATCTCACACATACAATCATTGGATTTGCACAGCGTACCATTTTCTCGACGGAGGCCAAGAACATTATTTTTACGTCGCCGCTCTATTGTGAAAGAACCGGGTATTTTTATCTCCAGCTTTTAACCAGTCCTGTCTCAACCGTTGTTGTCTGTACATAATTTCCTCCGTTTCATAAATTTCATGAAGTTTTCCTTCTATCTCCTTGACCTCCTGTGAGGTGCCCTGGGAACGGGCATGAGCTCGAGCGGTGTCAAGCTGGGATCTCAGCCTCTTTTTTTCACCCCGAACAGGCTCCAGTGTTTAATTTCAGAAGACACGTCATGGAGGTGTATCCATAGAGCTTTAATGCCACGGTCACCTCTGTCACATTTTTACCCAGGCATTCTTTATCATATGATCGTAATCTTCATGCCGCAACCACATTTCTTCAAACCTGGAACCCTTGGAAACTGACATGGAACATTGGGGAGCATCAGCCTGAATCCTGACCACAAGAGCCATGTGGTCCGACTCTTCAGTCACCACGTGCTCCACTTTCGTAAGAGGAAAAAGATGTAGGAAAGGCGCTGTCGCCGTTCCACAGTCCAGCCGGACCTGCACATTATGATCCCCCTCTCTTTGGTTGTTCCAGGTGAAATCATATCCCTTGTATCCTAGGTCCATCAGGCCACACTCATTCAGGCAGTCCCGAAAAGCTTCCATGCTCGCTCGGTTTCTTTGAATCCCACCCAGCTGCTCTGATTGGTAGATCACCTCGTTAAAGTCCCCAACACATATCCACGGCAAGTCATCCTAGGCTTTGAGGTATCGTAATGCCTCCCAGGATCTACCTCTCAGCTCAGTTCTAGGTTCTCCATAGAACCCAGTAAATCTCCAAGTCTTGCTATTGAATAGAATCGTCGCATCGATGTATCGTTGGCACTAAGGTCTTACTGACACCTCCACTTCTTCCCTCCACCAGAGAGCAAGTCCCCCACCCCTCCTGCAACAATCCACTGCTACTCCATTTGAGAAGCCCAAGCTCCATTTTATTCTATCCATGTCTTTAGCTCTCTTTTTTGTTTCACAAAGGGATTGTATGATCTACAAAGATCACGCAATTCGCCTACCGTCGCGTCCAATCCCAACCCACGGCAGTTAAGGCTGAGGCAATTCATTGCTCTCGGCGGCTCTGACTAGCAGAGTCCGCCGCTGGAATCTCGAGCCTGTCGAACACTGAGGCCAAACGCTGCCTCTTACCCGCTGTCTCCCCATTTTCATCCCCTCCTACCACCTGTACTTGAATCGGCATCCAGACTTGCTTCTGACCCCGCTTCCTAGACGAGGTACCCAGTGGCACCGGCGTCCTTTCCAGGAGCATGGGATTAGATTTCCTCGACTTTTTGATATAAGTACCAGCTTATATCTGTGCTTGTCTATTATTATATATATGTTGAATGTTCGTGCGTTGCTATGAATTATGCATGTTCATGTAATTTTCAAGTTAAGAACATCTCTAGCTGCTTGTCTAAATTAGGTTTGTTTATATATTCTTATGGAGAATGGTCTAATTTTCCATTTCAGTTTTTCAACCGATAGTTGCGCATAATAATCGCATATAAATGTTCAGTATTACCTATATATTACAAGCCAGGTGTATCCAACCGAAAACACTTTTCGTTTTTTTTGACAACTTTGAACCTCGCACTACATGGTTAAAACATTTCGACGTAAAATATAGTTTTTCAAATTATAGATGTTTTATTTTTTAAAATACATTTATCAAAACGTCTTTTATTGTGTATGTTCAGAGAAAAATGAGTGAACCTCATTAAAAGTTTCTATATATTTGTGTTTTAGAAAAAAACTATAATATCTTATATTTTAGAAGAGAGGGGGTATTTAGCTAGATAATATGTAACGTATTCCATTTGTTTAAAAATAAGTAACTTGAATTTGTCTAAATTCATACTCCCTTCTTATAAGGAATAAAGCCGCACGCGTATTTCATAGTAAAGTTTGACCGAATAAATAGAACAACTAAAATTTGATTATATTATGTAAAATTATTATCGTTGGATCGTATTGAAACATACTTTCCGATGATGCTAATTTTGTACCAACATTCCTTATCTTTATATATTTAGAGTAAATCTTGGTCAAAGAAAAAACACGCAAAACGAGGTTACCTTATTCCTTCAGACGGAGGTAGTATGTAATATGTATCTAGCTAGTGTATAGAGTCGTCGTCGTGGCTTTGTCCGGGCTTCCCCACCTCAAACACCGGGAAAAACCTTGATCCGTACTTTGGATCGGGCGACGACAATACGGCTGTGCAGTCCCTTGTTGGAGACATCACCTAGGTGGTTTGTGGAGTCTTCGGTGCGCCTATTGGAGCCGTTGATGGCCGCCACTCAGAGCATGAGCTTCGGGGGCGCCATGTACATCGTCGGTGGCGCTTCTTGGGCGACACCTCCTCCGGTTTGGTGCGGCCCTTCCGTTCACTCGCTGACTCGACGTCCAGGACCGGTCCTGAGATTTTAGGGGCCCGGGGCGAGACCAAAACTTGGGGCCCTTATTATAAGGATCACAATATTATTAATAAATATTATGTGCGTAAAAAATATGTTGACAATAGCACTTGAATGCATCAAAAAGTTGTAGGCGCATATCGAACAATTTATACATATTACCTTTAAAATTTCTTCTAGCATTTCTCGATGCGAAGTCACTTATGATAGGCTCGATGTCGATGTTATCCAATAATTTCTTCTCGATGCATAATGTTGCCAAACCATTTAATCTCTGTTGAGTCATTGTTGATCTTAAATAGTTATTCAATAATTTTGATTTTAAAAAGTTTTTTTCGGCCGATGCAACAGTCACAGAAATAGTAAATAAGACGTGATAAGCAATGGATATGCGATAGGATAACAATCCACTTCCTAACATGCTCAAAAATCTCCATACTAGACATCACACCATCTCCATCCGAGGATATATTAAGATTCGATGAACTGGTTATGAGAAATTAAAATTAGGCAAAAAATTAAAGTAAATAAGAACCCTAAATTGATTCTGAATCAAATAGATTGGATTCTTGCCATACTTACCCTTGAAAGCCTAATCCACTGTCTCACTGGCTCCGTGTCCCGGCACCGGCGTATGTACCCTTAGGCCCTCCGTACCTTGGTTGCCGAACAATGGTGCATACCCTTGCCGTACGTATCCTGATCACGGCCTGGCCGCTAGCGCTAGGTCACTCCTGGTCCCTCTATCCGACAGGTCGCTCCGCCGCCTGTTCTTCATTCTCTATCGCTAGCAGGGGCGAGGTAGGTGGAGCATCGATCGATGGATTTGACGGTTCATTTCCTGAGCGCAAGCCTCACCGCTAGAGGCCCATTAGACCAAAAAAAAATCTCAATCAGATGTACCGTAGCATATACGTATATGTAGTACTAGTGTAACATATATAATGTGAGGCCCCTGGATTTTTGGGGCCCTGGGCGGCGGCACACCCTGCCCACCCCCGGGGCCGGCCCTGTCGACGCCTATGGGTGGGCGGTGCGTTGGCTTTGGCTATATTGGAGTTGGAGCTGGTCTATTGAAGTTCCGTTCTTCGATCGTGATGCGGCCTAGTAGCTCTGTGTATCGCCCCCTCGCCTCTCTTGCCTAGAGACGATGCAAGATTAGGCCTTATCGCTCGGTACGTAGTTAGTTAGTGTTGTTTACCGTGTGTGGTTATGTTTGTATCGTGCCTTTTTGTTTGTAAATCGGCCATATTGGCCTCTTCTTCTTATAAAAGATGATACACATTTACGAGGTGCGTATTCTCGAAAAAAAAAGATACACAGCGTCGCATACTAGAGAAAAGTATCTTGCCTTAAAAAGGGTTCCTGTCGCAACCTCACGAAGAGTGAAAGATTGCGGAAGTATAGATTGTATTGATATTGCAAGAGGTGATTACAGCGTGAGCCCTTAGCCTGTTTATATAGTATTAGAAGACTTGGGAGGGAAGAAGACCACTAGAGATAGAATTGGATTGCAATATAAAACTACATAATATAACGTAACTGACATATACTCTAACACCCCCCATAGTCAGATCGGTAGTGACGCGGACGGTCTGACTGGAGTATAAGCCGAAGGTGAGGTGGTAGCCCTTGTTGCCGAAGGTGAGGTGGTAGCCCTTGTTGCCGATGTCGATGTAGCCGGGAGTGGGACATTGTAGTCGTGGTCGATGGTGCCGTTGGTGAAGTTCTCGTCGTTGATTAAGTCGATGAAATTGATGATGTTGTTGTGTTGTGGTCGATGTCGTCGTTGAGTCTGGAGAATTCACCGTAGTAGTTGAGGTAGATGTAGTTTGAGTCGACGTAGCTCGACCCGCAATGCCGAGCTTGCTAGACTCGGGAGCGTGTCGGGGAAAAAGGCACGCGTCGGTGTTGCCAATACCGGATGTGCGAAGACATGGACCATCATGAGCCATGTGTGCCAGAGCCGGATTGAGGAGCAAAGAAATTTTTTAGTAAATGGTCGGTGTAGAAGTTATCCACCGTGTCGGAGTATACAAAGTGGCTGCAAAAAGAAAATTGAGCACAGACTTGTGCTAATCAAAATTAGACTACGACTCTGGCGGCAAGGTCGTGGTCGACGAAGATGGTGGTGGTAGTTTTCGATGGCGATTGAATTGTAGCGATAGTCGATTTTGGGGATTAGACCCGTATTTTCCGCTTGTATGAGCGCGGCGTCGCTCGTAGAGAAGAAGAACTTGTTGGCATTGACGATGACCACGATCGGTGGTGGCGACGACGATGTGGCGATGTTGTTGGTGTAGATGGTTGTCGGCGATGATGACCACGGTTGATGAAGGTGCAGCCCTTTGTTGACGGCGAGGAGCGTACCCTGGGACTTGCGTCCCGATTGATGTAGGCAAAGATGGGCCGACGTGGTGACGACTGATACGTCATAAACATATCTATAATTTTTGATGTTCCATGCTTGTTTAGTATCTACTTTGCTTTGTTTTGTTTTTCTTTGAGGTGTTTTTATATTATTTCTGGAACTAACCTATTAACAAGTTTTCACAGTGCTAGTTGCCTGTTTTCTTCTGTTTTTGGTTCCAGAAAGGCAGAAAATCAATATTCTCCAAATTGGACGGGACGAAAACCAAAGTCAATAACTTTCCGTGAGGGCACGAATCCAGAAGGAGGGACGGAGAGGCACCAGAGGGTGGCCAGACCCTCCTGGGCGCGGCCAAGCCTGGCCCGTGCCTGGGGAGGGTGTGGGCCCTCTGGCCGCCTCCTCGGCCTCCCCCTTCGCCTATAAGATGCCTCCGACCCAAAAACCCTAAGGCATCCCAGAAACATCCACGAAAACCTCCATAGCGCCGCCGCCACCGAAGGGGAGATTCGGGGGACATAAAGTCTCTGTTCCGGCACCCTGCCGGGACGGGGAAGTGCCCCCGGAGCCATCTCCATCGATCTCCACCACCATCTGTGATGGGGATATGCCTACCGGGGTATACCCAGCAGGACGTTTCCGACTGGCCCAGGAACTGGCGAGTGGGCCTGCAGGACGGCGACTGGATCAAGGCCTGGCGTGGATCCAAGCGACTGGAAGCTGAAGGCCCAGGCGAGTAGATAGGCCCAGTCGGATTAGGTTAAACGAGTACCGAAACCTTAACTGATTCGGTTGAGATATGTAAACCCTAGGGGGTGAGTCTATATAAACCTCCCTACAGGGCGTGTAGAGGATACGTTCCACCATCCACCCAAGCGACTCGCCGCCTAGCTGTCGAGCTCGCCCCATTGTACCTTCATCATAATAAAATCTAGCAGGAGTAGGTCTTTACCCTCCGGGGGGCCGAACCTGGGTAAAACCTTGTGTCTCCGCCCTCATCTCGCACCGCAGATGGCTGGCCGCTCTTGCCCTTCGTTCTACTACTCGCTGCCGATTGCAGCGTCTGCCGTGGTCATTCCCACGACAGTGGCGCCCACCGTGGGGCCTGGCCGGTGTTCTGCGGCGAGATCCAATCTCCCCATCAACGAGTCGGTCACCACCGGCCGCATGATAGCGATCAGCGAGATGCTCCAGATCTTGCCAAGCAGCTACGTCCCGGCGGCGCGACCCGTCACGCACAGCATGATCTTGCCAGTCGGCACGATCAGCCTCTTCGTCGGCCTCACCGACGTCATTGTCTCGGAGGACTCGGCTTGCATTCGCGAGTCGCCGCCACGCGACCTGCTCTCCGAGAGCCAGGTCCGCACGATCCATCGCCTCGCCTCCGAGTACAATTCGGCCCACAGCGACATGGCCGAAAACACCGCGACCGCGGAAGACGCGGCCCTCAACAACGACGCCGACTCGGCGACTCGGCCACTGCCGGATCCATCACCATGCTTTTCCCCGGGCTCCATCACCCAGTCTCCAACGTGGAGACTTGAGATCCCTCCATCCTTGGGATCTTCGACTTCGACTCCGGGTCGAAAAACTCCGCCGATCTCCGCGACGGGACCGGTCTCCACGCCGCGACCTACATGGCGACTGGCACCGATCCGCCGGAGGATCCCTTCTCCACCCCGATCCCTCCTAACACCACGGAAACAGAGGTCGAGGAACTCCGCCTGAAGCTAGTGGAGGCAGTACGCAAGGAGCAGGCCGAGCGCGAAATTTTTTGCCTCGAGCAGGTGACGGCGCAGGAGCTGTCACGCTACCACCAGCAGCGAATCAGGTCGCGTCTGAACCCCACCGTCCAGGGGCGCGCCCTAAACTTCTATGATGAGAACGACCCGGCCCGCGTGGCCGAGCGCGCGATTTGCGAGAACGCGCCACCCGGAGGAAGCGCTCGACCCCCGCCAGGGTCGACGGCAAACGACGCCCCACCTCCACCCAACCGCGCACCCACCAGGGGCCAGCCACGGATCGTGGTCTCCTCGCGGGAGTGAGACGCGAACGGCCTACCAATGTTCTCCACCCCGATGGACAACCTCGTGGCGGGCCGAGCTGCGGCCGACAACATCACGGCCACCGGTGACGGCACCCTATAGATCTAGTACGTCATGGCCCTGCTCGCAAAGGCGGTCGAGCAGCAAAACGCAGGCGCCGACTCACAGGGTCTGATGTACTCGCGTTCTTCGGGCAGCAGAGCGGCCTCAAGCGGCCGCCCATTGGCGGCAAACACCCTCAATTGCCCGCCACCCGAACCACTGCATCTCCAACACCGACCCGCGAACGCGGCACTCTCCACCAACGACCCGGCCAACCAACTTCGCCGCCAACGGTCAGCCCGTCGACGCCCGCACCCACATCATCAACAACCAAAGCTGGCGCGCACGCCATTCCGACGACCTGCGACACAGCCTAACCAATCGCCGCGACGGCGAGCCGATGGGGTCGCTAAGCCGACTCGGGCCCAGGTGCTTCGGACCAATGATCCGAGGCGAAAAATACCCGGAGAACTTCAAAGCGCCGAAGGAAATAGAGAAGTACGACCCTTCGTACAACCCCTCCGTGTGGCTGGACACCTACCTCATCGCGATGGGGATCCCTGGCCACACCGACCTGCTAGCCGCCCGCTACCTCCCACTGATGATGGAGGGAACGTGCAGGCAGTGGATCAACGCCCTTCCCCAGGATAGCATCGACTCCTGGGAAGAGATGCGAGATGCCTTCGTCAGGCACTTCGAGTGCTCCTACACCCGCGCCACCACCATCGAGGACCTGGAACGATGCATCCAGGGACCCCGCGAGTCGACCCGCAGCTGGATCCAGCCGTGGCAAGAACTATGGTACAACGCGGTCGGCATCCACCCGGACACCGCGATCCACTGCTTCAAGACCTCGTGCCGCTACGAGCCCCTGGTCGCCAAGCTCAAACGACATTCCCGCACACTCGACAACATACCGGACCTCCTCGAGATCGCCAAGAGATACGCGGAGGAAGACCCAAACCAGGAAACCGACGACGAGTCGGGTGGTCAGCGCCGCACAAACGGCAACGAAAACGGACGATGGTCCGACCTACGCTACAGCAACACTCGCCTCACCGGCAAGCGCCGCAGTGACGGGCGAGTCGACTTCGTCGCCAACGCTGGGCACGTGCAGCGCGAGCCCAAGAGCTTCCGCCGCGACGGAGGGCAACGCCGCGATAGCGGCAATTACAAGGAGAAACCAAGGTTCGACCCCGCGGCCCTCCTTAACCAACCTTGTGCGTTTCACAGCAGGGAAGGGAAGCCCGCCACGCACACGACCGCCGATTGCCACTCTCTCAAGGAGATTGAGAAGGCACGGCGAGCGCGGGAGGACCCCGACAACAACCCGCCAAACGGCGGAAAATTCGGCAGTGTGGCCGGCTCGCTCCACACCTTCATAGGCTTCAACACGAAGCGCGAGAAGAAGGTCATCGCCCGCGCCGTCGCCGTCAACACGGTGGCCTAGGTGGACGTTCCCCAGTTCCTCAACTGGTCGGAGCAGCCAATCACCTGGAGCCGCCAGGACCACTCGCCACGCCACGATCGAGTACCAGCCGAGTCGCCCGTGGTCAAGCCCAAGGTGGAGACTCGCTCCCCAAGACATTGATGGACGCGTAGCTCCATCAACATCCTGCACCGACACCTTGAGCGATCGCTCCTACGATCGATGGTCGAGACGACCTACACCACGTTCCACGGCATCGTCCCCGGTCGGAAGGCGTACCCGATCGGCAAGGTCACGCTGCCAGTCACCTTCGGCACACCAGCAAACTTCCATACCGAGCGGATCGTCTTCGAGCTGGTACCCTTCGACAGCCCCTTACACTGCGTCCTGGGGCGCCAGGCGTTCGCCAAGTTCATGGCAGCGCCCCATTACGCGTACAACGCGATGAAGCTCCCCGGGCCGCGCGGCGTCATCACCATCAACGGTGACCTCGACATGGCCGCCGAGTGCGAGGCCAAAGGAGCTGAACTCGCCGACGCCGTCATCGTGGCAGAGACCAACCACGCCGACGAGCTCGCCAAATACGCGAGCGGGGACAACAACGACGACCCCACCATACTCAAGAAGCCCAATTCGGAGGGCGTCAACACATCAGCCTTCGAGGCGACGACGCACACCCGCACCGTCGAGCTGGTCCCAGGCGACTCCAGCCAGACGGTGACGATCGGAACGGGCATGAGCCCAACATAGGAAGGCGCGCTCATCGAGTTCCTCCGTGAGAACAGGGACATATTCGCATGGAATCCCTCTGACATGCCTGGTGTCCCTAGGGAACTCGCTGAGCACAAACTCAACGCCGACCCGAAAGTGCGACCTATCAAGCAGTCGCTGCGGCCCTTCAATGAAGAGCGCCGCCGAGCCATCGCCGAGGAGGTGCAGCGTCTACTCGTTGCAGGCTTCATCCAGCCAATAAAATACTCCAAGTGGCTGGCAAACCCAGTCATGGTCGAGAACAAAAATGGGACCTGGAGGATGTGTATCGACTACACAAACTTAAACAACGCCTGGCCGAAGGAGCAATTCGTCCTCCCGCGGATTGACCAAATAATCGATTCCACCGCGGGTTCGGAGTCGCTGTGTTTCCTCGACGCCTACTCTGGGTACAACCAGATCAAAATGGATGTCGAGGACGAGGAAAAGACGGCGTTCATAACGCCATTCGGAGCTTTCTGCTACACCGCCATGACCTTCGGCCTCAAGAACGCCGGGGCGACCTACCAGCGGTGCATGCAGGAATGCCTTGCGAGCCAAATTGGCCGCAATATCCACGTCTACATCAACGACGTGGTAGTGAAATCCGCTTGCCAGGGCGATCTACTCGCCGACCTGGCGGAAACATTCGCCGACCTGCGGAAATACAAGATAAAACTAAACCCAGGCAAATGCACCTTCGATTGTACCAGCGGCAACCATCGGGTACGTCTCCAAGCGTGGGATCGAGGCGAACCCCACCAAGATCGACATCGATCGCTCGACTCGGCAAACCCGAGTGCTGCGCCGACGAAGCTGGTTGGCGAGTCGCGGCTCTCACCGCTTCATCCCCGATTAGGCGGCGATGCCCTATACCGCCTGATGCGGAAGAACCCCACCTTCCAGTGGGACAAGGAGGCGGACGACGCACTCCACGACCTCAAGAAGGTGCTACTCGCAGCACCGCTACTCGCCGCCCTCGTCGACAAAGAACCCATGCTGGTTCACGCCGCTTCCGAGCGCTGCCGTCCGCTGCCATGGTCGCCGGCGCAGAGGAAGGAAAGGCGCCGGTACAACGACCGATGTACTATATCTGCGAGGTCCTCACCGAGTCGCCAGCGGTACCGCGTAAACCGTGTACGCTCTTGAGCACAACGGCGATCGCCGCACTACTTCCGTGAGCACCGATCACGGTCGTCTCCTCGGACCGTTGCAGGACATCATCCGAATCGTGAGGCGACCGGCGAAGTCGCCAAGTGGGCCAAAATCGGCCCACAACATCAAGTATGAGCCACGGAAAGCGATCAAGTCACAGTGCTCACGGACTTCATCGCCGATCGAAGAGGCCCAAATGGAAAAGCTGCGTACCTCCATCGAGCTCGCACTTCGACGGCTCCAAGAACGCGGACGGCGCAGGAGCAGGGATCGTGCTGACATCCCCAAAGGGCGACAAGCTCCGCTACGTCCTGTGCCTCGACTTCACCCCCTGCACCAACAACATGGCCAAGTACGAGGCACTACTCCATGGCATGCGGGCCGCCAAGGAGATGAACGTCAACCGCCTACGCTGCTACGGAGACTCCGACCTCGTCGCTGGGCAAGTCGCTGGCACCTGCGACGCCATCTCCCCCACCATGGCGGCGTATCGCCAGGCAGTGCACAAGCTGGGCGGACACTTCGCAGGCTACTCTGTCCAGTGGATTGACAGGCGAAAGAACGAGGAGGCCGACGCACTCTCGCATCGGGTCGGCTCGACTCGCACCACCCGCTGGCGTCTTCCTCGACACGATCACTAAGCCATCCGTCTCTACCCCAAGGGAGATCGACATCAGAGTCCCGTGCAACCAGAGGCAGCCTTGGTCGCACTCATCGCCGAGCCAGAAGACTGGACTAGGCCATACATGGCCTACCTGGAGGGAGGCACCTTGCCGGCAGACGAAACAGACGCCCGGATGATAACGCGACGCTACAAATCCTTCGTCACCATCGACGGCGAGCTCCACAAGCGCAACGTGACCGGCGTGTTTCAACGCTGCGTCCAACCCGCCAAAGGACGCAAGATCCTCCATGACATCCACTCCGGCGACTGCGGCCACCACGCCGGAGCCCGCTCTCTGGTCGCAAAGGCTATGCGACACGACTTCTACTGGCCCACCACACACGCCGACACCATCGACATTGTCCAGCGGTGCGCCGGGTGCCAGAAGTACGCCAACCAGACACACGTGCCGAGCTCAGCGCTCAAGACCATCCCCATCACCTGACCATTCGCCGTATGGGGCATGGACATGGTAGGCCCTTCAAAAGGCCCTCCGCTTCACCCACCTCCTGGTCATGCTGAAAAATTCACCAAGTGGGTGGAGGCCAAGCAGTCCGAAATGCGACGGAAGACGCCACAAAATTCCTACGAGATCATATATCGCCACGGGTTCCCAAACAGCATCATCACGGACAACGGCACCAACCGCCAAAGGAGACATGGCCGAGTTCTGCGAGAACATCACATCCGACTCGACCTCGCCATCACCCACTGGAGTCCAACGGCCAGCGGAACGAGCCAACGAGCATCCTCCATGGCACGAAGCGGCTCCAAGTACCACTTGAGCGCACCGGGTGGTGGGTCGAGAGCTACCTCCATCATCCGGGGTATCCGCACCTCGGTCCAGGTCGGCGGTTCACCCCCTTCTTCATGGTGTATGGCGCCGAGGCAGTCATGCCCACCGACCTCGAGCACGACTCGCCAAGGGTCGTCCACTACACGGAGGCTGCGAATGAACTCGCACGTCAGGATGGAGTCGATCAACTCGACGAGGCACGCGACCTGGCTCGCTCACGCACTGCCATCTACCAGCAAGGACTCCGCCGCTACCACAGCCGGCGGGTGAAAACTCGCACCTTCCAAGAAGGCGACCTGGTGCTGCGCCTCATCCAGGACAAGAAGGGCATGCACAAGCTCTCCCCCCCATGGGAGGGACCATTCGCCATCGGGCGAGTACTTGGCAACGACGCCTACTACCTCATCGACGTCCGCGGGGATGGCTAACTCGACGTCAAGCGGCCATGGAATGTAAACCTCCTTCCGAAGTTCTACTCCTAGAACTCCACATATGTATCCTCCAGTCGCTATGAAATAAAAAAATATTGGTTACCGCAAATTGCGTCTACTCTCCGTGTGCCACTGTGCCAGAGTAACAGCACCAAGCTAACTGCAGGAGTCAACCTCTGGTACAGCGATTGGCACAGCCAAGTAGTGCGCTACGAGGGCACTGGGTTACCCCAGGACTCGTAACGTCCACGAAAAACGCCTACCCGGAGCCCCATTGGAGTCACCTATCTCGACTGGCTTAACGAGCCAAGACAACTGCCTTCGCTCCTCACAGCGACCATGATCCTCCGCGTCCTCGACACAGCGACTCGAACGGCCAAGTACCACGCTCGGGGACTGACGACCAGTTCAGCGCGAGCGACTAGGGAAAAACGCCAAGTACGAGAGCGTGCCCAGGACTCGCCATGCGACTGACCCAACGGGCCAGGCAGGAGTGATGCGCTCACTCTGACGCGCCCAGTCCTCACCCACCCTAGAGACGCGACTAGAACTACCAAGTACCACGCTCGGGGACTCGGCTACCTGACCTCGTTCGCGCAAGGGAAAGCGGTAAAGTAAATAGCACTCATGGGAGTCTCCCAACGACTGGCTTTCCAAGCTCGGGCGAGTCGACCTCAATAACAAAACGCTCAAAACCACAAACACATAAACAAACGAGGTAAACCCCATAAAAAGGGCGGACGCGCTCGGGGACTCGTTCAACCCTCAATCTCAAACGCAAGTCAAATCACAAAACAACACGATATCCCATTCTGGCAGATCAAATTTGTTACAAAATACATGTTGCGCCTAATGGCCGAACTGCTACTAACGCCCCAGGGCACAACGCTTTACTCCGTAGGCTTCGACGACGACTCGCCTTCACCCTTGAGGTTGCGAATGAAGGGAGTGTACGGGTTCGACGGGTAAGTCGTCATCTCACCCGCCATCGCCGCACGGAAGGGCTGCTCGATCTTGAAGTCGCGGTGCGGCGGCTCGGGGTCGTTGGGCGCGACGATCGTCTCCTGATAAGGGAGGAGATCGCCCATCACCCAGACACGATCGGAGTATACCGCGGCACGGTCCATCAGCTTCAGCACCTCGGCAATTTCCACCGAGCCCGTCGACGATGGGTAGCCACTCGTCAATTCGTCCAGATCGAAATCCTCCGGGAAGTGGGCGAGCCCAAGGCTGAGCGTCGTCGCCGCCCCGCGCCGGAACGCCGACCGCGTCATAAACTCGACGACCGACGGCGCCTTCTCCAAGTATCACCACACTTCGTCGAGGTCGCTGGTAATCACTTCCGTGGGCGACATCTCCTGAAGATACGCCCGAATGCAAGTCGCAGACAAAGTGGCCGAGTCGACCAGAGTGGCCACACGCTGCCGCGCGTCGTACGACTGCGCCTCCTCCTAGCTGTCGATGATCCGACCTGTGGACAGAGGGTGGCAGTGAGTACAACAAAGATCCGTGATAAAGCTTTGAAGAGAGGAGTAGTCGTCTTGTAGCCCAGCAACAAGGGCGTCAGAGACCTTACGCTCCTCAGCGGCGGCCGTAACAGCAGCCTTAGCCCGCCCATCCGCTGAACTTGCCGCCTCCTTCGCGTCCTTAAGCTCGCGCTCAAGGTCGGCAATCCGCTTCTCAGCCGAGCTCAACGCAGATTGAGCCGCCGTTAATTCACTCGCTGGGACAAGGCCCTGGCGAACCTCCTCTGCCTTCGCAGCAATCGCCTGGAGTCCCTTGTTCGCCTCTTGGACGGCGACAAGTTCCTTCTCCGCGCGACGCTTCGCAGCAAGTCGGTCGGCTGATTCACGCTGCAAACCCTGTGCAAAATTCAAACAGTCAACAAAAACGAAATCCTAGGTGCCCACCCGCTGAAATTCAGTGACTGGGCACTCGGGGACTGGAGATCAAAAATCCTAAGTGCCTACCCGCTGAAATTCAGCGACTAAACACTCGGGGACTGGGCGCAAGAAATAAAAACAAAACCAGAAGAATCTGACCACTGCAATTCAATGGCCCGATCCTCGGGGACTGGACATACTTGGATGGCTGCGCCAAGCATGCCATGAAGCTGTAGCGCGTCCACGGATGCGAGAATAGCCGGAGTGTGCCCGCGACGCTGTTCGACCTCCATTTCGGTGACCCCATGTACGCGGCTCGATGGCGTGGTACCACTCATCGTAGCCGCTTTGGCCATGAAGCGGGGGAAGGTCGCGATAGATGCGCCAGCACCAAAGGAGGCCGGCTCGGCCATCCCCGGCGAGGAACCACCCTCCTTGATCGTCAAGGCCGCCCCCGCCGCAGGATCACTCGGAGCAATCGTCGTGTCGTCAGACACGATGACGACATCGTTGCTCTTGGCCTTCTTGGCGCTGTCTGTGGGGGCAGCGACCTGATCAGCCTTCCTCTTCCGAGAAGAGGCCTCCTCGACGATGACTGGCGACACTTTGGCCACGAACGGGTGGCCTACTTTTTAACCCCAGTCCTGCAAATTGATTACATGAGCAAAGTGGTTCGAGTACAACGAAAAATAAAGCAGGTGAATAAAACTCACTTGGCGACTGGTATGAACCGCAGCCCCGTGCGGATGCTAGCCGGCCCAGCCTCCGATTGAGGCCCATCTCCAGGACATCATGCGCCCAAGACACAGACGGCCTCTTTGTTGATGAGGCCGCGACAGGAGCCTCCACAACGTTTTCGGCAGGAGCTCTCCTAGGAGGCGAAGCTGCCGCGGCTGGAGCGACCCCCGACCCAAAGACTGGGGTGAATGGGGGAGGAATCGAGGCCAGAGGCACCTCGCTCAGGACGGTGGTGACATCCGGTGCTGTCGTCGTCTGTGGCACTTCATCCCTGGCCAGGCTGGTGGCGTCGGAACTGCTCGCCGAATGTGGCGGAGATGCCCATCTCGCTGGCTTCGTCTTCCTCTTCGGAGGGGCCTTCACCTCCTTCTTATTCTTCTTCTTCTTCTTCTTCTTCTTCTTCTTTTTTGACGGAGTGGCCTCGCGACGCGAGGTGTGCTCGGGAAGCTCGTCATCGTCATCATCATGACGTTCAAGGCTTCTACTCGCCTCGAGTTCGCGCTGACGCTGCACGCGAGTTTTGCGAACCAGTGGGACGGCTTCTTCTTCGGACTCGTCGTCATCATCGCTCCTGTCGCTCTCGACGTCGCCCTTGGCAGGAGGCGATTCGTCCCCGTCCTGGACGAACAAGCTCGAATTCTCGTCGTTCGCGGGCGGAAGCCACCCTTCCACCACTTGAAATAACTGCAATAGACATGAGACAATATCAGTATAACCGCGACAACATCAACTGCGACTGCGAATGATAGAAAATGACTTACCGTCGGGGCTGGATGCTTCGTGGTATAGGGGGCGACCCCGACCTTTGCATCCAGGTACACCGCCTGGGTGATCTTATTCAACGCCGGGATGTAGTCCTCGAGTTTCCACTCGGCGAGGCAGGATTTTGTTGAGTCCTCCCGGCCCGTGTACTCGTACATATAGTGGTCACGGCGGGCCAGGGGAACAAGTCGCCGCCCGAGCCAGTAGTTGTACAAATTGATGGTTTGAAGACCCTTCTTCTTCAGGCCGTGGATGGTCTGAAGCATCTCGTCCACGACCATCCGCTGGTCCGTTGGGAGTTTGCCGACTTGGAGTCGGCGCGGTTCGGGCCGGTCGGCGCAGTATCTTGGGATCGCCACCTCGCCATCTGGAGTCGCCTCGGTAACGTAAAACCAAGACTTCTTCCATTCGCTCGTCGCCTTGGCAGGTAGCATCAGATCGAAAAAGGAGGCCTTCGACTTCAACTGAAACGTTAAGCCACCCGCAGCAAGCATTGGGCCACCTGCTTCTTCGCGACTGATCCTCCCGTGGAATAGATCTTGCCACAGGGGGAAGTAGGGCCTGCAGCCCAGGTAGCACTCGCAGAATGCCACGAAAATGGTGAGCTTTCGATGTCGCGGGCCTGTGTCGATGGCTGGATCCCGTAGAAGGCGCAGGCGAAGAAGAGAGGTGGGAATCAGCCCCGTTCGGTGGCTGGTGAAGCAATTTCTCCTCGCTGGGTCCGGAGTCACCTCCGGCCGTGGGGATCGCCACTGCCGGGCGCGGGATCCCGGCTCCTCGAAGACGCCAGATGGCGCCAGTACACTTGGACCTGCCCATGGTTCGTGGAGGGGCCATTGGCGGAAGGGTTCGTGGAGGTCGGAGGATTTTGATTGGCGGATCGCGATGCGAGGAAACGGAGAGTATAATCGGAGGAAATGACGAGGAGGTGGTTCTTCGATCGCCTACCATTCCCTTTATATAGCGGTTGTTACCCGCCAAATCAGGAAGTCGTTACTACGCGGTGATTACGCCAAAAGTTACCGTTGGATTACCCCAACGGCTAGTTTTGACTGCGTTTGACGGTCAACCAGCCACTTCATGAAACCCGACCACTACAACAGTGACTAAATATTTCGCCGACCCGTTCGCCAAGTTGCGACCAGAATGACTAGTTTTTTCCTTTATTTAGGATCCTGCCACCGATTCGACTGGATGTCCGCATTGGACCCGAATGCTCCGACTGCCAGCAACCACCTGCACCCAATCGACGACGGCCTCGGGGACTACTGATGTCGGATTAGGTTAAACGAGTACCGAAACCTTAACTGATTCGGTTGATATATGTAAACCCTAGGGGGGGGTGAGTCTATATAAACCTCCCTACAGGGCGTGTAGAGGATACGTTCCACCATCCACCCAAGCGACTCGCCCTAGTAGCCGTCGCCCCATTGTACCTTCATCATAATACAATCTAGCAGGAGTAGGTCTTTACCCTCCGGGGGCCGAACCTGGGTAAAACCTTGTGTCTCCACCCTCATATCGCACCGTAGATGGCTAGCCACCCTTGCCCTTCGTTCTACTACTCGCTGCCGATTGCAGCGTCAGCCGTGGTCATTCCCACGACAATCTGCATCACCGTTGTTGATTCCCATGATGAGGAGGGAGTATTTCTTCCTCGAGGCTAAGGGCTCTACCGGTAGCTATGTGTTCATCTCTCTCTCTATGCATGATCTTGTGGTCATGAGCTTTGTAATCAAGTATATCTACCTTGCTACTCAAGTGCTTCATTAGATCTCTACTCTCCCCATGTGTGTGAAAGTGACAGCGTGCACGCCATGGTGGCACTAAGGCTTGAGTCTACATAAATACTCTTCGTTCTTTAATAGATCTATGCTTTTCCCAACATGTGTGAAAGTGACAGCAGGCATACCGTGTGTGGCACTTTGGCTAGATTGAATATTTGTTATGAGTTATATTTGGAGTTGGATGTCTCTATGAAATTGTGGTGTTTGTTGGAACCATCTAGCGCTCAAGGTGATAGTGTGGGGTTATCTAGATTGGGGAAGGCGGACTTTGAGTTGTGCTGTTATAGCCCTACCATGGATTAGAGTGTCCAACCGGAGAGTAGTTAAGAGTAGTACCATGAAGAGAGGATATTTATATGAGAGAGTGTTCACTAGTTAAAGTATGATCCCTAGGTCTTGTTTCTAAGCATGAAACACCGTTTGCTACTAGATATGTTGCATGTTTGCTTGCTTTAGTCTTTACCTCACCGTCAAGCTCCATCAAAGCTATTTTCTAGCACCGTTACCACTTGTATTTCACTATCTCTTCGCCGAACTAGTGCACCTATACACCTGACAAGTGTATTGGGTGTGTTGGGGACACAAGAGACTTCTTTTATCTTGATTGCAGGGTTGCTTGAGAGGGAATACCTTTGACCACTTCCTAAACCTTGGGTGATCCACTTAAGGGAAACTTGCAGCTGTTCTACAAACCTCTGCACTTGGAGGCCCAACAATTGTCTACAAGAATAGAACTACGTAGACATCAAGCTCTTTTCTGGCACCATTGCCGGGAAGGAAAAGTAAAAGGCACTCACACACGTTACCCCACGACAACAGCAAGCCAGAAAGCTCCTTTCTGGCGCCGTTGCCGGGGAGGTAAGGTAAAAGGTACTCACATCCTCCGGTGTGAGTGCTCGAAGTTATTTCCTTTAGATTCTGCAATTTTGTATTTTTGTTTCTTGTTTTCACTAGTTAGGCTTAATGGAAAACAACAACAAAATTAGAAAGCTCTATAGCATTTTTCTTGAGTTAGGACATGAAGTGTTTGAAGAGAAAATTAAAAAACCTATGGAACTTTATTTGCATGCTAATAGAAATTTTATTAGTATAAATTCTTTGGACACTATTATTGCTAATGCTAAGGAAAAGTATAAGCTTGGGGAAGCTAGTTTTTATGAAAATGACCTTTTTAGTTCCCCAGCTTTGGAAGATAGCTATTCTATTGCTTATGATGATACCGAACCTCCAATTTATGATGATTACAATGATGACTATGATATTTTCAATCCACCTACTATTGAGGATAAAATTGATTGTGATTACAATATGCCTCCTATATTTGATGATTATGGTGATGAGAATAATAATGATAGCTATTTTGTTGAATCTTCTCCCACTACAATTAATAAGAATGCCTTTGCTTATGTGGAGAGTAATAATCATTTTATGCATGTGGATAATGATAAGAGTGTTTTATGTGATAGTTATATTGTTAATTTCATTCATGATGCTAGTAAAAGTTATTACGAGAGAGGGAAACATGGTTTTTATGCATCTCAAAAATATTAAGTTTCCCCTCTTTATATTGAAAGTCTTGAAGTTGCACTTGTTTTGCTTTCCTATGCTTATTGCTTTGTGCTTTAATGACTTGTTTCTTTACAAGATTCCTATGCATAGGAAGTGGGTTAGACTTAAATGTGTTTTGAATTTTCTTCTTGATGCTCTCTTTTACTTCAATTGATATTTCTTATGAGAGCATGTTCTCAAACTATCAAGCCTAACTTAAAGGCGGTAAAGAAAAATACTTGTTGGGAGATAACCCAAGAGTTTCCTTGAGTCTTTAAGTTATTACTTCAGTAATGACATCTTCTTATCCTTTTTGTTTGATCTTTTGTGCCAAGAATGACCTCTAATGAGAGGAAAGTAAGACTTGGGGAGTTGTTGTCCCGAAACAGATTTATGTCCTCCATCATAAAAATTCGTGAGGAGTATATGTAAATCGGATTGAGCTGAAAATTTACGAATAAATCCCCCAGTATGTTTGATAACTTTCGTTAGTTCAACATGTTTTCATTTGAGCAAAATAACATCTTCGAAAAAATCGATTTTTACCTGCTGGTCTGTTTTGACAGATTTTTGCCATTATTTGCATTTGCTTCTTATTGATTCCTTTTTGGGAAATTGAGTTTTTTTAAGGGAATTGCTTCAGTATCTTGCATTTTGAGTGAATGTTTTGCTTTTCTAAAGCTAAACTCAAAGGTCTATTATATTTTGAATACACTAATGTTGCTAATGAAGATTGTGTGAAGTTTTGTATGAAGGAAAATTTTCAGGTGTAGAGAAAGAATGATGTAATGAGATGAAGAATGGACAAAAGCTCAAGCTTGGGATGCCACCCCGTGTCACCCCAAGAAATGTTTAAGAGGTACAAGCGTCAAAGCTTGGGAATGCCTAAGGCATCCCCCTCTCCATCAATAAAAAGCTCAGGTCTTTCTAGACAGTTCATTTTTATTGTTTCATGCACAATTGTGTTGTTCTTGGAGCGTCTTAGTTTTCGTTTTGGTTTTCATTTTGGCTTTCGTTTGCTTAGTTAGCTTGAGTAAGTTGGTTGGATCACAACACACTTCTTTTGGAGAGAGATACACTCTGTTTTCATTGCCTAGAACACTCTAGTTTTCATTCTTATTGTCTTGTGAGTGTTCTCTTTTGCTAGCATTGTGTTTAGCCTTAGTTTTCTGGTACTTTCAGCTTAGAATTTTTACTTCTTCCTGGTGAATTTGTGAGACAAGCTCACTGATTTTTATTGATTATTATCTTTGTGAGTTGTTTCAAATAATTTGATTGGTGTTGGAAAAGATTTAAAAGTTCTTGCTTAGTGGTACAAAAGTGAGCTTGCTTTCACTGTAGCTTAGACTTTATCATTTCATGATAGATGTTGTTTTTGACCATATGCTTAGTTATTATTTCTGTAGCATGACCTTTTCCAAACAATTAGGATTCCTTAATGTGCCTTGAAAGAATCATGCGTTGTTTTAGCATACAAAAGCATAATATTGTGGTATTCTCCTTTGATGATTTGTTTGGGTTGACTTGGCACATGCTCACACCATATATGACTATGAACCAGTCACCATTAGCCTCTATGATCATTTAGTCCTTGACTTGTCGTACCACTGTGCGGTGACCCAGCATATCACTGCATGATGTAGTACACTATAGTCGTTGACATAACACCAATGAAACACCGTTCACTAGTATTACATCCCTCAGAGTAGTACAACAGAAACACAGCAGGTCCAAGACGTGACTATAGGTTACACTCAACTCTTTACACAAGATCCAGAGAACACTCTAGGTTAAAGAGAGAGAAATAAACTTCTTACAAAGAAGAATCAGAAATAAACAACTCATAACTATTATGCTAATAAAATTAGCATCTAACTATTTGGCTTGTATTGCTGCTATTGCAGTACTCTACAGAAGTAGGTTCTATGGCTAGAGATTCTATTCTTATCTAATTCGCAATTTTGTCTTCACTTGAGTTGATGTATATTTTGGCTTCCTTGACTTCATTGAAGAGCTTTAGATTTTAATGATGATTCCTGGAGCATAACTTGATGTAGACGTCGTCTATACTGGCTTTAGAACCTAGAAAGGGTTAAGAAGATACTTTGAGTATGAGCGTACTCAGCAAGTTCACTAGAAAAGGAGTGTTTGATGCACTATATCTACGGCCACAGACCATAGGTCGTAGGCAATGCAAGTTTTCGTAAACATTTCTTCAAAGGTTGCTTTTATTCTAAAAGCTATGTCCGTCAGCCTTCACGGGTTGACCAGAACTTTCATGGAGTTCCTTTCCGTCGCGTTCGCAGCCCGGAATAGGGAGTAACAAGTTACAGTTCTTACACTCTGTAGATGTGCGTCACTTTACCCATGAGAGACCTTAGGTTTTGTTGCACGGCCGGGAGTATGTCCCCGTTCAAACTTCTTTGGTTTGAGGCCCAACCTAAGATTCAAGCCAATCACTACCTTCTCCGCGACCCCGCATGTCTCCTTGGTGTACACCATGCCCACCTATTGAATTACGGCAATGGTTTATACAGACCGGTCAGATGCCGGAACTATCATGGGACGTTGAGGGCTCCCACCCATATGCTGCATATCCTCTACGAATTACCAATTAATATGCACGCTACGAGTGATAATAGCCACGACCCGCACATCCGGCTCCATGCGAGAGGTAAAAGATACAGCTGACTTCTCCGTCCCATTCCAAATCTCATGGTCAACGCATAATATACGGCGCAAGAATCACTAGCGATATTGGTTGTTAAGTCCTAGATAATATGTTCCTTTACCACCGGAACTATTATAGTAGGTTATTACCTCATGGTAAATAACCTATAATCACATTAGTATGAAAATAGTGTTTTCTGACCTTTTTCAAATGCAGGTGATGACAACACTAGATTTGTAAAATAATTTACAGAAAATAATCAAAGGACATGAGCAAGTGTGAACTTGCCTTTTGTGATTGCAAGATTATGCCCTCACGGTCTTCAAGACAATATAAAAGATCCAATATCTGAAATCAGCATCATTGGTCCGGTAAGGACTAATTTTAAAGAAGCAAGATGCTATTATGCATAAGTAATGTAATGCAATTTCGTAAACTCGAATCCCGGGGTAACGTTGTTCTAGGGTTTGGATACTGGAAAGGTTTTCCTTGGAATGTGTTGCCCTTTTAGATTAAGTTTCACACATGTGCTTCTTATTAAGGCTTGTGAATGTGTGTGAAACAACATGTAAACATAATGGCATACAACATTAAGATATACTAATGAGATGTGCTACTCAAGGACTGCTTATATGTGAATTATCTTATCTTCAAGTTTTACCTTGCAAGTGATGACATTTATAAGGAACTGAAGTGTTAACAATCCTAGGTATATAAGTAAATCTTAATGTAATGTGATTATTATTAATTGTCATTTGATGTTTGAAGTGGCAAAAAGAATAACATTTGAAGAAAATCTTACTCAACTAAGCAGAAGCATTTAAGCTTTTAAGTTAACCTTATGAGGTGTTCTTTCTAGTTATAGTCTTTAAGTAAGAAAGAATTACTCCATTTGAATAATGACGACATTAGTATTTGAGACTTATCTATTTTGGTTTTTAACTTGTTTGGTTTGGTATTAAGATACTTTATAACTTAATTATAATAGACCAAAGTTAACTATAAAGCATATAATAAAGTCTTTAGCATTATTTAAAGTATTATAGACTAAAGTTAACTTTAAAGACATAGATGGACTTTAGGTGAAATGCTTGTTATACTTATACCTTGTTCACTTTATAATGTTTTTTTAAAGTTACTTAAGAATGGTATTATTTTTAGTTGGTAATGGTTTCTTTACATTATAAATATATGAAGGGATTTATCTACCTATAAAGGTGTGGTTTAAGGTTTATGAATAAGTAGACAATATTATTTACTACTGATGAACTCACTATAGTGTTTTGATTTGTTTGTAAACTTGTGGTTAAAGTAAACGAATAGGTTTTTATTTCACTACAAATTATTCTTTGAGATTTTTATTAAATAAGAATCCTTTTATAAAATAATCTACATTTATGGTTGAAGGATAATTCAATAAAATTGTATTTAAAATGTGTTAAACCACTTTGACTTAACACTAATAATATTTAAGACTAATACTCTTTATTAGACTCAATTGGCTAATTTTTAAAATTATTAGCAAATTTCATTTATCTTTATAAGAATCATTAGTTAAAGAAATAGGTTTAAATTCAAGTTATTAAAGTGTTTAACTTTTTATTTAAGTTAAAAGTGGAATATTATATTTTTAACATGTAGGTATTATTTTTGTGATCATTTTGGTATATTACATTTTTTTTGTGATTCATAATTAATAAGATATGATTTTTACAATGTTTAATACTTTATAAACACTTAATAAATAACAAATATTTAATTAGGTGGACTAATAATGCATGATTATAGTTTTTAACTATACTTCTTAGTTTTCTAAGATTTTTACTATTTTATTTATATTTTTAATATTTAACATTATTAGAATATGAATTATCAAAGTTTTATTACTTATAAAAACTTTATTAAATAATATTTGTTTTAAATAATCATCATAATAATATTTGATAATAGTTTTAAGTTGTAGATTTTATTTTTCTGAAAATTTTCATATATTATACACCTTTTTCCGAATTACAAAACAAAAGTTATTAATTAAACAAGATTTAATGATTTTGTTATATTTCTGGAATATTTAGATTTGGATTTATAATATTTGATTTATTTCCAAAACAGACACATATCTTTTTACACCGCACCCACACTAAGCCCAAGTCACTGACTGGTGGGCCGTGACCACGTTGGTGTGCCACGCGGGACAAAGTCCTGGTCAAATGATGCTGAGGTGGCAGGGTGACTCCAGCATGAAGTCATGCTGACATCAGCGGCGACCTCCACCACCAGATCAAGGTCACCGGCGACGATCTACAGCGTTTTAGCTCGCGTGGTCTGGTGCGTTGAAGAGAGGGTGCAAAGGTGAGTCGAACAATGGTTGCGCCACCTCGGAATGGTCAGCGGAGCACTAGCTCCGACGAGCTCCGACAGTGGTCCGCTCGGGTTCATGCATACAGGGCGCTATAGATGACTAGGAGCAAATCGGAGAGAACTAGCAGAAGCAGAAGCTCGCCAGGAAGCTTGTAGTGGCAACAACAAGGAGAGGCGAGCTCAGAAGGCGTCGCCATGGTCAATGGCGAACGGCGGACAGACGAGCTCGATGCACATGATTTCAGGCTTCCCGGCTCGATTCCTCCTAGCAGACTAAGTCCACCATGGCGGAGCTAGTGGAACCTTCGTTGGCCACAGGCGGTCTCGAGCAACGAGCAACTCCGGCGAGTTAGGGTTTCATTGAGGAAGAGGGGTTTGTGCGAGAGAGCGAGGGAGAGGATAAAACTGGTATGGATGGATAGAGGAGATCGTGGCCGATCTTATCAACAAGGTCCAGGGTTGCGGCGTGCATCATGGCGGTCCAATTTCTGCTGACAACGGTGACCAGCTTCGGGCGACGGCGCTCGTTCCAGGGAGCGGCTTGTGACGTCGAGGAAGACGACGACGAAGCGGTATCCGGGCCTGGGCCGGAATTGGGCCAGTGCGGAGCGAGCGGCTGGTGTCTGCTGCTGCACGCGAGCGGCGTTTAGTTCCGTGAGGAGATGGGCCGTGGACCAGTTTCTGGCCTGAGTCCCTTTTTTATTCTTTTCTGTTTTTGTTTTATTTTCAGGTTTGTATTTTCATATTTGGTTTGAACTTTTATTTATGGAATTTTATTTGCTGAACAATTGCAGCAACAATAAAGTTATTAAGAATTAATTTGCGAATTTTTATTATATATTGTGATACTTTCTTTATTTCCTTTATATATATATACTTTTTCTATTATTATTTGTGATGGCCTTTGATATGAATTTAATTGGGATAAATTTCATAAACTTATTACATAATGCATTACTATTAACTAATGAGATTTTATTCTCATTAATACATAATATTAAGGCAACATTAATATTTAGTGATCCCTCATAAGTATTTGATACATAAAGTTCTAGGGAGCAAATATAGCTAATATTTTTTATTCCCATGAATAGCAATATATATATTTTATTATAACTAACATAAGAGTTAAGGTTTAAATTGAAAATGCTTACCATAATTTCTTAGAAGATTTAATATTCTCATATTTCCTTTGTTGATGTGAATAAAGGTTAATGGCTAAACCTATTGTCTTTGTGTTTGTGATTTTTAATAATATCACCATTTAAAGTAAAATAGTGGGATTGTTTTCAAGGCTAACTTATGAGAAATAATTGATAAAGATAGTTCCTAAGCACCTGAGATAATGATGTGCTTAAGTGATTTGCTATAGGAATTATTCCTATAAACCATTGTGGAAACAAGATGATTAAATCAATCATTTGCTATGGATATTATGTTTGGTTAGAGATTTAGGGTTTAGGTTTTATCCAGAATTTCTTCCTTTCATATTTCAATAATCCTGGACTGCTAATTAAGGAATTCCTTTCCTAGATATATTACTTCTTCATATCTAACATCATGTGTTAACATGATGGGCTTTACTTCACAAAATATTCTTACCCACCTTTTATTCTTTTAAATCAATTTGTAAATCCAATGAGCTTGACACTGAAGCTTTCATAATCTTCTCATATGCATACTTGGTTATATCAACTACTCTACTGCTGATAATCTCCAATTCAACAAGTGATTACTTCTAACTCCATTCACATTCTTCCTTAATCATCCATCACTAACATTACTCTAGTAGTTGTATATATATAACTTTACTTCACCTCAAGTATTAGTATTTCCCAAGAGAAAACTACTACTTCTATAATCCAATGTTACTCTAGCATCATATTATTCATACTATCTTATCTCTTCTTAACTCCAGTATCTAACATTCCAACCTCACATCATATTAATGTGACTTGTAATGGCTAATCTAAGATAATATATCTATACTATGGTTCAATCATGTTCTATCCACCAATGCCACTTATACATTATATAAGCATTCAAACTTTGTGACAAAAGCATGTCCATTAGAATCCTTTGATCATATATGGCTTAGGTTTCCAGTTGGCTAATCAAGGCCTTCATTAATACAACACTGCAGTTGTATTATAATTATCTTCTTAGTGTATCTATCCGACTAAGAGATATTACTCATTGACTATACCTACTTAATCCAATAGGATTTCTCCTGGTTAACTATCTTCAATATTCATCCTTGTAATTGTCAACACCCGGATTTTTAATCCCAGGTGCCAGCTATGCCATACATCGCAATACCAGGATTACCATTTTTGGGAGACATAATAGATTTGGATACCACAGTACATCATCCATTACAACCATACATAAGGTTTTACACAAATAAGGACCTCATGATCCAGTTCTTAATACAACTCAAGCAGCGGAAATACGTAATAATAAAGGTAGCGTAGGCGAAGCTCCATCTTGAGGTCACGAGCAATGCCGACGATGGGAGATGATCCTAGTTGTCATAACCTTCCTAGGGTCCAAGATCCCGTACTCCTCTTCATAGTCCGGCCATGGAATAGCAGGGACAAATCCATGAGTACTCTTTAAGTACTCGCAAACTAATACTAACAAGTGAAGGGGGGTTTTTGTAGTAGGACACTAAGCTCTAGGGTTGTTTTGCAAAAAGCCAGATTTACCTCTACTAAGTTTAGAAACAAAGACAGACTAATTGAAGTTTTGTAACACCTAAGTGGGAACTTGTATTTCATATCACAACTCTGTTGTGGTCAAGTCAAAATCTCAATTCATTTCACAAGTCATTTTGAAAACATCTGACGGGGGAACAGTATGGCCACTCCAACTGTCCATAACCACGGACGCGGCTATTCGAATAGTTTGACACTCTGCAGAGATTGTACACTTTCACCACAACATTCGATACATCCGTCAGGAACAAATCCTGAATTCACCATACTCAGTATGCGGATAATCAATCCTAACCTTTCAATTACATGCCCTAGTATAGGCACCTCTCCTGTGAGTTTGGCCTCCCAACCATGACCAATCATATATTGGGTAACGCAGGTGGACAATCTTCACAAGGTAGCCTCAGCTCATACCTTGGCCGTGAGGGAACCCATACTAAGGTATATAAGTTTCCAGTCAATCCCTACCCAATTCTCGGGTATTGTGGTTGTACGGTAAAATTGGAATGGTATCGCATCCAGACAACCATCAGTTTTATAAAGGGCTAAGGCTCATGCCTCAACATTTTCATCACCAAATCATCTGGTGTTCGGAAACACATGTCAAAACATTTCAATAGAATGACTCATCATTCCAAGGTTTTCAGAACCATTTTCACCAAGTATTCCCATCCAATGTAGATCAAGTTTTATGATTAGCACTAGCATCTACAAGTGGGGGTAAGTACTAATGAGGGGTGGTAAATAAGTGGAGTTTAACTAAGTTCAATCTCATGCCTTAGGATGACATAAAGATTACCTTGCTTAGGCCAAATTTAATGCTCTTTATGCAACCTTCAATTATCTTCCTAGAATCTACAAGTTACTTAAGTAAACTCGAAGAGAGAGCTTTGATAAAGAAATAAAGTATAAAGCTTGCAAGTAAAACTAGGATTGGGTATCAAGTGGGTATGATCACATATGCTTAAGGCATATGGTTGGTATGGTAACAAGCAAGTATTTGCTTGCATAGGTAAAGTATCTTGCAAGTGTTAGCTTGCTCAATAAACTAGTAGTATTAGGCTTGCATAGCTATCAGTATCAGCTTGCCTTGTGCAGAGCAGTGGTTGAAGTTCTCCTCGGCTTCTTCTTCGTAGTATCCTCATTCCTCCTCGTATCCTTGGTCGGTACTAGCGTCTATAAATAAATACGAGGTACACAATCACCAAAAAATTACTTAACTACTTTCAATCATCACACAAAAGGGTTCTATAGATGATCTAGCATCAATATTCAAGATTAAAGCACTTGCATTATTTATTTATTTTTAGAAAAGTAATTTCTACTCATTGAAAAACTACTTAAGATTTAATATTCTCCAACTCAAACATGGTGTCATGTTGACACATGTCATCACCACATATTTCAGTACATGGGAATGTGATTTAAAGTGGTGTCACAATTTAATAAGGTTTAACCCTTTTTTTTAATAAATAAAGTGACTAAAATTCCTATGTGGCATTCTTTTATTACTTGAACATTATTTCTGTAAGTAGACTCATATGTTTTTATATATTCTGAAAGGTATGATCAAATGTGATGTTTGAGAGTTGGAATCAACTTAAAAGCTATTATGGTTGAAATTTGAAAAATGTTTGAATACAGAAAAGCTTCTGACTTGTTATTTTTACCAAGGTTGATCTACAGATCCAAATGATTTAAATCCAACAGGCTTGGATTAAGCTTTTCAATATGTTTCTAACAAAATTGGTTTCATTCAATTTGGTTTACTGAATCGAGCTGGGTTGATTTTTGAAACTAGGTACCAAACTATGTTTGAATTAAAATGGAAAAAGTTAAATTCAAACGACTGGGCTGCACGGGAACTGCTAATGGGCCGGCCCAGTGTCACTCATGGCCTTGGCAGTGGGGTCTACTTGGCGGTGGCTCTTTTAAACGCGATGCAGGCGATCTCAACCGCACGATCTGAGTCTAATCAAATGGCTACTCATCGCCCACGCCGGCCAAGTAGATGTAAACCTAACGCGGCAGGTGGGGGTCGTGGGAGGCTCACCGGCGCTCAGGCGAGGGTCGACGATGCGGGCGAACGACGAAGTCGACGACGGCGATCCTCCTGGTACCGGCAGCTCCTCCTGGGGCGGCTCCAATCGACGGCTTCCTTGTTCTCCAGCAGCGATGGGCTCCGGTGAAATTCCGGGGATGCGCTGCTCGCCTTGCTCCGGGAATGAGGTGGGGTGGTTCTGGGTGAGAGGGGAGTGAGATGGTGTGAAGAATTCAAGCGGGGGTCGTCTCCTTTTATAGGCCCGATGACGAGACCGAGAGGGATGGGCAGACGACGGTGCCGACACGGCTACGGGCGGCTAGAGGCATGGCCTAGGCAGGCGATCGACGGGCGGTCTCCTGGCGATGCGGTCGGGAACGTGCGGTTCTCTACGAGGCAGAGGCGGCGTCTTCGACGGCGAGCGGTGGCTGTGAGGCATGGGGCGGCGAACGGGGGTGTCCGCGGGGTTGCTGGAGGCAGTGATCACGCTGCAGCGCGGCAGGGCGACGCGCTGTGTGGCGTGTCAAGGGTGGCGCTTCTGGCGTGTTTCGGCATGCTTGCGAGCAGCAGCTTGGCATGGCTTGGGCGTGGTTCAAGGGGTGGTTCGAGGTTGGACCGGGTGGCGGTGGACGGTGGCCTGTGTCCTAGACATGGTATTTAGGCTTGGTGCTTGTTGTGGCTAGCTAGCCATGGTCGGCTGGCAAGGGTTCCTTCGGGTTGGCATGGCATGGTGCAAGGGGTAGGGGCTAGGGGTGGTCAAGGCACTGGTTGGCACTGGGGAGACAAGGGTGATCAATGGTGAACATTGTTTAGCCAAATTACTGCTCAAAACAGTGAAGTTTGGTCAGTTTGATTTGTTGTCTCCAAGTGTTTGATGAAATGGCCGCAAGAACTTGAGTTTTGAATTTTGAAAAGATTTTTGGTGGGTGTGATAGGCATGTGCTAGTGATATTGTGGATGCTTGGGTTTTGAGAATTGAGTTGGTTTGAGTGGTTTTTGAAAAAGTGGGATCTTCCCATATGAAATAGATTCAATTTTAAACTATCATTTAAACTAAGCATTTGAGTGTTTCTGGATGTTCACAAAGTGGGACTTGATACCTTGTTATGAGTACTATCAAGGGGTGCAAAGATCCATACATGTTTCTATTAAGTTCTAAAAGTTAGGGATAGCCAAAGTAGGCATGGGAGTTAATTTGGCAAAAATGACCATTCACTTCATTTGTTTGTTTTGACTTGTTTGTCGTTGGGAAAAGTTTGGGGATTGTTTAAATGATGTTTATTTCACCTAAGAATTATTTTACAAGCAAAGAAACACATAATCATGGCAATTCAAAAGAATCCAAATTTCAATACACACATATGAATGCTTTCTTATTTTTAATTAGAAAAGTTTTTGTTAACCCTAAATTTGATGATTAGAGTTTGATGATCCAAGTTTAATATTTTTGGGATGTTACAGTAATCCTCTTTGTTACCACATATATCTTTATTTCAAATAACTATTCTATCCATTCAGGAGTGAGTTAACTCCATCAATTATCATATTGATTTAATTTCCTTTAATCACTCCCATCCTATAGATGATATCTAATACTAGCATTACTATTTACCTCTTCCTACTTCTTTCTTTATAGGCCTCCATTGAATGCTACAATAAGGACAAGAGTCAATAGATCAGAAATTAATAGATTAAGAATTTGTGAATCAATAGTTGATTTCTCAACATTGATGAACAACATATATTGGAATAGGATTCCCATAGGAATGGTAAAGATTGGTATGGAAAAAAAGATATATGATGAATGATCTTGTCTTGGTTTCTTTCCTACTCAATCTCACTAAATAAGTAGGGTTAGGTATTATCATGATACTCATGATATAAGTAGATGAGATTAAGATTTAGTTGTTACATTCCTATTACTTAAGTTATATTTATAACTTGGTATTCATGAGTTGTATATTGAATACTAGGATATGATTACTTAAGGATCAAATATAAATCATTAAGTAATGTATTAGGGTTTAACATTTATTACATTTGATTTACCCTTAGATCAAATCTCCCGTACCCAAGATAAGGTTTTAACAAAGGTCATATTGAAACTTATCGCAGTCAACTTGATGATCTACTTCAATTCCATCAAGTTGAGAGAAGCTTCAAACACTTTGACAAGTTTTGTTCAAAAGCGCGAAAATTATTCGGATTTTCTATGCATGAGTGCAATGCACACACCTGTGTTCATCTTATTTCTAAGCTCTAATGCTGGGATGTTACAGACTCTCCCCCTTAAAATAAACTTCGTCCTCGAAGTTCGCATACTCTCACGTTTCGAAGTAAGGAATTGTCTTGCATTGATTACGATATATCTCAACTCTATGGTAACCTTAATGGGAATAATTGTAATATCCCATATCCAAATCCTTTCCTTGAATTCCTACCATACTTGGCAATCTTAATCCTGTTGTCTATAATACTCCAAAATTCCTTGTATTTCACTCCCTTAGGAATATTTCCTTAGTATACAATTCTTTAATTGACGTCTCTTATCTAGTTCGTTTCCCTAATTAGGTGTCCTCATCCAATTACCTTACTTGATTGAATTTCATTACTGTATTATGCAAGGTCTAGGAAATTTCACTAAAACAGGGTTTTCAATTTTTGTTAGACAATAGTTGAGGCTAGAAGACTAATCTTTGATCTATCATTGTATGAGTTATACTGGTAGTCCTTCCGAAGATTGGATTTGAACACATTTAGTCCATACCCATTGGAATTTCTTGTTTCTCTACACATATCCAATTGGATATGTTTTATTACCTCTTAAGGATCACTTAAGAATTGTTTCTTTTAGAATTAGTCGGTTAGGATTAATCTTTTATCAATTTCAAGCTTTTACCTTATTAAGCTTTGGATAATCTTTCATTATCACCTATATTACTTCTTAAACTTTCATTTATAATGTTTACTCTCCCCCTTAGTATTTACTAATAGTCTTCAAACTATCTATTTAGTACTTATTGCCTTAATAATTAGAATATTGGTCTCTATCCATCTTATACTCTACCTAGTTAGGGTCTTATGAAATATTATACGGTGTATCCATACAATTGTGGATCTCCGAAGTAAATATTTCAGCATTATTTGTCTTACTGACTATTTGGGCATTTTTGCTTTGATATGTTTGACTTCGCGAAGCGTCTTAGAAAATTGTCGCTTAATATTTTATACTCCTTTAGGTCTTACTTAGCTTAGGCCAAGTTTTATGCTCTTTATGCAACCATTATGATGATCTGGTTAACTATGTCAACCATCACCGGCTGTGGACAAGATCCAACTATGGATCAAATATCAGCTGCGGATTATCCTAGGGTGTATGGATTACCCTACGGTTCCCAACATCCTTATGGCATTCTCTCTGAACTGTCAGAGCTTGAATACCATTTTTCTCCGAAACTTCATATTTACATGTATTCATGATGCTTCCATGAACTTGGTACAATTACTTTATTAACTTCCTATCAACATCACCTATTTTAGGTGAACTCTAAGTTCATGACTCCTTATTGCTCCAAGTATGTTCTACACTAGAATTCCTTCTTATATCCGGCTAAGAATAACCTGGGCTTGATATATCCTCCAAATTGGATTGATACTCCTCATATTTGGCTTTACCCTTCATGTAGGTCTTCATCTTGGTCTTTAGAACTCGTCACTCCCTTACACGAATTCCCATTTTTTATTTAGGTCTATAACATCAAGTAGTAGCTGGATGTTGCAACATGCATTTGCACATTAGTTCAGACTTCATGTACAGATCTAGTCAATCAAGAAGATCCAAGAAAAGAAAATAAATCCAAATGTGGTACATATAACACACAATATTCTAAGCCCGGAATATGATAGTGAGTATAATATCTCTAGAATTCAGGCTTAGTTGTGTAGTATATGACACCTCTTCATATAGGTTTACATTGTGACACTTAGCACATAGAGTCAAACTATTCTTTATCTCAATATTTACCCAAATTGCTCAAGTGCAACATGATAATATTAAGCAAAGTGGTCTCGATTTGGTTTTGACTAACCTTTGGACTCACCTTTGGAATGATTAACTATATTCAACCTTTCTTTGTTAGCCAACTAACCTCACATGATCTCTCCAAATGACTAATCGAATTCTATTTGTTAACTTAAACCAAAGATTATTAGAATTTTTTAGCACCCATGACTTCTATAATAGCTCTACCATGAAATTTTCATACTTTTACTCCAAGATAAATCACTAAGTACTTGTCATACTTACACTTACATCATGGTTTCAAAATCTCACCATGATCTGGTTATGCCTACCTATACATCATGATTTAAGAGCTACTCACCTCATGATGACCTTACTTCTTGTTGTACTGGCATTCAGTCTTGACCTAATTTCACTTCATCACGTAGAATTCTCAAGTGAATCCCACATGATTACTACTCATTACATCAACATTTATCCTAATGATATTCATCATGTTGTCTTTGGTTATCAACTGATACTAAGATTTTACTATTCTTACTTAAATTCTAGGATTAGGCTACACCATTAAGACTACTTCAATTGAAGTCTTACACTGTCCTACAGTATCTTGGTGGGTTATGTCTCCTTCAGAAGACACTTAAATAGCACTATAATGAAAAAATATGGATAACGACTTTTTAGAAGGATGACCAAAGCATCAAACTTAAGTATGACAAGGTTATCCTCAAGTGGATACTCATCACAAGTCATAAGAATACTGGGTTTAGATAAGATCGCTCCTATAGTCACTATCCAACCTACAGATCTTCCTAAAAGGTTTTCAATCCTAAGGTCAAAGCATATGCTCTGATACTAACTGCGGTGACCCAGCATACCACTGCATGATGTAGTACACTATAGTCGTTGACATAACACCAATGAAACACCGTTCACTAGTATTACATCCCTCAGAGTAGTACAACAGAAACACAGCAGATCCAAGACATGACTATAGGTTACAACTCAACTCTTTACACAAGATCCAGAGAACACTCTAGGTTAAAGAGAGAGAAAGAAACTTCTTACAAACAAGAATCAGAAATAAACAACTCATAACTATTATGCTAATAAAATTAGCATCTAACTATTTGGCTTGTATTGCTGCTATTGCAGTACTCTACAGAAGTAGGTTCTATGGCTAGAGATTCTATTCATATCTAATTCGCAACTTTTTCTTCACTTGAGTTGATGTATATGTTGACTTCCTTGACTTCATTGAAGATCTTTAGATTTTAATGATGATTCCTGGAGCATAACTTGATGTAGACGTCGTCTATACTAGCTTTAGAACCTAGCAAGGGTTAAGAAGATACTTTGAGTACGAGCGTACTCAGCAAGTTCACTAGAAAAGGAGTGTTTGATGCAGTATATCTACGGCCATAGACCATAGGTCATAGGCAATGCAGGTTTTCGTAAACATTTATTCAAAGGTTGCTTTTATTCTGAAAAGTTATGTCCGTCAGCCTTCACAGGTGGACCAGAACTTTCATGGAGTTCCTTTCATTGCTCACATCTCCTTTCCTAGGAGTGGAGTAACAAGTTCTGAGTTTTACACTCTGTAGAGGTGCGTCACTTTACCCATGAGAGACCTTAGGTTTTGTTGCACGGCCGGGAGTATATCCCCGTTCAAACTTCATTGGTTTGAGGCCCAACCTAAGATCCAAGCCAATCACTGCCTTCTCTGTGACCCCGCATGTCTCCTTGGTGTACACCATGTCCACCTATTGAATTACAGCAATGGTTTATACAGACCGTTCAGATGCCGGAACTATCGTGGGACATTGAGGGCTCCCACCCATATGCTGCATATCCTCTACGAATTACCAATTAATATGCACGCTTCGAGTGATAACAGCCACGACCCACACATCCGGCTCCATACGAGAGGGAAAAGATACAGCTGACTTCTCCATCCCATTCCAAATCTTATGGTCAACGCGTAATTTACGACGCAAGAATCACTGGCGACATTGGTTGTTAAGTCCTAGATAATATGTTCCTTTACCACCGGAACTCTTATAGTAGGTTATTACCTCATGGTAAATAACTTATAATCACATTATTATGAAAATAGTGTTTTCTGACCTTTTTCAAATGCAGGTGATGACAACACTAGATTTGTAAAATACTTTACAGAAAATAATCAAAGGACATGAGCAAGTGTGAACTTGCCTTTTGTGATTACAAGATTATGCCCTCACGGTCTTCAAGACAATATAAAAGATCCAATATCTGAAATCAGCATCACTGGTCCGGTAAGAACTAATGTTTAAATAAGCAAGATGCTATTATGCATAAGTAATGTAATACAATTTCGTAAACTCGAATCCCGGGGTAACGTTGTTCTAGGGTTTGGATACTAGAAAGGTTTTCCTTGGAATGTGTTGCCCTTTTAGATTAAGTTTCACACATGTGCTTCTTATTAAGGCTTGTGAATGTGTGTGAAACAACATGTAAACATAATGGCATACAACAATAAGATATACTAATGAGATGTGCTACTCAAGGACTGCTTATATGTGAATTATCGTATCTTCAAGTTTTACCTTGCAAGTGATGACATTTATAAGGAACTGAAGTGTTAACAATCCTAGGTATATAAGTAAAGCTTAATGTAATGTGATTATTATTAATTGTCATTTGATGTTTGAAGTGGCAAAAAGAATAACATTTGAAGAAAATCTTACTCAACTAAGCAGAAGCATTTAAGCTTTTAAATTAACCTTATGAGGTGTTCTTTCTAGTTATAGTCTTTAAGTAAGAAAGAATTACTCCATTTGAATAATGACAGCATTAGTATTTGAGACTTTTCTCTCTTGGTTTTTAACTTGGTTGGTTTGGTATTAAGATACTTTATAACTTAATTATAACAGACCAAAGTTAACTATAAAGCATATAATAAAGTCTTTAGCATTATTTAAAGTATTATAGACTAAATTTAACTTTAAATACATAGATGGACTTTAGGTGAAATGCTTGTTATACTTATACCTTGTTCACTTTATAATGTTTCTTTAAAGTTACTTAAGAATCGTATTATTTTCAGTTGGTAATGGTTTCTTTACATTATAAATATATAAAGGGATTTATCTCCCTATAAAGGTGTGGTTTAAGGTTTATGAATAAGTAGACAATATTATTTACTACTGATGAACTCACTATAGTGCTTTGATTTGTTTGTAAACTTGTGTTTAAAGTAAAGGAATAGGTTTTTATTTCACTACAAATTATACTTTGAGATTTTATATTAAATAAGAATCCTTTTATAAAATAATCTACATTTATGATTGAAGGATAATTCAATAAAATTGTATTTAAAATGTGTTAAATCACTTTGACTTCACACTAATAATATTTAAGACTAATACTCTTTATTAGACTCAATGGCTAATTTTTAAAATTATTAGCAAATTTCATTTATCTTTATAAGAATTATTAGTTAAAGAAATAGGTTTAAATTCAAGTTATTAAAGTGTTTAACTTTTTATTTTACTTAAAATTGTAATATTATATTTTTAACATGTATGTATTATTTTTTTTATTATTTTGGTATATTACATTTATTTTTGTGATTTATAATTAATAAGATATGATTTTTACAATGTTTAATACTTTATAAACACTTAATAAATAACAAATATTTAATTAGGTGTAATAATAATGCATGATTATAGTTTTTAACTATACTTCTTAGTTTTCTAAGTTTTTGGATATTTTATTTATATTTTTAACATTTACCATTATTAGAATATGAATTATCAAAGTTTTATTACTTATAAAAACTTTATTAAATAATATTTGTTTTAAATAATCATCATAATAATATTTGATAATAGTTTTAAGTTGTAGATTTTATTTTTCTAAAAATTTTCATATATTATACGCCTTTTTCTGAATTACAAAACAAAAGTTATTAATTAAACAAGATTTAATGATTTTGTTATATTTTTGGAATATTTAGATTTGGATTTATAATATTTGATTTATTTCCTAAACATACACATCTTTTTACACCACACCCACACTAAGCCCAAGTCACTGACTAGTGGGCCGTGACCACGTTGGTGTGCCACGCGGGACAAAGACCTGGTCAAATGATGCTAAGGTAGCAGGGTGACTCCAGCATGACGTCAGCGCGACCTCCGCCACCAGATCAAGGTCACCGGCAACGATCTACGGCGTTTGAGCTCGCATGGTCTAGTGCGTTGAAGAGAGGGTGCAACGGCGAGTCGAACAATGGTTGCGCCACCCCGGAATGGTCACCCCGCATGAGCTCCGATGGTGGTTTGCTCGGGTTCATGTGTACAGGGCGCTACAGACGACTAGGAGCAAATCGGAGAGAACTAGCAGAAGCAAAAGCTCACTAGGAAGCTTGTAGTGGCATCGGCAAGGAGAGGCAAGTTCAGACGGTGTCGCCATGGTCGACGACAAACGGTGGACAGACGAGCTCGATGTACACGATTTCAGGCTTCCCGGCTCGATTCCTCCTCCTAGCAGACGAAGTCCACCATGGCAGAGCTAGTGGAACCTTCAGTTGGCCCTCGGACGGTCTCGAGCAGCGACAACGAGCAACTCTGGTGAGTTAGGGTTTCAGTGAGGAAGAGCGGTTTGCGCGAGAGAGCGAGGGAGAGGATAAGACTGGTATGGATGGATATAGGAGAGCGTGGCCGATCTTATCAGCAAGGTCCAGGGCGACGGCGTGCATCATGGCGGTCCAATTTCGGCTGACGACGGTGACCAGCATCGGGCGATGGCGCTCGTTCCAGGGAGCAGCTTGTGACGTCGAGGAAGATGACGACGAAGCGGTATCCGGGCCTGGGCCGGAATTGGGCCAGTGTGGAGCGAGCGGCTGGTGGCTGCTGCTGCACGCGGGCGAAGTTTAGTTCCATGAGGAGATGGGCCGTGGGCCAGTTTCTGGTCTAAGTCCCTTTTTTATTCTTTTCTGTTTTCTATTTTATTTTCAGGTTTGTATTTTCATATTTGGTTTGAACTTTTCTTTATGGAATTTTATTTGCTGAACAATTGCAGCAACAATAAAGTTATTAAGAATTAATTTGTGAACAATTATTATATATTGTGATACTTTCTTTATTTCCTTTATATATATACTTTTTCTATTATTATTTGTGATGACCTTTGATATGAATTTAATTGGGCTAAATTTCATAAACTTATTACAGAATGCATTACTATCAACTAATGAGATTTTATTCTCATTAATACATAATATTAAGGCAACATTAATATTTAGTGATCCCTCATAAGTATTTGATACATAAAGTTCTAGGGAGTAAATATAGTTAATAATTTTTATTCCCATGTATAGCAATATATATATTTTATTATAACTAACATAAGAGTTAAGGTTTAAATTGAAAATGCTTACCATAATTTCTTAGAAGATTTAATATTCTTATATTTCCTTTGTTGATGTGAATAAAGGTTAATGGCTAAACCTATTATCTTTGTGTTTGTGATTTTTAATAATATCACCATTTAAAGTAAAATAGTGGGATTGTTTTCAAGGCTAACTTATGAGAAATAATTGATAAAGATAGTTCCTAAGCACCTGAGATAATGATGTGCTTAAGTGATTTGCTATAGGAATTATTCCTATAAACCATTGTGGAAACAAGATGATTAAATCAATCATTTGCTATGGATATTATGTTTGGTTAGAGATTTAGGGTTTAGGTTTTATCCAGGATTTCTTCCTTTCATATTTCAATAATCCTGGACTGCTAATTAAGGAATTCCTTTCCTAGATATATTACTTCTTCATATCTAACATCATGTGTTAACATGATGGGCTTTATTTCACAAAATATTCTTACCCACCTTTTATTCTTTTAAATCCATTTGTAAATTCAATGAGCTTGACACTGAAGCTTTCATAATCTTCTCATATCCATACTTGGTTATATCAACTACTCTAATGCTGATAATCTCCAATTCAACAAGTGATTACTTCTAACTCCATTCATACTCTTCCTTAATCATCCATCACTAACATTACTCTAGTAGTTGTATATATATAACTTTACTTCACCTCAAGTATTAGTATTTCCCAAGAGAAAACTACTACTGCTATAATCCAATGTTACTCTAGCATCATCTTATTCATAATATTTTATCTCTTCTTAACTCCAGTATCTAACATTCCAACCTCACATTATATTAGTGTGACTTGTAATGACTAATCTAAGATAATATATCTATACTATGGTTCAATCATGTTCTATCCACCAATGCCACTTATACATGATATAAGCATTCAAACTTGGTGACAAAAGCATGATCATTAGAATCCTTTGATCATATATGTCTTAGGTTTCCAGTTGGCTAATCAAGGCCTTCATTAATACAACACTACAGTTGTATTATAATTATCTTCTTAGTGTATCTATCTGACTAAGAGATATTACTCATTGACTATACCTACTTAATCCAATATGATTTCTCCTGGTTAAATATCTTCAATATTCATCCTTGTAATCCTCTTTGTTACCACATATATCTTTATTTCAAATAACTCTTCTATCCATTCTGGAGTGAGTTAACTCCATCAATTATCATATTGATTTAATTTCCTTTAATCACTCCCATCCTATAGATGATATCTAATACTAGCATTACTATTTACCTCTTCCTACTTCTTTCTTTATAGGCCTTAAGTGAATGCTACAATAAGGACAAGAGTCAATAGATCAGAAATTAATAGATTAAGAATTGGTGAATCAATAGTTGATTTCTCAACATTGATGAACAACAGATATTAGAATATGATTCCCATAGGAATGGTAAAGATTGGTATGGACAAAAAGATATATGGTGAATGATCTTGTCTTGGTTTCTTTCCTACTCAATCTCACTAAATAAGTAGGGTTAGGTATTATCATGATACTCATGATATAAGTAGATGAGATTAAGATAGATCAAGATTTAGTTGTTACATTCCTATTACTTAAGTTATGTTTATAACTTTGTATTCGTGAGTTGTATATTGAATACTAGGATATGATTACTTAAGGATTAAATACAAATAATTAAGTAATATATTAGGGTTTAACATTTATTACATTTGATCTACCCTTAGATCAAATCTCCCTTACCAAAGATAAGGTTTTAACAAAGGTCATATTGAAACTTATCGCAGTCAACTTGATGATCTACTTCAATTCCATCAAGTTGAGAGAAGCTTCAAACACTTTGACAAGTTTTGTTCAAAAGCGCGAAAATTATTCGGATTTTCTATGCATGAATGCAATGCACACACCCTCGTTCGGCTTATTTCTAAGCTCTAATGATGGGATGTTACACACTGTATGCTTTGATCAGTAATGTTTTGTCGCTCTGGATGATTATGGCCATTATTGCTCTCTTAATTGGTCGCTCCCAGTCTTTTGATAGCCTCCACTTGTATGAGTAAGCTCTACTCATGCTTCCAACTCCCAAGAAACCAAGTTATTCCAAAGTGTCCACTATAAATTCCTATGCATGATGTGTTACACCATTCCAAGTATATTCTTGTTTTCAGCTATCTTCCAATTAAAAACTATTTTGTTATTTGAAAACTTAGTGATTAAAGCCCTCACGAACTTGATGGCACACTTTATATTCTTTGCCCCTAATAAAATTGACCCATTGTGTCGTCTATGTTGTATATACTTGCACTTATACGTTGGAAATAGCAGAACCATGCTGTCATGGGGGATGTTTTCAACATTGCACTTGTACTTTGTACTCAGTTGATATCATGCTCTTTTGTCTATTGATGTCACCGGTGTGAAATAAATAGGGAGCTTGTAAGTCCATGGAGTTTGTATTCTGTGTTAGAGAAACGCTTGGGCCGCTAGCCTAATCCATGCCTAATCATGGTGGAAACTTGCAGCATCACCATAGTGAGCTATCTATGAAGAATCCTCAATAAAAAGCTATGCATATAGTAAATAAAAAGATCGCTGAGATGCTCATTGTGTGCTTGCCTTGTCATTTTGGTTATGGGATAGCTCCTGCATATGTGCAAGGGTACCCGTTGGGTTCTCTATGATACGCATGTACTTACAATGACAAGAAATTACAGGTGACTGAAGTTGAGTAGCATAAGGTGTGGCCCTCGTATTCAAGGGACTTGAGATTGCCAACTTATACTTTTTCAAGCATATACTCCATAGTTTGTTCACTTTAACCTTAATCACTTCAAGATGCTTATGATAGGGGCAATGAGGGCTGAAAGCTAACAAGTACCATAATTTTTGGAAGCTCTTTTTGAAACTTGAAATCCCTGCTTCCCTTAATTATGAAAGGCCCTTTCTTCCACTATTATATTGAGTATCCACCTTCTATCCATAGGCACCATTAAGAGAGCATAGTTGCCATTCTTAGTTCTATATGAAGTGTCCCAAAACTTATTGATTGATGCATATTGTGATATTACTTGTTCTTGTGCTATTTGTATCTAGTCACTCTTATGAACGTTGAAGGTGTCCAATGCATCTATTTTCTACTCCATGAGGGACAAGCTGATTGCCACTATGCCATGTTTTCTGTATGTGAAACAAACAAATGTTTTTAAATGCATGTTATTCATGATCTTTGTTTGTAGCCTTTCATGTTGCATGCATAGTTACTTTGTCTTATTGTTAGGACTCCATCTTTCATGCACATGTTTAGAGTTCTTTGATCCCGGATTTCAATGCTTGCAAGTGGTTTGATCATGATTGTGATGGTGCATGTCAACTCAAAAATTATTATTTTTATCACTTACCTACTCGAGGACGAGCAGGAGTTAAGCTTGGGGATGCTTGATACGTCGGAAACATATCTATAATTTTTGATGTTCCATGCATGTTTAGTATCTACTTTGCTTTGCTTTGTATTTCTTTGAGGTGTTTTTATATCTTTTCTGGAACTAACCTATTAAAAAGTTGCCACAGTGCCAGTTGCCTGTTTTCTTCTATTTTTGATTCCAAAAAGGCAGAAAATCAATATTCTCGGAATTGGACAGGATAAAAGCCAAAGTCAATAACTTTCTGTGAGGGAAACCAATCCAGAAGGAGGGACGGAGAGGCACCAGAGGGTGGCCAGACCCCTCTGGGCGTGGCTAAGCCTGGCCCGCGCATGGGGAGGGTGTGGGCCCTCTGGCCGCCTCCTCGGCCTCCCCCTTCGCCTATGAGATGCCTCCGACCCAAAAACTCTAAGGCATCCCAGAAACATCCATGAAAACCTCCACCGCGCCGCCGCCACCGAAGGGGAGATTCGGGGGACATAATGTCTCTGTTCCGGCACCCTGTCGGGACGGGGAAGTGCCCCTGGATCCATCTCCGTCGATCTCCACCACCATCTCCATCACCGTTGCTGATTCCCATGATGAGGAGGGAGTATTTCTTCCTCGAGGCTAAGGGCTCTACCGGTAGCTATGTGTTCATCTCTCTATGCATGATCTTGTGGTCATGAGCTTTGTAATCAAGTAGATCTACCTTGCTACTCAAGTGCTTCATTAGATCTCTGCTCTTCCCATGTGTGTGAAAGTAACAGCGTGCACACCATGGTGGCACTTAGGCTTGAGTCTACATAAATACTCTTTGTGCTTTAATAGATCTATGCTTTTCCCCACGTGTGTGAAAGTGACAGCGGGCATACCGTGTGTGGCACTTTGGCTAGATTGAATATTTGTTATGAGTTATATTTGGAGTTGGATGTCTCTATGAAATTTTGGTGTTTGTTGGAACCATCTAGCGCTCAAGGTGACAGTGTGGGGTTATCTAGATTGGGGAATGCAGACTTTGAGGTGTGCTGTTATAGCCCTACCATGGATTAGAGTGTCCAACCGGAGAGTAGTTAAGAGTAGTATCATGAAGAGAGGATATTTATATGAGAGAGTGTTCACTAGTGAAAGTATGATCCCTAGGCCTTGTTTCTAAGCATTGAAACACCGTTTGCTACTAGATCTATTGCATGTTTGCTTGCTTTAGTCTTTACCTCACCGTCAAGATCCATCAAACCTATTTTCTGGCACCGTTACCACTTGTATTTCACTATCTCTTCGCCGAGCTAGTGCACCTATACACCTGACAAGTGTATTGGGTGTGTTGGGGACACAAGATAATTCTTTTATCTTGATTTTAGGGTTGCTTGAGAGGGAATACCTTTGACCACTTCCTCCCTGAGTTCGATAAACCTTGGGTGATCCACTTAAGGGAAACTTGCAGCTGTTCTACAAATCTCTGCACTTGGAGGCCCAACAACTGTCTACAAGAATAGAAGTGCGTAGACATTAAGCCCATTTCTGGCGCCGTTGCCGAGGAGGAAAGGTAAAAGGCACTCACACACGTTACCCCATGGAAACAGCAAGCTAGAAAGCTCCTTTCTCGCGCTATTGCCGGGGAGGTAAGGTAAAAGGTACTCACATCATCCGGTGTGAGTGCTCGAAGTTATTTCCTTTATATTCTGCAATTTTGTCTTTTTGTTTCTTGTTTTCACTAGTTAGGCTTAATGGAAAACAACAACAAAATTAGAGAGCTCTATAGCATTTATCTTGAGTTAGGACATGAAGTGTTTGAAGAGAAAATTAAAAAACCTATGGAACTTTATTTGCATGCTAATAGAAATTTTATTAGTATGAATTCTTTGGACACTATTATTGCTAATGCTAAGGAAAAGTCTAAGCTTGGGGAAGCTAGTTTTGATGAAAATGATCTTTTTAGTTCCCCAGCTTTGGAAGATAGCTATTCTATTGCTTATGATGATACCAAACCTCCAATTTATGATGATTACAATGATGACTATGATATTTTCAATCCACCTACTATTGAGGACAAAATTGATTGTGATTACAATATGCCTCCTATATTTGATGATTATGGTGATGAGAATAACAATGATAGCTATTTTTTTGAATCTTCTCCCACTACAATTAATAAGAATGCCTTTGCTTATGTGGAGAGTAATAATCATTTTATGCATGTGGATCATGATAAGAATGTTTTATGTGATAGTTATATTGTTAATTTCATTCATGATGCTACTAAAAGTTATTATGAGAGAGGGAAACATGGTTTTATGCATCTCAAAAATATTAAGTTCCCCCTCTTTATATTGAAAGTCTTGAAGTTGCACTTGTTTTGCTTTCCTATGCTTGTTGCTTTGTGCTTTAATGACTTGTTTATTTAGAAGATTCCTATGCATAGGAAGTGGGATAGACTTAAATGTGTTTTGAATTTGCTTCTTGATGTTCTCTTTTACTTCAATTGATATTTCTTATGTGAGCATCTTCTCAAACTATCAAGCCTAACTTAAAGGCGGTAAAGAAAAGTACTTGTTGGGAGATAACCCAAGAGTTTCCTCGAGTATTGGAAGTTATTAATTCAGTAATGACCTTTCCTTATCCTTTTTGTTTGCTTTTTTTGAGCCAAGAATGACCTCTAATGAGAGGGAAGTAAGATTTGGGGAGTTGCTGTCCCGAAACAGATTTCTGTCCTCCATCATAAAAATTTTTGAGGAGTCTCTATAAATCGGATTGAGATGAAAATTTACGAATAAATCCCCCAGTATGTTAGATAACTTTAGTTAGTTCAACACTTTTTCATTTGAGCAACATAAGGTCTTCGAAAAAATCGGTTTCTACCTGCTGGTATGTTTTGACAGATTTCTGCCATTATTTTGTAAGATCCCTCCTTTATAAAGGAAAAGGATCCCTGTGATTGCAATGCTAGTCCCTGGATCAATCATGGAGTCCTTCATCTTCAAAGTGCCACAGGCAATCATGTTGGTTGTAGACTTGTAATCCTATTCAACACACTTCAGTAACATCAAACAAACCTGCAACATAATAAGTTGCAGCCACAAGGGTCAATACATTTGAATTGTATTGGCAAGTTTCACTACTATGTAGAAATAAGTGGAACCTATCAATATATGCATATTTGGCTAAGTAGGGTTTAGGCTCATTTGCAGAAAGCAATATAGTTTTATACTATCTTTTCAAAATAGTTTTGATCTTTTGAAAATCTTTTTGAACTCCTTGGAAAACTCCAAGTGCTTCTATTCCCTTGTTGACACCATCAAGTTTTACTTTGAGAAATTGGAATGTCGAGATCTTCCATAGCTTCAGGCCTTAGTTGCTCAGAGTTGTCCGTAACCGGGGACACGGCTAAGTACTTAGAATTTGATTTTCTGCAGAAGTTGTACACTTTACCCACATGACACAATCTCGTCTTGACGCCACTAGTGGCCGCTGGATAAGTACTCACCAAAATGGAGTACCGGCAAATCGAGAATGTGACAAAGTCTTTCCATAGAAGTCCCCCCAATACACAATGCTAGCTTGTCTACCAGGCACCAATGTAGGGATATATTTCCATACACAATTCTAGTTAACCTGAAGATGCCAATGCATGGGTCTTCCACTATGTAGTTGACTAAGCCAGAGCCCATTTAGCATGTGGCTATACACGGAAGCCACTGTACGAGAAACATGTTCAATTTCTAAGTCCCTGGGTGGTTTTCTTCTAATGCACATCCAAAAAGATAGCCATATAAATATGGTTCCTTTTGTTGCCACCTTGTCCAAAACTTAAGTATCCTCTTTCCACCCAGGTGGTTCATTGAGTACTTGTTTTATTATATAAAACATATATTTTTCCAACACTTCATATAATCATATCATGTATCCCATCCCAAATATATAGCAGGGCTAAGAATACTACAACTACAATGTTTTTACTAAGGAAGATATAAGGATATCCTAATAGGATATAGCATAGCATAGAAATATAGTAGTCCTATCATGCATGTTACAAAAATCCACTAAGTGTGATGAAAATAGTAGGACATGGATGAAAGTGTCACTTTCCTTAGTAGTTGGTGGTGTTGGTACACTCTTCGCAATAACACACTTGACAATCAACACAATCTATCAAGCAAAACAACCAAGACAAAACATACACAAGATCAACACTAATGGCAACACAAAAATCATGCAAAGTATGCAAACATGCAAGATAGAAATTTTTATTGTAAAAATTTTATAACAAGGTTCTGAACATTACTAAGTGATTTCTGAACATTTTATATTTTCAAGATTACAAATGCAACCATTTGTGCAATTGTAGCAATTAGAAATATTTTCCAACACTTGGAAAGTACGTTCTCACTAAATAATTTCCATGGTATTATTATAATATAATAAAATTATATTTTTCTCTTACTGTACAGAGGGTTCAATATACAACCATTTGCAAAAGGATTCACTTAAAAATAATTTACACAACAACTTTTATACTCAAAATACTCCACAAATGGTTCTGTATAAAACGTGATTTTAACAGAATCAAAAATACGGAATTATGGCTCCACTATGTTCTACTCATTTTTGTGAATCCATAGACATATTATTTGCTAAATTTGGATATACAGAACTAAAGATATAATTTTTATGGTGAAAATGACCAATTAAACCATTTAATTTATAAATCAAATTTTTGTACAGAGAATAAGTAATATTATTGCAGAAATGGATTCTACATAATCTCAGATTTTCAGGGATACCAAATTTATAATTTTTGGACCTCTAAATCTTTTTCTATGAATTATACGAGTTCGTACTAAAATCTGGAAAAGTCAAACTCGGGAATTGACTGAAATTGACTATGACTAATCTGACTAAGTTGACTGTTGACTACGCTGATGTCATGATGATGTCAGATTTGACTACAGAAAAGTTGCTCGGATGGAAAAACTTTCTACATGAAAGTTGTAGATAACAACTAGATTTATCTACTGTTTAAAGGAAATTGTGCTTGGAGCAACGAGGTGGGCGTAAAATGGATTATACCTTCTAAGATCTGAATCTTTGACCGTGTTTTTCTCTTTGCTCGATGAACAAAATGAGGTGAAATCAGCGGGAATGGAACCGTCTTGACGAGGGGAACAACTTCCGTCTTCAAACCGCCGCGATCCGAGGTCGTCTTGAAGGTCTATTTTGGTGGAGAAGATTGGAAAGAATTTTGGACGAAAATGGAGGTATGATGAGTTGAAAACTTTTAACTTTACTGTAGCGGGGTTTATATAGGAGGGGGGTGGGGGCTGGATTAAAGGAGATTAAAGAGGGAGAGGAATTAGGAGACATTTAGTGCAATTTAGGAGAGCAATTGAGAGTCATTTAGGAGCATTAGAGTCAAAGAAAATGAAGACCAAGTGCTCCGTGTAGGTGCATGCCTGGTCATGATGCCCTCATGGCCGATCGGCCTGGTTGGGCCGGCCCATTTTGACCGGCCTGGCCGGCCACTCTATTTTTTTTCGTTTTATGTTTTTTTCCTATTTCTTAATTCTTTTATAACTTTTGATTTAGAGCTCCGAATTTGTTGATTCAAAATTCTGCGGGTTCGTAAATTCATGGGCAATATTTTAGGACATAAATTTTATATATTTGGATATATTTAATTTTCTCAATTATTAATTAGTCAATTATTGTACGATTGCACGTGTGCGATATTGGCCTAGTTGCATGGCAATATATTTGGAATGACTTGGATTCTTTCTTTATTTGAACTTGATTCGATTTAGTTCCACTTTATAACCATGAATTAAAGTTTGAAAATATGAGAGGATAATTTTATAAAATCTTAAAATAGCTCACATAAGCTATGGTGCTTATTTTAAAACGAGACTCTTTGCTTTTATTTTTGGTTCAAAACAAAACAAAGGTTGTTTGAAAAATGTAAATGAAGTAGTTGAGATGTATATATGGTTTTTGGTTGAGAACATTCCTCAAGATTAAAAATAGATTTTCAAATACAGGAAGTTTGTGAAAAAGATTTTGAAGGGGAACCCTGCAAATTATAATTTTGAAGTAGAGGAAATATATGGATAATCTTGATGCTTTGATCTTAGGGTTTTTGTTAAATGATATTTTTATTTTAAGGAGTACCTTTCTTTTGGGGAAAACTTTTGTAATAGTTTAAAAGGTTTTAATGTTTCCAATTAGAAGCAAAAAGTTTCTTTTCCCCATAAATTTCATTATTTATTTATTTTGTTTATTTCTTTTTCATATTTCAAAATTTGGAAAATTTTGGGATGTGACAGGCTACCACCCTTAAAATAAATCTCGTCCAGAGATTTGGGAAGGCTAGGGTTACAAGTTGGCTTCAAGACAACTAGGGTACTACCACCCTTAAAACAAAGTCTCATAGGGTTACATTGATGGTTCACTTGACTATGGGTTCAACACTTGATATCCAGACAAGGAATCCTTATTTGACTCAACTGAGTTAACTAAATCTTATCATCCACATCATCTAATTCTTCAAGGGTTCCATACATGTTGATGTGGTTCACATGTCCTTAGAAGTGTGTTCCATGTCTCCACAAATATTGCAAGCTTGAGTTCCTTCTATAATATCATCCTTGACATCATTGTTGTCACAATCTCCTAGGGAAGAGTTGCTTATCATGTTGATCATTTGATTGGTCATCCTTTGCAACAATTGGGATTGGATTTCCAAAAACTTTTGCATGGTTGGGTCTAATTCATTGTTGTTAGATAAAAACTGAGTTGTCACTTGATTCAACTGGGCTTGGGTTGCTATAAGTTGTTCTCTTATGTGCATCTCTTGGTTGTTGTTGTCACCATCCTTGATGTTGGAGTTTCTTGGAGAAGTCATATGTTTGGGTTAGATTGAGATTAGAATGGGCAAAAGATTTCTAAGGAAGAAGTCTAATCACACATATCACAATTCACTCAAAGCAATGTGCAAGCAATAACAATCAAACAATCCACTCAAACAACAAGGTTCAAACACATTTTTAGGCAACAAAATATTTTTGCTACACCACATAAGTAGGTGTGTGTAGGGTTCGCAGCATAGAAAACAAAATTTTTCCTACGATGTGAACTATATAACAAGATCTATCTACTAGATACAAACAACGGGCGGATGTATATCCGTAGAGAACATACCCTTGAAGACCGACAAAGCTTAACGAGTTCAACTCGTGGTTGATGTAGACGATCTTTGCCGATCTCAAGATCGAGAGGAAGTCCTAGCGCCAAGAATCGCGGCGCATCCGTGCTCGCACACACGTTCGAGGAACCGAGCAACCTCCGCCTCGCTCCAGCGATGTAGCGGAAGCACAACTCTTTCTTGCCGAATAGCCACCGGAACATGTATCTCGCTAGTCCGAGACCATGGGGATAAATTCTAGAGGGGAGAGATCCTTCACGAGGAGGTGTGAGAGACAAGTGAGGAGGGGCTCCTTTATAGGAGGAGGGGCACCCAGGGGTGGCCGCGCCATGGGGGCTGCCCCTCCCTCCTTCATTCATGGGTGGACACTCCACTCACAAAATGCCCTTTAAATCCCTCCACTCAAAAGTCCACTCAAATTCCCATTAAATTTCCACCAAATTTAATGCAAACTCTCATTAAATAAAACTCTTTTATTTTATTCAGAATTTTGTCAATTACTTTAATGACAAACATTCACAAATAACCCCTTGCTAGAATTCTATTTCACATGCATAACCACTTTATGCAATTTCACCTGAAAACCTATTTCGGTATCTAGTGAAATAAATTCCTGCGCTTGTTCATTCTTTCGGCATGAAACATTTGCTCCAATTGGATGTCGTTGTCTCTCAAGTGTGTCACCCTACGGTTCGTGAATAATGCGTACATGATCGAGACTCCTCTCGGATCAATAATCAGAAGCGGGATCTGGAGACCCATACAGACTCCCACACATTCAACGATGACTTTCTTGTGATCGTCGGAACCTTTTACGCTAGTATCTTAATCCCTTTGTTTCACGATATATTACATGTCCGAGATTCGATCATCTGTATCTCCATACCTAGTTTGATCTCGTTACCGACATGCACTCTTTTCTCGTTCCTGTGATATAACATTCTAGTGATCAAATCACTTGCTTGCAAGCTAATCAATGTGATATCACCGAGAGGGCCCAGAGTATATCTATCCGTCATCGGGATGAACAAATAACACTCTCGATCCATGAGCCTCAACATAACACTTTATTAGTTCTGAATCCATCTTTATAATCACCCTGTTACGGTGTGACGTTTGATGTTATCAAGAAACTCTTCCTGTTAGTGATTGACATGATCTCATGGTCTAAGGATTAGGATCACTGTAAGTTGTTATAGCAATATAAACCCAATGACTTTGATCGTAATGCTATACTTGATGAATGTTCATCACACCATTACACTAATGTTGTGATCCCGTTATTAACAACATCCAATGTCCATGATCGTGAAACCTTGATCATCTTGTTAATCAACGAGCTAGTTTATGAGAGAGGCATAACTAGGAACTTTTGTTTGTTTATTAAACACACATGTATTAACGCTTTATTAATACAATTATAGCATGCAAAATAAACATCTATCATATACTTGGAATACACATAATAAACACTTTATTATTGCCTCTCGGCATATTCCTTGATCTCCCACTTGCACTAGAGACAGTAATCTAGTTACATAGTGATAAATCTAACACCCATTGAGTTCTGGTGTTGATCATGTTTTGCTCTAGGGAGAGTTTTAGTCAACTGATCTGCTACATTGAGATCCGTATGTACTTTACAAATCTTTATATCTCCATCCTTGACATGCTCGCGGATGGAGTGAAACCGGTGCTTAATATGCTTGGAATGCTTGTGAGACCTTGGCTCTTTGGCATTGGCAATGGCACCATTGTTGTCACAATAGATCACCATTGGGTCCAACGCGTTTGCCACTACTCCTAGTTCGGATATGAACTCCTTCATCCAAACTGCTTCCTGAGCCGCTTCTGAAGCTGCAACATATTCGGCCTCCGTTGTTGATCCCGCTACCACAGGTTGTTTGGAGCTCCTCCAACTAACCGCTCCACCATTCATGAGAAATACGTATCCGGATTGGAGTCATCCGGACCGGTGTCAAAGCTAGCGTCGACATAACACTTAGCGACGAGCTCTCCTTCACCTCCGTATACAAGAAACATATCCTTAGTTCTTCGTAAGTACTTAAGGATATTCTTGACCGCTATCCAAAGGTTCGAACGGATCCGATTGGTACCTACTAGTCAAACTAATAGCATGTGCCACATCCGGTCTTGTACATAGCATGGCGTACATTATAGAGCCTATGGTGAAGCATAGGGACTTTGTCCATTATCTCTCTTTCTTCCTTGGCGGAATTTGAGTCTTACTCAATGTCTTGCCTTGCAACATAGGTAAGAACCCCTTCTTACTTCCGTCCATTTTAAACTTCTTTAAAATCTTATCAAGGTATGTACTTTGTGATAGCCCTATTAGGCGCCTAGATCTATATCTATAGATCTTTATGCCTAATATGTATGACGCTTCACCTAGGTCCTTCATTGAAAATTTGCTGTTTAGATAACTTTTAACACTGTTTAAAAGATCTATATCATTTCCGATCAATAATATGTCATCCACATATAATATCAGAAATGCCACATTGCTCCCACTCACTTTCTTGTAAATACAAGCTTCTCCATAAGTTTGGACAAATCCAAACTCTTTGATCACCTCATCAAAGCGGAGATTCCAACTTCGTGATGCTTGCTTCAATCCATAGATGGATCGCTGAAGCTTACACACCTTGTTAGCATCCTTAGGATCGACAAAACCCTTTGGTTGTATCATATACAACTCTTCTTCAATATTACCATTGAGAAACGCGGTTTTGACATCCATCTGCCATATCTCATAATCGATATATGCAGCAATTGCTAACATAATCCTAACTGACTTTAGCATTGCTACGGGAGAGAAAGTCTCATCGTAGTCAACTCCTTGAATTTGTCGAAATCCCTTTGCGACAAGTCGAGCTTTATAGACGGTCACATTACCATCAGCATCAGTTTTCCTTTTGAAAATCCATTTGTTCTCCACGACCTTTCGGTCGTGAGGTAATTCCACCAAGTTCCAAACTTGATTTTCATACATGGATTCCATCTCGGATTTCATGGCTTCTAACCATTTGTTGGAATCCGGGCTCATCATCGCTTCTTCATACGTCGCAGGGTCATCATTTTCATCAACCATGAAATTCATGACAGGATTCCGTCTGACTCGGGAGATGCACGTCTGTTTGACTCGCGAGGTTCGGTAGTACTCTTCGAGTTTCATGATCATTATCATTAGTTCCCTCTTCAACAAGTGGAGCCAACTCCGAAAACTTCCGGCCAAGGCTACTCGCCATACTTTGAAGAGAAGGTTCCACAACCTCTTCGAGTTCTACCTTCCGACTACTCACACCTTTGGCGAGAAACTCTTTCTCTAGAAAGGATCCATTCTTGGCAACAAAAACCTTGCCCTCGGATGTGATAGAAGGAATACCCAATAGTTTCTTTAGGGTATCCTATGAAGACGCATTTTTCCGCTTTGGGTTCGAGTTTATCCGGTTGAAGTTTCTTCACATAAACATCGCATCCCCAAACTTTAAGAAATGACTTAGGTTTGTTTCAAACCACAATTCATACGGTGTCTTTTCAACGGATTTAGATGGTGACCGATTTAAAGTGAATGCAGCTTTCTAGTGCATAACCCCAAAATGACAACGGCAAGTCCGTCTGAGACATCATAGATCGAACCATATCTAATAAAGTACGATTACGACGTTCCGACACACCATTTCGCTGTGGTTTTCCGGCAGGTGTGAGTTGTGAAACAATTCCACACTCTTTCATGTGAGTGCTAAACTCGTAACTTAGATACTCACCTCCACGGTCGGACCGTAGAAATTTGATCTTTCTATTACGATGATTTTCCACTTCATTCTGAAATTCCTTGAACTTTTCAAAGGTTTCAGACTTGTGTTTCATCAAGTAGATATAACCGTATCTACTCAAATCATCCGTGAAAGTAAAAAAATAACGATATCCACCTCGCGCCGACACACTCATTGGACCACATACATCAGAATGTATGATTTCCAATAAATCTGTCGCCCGTTCCATTGAACCGGAAAACGGCGTTCTAGTCATCTTGCCCATAAGGCATGGCTCACATGTATCAAATGATTCATAATCAAGTGATTCCAAAAGTCCATCCGAATGGAGCTTCTTCATGCGTTTAACGCCAATATGACCTAGACGGCAGTGCCACATATATGCGGATATATCACCATTAAATTTAATCCTTTTAGCATCAACATTATGAATATGTGTAATATTATCATCGAGATCTAATAGAAATAAATCATTCATCATCGGTGCATGACCATAAAAGATTTCATTCATATAAATGGAACAACCATTGTTCTCGGATTTAAATGAATAACCACTTCGCATCAAACACGATCCAGATACAATGTTCATGCTCGAAGGCACGGATAACATTTATGCAAGTTTATAACTAATCCCGACGGCAAGTGGAGAGGCGTTCGACGGCGATCACATCAACGCTTGATCCATTGCCGACACGCATCTTGACCTCACCCTTGCTAGCGGTCGCTTGTTCTGCAGCCCCTGATTCGAGTTACAAATATTAGCAACTGAACCGTATCAAATACCCAGGTGCTACTGCGAGCACTAGTCAAGTACACATCAATAACATGTATATCATATATACCTTTGTTTGCCTTGCCGCCTTCTTGTGCGCCATACTTGGGCTTATGCTTCCAATGGCGATCCCTTACAATAGTAGCACTCGGAATCAGACTTAGGTCCAACTCGGGGTTTCTTTTCAGGCGCGGCAACAGGCTTGCCGCCCTTACTTCCCTTCAGTTTTCCCTTCTTGTCTTTCTTGAAACCAGTGTTCCTATTGATCATCAACACTTGATGTTCCTTTTTGATCTCCACTTCTGCAGTTTTAAGCATTGACAGAAGCTCGGGGAGAGACTTCTTCATGCCTTGTATATTATAGTTCATCACGAAGCTCTTATATCTAGGTGGCAGAGACTGCAGAACACGATGGATGCCTAAGTCAATGGAAATCGATATTCCCAAGGACACAAGCTTATCGGCGTAACCCGACATCTTGAGTACATGCTCACTAACGGAGCTATGCTCTTCCATCATGCAGCTAAAGAACTTTTCTGAAGCGTTCTAGCTCTCTACAGCAGCATGTGTGTCGAAAATCATTTTCAACTCACCCATTGTATCAAATGCATTGTCGTTTTCGAAACGCTTTTGAAGTTCCGGCTCTAGCCCATACAATATGCCGCAATGAACTAAGTTGTGGTCCTCCTGACGAGTCTGATAGACATTCTTCTCCTCGTCAGGGGCATCATCAAAAGGTGGGGGGCCTAACGGCGCTTCTAGCACATATTGCTTTTGTGCAGCAGAAAGGAGAATCCTCAAATTCATGGCCCATTCGGTAAAGTTGCTACCGTTGCTAGTTTCTCTTCTCCATGAACACATTGAAATTAAAAGGTGGTGCCATCTACAACAGAATTTGTAAAGTTTAGACTAAGTGTATGATAGATTGAGTTCAACTAATCTATATTACGAATGAACTCCCACTCAAAACTACATCCCTCGTGCCTTTTGGTGATTACATGAACCAAATCCACTACACCAAGTCCGATCATCACGTGAGTCGGTATAGCTTCAAAGGCGAGCATAAAATGTGCATCATATCAACTATATGACTCATGCTTAACCTTTCGGTCCGTGTTCCGATGCCATGTCTCATATGCTAGGCTCGCCAAGTTAGAACCTTAGTATTCGCGTGAGTAATCGCTTTTACACCAAATATGGTCGTGGATCCAAGAACACCCGATCATCACGTGATGTCTTGGAGCGACGAAAACATAATCGGTGCATACTAAAGGAAGAACACATTCTTATCTTGATATCTAAATGAGGGATCATCTTATTATGCTAACAAAGCGCTAAACAAGCAATATAAGATGCTATCAAACATCATATGTTTATTAGTGAAATGATATGGTTCCCGCAGATGATCTCTATCATGTGCATCGTGGTATGATCACTATCATACCTATATGTGTAAATCCAAGGTCTATGGATTTTACACGCTATGTGTGTTGTAAGAGTATCATCTCGTACTTCTACTTACAACACTACGATATCATAACACTAGCCCAGCAACAACCTAAACTAGACGCCTCTAATTTATCCATTGCAAGTTTTACGTGGCTTAGGGCTTTCGAGATAGAATCGTTCTTACCTACGAACATGAACCACAACGAGGATAATCAAATTGTTGACAACTCGCTTGCAAAATAGATATTGACTATAGTAGGAGAGACAGACACCCGCTAGCCACTTATGCAAACTAGTTGCATGCCAAGCGTGGAATAGGTCTCATGTGCGAGGACATGTAAAGTTTGTCCGGGCCGCTTCATCCAACTATGCCACCAATATCCAAAATTACAACAAAGGAGCAACAACATGATCATCATAGCCCACATACTCATATGTGTACTACCCGTGTAAAGTATCTACGCATAGATCCGGCTCTGATACCACTGTATGGTTCGCAGCATAGAAAACAAAAAATTTCCTACGATGTGAACTATATAACAAGATCTATCTACTAGATACAAACAACGGGAGGATGTATATTCGTAGAGAACATACCCTTGAAGACGGACAAAGCTTAACGAGTTCAACTCGTGGTTGATGTAGACGATCTCTTGCCGATCTCAAGATCGAGAGGAAGTCCTAGCGCCGCAAATCAGCCAGCATCCGTTGTCGCACACGTTCGAGGCACCGAGCAACCTCCGCCTCCTCGCTCCAGCGATGCAGCGGAAGCACAACTCTTTCTTGCCAAATAGCCACCGGGAACATATATCTCGCTAGTCCGAGACCATGGGGGATAAATTCTAGAGGGGGAGAGAGATCCTTCACGAGGAGGTGTGAGAGACAAGTGAGGAGGGGGGCTCCTTTTATAGGAGGAGGGGGGCAACCAAGGGGGTGGCCGCCGGCCATGGGGTCTGCCCCCTCCCCTCCTTCATTCATGTGGGTGGACACTCCACTCACAAAATGCCCTTTAAAATCCCTCCACTCAAAAGTCCACTCAAATTCCCATTAAATTTCCACCAAATTTAATGCAAACTCTCATTAAATAAAACTCTTTTATTTTATTCAGAATTTTGTAAATTACTTTAATGACAAACATTCACAAATAACCCCTTGCTAGAATTATATTTCACATGCATAACCACTTTATGCAATTTCACCCGAAAACCTGTTTTGGTATCTAGTGAAATAAATTCCTGCGCTTGTTCATTCTTTCGGCATGAAACATTTGCTCCAATTGGATGTCGGTGTCTCTTAAGTGTGTCACCCTACGGTTCGTGAATAATACGGACATGATCGAGACTCTCGGATCAATAATCGAAGCGGGATCCGAGACCCATACAGACTCCCACACATTCAACGATGACTTTCTTGTGATCGGAACCTTTACGCTAGTATCTTAATCCCTTTGTTTCACGATATATTACATGTCCGAGATTCGATCATCTGTATCTCCATACCTAGTTTGATCTCGCATCGACATGCACTCTTTTCGCTCCTTGATATAACATTCTAGTGATCAAATCACTTGCTTGCAAGCTAATCAATGTGATATCACCGAGAGGGCCCAGAGTATATCTATCCGTCATCGGGATGAACAAATAACACTCTCGATCCATGAGCCTCAACATAACACTTTATTAGTTCAATCCATCTTTATAATCACCTGCTACGGTGTGACGTTTGATGTTATCAAGAAACTCTTCCTGTTAGTGATTGACATGATCTCATGGTCTAAGGATTAGGATCACTTCGTAAGTTGTTATAGCAATATAAACTCAATGACTTTGATCGTAATGCTATACTTGGATGAATGTTCATCACACCATTACACTAATGTTGTGATCCCGTTATTAACAACATCCAATGTCCATGATCGAAACCTTGATCATCTTGTTAATCAACGAGCTAGTTTATGAGAGAGGCATAACTAAGAACTTTTGTTTGTTTATTAAACACACATGTATTAACGTTTCCGTATTAATACAATTATAGCATGCAAAATAAACATCTATCATATACTTGGAATACACATAATAAACACTTTATTATTGCCTCTGGGGCATATATTCCTTGATCTCCCACTTGCACTAGAGACAATAATCTAGTTACATAGTGATAAATCTAACACCCATTGAGTTCGTTGTTGATCATGTTTTGCTCTAGGAGAGTTTTAGTCAACGATCCGCTACATTGAGATCCGTATGTACTTTACAAATCTTTATATCTCCATCCTTGACATGCTCGGATGGAGTGAAACCGGCGCTTAATATGCTTGGAATGCTTGTGAGACCTTGGCTCTTTGGCATTGGCAATGGCACCATTGTTGTCACAATAGATCACCATTGGGTCCAACGCGTTTCCACTACTCCTAGTTCGGATATGAACTCCTTCATCCAAAGCGCTTCTGAGCCGCTCAAGTCGCAACATATTGACCTCCGTTGTTGATCCGCTACCACAGGTTGTTTGGAGCTCCTCCAACTAACCGCTCCACCATTCATGAGAAATCGTATCCGGACTGAGACTTAGAGTCATCCGGACCGGTGTCAAAGCTAAGCGTCGACATAACACTTAGAGACGAGCTCTTCTTCACCTCCAGTATACAAGAAACATATCCTTAGTTCTTCGTAAGTACTTAAGGATATTCTTGACCGCTATCGATGTTACGAATGCGGATCCGATTGGTACCTACTAGTCAAACTAATAGCATGTGCCACATCCGGTCTTGTACATAGCATGGCGTACATTATAGAGCCTATGGTGAAGCATAGGGACTTTGTCCATTATCTCTCTTTCTTCCATGAAGCGGACTTTGAGTCTTACTCAATGTCTTGCCTTGCAACATAGGTAAGAACCCTTCTTACTTCCGTCCATTTTAAACTTCTTTAAAATCTTATCAAGGTATGTACTTTGTGATAACCCTATTAGGCGCCTAGATCTATATCTATAGATCTTTATGCCTAATATGTATGGCCTTCACCTAGGTCCTTCATTGAAAATTTCTTTGTTTAGATAACTTTTAACCTTTGTTAAAAGTTCTATATCATTTCCGATCAATAATATGTCATCCACATATAATATCAGAAATGCCACATTGTTCCCACTCACTTTCTTGTAAATACAAGCTTCTCCATAAGTTTGGACAAATCCAAACTCTTTGATCACCTCATCAAAGCGGAGATTCCAACTTCGTGATGCTTGCTTCAATCCATAGATGGATCGCTGAAGCTTGCACACCTTGTTAGCATCCTTAGGATCGACAAAACCCTTTGGTTGTATCATATACAACTCTTCTTCAATATTACCATTGAGAAACGCGGTTTTGACATCCATCTGCCATATCTCATAATCGATATATGCAGCAATTGCTAACATAATCCTAACTGACTTTAGCATTGCTATGGGAGAGAAAGTCTCATCGTAGTCAACTCCTTGAATTTGTCGAAACCCCTTTGCGACAAGTCGAGCTTTATAGACGGTCACATTACCATCAGCATCAGTTTTCCTTTTGAAAATCCATTTGTTCTCCACGACCTTTCGGTCGTGAGGTAATTCCACCAAGTTCCAAACTTGATTTTCATACATGGATTCCATCTCGGATTTCATGGCTTCTAACCATTTGTTGGAATCCGGGCTCATCATCGCTTCTTCATACGTCTCAGGGTCATCATTTTCATCAACCATGAAATTCATGACAGGATTTCCGTCTGAGCTCGGGGCTGCAGCGTCTGTTTGACCTGAGATTCGGTAGTACTCTCTTTGGAGTTTCATGATCATTATCATTAGTTCCCTCTTCAGCAGTGGAGCCAACTCCGGAACAACTTCCTGCGCTACTCGCCATACTTTGAAGAGAAGGTTCCACAACCTCTTGAGTTTTACCTTCCGACTCACACCTTTCGCGAAACTCTTTCTCTAGAAAGGATCCATTCTTGGCAACAAAAACCTTGCCCTCGGATGCTGATAGAAGGAATACCCAATAGTTTCTTTAGGGTATCCTATGAAGACGCATTTTTTTCGCTTTGGGTTCGAGTTTATCCGGTTGAAGTTTCTTCACATAAACATCGCATCCCCAAACTTTAGAAATGATGACTTAGGTTTGTTTCCAAACCACAATTCATACGGTGTCTTTTCAGCAGTTTAGGTGGTGCCCGATTTAAAGTGAATGCAGCAGTTTCTAGTGCATAACCCCAAAATGACAATGGCAAGTCCGTCAGAGACATCATAGATCGAACCATATCTAATAAAGTACGATTACGACGTTCCGACACACCATTTCGCTGTGGTTTTCCGGCAGGTGTGAGTTGTGAAAGTGCCACAGGCAATCATGGAGTCCTTCATCTTCAAAGTGCCACAGGCAATCATGTTGGTTGTAAACTTGTAATCCTATTCAACACACTTTAGTAACATCAAACAAACCTGCAACATAATAAGTTGCAGCCACAAGGGTCAATACATTTGAATTGTATTGGCAAGTTTCACTACTATGTAGAAATAAGTGGAACCTATCAATATATGCATATTTGGCTAAGTAGGGTTTAGGCTCATTTGCAGAAAGCAATATAGTTTTATCCTATCTTTTCAAAATAGTTTTGATCTTTTGAAAATATTTTTGAACTCCTTGGAAAACTCCAAGTGCTTCTAATCCCTTGTTGACACCATCAAGTTTTACTTTGAGAAATTGGAATGTCGAGATCTTCCATAGCTTCAGGCCTTAGTTGCTCAGAGTTGTCCGTAACCGGGGACACGGCTAAGTACTTAGAATTTGATCTTCTGCAGAAGTTGTACACTTTACCCACATGACACAATCTCGTCTTGACGCCACTAGTGGCCGCTGGATAAGTACTCACCAAAATGGAGTACCGGCAGATCGAGAATGTGACAAAGTCTTTCCATAGAAGTCCTCCCAATACACAATGCTAGCTTGTCTACCAGGCACCAATGTAGGGATATATTTCCATACACAATTCTAGTTAACCTGAAGATGCCAATGCATGGGTCTTCCACTATGTAGTTGACTAAGCCAGAGCCCATTTAGCATGTGGCTATACACGGAATCCACTGTACGAGAAACATGTTCAATCTCTAAGTCCCTGGGTGGTTTTCTTCTAGTGCACATCCAAAAAGATAGCCATATAAACATGGTTCCTTTTGTTGCCACCTTGTCCAAAACTTAAGTATCCTCTTTCCACCCAGGTGGTTCATTGAGTACTTGTTTTATTATATAAAACATATATTTTTCCAACACTTCATATAATCATATCATGTATCCCATCCCAAATATATAGCAGGGCTAAGCATACTACAACTACAATGTTTTTACAAAGGAAGATATAAGGATATCCTAATAGGATATAACATAGCATAGAAATATAGTAGTCCTATCATGCATGTTACAAAAATCCACTAAGTGTAATGAAAATAGTAGGACATGGATGAAAGTGTCACTTTCCTTAGTAGTTGGTGGTGTTGGTACACTCTTCGCAATAACACACTTGACAATCAACACAATCTATCAGCAAAACAACCAAGACAAAACATACACAAGATCAACACTAATGGCAACAAAAAAATCATACAAAGTATGCAAACATGCAAGATAGAAATTTTTATTGTACAAATTTTTATAACAAGGTTCTGAACATTACTAAGTGATTTCTGAACATTTTATATTTTCAAGCTTACAAATGCAACCATTCAATTGTAGCAATTAGCAATATTTTCCAACACTTGGAAAGTATGTTCTCACTAAATAATTTCCATGGTATTATTATAATATAATAAAATTATATTTTTCTCTTACTGTACAGAGGGTTCAATATACAACCACTTGCAAAAGGATTCACTTAAAAATAATTTACACAACAACTTTTATACTCAAAATATTCCACAAATGGTTCTGTATAAAACGTGATTTTAACAGAATCAAAAATACGGAATTATGGCTCCACTATGTTCTACTCGTTTTTGTGAATCCATAGACATATTATTTGCTAAATTTGGATATACAGAACTAAAGATATAATTTTTATGGTGAAAATGACCAATTAAACCATTTAATTTATAAATCAAATTTTTGTACAGAGAATAAGTAATATTATTGCAGAAATGGATTCTACATAATCTCAGATTTTCAGGGATACCAAATTTATAATTTTTGGACCTCTAAATCTTTTTCTATGAATTATACGAGTTCGTACTAAAATGGAAAAGTCAAACTCGGAATTGATGAAATTGACTATGACTAATCGACTAAGTTGATCGTTGACTACGCTGATGTCATGATGATGTCAGATTTGACTACAGAAAAGTTGCTCGGATGGAAAAACTTTCTACATGAAAGTTGTAGATAACAACTAGATTTATCTACTGTTTAAAGGAAATTGTGCTTGGAGCAACGAGGTGGGCGTAAAATGGATTATACCTTCTAAGATCTGAATCTTTGACCGTGTTTTTCTCTTTGCTCGATGAACAAAATGAGGTGAAATCAGCGGGAATGGAACCGTCTTGACGAGGGGAACAACTTCCGTCTTCAAGCCGTCGCGATCCGAGGTCGTCTTGAAGGTCTACTTTGGTGGAGAAGATTGGAAAGAATTTTGGACGAAAATGGAGGTATGATGAGTTGAAAACTTTAAACTTTACTATAGCGGGGTTTATATAGGAGGGGGTGGGGGCTGGATTAAAGGAGATTAAAGAGAGAGAGGAATTAGGGGACATTTAGTGCAATTTAGGAGAGCAATTGAGAGTCATTTAGGAGCATTAGATTCAAAAAAAATGAAGACCAAGTGCTCCTTGTAGGTGCATGCATGGTCATGATACCCTCATGGCCGATCGGCCTGGTTGGGCCGACCGATTTTGACCGGCCTGGCCGGCCACTCTATATTTTTTTGTTTTATATTTTTTCCTATTTTTTAATTCTTTTATAACTTTTGATTTAGAGCTCCGAATTTGTTTATTCAAAATTCTGCGGGTTCGTAAATTCATGGGCAATATTTTAGGACATAAATTTTATATATTTGGATATATTTAATTTTCTCAATTATTAATTAGTCAATTATTGTACGATTGCACGTGTGCGATATTGGCCTAGTTGCATGGCAATATATTTGGAATGACTTGGATTCTTTCCTTATTTGAACTTGATTCGATTTAGTTCCACTTTATAACCATGAATTAAAGTTTGAAAATATGAGAGGATAATTTTATAAAATCTTAAAATAGCTCACATAAGCTATGGTGCTTATTTTAAAACGAGATTCTTTGCTTTATTTTTGGTTCAAAACAAAACAAAACAAAGGTTGTTTGAAAAATGTAAATGAAGTAGTTGAGATGTATAGATGGTTTTTGGTTGAGAACATTCCTCAAGATTAAAAATAGATTTTCAAATACAGGAATTTTGTGAAAAATATTTTGAAGGGGAACCCTGCAAATTATAATTTTGAAGTAGAGGAAATATATGGATAATCTTGATGCTTTGATCTTAGGGTTTTTGTTAAATGCTATTTTTATTTTAAGGAGTACCTTTCTTTTGGGGAAAACTTTTGTAATAGTTTAAAAGGTTTTAATGTTTCCAATTAGAAGCAAAAAGTTTCTTTTCCCCATAAATTTCATTCTTTATTTATTTTGTTTATTTCTTTTTCACATTTCAAAATTTGGAAAATTTTGGGATGTGACATATTTGCATTTGCTTCTTATTGATTCCTTTTTGGGTTCTTTTTGGGAAATTGAGTTTTTTAAGGGAATTGCTTCAGTAGTTGTGTTTTTATTGAAAGTTTTGTTGTTCTAAAGCTAAACTCAAAGGTCTATATCTTTTGAATACACTAATGTTGTTAATGAAGATTGTGTGAAGTTTTGTATGAAGGAAAAATTTCAGGTGTAGAGAAAGAATGATGTAATGAGATGAAGAATGGACAAAAGCTCAAGCTTGGGGATGCCACCCCGTGTCACCCCAAGAAATATTTAAGAGGTACAAGCGTCAAAGCTTGGGGATGCCCAAGGCATCCCCTTCTCCATCAATAAAAAGCTCAGGTCTTTCTAGACACTTCGTTTTTATTGTTTCATGCACAATTGTGTTGTTCTTGGAGCGTCTTAGTTTTTGTTTTTGTTTTCATTTTGGATTTCATTTGCTTAGTTTTCTTGAGTAAGTTGGTTGGATCACAACACACTTCTTTTTGAGAGAGAGAGACACTCTGTTTTCATTGCCTAGAACACTCTAGTTTTCATTCTTATTATCTTGTGAGTGTTCTCTTTTGCTAGCACTGTGTTTAGCCTTAGTTTTCTAGTGCTTTCAACTTAGAACTTTTTAGTTCTTCCTTGTGGATTTGTGATACAAGCTCACTGATCTTTATTGATTATTATCTTTGTGAGTTGTTTCAAATAAGTTGATTGGTGTTGGAAAAGAGTTGAAAGTTCTTGCTTAGTGGTACAAAAGTGAGCTTGCTTTGACTATGGCTTAGACTTTATCATGGCATGTTAGATGTTGTTTCTGACCATATGCTTGGTGATTATTTCTGTAGCATGACTTGTTCCAAACAATTAGGATTGCTTAATGTGCCTTGAAAGAATCATGCGTTGTTTTAGCATACAAAAGCATAGTATTATGGTATTCTCCTTTGATGATTTGTTTGGTTTGACTTGGCACATGTTCACACCATGTTATGACTATGAACCAGTCACCATTAGCCTCTATCATCATTTAGTCCTTGACTTGTAGTACCACTGTATGCTTTGATTAGTAATGTTTTGTCACTCTACATGATTATATCCATTATTGTTCTCTTAGTTGGTCGCTCCCAGTCTTTTGCTAGCCTCCACTTGTATGAGTAAGCTCTACTCATGCTTCCAACTCCCAAGAAACCAAGTTATTCCAAAGTGTCCACTATAAAATCCTATGCATGATGTGTTACACCATTCCAAGTATATTCTTGTTTTCAGCTATCTTCCAATTAAAAACTATTTTGTTATGTGAAAACTTAGTGATTAAAGCCCTCACGAACTTGATGGCACACTTTATATTATTTTCCCCTAATAAAATTGAACCACTGTGTCGTCTATGTTGTATATGCTTGCACTTATACGTTGGAATTAGCAGAACCATGTTGTCATGGGGAACGTTTTCAACATTGCACTTGTACTTTGTAATCAGTTGATATCATGCTCTTTTGTCTATGGATGTCACCGGTGTGAAATAAAGAGGGATCTTGTAAGTCCATGGAGTTTGTATTTTGTGTTAGATAAATGCCTGGGCCGCTAGCCTAAGCCATGCCTAATCATGGTGGAAACTTGCAGCATCACCATAGTGAGCTATCTATGAAGCATCCTCAATAAAAAGCTATGCATATAGTAAATAAAAAGATCGCTGAGATGCTCATTGTCTGCTTGCCTTGTCATTTTGGTTATGGGATAGCTCATGTACCATGTGCAAGGGGTACCCCGTTGGCGGTTCTCTATGATATGCATGTACTTACAATGACAAGAACTTACAGGTGACTGAAGTTGAGTAGCATAAGGTGTGTCCCTCGTATTCAAGGGACTTGAGATTGCCAACTTATACTTTGTCAAGCATATAGTCCATAGTTTGTCCACTTTAACCTTAATCACTTCAAGATGCTTATGATATGGGCAATGAGGGCTGAAAGCTAACAAGTACCATAATTTTTGGAAGCTCTTTTTGAAACTTGAAATCCCTGCTTCCCTTATAAAGGCCCTTTCTTCCACTATTATATTGAGTCTCCAACTTTTATCCATAGGCACCATTAAGAGAGCATAGTTGCCATTCTTAGTTCTATATGTAGTGTCCCAAAACTTATTGATTGATGCATATTGTGATATACTTATTCTTGTGCTATTTGTATCAAGTCACTCTTATGAACTTTGAAGGTGTCCAATGCATCTATTTGATACTCCATGAGGGACAAGCTGATTGCCACTATGCCATGTTTTCTGTATGTGAAACAAACAAACGTTTTTAAATGCATGTTATTCATGATCTTTTTTTGTAGCCTTTCATGTTGCATGCATAGTTAGTTTGTCTTATTGTTAGGACTCCATGTTTCATGCACATGTTTAGAGTTCTTTGATCCCAGCTTTCAATGCTTGCAAGTGGTTTGATCATGATTGTGATGGTGCATGTCACCTCAAAAATTATTCTTTTTATCACTTACCTACTCGAGGACGAGCAGGAGTTAAGCTTGGGGATGCTTGATACGTCAGAAACATATCTATAATTTTTTATGTTCCATGCTTGTTTAGTATCTACATTGCTTTGCTTTGTATTTCTTTGAGGTGTTTTTATATCTTTTCTGGAACTAACCTATTAACAAGTTGCCACAGTGCTAGTTGCATGTTTTCTTCTGTTTTTGGTTCCAGAAAGGCAGAAAATCAATATTCTCGGAATTGGACGGGACAAAAACCAAAGTCAATAACTTTACGTGAGGGACACGAATCCAGAAGGAGGGACGGAGAGGCACCAGAGGGTGGCCAGACCCCCCTGGGTGCAGCCAAGCCTGGCCCGCGCCTGGGGAAGGTGTGGGCCCTCTGGACGCCTCCTCGGCCTCCCCCTTCGCCTATAAGATGCCTCTGGACCAAAAACCCTAAGGCATCCCGAAAACCTCCAGAGCGCCGCCGCCACCGAAGGGGAGGTTTAGGGGACAGAAAGTCTCTGTTCCTGCACCCTGCCGTGACGGGGAAGTGCCCCCGGAGCCATCTACATCGATCTCCACCACCATCTCCATCACCGTTGCTGATTCCCATGATGAGGAGGGAGTAGTTCTTCCTCGAGGCTAAGGGCTCTACCGGTAGCTATGTGTTCGTCTCTCTCTATGCATGATCGTGTGGTCATGAGCTTTGTAACCAAGTAGATCTACCTTGCTACTAAAGTGCTTCATTAGATCTTTGCTCTCCATATGTGTGTGAAAGTGACAGCGTGCACGCCATGGTGGCACTTAGGCTTGAGTCTACATAAATACTCTTTGTGCTTTAATAGATCTATGCTTTTCCCCACGTGTGTGAAAGTGACAGTGGGCATACCGCATGTGGAACTTTGGCTAGATTGAATATTAGTTATGAGCTATATTTGGAGTTGGATGTCTCTATGAAATTGTGGTGTTTGTTGGAACCATCTAGCGCTCAAGGTGACAGTGTGGGGTTATCTAGATTGGGGAATGCAGACTTTGAGGTGTGCTGTTATAGCCCTACCATGGAATAGAGTGTCCAACCGGAGAGTAGTTAAGAGTAGTATCATGAAGAGAGGATATTTATATGAGAGAGTGTTCACTAGTGAAAGTATGATCCCTAGGCCTTTTTTCTAAGCATTGAAACACCGTTTGCTACGAGATCTGTTGCATGTTATCATGCTTTAGTCTTTACCTCACCGTCAAGATCCATCAAAGCTATTTTCTGGCACCGTTACCACTTGTATTTCACTATCTCTTCATCGAACTAGTGCACCTATACACCTGACAAGTGTATTGGGTGTGTTGGGGACACAAGAGACTTCGTGTATCTTGATTGTAGGGTTGCTTGAGAGGGAATACCTTTGACCACTTCCTCCCTGAGTTCGATAAACCTTGGGTGATCCACTTAAGGGAAACTTGCTGCTGTTCTACAAACCTCTCCACTTGGAGGCCCAACAACTGTCTACAAGAATAGAAGTGCGTAGACATCAACGACATGAGGACAAAGAAGCCGACGTAGTGCGTGAAAGCGTCCCTTGGGCGTCACGCAGAGCCTCCTTGGCATGATTGTTGGCGATGATTTGCCGGAGATGAGTCGACGCAGAGGTTGAAGTAGAGGCGCGTGATGACAACATGTGGTTGTGGACGACGTGATGACTCACAAGTATAGGGGGTGTATCGCAGTACTTTCGATAAATAGGAGTGTAGATCCCAACGAGGAGCAGAAGGTGTTGAACAGTGGTATAGAGCAGGAACTCTCTGTAAATACTTAGCAAATGGATTTTTAGTGGTTTTCTGATAAAGCAACAAAACAAAGAGCAAGTAATAAAGACAACGAACAAACGGAGCAAGTGGCCCAACCCTTTCTTTGAAAAGGACAAGCCTGTGGAAATACTTATAAGGACCAAACGTTCTCGAGGACACATGGGAATTCTGTCAAGTTCTTTCGCTTCAAATAGCTGAGTACTCATCTTTGGTGTTCTAAGTGTTGTGTGGGTGAACCTGTGCTAACATACCGATCTTACTTGGACTAATACATACTTGTGATTAAACCCCCTCCAAGCATCCGCAACTACAGGAAAGTAATTAAGATATAAATCTAACCACAGCCTTAAACTCTGAGATACTATGCTCCCTAGTGCAAAGGTGTTCTAACGAGGGTTCATGTTTTTGTCACTCCAGCAACCCCACATTGAGTAGCCAAATACACAATGCAATCCCCTAGGCCCATAAATGGTGAAGTATCATGTAGTCGACATTCACATGACACCACTAGAAGAATAGCACCACAAATTAAATACTAAATCATTGAATAATAACTCAACACAAATCCACTACTAACAACATGACTTCTCCCATGTCCTCAAGAACTAAACTAACTACTCACAAGACATCATATGGATAAAGATCAAATATGATATGGTAATGGATAACAATCTGAACATAAACAATAATCCAATGGTTCCACTCACAAGCATCAATTACAATAGTAATCAACACTGGGAAGGTTTCCCCTAATGAACTAAAGCAATATCCAACACAATTGTTACAGCGGTATGTAGTAATGATGAAGGTGCTGGTGGAGAGGATGGTGTGGATGATGATGATGATGATCCCGATGAAGCCTAGCTTTATGACGGTGTTGATGGCGACGATCCCCCCTCTCCAGGAAGGAATTCCCTCGGCAGAAATCTGTCTACCGGAGAGATCTTTCTCTCTCGGTGTTTTCTGCCCCGCAGAGGCGGCGGATATCTATCTGTGGTCTCTCCCCTGGTGTTAGGGTTCCGTAGGGAAGATATAGGCGAGAGGGCGGAGTCTGGAGATGGGCGGGTGGGCCACACCTGACCTAGGCACGGCCTAGGGGGACTCTGCGGCCCTTCTTCGCCTCCCCTTCTGGCTTCCTTTGTCTTCTAGGAAAAGATAATTTTCCCATATTTTTCTGGTATTCTTCTGATCTTCGCGAAATTGCATCAAAACACCTCCTTTTCCATCAGAATCCAGATTTCGGCAGTTCATCCTCCAAGAATCATCCAACATGCATAAACAGATGAAAAGACATAAGTAATACCTCATAACAAGACATATATCAATGAATAGAGGCAAATTATGATATAGAATGGTGATGTAAATTGGGCGTATCAACTCCCCCAAGCTTAGACCTTCGCTTGTCCCCAAGCGAAAACTGAGCTCAGTAAACATGTCCACAGGTTTATGGAGTGAAGTGTTGATAAAAGAATACGAACAAGAAGCATCACACTTACCATTGCACAGCTCATAGAAGAAATCAACTCACCATTATATAACTTTAGCTTGCAACAAGTACAGGAATCACAATAGAGATGCATACAGATAAATCATAATTGGAATTGGCAAACTTTGTTCTTGGTTAGAGAACACCTGGCAAACAGTTTCACAAAAATCTTTTTGTAGAAGTTTTCAACGCAGGAGCACTCTTTTCTCAAAAGGGTTTTTCACAATGAAGGCTTTCAAAGTAATACTCAATAGATAAGAGTCTTGTGCAAACAAGGAAGATAAAGAACATGATTGAATAAATCACCATATGAATGCTTGAAACACAACAACTCAAATGCTTGCTGGAGATAGAGAGGAAGTAAGTTTTACTTACTATCTTTGATCCCTCATTGCCCTATCATAGGCATCTTGAGATGATTAAGGTTAAAGTGAACAAGGATGGAGTATATGCTTGACAAAATATAAGTTGGCAATCTCATGTCCCTTGAATATGAGGGCCACTCCTCATTGTTGGGGATATGCTATATAGGTATCCTCATAGCATGTCTCTTATCCGACTAACCCGGGTGGCCCATAGTCGGTAGCATGGCCTGTGGCCTACTGGGTGGCCCAGTTAGGTGGATCCATAAGGGAGGCCCATGCCGGATAAAGGAAGGCTACGGTGGATTCACCAGCGTACTCGGAGCCTTGGAGTACAAGATACACAAGACTAGTGATAGACGGTGTAGGACTCTGTAACCTGTCCGGCTAGGACTTTTCCCTGTAACCCTAGGACCTGGCGACTATATAAGTCGAGCCTATGGGAGGCTTTAGGGCATCGTTTTACACACACCTCACATAGCGAACCTATCTCTATAACTCGGCGTATTGCCATTATAGTGATTTATAGCAGGAGTAGGATTCCGTCACCATCGTCGGATCTGAACCTGGGTAAGCTCTGTTACCTCGCCATCAACCGTCCTCCTTACCCCACGTCTCTAAACACGCACTGTGAGGACCCCTCCATGGCGTACTCGTCGGCAATACCACGACAGTTGGCGCCCAAGTGGCCAAGGCGCTTTAGGCTCTTCAAGGCGAGGACCAAGATCTTCAGAATCAAGCAAACCGTAGCCATTGGCGTGTTCTCTTCTTCGGCAATGTTGACGCTCGCCCTCGACGAGTTAGATCCGGCGAAGACGAACCCTATGCGGTGTTCGATCGTTCCTATCGGAGATATCCACCTCTTCATCAGCGAAACAGACTCGGGCACTAGTTCCCTGGGAGTCGGGAGCATCAAGACCCGCGGACCGCCTACGGGAAGGATACGTTCGGAAGGATCAATGTCGGATCTCCTTTGGAGTTTGCGGCAAAGATCGGAAGCATCAAGACCATCGGACCGCCTACGGGCAGGATACGTTCGCGGAAGGATCGATGTCGGATCTCTCCTCGAGTTTGTCGGCAAATCGGAAAAATCCAAGACCCACCCAAACCGCTGTGCGGGATATAAAGGTGGAAGATCACGCAAATGGACTTCATCCGTGTCCGGAGCAGAGATCCAAGTTCGTCGGTGTGGTTACCATCTTCGATCTGCGCTGCATTCGAGAGAGGAAACCGCGATTACGGCCAGTGGCTCCGTATACGACCCGATCGGCCCACTACCCCAATGATGCCATCTATCACTTTGTGGAAGGATCGACCATGGCACGCTTCTCGACACTCTAAGACGGCAACAGCGTCGGGCTGCACCTTCAAGGCATGGTGAACATCGTCAACAACTACGTGGAGGCTGAAGCGGCAGCTCAGACTTGCGCTCATTGACGGAGCCCCTCCGATTCAGCCACCACCACCACTGCCTCCAGCTGCCATCGTCGCAGCAGCACCACCACCTCCAGTCATTGTCGAGGCCGTTGCACCTCCACCGCCCGTCATCGAGGAAGTCCTGGCACCCTCCGACTCTGTCATTGACACGCTTTATGCTGATTTCAGTGCAGATTCAGAGGAAATAGACTTCAGTCCAGAAGAGCTAGACTCCGCTATGCAGGAGATGGAGGAGGAGTACTCGCGCGACGAGCAAGCTAATAACACCGTCATGTCTCAAGGGGTGTTCGTCACCATTGGGACAGCGATGGATGAAGATCAACCCGGGCAAGTTCCGCCTACGGCGCTGGAAAAGGGGAAGGGGCCACGCATTGCTGATGACGATGATTGCGCAAAGGTCATGCCTCCTCCGCCTAACCTAGTGCAGCAGCCGCAGGTACTTGGCATCGGTCCGAGAAACAACAACACCGTAAACTTGCCACCTCCAGCATCCACGTCGGCAGCAGCCCATGTTACTCCAGCTGATAGAGTGATGTACGGCAATCTCCTCGTCGAGCCGCTAACCGTTGATCATATACGGAACGTGACTCAGCTTGACGAGAAGCTCCAGCAGCTGCTGGAGGAGGCGCAAGCCATCGCGGAGCAAGGCGCTAAACTAGATCGAGATCTGGTCAACGTGCAGAAGTCCATAGAGAAAGCTAGAGCAATGGAGGCCGAGTACAAGACTCTGCTGCAGCAGCAGAAGGTTAAGAAACCTCCGGCTCGCGTCATCAACGATCCCGGCGTATGCCGCAACCTAGGATGGGCTCCTCGGCGGCAGGCCAAGCCATACATTGATAGTGAAGGCAAGCAGGTGATGCCCACCCCACCCCTTAACCTTGTCGTCGCCAAGACCCTTCTGGAGCAGGATAGATCGCCGGAGGCAGTAGAACAGGTATATGACCTAGTGGCCAAGGCGGCAAAGCAGCAGGAAAATGCCACCTCTTAGAGGCTTGAGTCCGACCCAGCGCTCTGCCGATCTAGCCAGTACAAACCGCCAAGGGACAGATCTCCTCAAGATGTCGGATCACAGATGGGTTCATCAGAACGAAGACGGAGGGATGCGCGCAACAGGAAGGATGCTATCCCCATATCCTCCAACCACGGAGAAAAAGCCCGACCCCGTCGCCCATCGCCACCGCCCCGATCCCCCGACGTCAAGAAGATTACAAGGCTCACCATCGTACGGATATGCCCCCTCCAAAGCAGTGTGGTATCGTCATCCGCGACAACGCGACATAGACCCGTCATGATGAAGAGCGCCACCAAGGACACAAGAGCAGGTCACACCACGACCCCCCGCGTCCGACAAGCAACCGTGACAGACATGAGGCGTCGCAGGAGGGTAACAGCAAGAAGGCTAACCCACCACCACCTCCGCCTCCGTGGCCGCCAAGCAGTCACCATGGCGGAAGAGGCCCGCGTCGTTCACACAGCCCATCCCCTGTTGACAACAAGAAGAAGAACCCGGAGCCATACGATGCACGTTCACGGATCGATAAGATCCACGAGGCCCGGGAAGGACCATACCTGGGACCACGTTGCTTTGGACCTACAATACGGTCCGCAACTTACCCCAAAGGTTTCCGGATAGACAAGACCATCAAGCCCTATGACGGCACCGCCAAGCCCGCCACATGGTTGCAGGACTACGGCAACGCGGTGGAGATTGCCGGAGGCAACCCCAACGTCGTCGTTAAGTACCTCCCGTTAATGTTGGCAGGTACGGCCCGTCAATGGATCGACGACTTGCCGGAGAAATCTATCTACAACTGGCTGGATATGCAAGAAGAATTCACCAAGAACTTTGAGGGTACATACAAGCGTCCCTGCATTGTGGGCGATCTACAGCGATGTGTGCAAGAGAAAGACGAGACATCTCGCGCCTACCTCTCCCGCTGGCTGGACATGAAGAATTCCTGCGCAGGAGTGCACGCTCAGACCGCTATGGCCGCCTTCATCGATGGGTTGGAAAGAGGCACGTTACTCCGACATAAGCTAAAGCGCTTGCAGGACAATCATCAGCTTGACTTGAATCAGATGATTTAGTTAGCTAGTGAGTTCGCAGCTACCGACGACGACGCTCGTGGCTCTTTGCCGGCAACGGCCGTTCCAACCCAAGCTTGGAGGAACAGCAGTACAAAGCGTAAAACCGCTCCAGAAGAAAAGCAATCTACCGACATGGTCGCTATGACTTTTGCAGGACGAGGAGAAGGCGGACAACATGGCCGAGGAAGGGGAGCAGGCCGCGGGCAGCAACGAAGAAGTGAAACCAACTCGGCGCCGCTCCGCGTTCCCCAAACGTACGAGGAGTACCGCGATATGCCGTGCCCCGTACACCTAGATGTCAACGGCAAGGCCACCCATACCAATCGACACTGCAAGTTCGTCAACGACCTCAAGGAAGACCCGGAGTCCGCCAAGAAGTCGGAAGAATGCATCATGAGGCAAGGGCAAGGGGAAGAACAAGGAGGAGGAGTCCAAGGATTCAAGTGACATGGACGAGGACGTTGACCCCAAGCACGCCTCCAAGAGCGACGACAAGGGCAAGAACCCCTTCGCAAAGAAGGCCCCAGTCTACCACACTTTCCTTGGCACCCCCACCGTCCGACAACAGAAGACCTCTCTAAGGATCCTGGTGGCCACTCTCCCCCCAGTTTCCCAATAGATGCGCTGGTCGGAGGTTCCAATCACTTGGGACAGGACGGACCACCCAGACCTTGTGCCCATGGAGAACCAGTACGCCATGGTCATCAACCCATTGATTGACGGCGTGGAGTTCACCAAGTGCATGGTGGATAGTGGAAGCAGCATCAACATCATGTACCTAGATACACTGCAGAAGATGAACTTGACAGAGACAAACCTAAGACGGACCAACACCGTGTTCCATGGCGTAGTTCCTGGTCAGCAGGCTCGGTCCCTTGGGTGCATTACGCTTCAGGTAGCCTTTGGTGACGTTAATAATTACCGCCAAGAGCGCATGACCTTTGAGGTGGTCCCCTTCAAGAGCGTGTACCACATATTCTAGCGACATATTCCACACGTTCATGGCCAAGCCATGCTTCGTCTACAACAAACTCAAGATACCCTGACCAAACGATGTCATTACCGTATCCGGAAGCTTTACCAAGGCAAGGGACTACGAGATCAATGAAGCAGCCGTTGCAGAAGCTGTCCTCTACAGCGAAGAATTCAAGGAGATCCAGAGCAAGGTCAATGACTCAGAGATGTCCGCGTCGAAGAAGCAGATCTCTGACTCCGCTCCTGCGTTCAAGTCCGCCATCGAGATCAAGCCGGTGGAACTTGTGGTAGGCGATGCCTCCAAGACCGTTGCCATTGGGACGAACCTGGATCCCAAATAGGAAAGCGCGCTCGTCGAGTTCCTCCGTGAGAATAGGGACATCTTTGCCTGGCAACCTGCCGACATGAAAGGTGTACCTAGGGAACTTGCCGAGCACAGCTTAAACATAGATCCAAAATGTAAACTAGTGAAACAACCTCTACGACGCTTCGGAGATGAGAAGAGACGCGCCATTGGCAAAGAGATAGCTAGGTTACTCAAGGCTGGGTTTATCCGAGAAGTCCTTCACACCCGATGGGTGGCCAATCCTGTACTTGTCCCCAAAAAGGGAACCAATGAATTAAGAATCTGCGTTGATTACACCGGCTTGAACAAAGCATGTCCCAAAGATCCGTTTGCTTTGCCTCGCATTGACCAAGTCATTGACTCGACGGCTGGCTCGGGACTTTTGTGTTTTCTCGATGCGTACTCAGGATACCACCAGATCAAGATGAGGAAGTCAGACCAATTGGCCACTTCGTTCACTACCCCTAACGGGACGTTTTGCTATGTCACGATGCCCTTCGGGCTGAAAAACGCAGGTGCTACCTACCAGCGGACAATGCAACGTTGCCTTCACGACCAAATTGGTCGGAACGTTCACGCCTATGTGGACGATATCGCGATGATTTCTAAAAAGTCAAACGACTTAATCTCCGACTTAAAAGAAACCTTTGATAATCTCTGGAAATACAACATGATGCTCAGCCCTAAGAAGTGTGTCTTCGGGGTTCCAGCCAGCAAATTGTTGGGCTTCATCGTTTCCCAGCACGGAATCGAGGTCAATCCGGAGAAAATCAAGGCCATCTTAAACATAAACCGTCCGACATGCCTAAAGGACATTCAACGACTAACAGGTTATGTTGCAGCAGTTAGTCGGTTCGTCAGCCGACTTGGAGAGAAGGCTTTGTCGCTGTACAAGTTTCTGAAGAAGGCGAACAAATTCACATGGACAGTCGAGGCAGATGCAGCATTGAAGCAGCTCAAGGAGATTCTTTCCTCAGCGCCCATCCTTGCAGCACCCGAGCCTGGAGAGCCCCTGTTAATTTACATGGCGGCAACCAACCGGGTTATTAGCATCGTCGTCGTGGTAGAGCGGAAGGAACTAGGCTACGAGCACGGAGTTCAACGACCAGTTTACTATGTAAGCGAGGTCTTGATGGAGTCCAAGCAGCGTTACCCGCACTACCAAAAGATAGCTTATGGAGTATTCCTTGCTTCTGTCGAGGCATTACTTTCAGAGCAACCAATCATGAGTGAGCAAGACTCCACCGTCCGACATTATCAACAATGACGCTACAGGAAGGGTCGCGGTGGGCATTGAACTTGCCGCCTTCGAGATCACCTACAAGAGACGCGAAGCTATCAAGTCACAAGCTTTGGCGGATTTTATTGCAGATTGGACGGAGATGCCAGATGCTACTCCACTGCCAGAACCAGAGTACTGGGTGATGCACTTTGACGGATCAAAGTTGCTCAACGGCTCGTGGGCTGGTGTACTACTTGTCGTGGGAATGGTCACGGCAGATGCTGCAATCGGCAGCGAGTAGTAGAACGAGGGGCAAGGCGGCGGCCATCATGCGGTAGATGAGGGCAAAGACACAGGTTTTACCCAGTTCGCCCGGAGGGTAAAGACCTACCCTGCTAGATTGTATTATGAAGGTGGTACAATGGGCGAGCTCATGGCGGCAATAATCGCTCCGGTGTATGATGGAACGTATCTCTACTAGCCCTCAGGGAGGTTTATATAGGCTCACCTCCCTAGGGTTTACATATCTCAACCGATTCAGTTAAAGCTTGTAATCGTTTAACCTAATCCGACCTATCTACTACTCGGCCTTCAGCCTTCGCTTGGTTCCTCGCGGGCTTCAATCCGCCGTCTTGCGAGCCCACCAGCTTCTTGGGCCGGAACGTCTGCTGGGTATACCGCGGTAGGCATATCCCCATCAAGAGTCCCGAGGCCGCCGTCGATTAGGCGAGGTGCACTGGCGATCGGAGTATCTGATTCGTAGTAGGCATCCGGATCGAATCGTCGGCGGGCTCTGTATAAAGGATAAAACCAGTCATCCAGTCGCACTTTGGCGAGTCGAGTCGAAACTTGTCATAGTGATTGGGTCGCGAGCGAGTGGAAGTTGATCAAGCGTGGTCAAACTAGCTGGGGTAATCCAACGATAACCTTGGCGTAATCATCGCGTAACGGTTCCTCGATTTGGCGGGTAACATCCGCTATATAAGGGAATGGCGGCGATCGAGGCCACCTTCTCACCATTTCCTCCATTGCGCATTTCGCCTCCTTTGCATCGCGACCGCCGACCAGAAATCCCCGACCCCAGATCTCTCCGCCATGGCCCTCTCCACCGAGCCTGGGTATATCTAAGTGCACGAGGGCGAATCGGCTTCCTTCGAGGAGGCCGGATCTTGCCGCTGTCTGGCGCATCCTCGCCGGAGACGACCAATCCGCGAGAGGGAATTCATCTCCTTCACCAGCCATCTTGAACGGGGGCTAGGGTTCCCCACGTCACTGTTCTTTTGGCGCTTCTGCGGCTACTACGGGATCCAGCTAAAGTCGAAGGCCTCATTCTTCGACCTGATGATGCCCGCCAAGGCGGCGAGCGACTGGAAAAAGTCGTGGTTCTACGTTACCGAGGCGACCCCGGAGGGCGAAACGGCGATCCCGTAGTACTCCGCCAATCGGTCCGAGCCGCGCCGACTCCAAGTCGGCAAGCTCAAATGACCGGATGGTCGTCGACGAGATGCTCCAGACCATCCGATGCGAAGAAGGGCCTCAAGACGATAAACCTGTAATTCTGGCTCGGTGGCGGCGTCCGCCGCTCGGGCGAGCACTACATGTACCAAGACACGGGGAGGACTCGACGAAGGCCTGCCTCGCCGAATGGAAGCTCGAGGACTACCTCACCCAGGCGGTGTACCTAGACGCACTGCCGCGTCGCCTCACACCGCCAGCGTCCCAATTCAACGGTAATCACTTCATCCGCTCCACAGTTTTTTGCGATCGCGGTAGTTCTGATTTCATCTTGTATTCATTGCAGCTATACCAAGTGGTGGAAGGATGGCTCCCACCTTCGGACGACGAGAACTCGAGATCGTCCGTCCAGGATGTGGGCGAGTCGCCTCCCGCCAAGGGCGATGCCGGGAGTGACGACGGCGACAGCGACGACGAGTCCGAAGAAGAGGTCGCCCCACTGCTCCGCAAGACCCGTGGGCAGCGTCAACGTGAGCTTAAGGCAAGTAAAAGCCTCGAGCGTCATGACGACGATGACGAGCTTCCAGAAACCACCTCGCGCCGCCAGGTTACTCCATCGAAAAAGAAGAAGAAGGAAAAGGAGGTGAAGGCGCCTCCGAGGAAGACGAAGACAAAACCGACGAGGCCGGCCTCGCCACCACATTCAGCGGTTACGGCGCCCAGCGGCCAAGGACGAGGCGCCGCTTAAAGACAACCGCTGGACATGGCCACCATTGAGGTGCCCCTGGCATCGATGCCTCCGCCATTCGCTCGATCTCTCAGCCGGGCGCCCGAGCCGCTTCGCCCAGGAAGCTCTGAAGATGTTCCAGAGGCTCCAGTTGCAGCCTCGACGACGAAGAAACCATCCGTGTCTTGGGCACGCGACGTTCTGGAAATGGGGATCAGCCGCAGACTGGGCCCCGAACTAGAGAAGCCAGCCGGCCTCCGTACGGGGTTGCGCTTCATTCCAGTCGCCAAGTGAGTACACTCTTCTTCCTTTGTCTTCCATAGCAGCTCGAATTATCTTGCTTATATGATTGATGTACAGGACCGGAGTGAAGAGGATGGGCCACCCGACCGTGGCTAAGGTGCCACCCGTCGTCAGCGAGGAGGACCCTTCCCGCAAGAGGAAGGTGGGCCACGTCGTCGCTGCTCGGATGGCGGCAAGAAGGCCAAGGTGACACGTCGTCACGATTCGGCGACACGGCGGCCTTGCCTAGACCCACAACGGAGGCGGCCGCGACCACGAAGGAGGGCGCTCCCTTGCCTGGAACGGCCGAGTCGACCTCCTTTGGGGCGGGTGCCTCTATCGCTACCTTCCCGCGCTTCATGACCAAGGTGGCCGCGGCGAGTGGAACTTCGCCCTCGAGCCACGCTCCTGGGACCGCCGATGCTGAAGTCGACCAACGTCGTGGGCATACGCCGGCTCTCCTTGCGTCCGTGGACGCGATACAACTCCACGGCATGCTTGGCGCAGCCATACAGGTATATCCAGTACCCGAGGATCAGGTCGGTGCTTTGCAGCGGCATGATTCTTTTAGTGTCTTATCTTTATTTTCGCATCCAGTCCCCGAGTGCACACGCGCTGAATTTCAGCAATTGGGTACTTGAGATTTTTTGATTGCCAGTCCCCAGGTGCGCACTCGCTGAATTTCAGCGGGTGGGCACTTAGGAATTTCTTGAGTGCCAGTCCCCGAGTGCGCACTCGCTGAATTTCAGCGGGTGGGCACTTAGAATTTTTGATTGCACCCCGAAAAGCGCACTCGCTGAATTTCAGTGGGTGGGCACTTAGGAATTTTTTGATTGCCAGTCCCCGAGTGCGCACTCGCTGAATTTCAGCGGGTGGGCACTTAGGAATTTTCTTGAATGCCAGTCCCCGAGTGCGCACTCGCTGAATTTCAGCGGGTGGGCACTTAGGAATGTTGCTTTGATTAACCTTTCTGGTGATGTGCAGGGTCTGCAGCTTGAATCGGCTGACTGTTTGGCAGCGAAGCACCGCGCGGAGAAGGAACTGGCCATCGTCCAAGAGGCGAACAAAGGGCTTCAGGCGGTTGCCGCGAATGCAGAGGAAGCTCGCCAGGGACTTGTCCCCGCGGGTGAATTGGCTGCGGCGCAATCGGCTTTGAGTTCGGCTGAACAACAGATCGCCGACCTCGAGCGCGAGCTGCGGGAGGCGAAGGAAGAAGCGAGCTCGGCTGATGGGCGAGCCAAGGCCGCCATTGCAGCCGCCGAAGAGGATCGCAAAGTGTTAGATGCCCTTGTTGCTGGGCTTCAGGACGACCACACTTCGCTTCAATGTTTCATCACGGATCTCGCCCGCCCGTTGATTGGTAAGTGCGTCTGCCTCTGCCAGTGGTTGTGCCTTTTGTGGTGTCCGTCGTATTCATTATTGTCTTCTACTCGCAGGTCGCATCATCGATAGCGCGGAGGAGGCAAGCTCGTTCGACGCGCGGCAGTGTGTAAGCACGCTTGTCGACTCGGCAACGTTGTCGGCGACGTGCATCCGTGCCTATCTCCAGGAGATATCGCCCACGGAAGTGATTCCCAGTGACCTCGTTGAGGTGTGGAAGTATTTGGAGAAGGCGCCCGCGGTCGTGGAGTTCATGACGCGGTCGGCGCGTTCAGCCGGAGCAGCGGCACTTAGTCTTGGACTTGCCTCGAGGATTTCGACCGACGATGACGAGTGGCTACCCGTCGTCGACCAAAGTGCTGGAGCTTCGAGGTCCTCAAATTACAGGATCGCGCAACGTACTCGGGCGTGTCCGGGCAATGGGCCTCCTTCCGTATCGAGACGGTCGTCGTGCCGAAGCGACCGCCGCGACCGTGATTTCAAGGTCGAGCAACCCTTCGCTGGCGATGGCGGTGAATCGACGATGTATCCGTCGAACCCTTACACGCCGCTCATCCGCAATCGCCGGTGTTGGCGAGTCGTCGTCTAAGCTCGCGAATAGGATAGTTTGCCCTGTGGCGTTAGCGCAGTTCGCCATCTGGCATATTTTGTAATATGAGACAATGCAACATGCTATCGAATGAGACATCGTGTCTATTTTGGTATTTGTTATGTTTGCGATTGATGTTTGAACGAGTCCCCGAAGCGTCCGCCTTTTTGTGGGTTTACCTCGTGTAAGTTATGTTTGTTGTTTTGAATGTTTTCTTATTGTGGTCTACTACGCTTGGGACGAGGAGCCAGCCGCAAGCGACTCCCTTGAACGCTCTATACTTCACCGCTTTCCTTGCGAACGGGTCGGGTGGCCGAGTCCCCGGCGTGGTACTTGGTTGTTCTAGGTGCGACTCGAGGGGTTGAGGACTTGGCGTTGATTTGGGCGCATCACCCTGCCCGCACGTTGGGCGATCAGTGGCGTGCAGTCTGGGCATGCTCTCTTACTGGCGTTTCCCGAGCCGCGATGAACTGCTTCGCCTCGGCGTGGTACTTAGCCGCTCGAGTCGCTATGTCAAGGATGCGGAGGACCGTGGTCGCCAAGAAGCGAAGGTAGTTGTCTTGGCTCGTAAAGCCAAAGCTAAGCGACTCAATGGGGCTCCGGTAGGCGTTTTTCATGGACGATGCAAGACCCGAGGTTACTTCGCTCGTATCGCACTACTTAGCCGTCATCGCTGTACCAAAGGTTGACTTCGGGTTAGTGAATGTCACATTACGAAAAGTAGTGGCACAAGACACGGAGAGTAGGCGCAATTTGCGGAACCGATTCTTTTTATTTTTATAGCGACTGGAGAATACATATGTGGGGTTATAGGAGTAGAACTTCCGTAGGAGGTTTACATTCCATGGTCGCTTAACGTCGAGTTCGCCGTCCCTGCGGACGTCGATGAGTTAGTAGGCGTCGTTGCCGAGTACGCGCCCGATGGCGAATGGCCCTTCCCACGGAGGGGAGAGCTTGTGCATGCCCTTCTTGTCCTAGATGAGGCGTAACACCAGGTCGCACTCTTGGAAGGTGCGAGTTTTCACCCGCCGGCTGTGGTAGCGGCGGAGTCCCTGCTGGTAGATAGCGGTGCGTGACCGAGCGAGGTCGCGTGCCTCGTCGAGTGGATCGACCCCGTCTTGGCGGGCGAGTTCGTTTGCAGCCTCCGTGTAGTGGACGACCCACGGCGAGTCGTGCTCGAGGTCGGTGGGCATGACTGCCTCGGCGCCATAGACCATGAAGAAGGGGGTGAACCCTGTCGACCTGTTGACCGAGGTGCGGATCCCCCAGATGACAGAGGGCAACTCCTCGACCCAGCACCCGGCGGTACGCTCAAGTGGTACTTGGAGTCGCGGCTTCAGGCCGTGGAGGATGCTTTGGTTGGCCCGTTCCGCCTGGCCGTTGGATTCCGGGTGGGCGACTGACGCGAGGTCGAGCTGAATGTGGTGCTCTTCGCAATTCGCCATGGCTCCTTTGGCGGTTGGTGCCGTTGTCCGTGATGATGCTGTTTGGGAATCGATGGCGATATATGAGCTCGCTAGGAATTTGGTGGCGGTCTTCCGTCGCATTTCGACTGGCTTGGCTTCCACCCACTTTGTGAATTTGTCGACTGCAACCAGGAGGTGGGTGTAGCCGGAGGGAGCCTTCTTGAAGGGGCCTACTATGTCCATACCCCACACAGCGAATGGCCAGGTGATGGGGATTGTTTTGAGCGCTGAGCTCGACGCGCGTCTGGTTGGCGATTGGCACCCGGCACCGCTGGACAATGTCGACGATCGGCGTGCGGTGGGCGATGAAGCCATGTCGCATAGCCTTGGCGACAAGAGAGCGGCGCCACGGTGGCCGCAGCCACCGGAGTGGATGTCGTGGAGGATCTTGCGTCCTTGGCGGTTGGGCGCTGCGTTGGAACACGCCGGTGACCTGCGCTTGTGGAGCTCGCCGTCGATGATGGCGTGGGACTTGCATCGACGGCGATCATCCGATCTTCGTCGCCTCACGGCAAGGTGCCGGCTTCCGTAGATGTAGGGCTTGGTCCATCGGTTCGCTCGTTAACGAAAAGCGCGGGCTGCCTCTGGTTGGAGCGGACTCGGCGTCGATCTTCCTCGGGAGACCGGTGGCTTGGTGATCGTGTCGAGGAAGACGCCGGTGGTGGTGCGAGTCGATCCGACCCGATGCGAGAGAGTCGGCGGCCTCGTTCTTCCGCCTGTCGATCCACTCGACGGAGTAGCCGGTGAAGTGTCCGCCCAACTTGTCCACTGCTTGGCGGTACGCCGCCATGGTGGGGGAGACGGCGTCGCAGGTGCCAGCGACTTGCCCCGCGACGAGGTCGGAATCTCCGTAGCAGCGTAGGCGGTTGACATTCATATCCTTGGCAGCTCGCATGCCGTGGAGTAGGGCCTCGTACTCGAACATGTTGTTGGTGCAGGGTGTGAAATCGAGGCAGAGGACGTAGCGGAGCTTGTCGCCCTTTGGTGAAGTTAACACGATCCCTGCGCCTGCTCCGTCCGCGTTCTTGGAGCCATCGAAGTGCAGGCTCCAGTAATGGAGGTATGGCAGCTTCTCTGGCTGCTGGGCCTCTTCCCAGTCGGCGATGAAGTCCGCTAGGGCCTGCGACTTGATCACTTTTCGTGGCTCGTATTTGATGTTGTGGACGCCGATCTCGTCGGCCCACTTGGCGACCCGCCTCGCCGCCTCTGATTCGGATGATGTCTTGCGCGGTGCCGAGGATACGACCGTGATCGGGTGTTCGGAAGTAGTGCGGCAGCTGGGCTCTGAACACCGCGTATACCAGCTTTTTGGTACCTGGGTACTGGCGCGACTCGGTGCTTGGTCAGTATCGGGCGCCTTTCTTACTCTCCGCTCGACGACCATCACGGCGCCGACGGCGCTGAAGCCGCGACGTAAACCAAACATGGGTTCTTTGTCGGGGGGCGGCGAGTAGCGGCGAAAGTAGCACCTTTGAGATCGCGAGCGCCGTTCTCCTTGTCCCCTTTGGAAGGTGGGGTTCTTGCGCATCAGGCAAGATAGGGCATCGCCGCCAAGCGGGGATGAAGCGACCGAGCCGCCACCGCCCGCCGGTTCTTAGACGTCGCCGGAGCACTCGGTTTGCCGAGCTGGGCGTCGTGTCGATCTTCGTGGGGTTCGCCTCGATCCTCGTTTGAGACGACGCATTAAGAGTTGTCCTGCGGGTACCAAGGTGCATTTGCCTGGTTGATCTTTATCTTGTATTTTCGCAAGTTGGCGAATGTTTCCGCCAGTCGGCGAGTAGGTCGCCCGGCGGCGGACTTTACGACCACGTCGATGTAGACGAGGATGTTGCGGCCAATTTGGCTCATGAGGCATTCTTGCATGCACCGCTGGTAGGTCGCCCGCGTTCTTGAGGCCGAAGGTCATGGCGGTGTAGCGAATGTTCGAATGGCGTGATGAACGCCGTTTTTCCTCGCCTCGACAGCCATTTTGATCTGGTTGTACCCAGTAGGCGTCGAGGAAACATAGCGACTCCGAGCCCGCTGGAATCGATTATCCGGTCGATCCGGGAGGACGAATCGCCTTTGGGCAGCGCTGTTCGTTTGTGTCGATACACATCCTCCAGTCCCATTTTCTTCTCGACCGGACTGGGTTTGCCGCCACTTGAGTATTTGATTGGCGGATGAAGCTCGCATGAGTAGACGCTGCACCTCCTCGGCGATTGCTCGGCGCTCTTCATTGAAGGGCCGCAGCGATCGCTTGATGTCGCACTTTGGGGTCGGCGTTTAGCTTGTGCTCAGCGAGCTCCACAGGGACACCGGGCATGTCGAGGGCTTCCATGCGAAGATGTCCTCGCTCACGGAGGAACTCGGCGAGCGCGCCTTCCTATGCTGGGCTCATGCCCGTCCCGATCACCGCTCGCTGGAGTCGCCGGGACCAGCTCGACGGCAGTGCGTCGTGGCCTCGAAGGTTGTGGTGTTTGCGCCCGAGTTGGGCTTTGAGTATGGTAGGGTCGCCGTTGTTGACCCCGCCGCATTGGCGAGCTCATCGGCGTGGTTGGTCTTCGCCACGATGACGGGCCAGCGTCACGACTCGGCTCCTTGGCCTCGCACTCGGGGCCATGTCGGGTCGCCGCTGATGGTGATAACGCCGCACGGCCGGAGCTTCATCGCGTTATGCGCGTAGTGGCGCTGCCATGAATTTGGCGAACGCTGGCGCCGGGACGCAATGGTAGGGGATGTCGAAGGGCACGAGTCAAGACGATCCGCTCGCGGCGAAGTTTGCCGTGTGCCGAAGGTGACCGGCAGCGTGACCTTACCGATCGGGTACGCCTTCCGACCGGGACGCCGTGGAACATGGTGTGGGTCGTCTCGATCACCGACCGGGAGCCGAGCCTGGCGGAAGGTGTCCGTAGGGATGTTGATGGAGCTGCCACCGCCCATCAATGTCTTGGGGAGCCGAGTTTCGACCTTAGGCTTGACCACCGTAGGCGACTCGACCGGGTACTGATGTGGCGAGTGGTCTTGTCGACTCGGTGATGGGCTGCTCACCGCTTGAGGAACCGGGAACGCCCACTGGCCACCGCGTTGACGGCGACGGCGCGGGCGATGACCTTCTTCTCGTGCTTCGTGTTGAAGCCCGTGAAGGTATGGAGCGAGTCGGCCACCTTGACGAATTTTCCGCCGTTTGGCGGGTCGTTGTCGGGGTCCTCCCGTGCTCGCCATGCCTTCTCGATCTCCCTGAGGGTGTGGCAGTCGGCGGTGGTGTGCATTGCGGGTTTCCCTTCCCTGCTATGAAACGCACATGGTTGGTTAAGGAGAGCCGCTGGTCAACCTTGGCTTGGCCTTGTAGTTTCCGCCGCGTTGTCCTCCGTCGCCGGAAGTTTGGCTCGCGTTGCGCGTGTCCGGCGTTAGCGGCGAAGTCGACTCGCCACCGCGGCAATTGCCGGTGCGAGGCGTGTTGCTGTAGCGTAGGGCGACCGTCATCCGCTGTCATTGCCGCCAGGCGGCGTTGACCTCCGACTCGCCGTCGGTTCTGGTTTGGATCTTCCTCCGCATCGCTTGGCGATATCGAGGAGGTCGGAGATGTTGTCGAGTGTGTGAGAGTGTCGCTGAGCTTGGCGACCAGGGCTCAGAGCGCACGAGGTCTTGAAGCAATGGATCGCGGTGTCCGGTGGATGCCGACCGCGTTACCGAGTTCTTGCCACCGTTGGACCCGATTGCGGGTCGAATCGCGGGGTCCCCGGACGCATCGCCCGGGTCCTCGATGGTGGTGGCGCGGTGTAGGAGCACTCAAGTGCCCGACGGTCGTCGCGCATCTCCTCCTGTGAGTCGATATCGCCCCGAGGAGGGTGTTGATCCACTGCCTGCATGTCCCCTCCATCATCAAGGGGAGGTAACAGGCGGCTAACAGGTCGGTGTGGCCCGCGATCCCCATTGCCATGAGGTATGTATCGAGCCAATGGCGGGTCGACGAGGGTCGATTTTTCATCTCCTTCGCCTTGAAGTTTGGCGGGTACTTCGCCCGGATCATTGGTCCGGCAGACGAGTCGACCGAGCGACCCCATGGGGTTTGCTGGCGGCGATTGGTTAGGTGTCGCAGGTCGCCGGATGGCGCGGCGCGCCAGCTTTGGTTGTTGATGATGTGGGTGCGGGCGGCGATGGGTTGCCCGTTGGTGGCGACGGTTGTTCGCTGGCCGGGTCGTTGGTGGAGAGGCTCGCGTTGGGTCGGTGTTGAGCTATGGGCTCGGTGGCGATGATTGAGGGTGTTTGCCGCGGGCGGCCGCTGAGGCCGCTCGCTTCCGCGAATGCGAGTATACCGACCCTACGAGTCGGCACTGCTTTTCTGCTCAACGGCCTTTGCAGCGGTGGCCCGACGCATCGGATCCGTAGGGCGCCGCGCCGCGGCCGTGATGTTGTCGGCTGCCGCCTACCGCCACGAGGTTGTCCATCGTGGTGGAGAACGGAGGCAGGCGTTCTCTCCCGTGAGGAGACTACTATCCGCTGCTGATCCTGAGGAGGTGCGGTTGGTTGGGTGCGCCCATCGCCGTTGATCTGGCGGGCGCTTCCCGGTGGCGCGTTCTCGCAGACGCGCTTCGGCCGCCACGCGGACCGGGTCGTTTTAAATGCGTCGAAGTTCGGGCACGCCCACGAGCGGTGGGGTTCAGCGCCGACTGATCCGCTGTTGGTGGTAGCGATAGTTCTGCGCCGTCACCTGCCGAGGCGAAATTTTTCGCCGCTTGTTCATGCGCCTCCGCCAGTTTCAGGCGGAGTTCCTCGACCTCCGTCGCCGTGGCGTTAGGAGGGATTGGGGTCGAGAATGGATCCTCTGGCGGATCGGTGTCGGTCGCCATGTAGGTCGCGGCGTGGCGACCGGTTCCGTCGCGGAGGTCGACGGAGTTCTCCGACCCGGAGTCGAACTCGAAGATCCCGAGTATGGAGGGGTCCTCGAAGTCTCCCACGTTGGAGACCTGGGTGATGGAGCCCGTGGGTGAAGCCGCGGTGATGGACCCGGCGAGTGACGCCGGGGTCGCCGAGTCAGCGTCGTCGTTGAGGGCCGCGTCTTCCGCGGCCGCTGAGTTTTCGGCCACGTCGCTGTGGGCCGAATTGTACTCGGAGGCAAGGCGATGGATCATGCGGATCTGACTCTCGGAGAGCCGATCGCGTGGCGGCGACTCGCGGATGCGAGCCGAATCCTCCGAGACGATGACGTCGGTGAGGCCGACGAAGAGGCTGATCATGCCGATCGGTAGGATCACGTTGTGCGTGACGGGTCGCGCCACCGGGACCTAGCTGCTCGACAAGATTTGGAGCATCTCGCCGATCGCTATCATGCGGCCGGTGGCGACCGTCTCATTGATGGGCAGATTGGATCTCGCCGCAGAACACCGGCCAGGCCCCACGGTGGGCGCCACTGTCGTGGGAATGGTCACGGCAGATGCTGCAATCGGCGGTAGTAGTAGAACGAGGGCAAGGGCGGCCATCTGCGGTGCGAGATGAGGGCAAAGACAGGATTTTACCAGGTTCGGCCCGGAGGTAAAGACCTACTCTGCTAGATTGTATTATGAAGGTGGTATAATGGGCGAGCTCGGCGGCTAGGCGATTTAGTCGCTTGGTGTATGATGGAACGTATCTCTACTCACCTACGGGAGGTTTATATAGGCTCACCTCCCTAGGGTTTACATATCTCAACCGATTCGATTAAAGCTTGTAATCGCTTAACCTAATCCATGGGCCTATCTACTACTTTGGGCCTTCAGCTTCCGATCGCTTGGTTCCTGGGCTTCAATCCGATCGCGTCTTGCGAGCCCACTCGATTCTTGGGCGAGGAAGCGTCTGTGGGTATACCCCGGTAGGCATATCCCCATCACTACTACAGTCACCAAAAGGAGACAAGCTGCACTACGTTCTGCAGATCCACTTCGAGGCTACAAACAACATGGCGGAGTATGAAGCACTCATTCACGGACTGCGAGTAGCCAAGGATATTGGCATCAAGCGCATAGTTTGCTATGGAGATTCCGACTTGGTTGCCCAACAGTGGTGGCACCTGAATGCGCGAACCCTATGATGGCGGCATATCGCGAAGTGGGCGAGATAGCTAAGAGCTTCTTGGCTCTGAAATCAAGTATGTGCCTAGGAGCAAAAGCAGGCAGCTGATCTCTGTCTAAACTTGGATCGAGCGCAAGCAAATTCCAGAGTTTTCCTAGAGCATCTACGCACACCATCCGTGAAGGGCACCGACATCGACAACCCGGATAGAGGCGACTCTTTCGTCAACATGGTGACAAAGATCCCTCCGCTTGGACAAAACCGTTCATGGAATATCTCGAACACGGAACTTTGCCCGGCAGCGAGGTCGGCGGCAAATAGTACGACGAGCAAAGGGTTATACCATAATCAATGGGCAACTATATAAAAGGAGCACTACTGGTGTATACCTAAAGTGCGTTTCCCATCTAGAAGGTATGGAAATCCTGCGCGAGATCCATCTTGGAGATTGCGGGCATCACGCCGCTCCTCGATCGTTGGTCGCGAAAGCTTTCCGGCAAGGATTCTACTGGCTAACCGCGAAGGCGGACGCCGACAAGCTGGTTGAGACATGCACGGGATGCCAGTATTATGCCCGACAACCACATGTTCCTGCTGAAGAATTGCGAAGAATACCAATAACTTGGCCGTTTGCAGTCTAGGGGCTAGACATGGTGGGACCGTTACAAACGGCACTATGTGGATTTACACATCTGCTGGTAGCAGTTGACAAATTCATCAAATGGATAGAATATAAACCCATTAGAAAGCTTGATGGGGCAACTGCCCTCAGGTTTGTCCAGGATCTAGTGGTGAGATTTGGTCTCCCACATAGCATCATCACCAACAACGGAAGCAACTTGTCACTCGCAGAAGTGGAGGCCTATTGCTGGGACAAAGGCATCCGACTTGACCTTGCATATGTGGCACACCCACAATCCAATGGTCAGGTTGAGCGAGCCAATGGATTAATTCTGCAGGGAATCAAGCCACGTCTTGAGGCACCGCCACATAGAGCAGCTGGAGCCTAGGCGGAAGAATTGCCATCTGTGCTATGGAGTTTACGAACTACACCCAACAGATCCACCAGCTACACCCCTTACTTCATGGTATATGGAGCAGAAGCCATCCTACCTTCCGACATCCTCCACGATGCACCAAGAGTTGCCGCCTACAACGAAGATGACGCTGAAGAATCCAGACGCCTAGATGTGGACCTTCTCGTGGAGGAGCGTTTTGGCATGCCAAAGATCCGCCATCTACCAGCAGAAGCTACGCAGCTACCATAGTCGCCGCGTTCGGCATCGCTCGTTTAAAGAGGAGGATTTAGTACTCCGACTTAAGCAGAAGAAGTCACACAAATTATCCCCACCATGTGAAGGATCATTCATCATAAGCAAGGCGTTGCTCAATGGGTCTTACTACCTTGTCGACAATCGTGAGCTCAAGGATAGACCCAACAAGGATCATAAGCGTAAGCGACGTGACCCGGATGATGACTACCCAGAGCTTGATCGTCCATGGAACATAGCACAGCTACGTACGTTCTACACTTAGCATTTTTATCTAATCGTGTACCTCTTATATGATCAATGAAATAAAGCTCTTTGGTTTACTCATATTTCTGAGTCTTTTACCTCCTTTCGTGTTCATTTTTGGATCATATAAAACCTTTATGCACAAGTCTTGCGATTGCACTTGTGAAAATTCCGCCTACGGGCGTTAGCTTAAGTTTTCTGGTCTACACATTCTTTGTCGTTTTTATGTGGATTCTGGAGTAGTGACTTTTGGCACTTATTGTCGGCGATTTTGTGCTCAGGTTATTGACGGTGCCATTGGGCATCATCACCTAAGCGCATGGTTCCGACAACGAGTCTTCCGACTCACGCAAAGTCAAGCATAAGAACCAGAGTAATGGATAAGCCAGCACTTGCTTAAAAAATATATATACATGCTGAAACTTAATTCTTAAGTAGCAGGATACGACAACCATTGTTTTCCACCTTAATATTACATCAAAAAGTTTTTGCGGTGCACACACCTAAGGTGAAACAGAAATTACAAAGTGTTTTTCATTCTTTGGGCGCAGGAGACTTGGAGGTCGCATCATCGCTAGCCGGAGAATCACCCTCGACGTCGGCACTATGATGAGAATCGGAGGAGTCCTGGTTGACGTTGTCGATAAAGTTCCTGGGCACGAAGACGTCAAAGTCCACCAACTCGGCAACCCTGGTGTCATAACCCGCGAGTGATGATAGGATGGCTTCATGATCGATCTCCTTGCCGTCATCATCCACGTCGGGGATACCAGATGTCACCGTGTCGATGTCGGCATCTTCATAGTGTGCCTTCACCATAGACAAGAATCTTGCGCCACCGTGCGCATGAAGCTTTCCATTTCGCGACACGCTCGGGGCTTAGCAGAATCTTGAGTACTGCCACGGAGTCCGAGGCCTTGATATAAATCTGGAGGGGCTTGGAAATCTCCTTGGCTTGGGCGATGGCGGTATTGATGAATTTGCCGGCAAGAAACATGCATTCCTTGTTCGAAGGAGGCGAGCGGGTTAAACCCATGGGCGCTGAAAATTCCGACAAGGTTTGCATGAGTTCAATAAATTCTAAGTATCGGACTACGAACTACAAAGGCGGAGGACACTTATCAAGATGTCGGCCTTAGCACGCGGTGTCGCCAAGGATTCCTTCTCTTGTTGGAGGATCTTAAACGCTTCGTTATGGCGAAGGTTTTACTCATCAGCAGCTTGCTTCTGATCCTTTAGGATCACAAGCTCCTCCTTCAAGCGAGTGATCTCCGCGGAGACAGAGTCCTGCAGGGCTTTCATGGAATCCTCGTGCATCTTCAGCATTTCTTCCCTCTCCTTCTTAAGGATTTTGTTCTCGCTGTCCAACTGCTGGATGTGCTTGGACTGCTCGACAATATCCTTGGCCTTGGCAACATGCTTTACAAGTCGGAGAAAACAAAGTACACAGTGAGTACTCGAAGAAGGAAGGCACAAAAGTAAGACGGAAATGTGCAAAAAGAAAACAGACTCTTGTTTTTGATGATCTGTTCCTTCAAGATGGCAGTTTTACCCTTTTCGGCTTCAAGATCTGCGTGCATCTTCTGGTACTTGTCGTTGGCCATGCCCCTCCGAGAATTCTCATTCTGTGGAAACAAATACAAAGTTATATCGCTGTTTGGTCTGCTTGGAACCCCTAGTCGGAGATTCTCCATCTAGGTGCTCGGGGGATACAGCGAGAGTTTTTAAACTTATCAATATGCTTAGCTTTTCTTTAAAACATATAGTCGGAGCTAATTCAGTTCTCGATTAGAAGCTTGGGGGCTACAGTATAAAGTTTTTTAGCTCGGAAAATGCTTAGCTTTTCTTTAAGCATCTAGTCGGAACTGATTCAGTTACAACTAGAGGCTTGGGGGGCTACGGCACTGAAAAATATAAACACTATGTATGCTACTCTTAAAGCATCTAGTCGGAATAATTTCTTCCATCTAAATGCTTGGGGGCTACAGTAAGAGTTCTTTCTAACTTAGTCACTCTTAGAGCATATATATGCAAAACCTATGGTTTTGCGTCTACATCCCCGGGGGCTACAGTGGGATACTCATACGAAATGCAAAAGGTAAAGTAAAACTTACAAGTGCGATGATCTTGAGGTTTGTAGCGCTCTCGGCCAGCAGCTTGCCAAAGGAAATGGTGTTTCCTCGCAAGATGTATGCTTGTCGAGTAGCTCCTCAAGACCACACGTCGGAGATGACGGCACTCCTCCAGGAACCATAGTTGTGTTACTCAGCATGAGCGCCGGGTAAACAATCTTCGGGAACTCGAAGGGTGTCTGGGGAGCAGAGGCGCCGCCTTCGGCAGAAGTACCAGCTCCCACCACCGCCTTGCCGCTACCGATGGCATCCTTAGCCGGAGCTTCAGCCATTTGAAGAGCAGCACTCTCTTGCGTCACTCGCCGACAATGATTCGGTGAGGCGCCAGAGTCCACTTCCATGGCGGAAGGGCCTGGTGCCTCCTGGACTTGGGAGCTTGTCGGAGCAGAGGAGGGCTTGACGTCAGGAGTAGCAGGGGCGATGGCGGGGGAGGAGTCGCGATGCAGCATATGTTTGATATTTCTAGAAGCCCCAAGAGTCTTGGAGGACTTCTTGAGGCTGGTTGTGGCTTTCTTCCTAAAACGTGCAAAATGCAAAAGTACAGGAATAAGACAGATAAATGAGACGATGTCGGAGAATGAGAGGCTTACACTAGGGGGCGCTGGCAAACATCCTGGCTTTCTTCTTTCCGCCTGTAGGCAGATTTTTTTGAGGCTCCACCTCCGTCTTCTTCTTCTTACCTCCGTCGGGCGCCGTGAGGTGGAGATCTTCCGCTTCGCCATAACGGGCATCGTCCGGACACACCGCGTGACTTCCTTCATCTTTGGATCGTAGATTTGGGCAGCCAGGTTGTCCTCATCTAGATCGCTAAGCTGTTAAGTAAGAAATCATCATGATAGTTAAGGTGGCTATGATAAGACGGAGAAACTGGAGCAATGTCATACACGGAAAATAAATACCTACCTTTGGGCACTTGCCGTCTACGTACATGTCGCAGGTGATGGTGAAGCCATGCTTCTTATCCTTCACCTTGACGATGTCCTTCAGACGGAGCTTGACGGAGTCGCTCGAGAAGTTATCCACGGAGATCCGAAGGGAATCCTTTCGATCACCCGTGTACTCGTGCATGAACTTCGTGCGATGCTGCAGGGGTTGGATTTGCCTGATGAACCAGCACATGTCTAGGTCCAAGCCGGTCAAACCCGCCTCTACGAACCACTCGATCCGCCTTATTGTGCGAGAAGCGTTGAGGTCGGAGGGAAGGGAGGCATGGGATCTCCATGTGGAAACTTCAGCGGCGGCTCCATCCACGAAGTCCGCGTACGTCACTTCTCGGCCTGCCAAAGGAATGTCGGGGCCATAGAAGTACGTTCGCTGCCAGTTTTTGCATGACTCGTGGCCGACGATGTCGGGGAACCGCCGGCCAGGTCAGATCTTGAAGCTTATGGTGCCGCAATTCCTAAGCTCCTCCCTACTATGTCCGGCTTCACGTTTGACGGTGAAGAAGTCCACGAACAAGTCTAACCTAGGCTTAATCCCTAGGTAACCCTCACAAAGTGCCGCGAAGTTGCTAAGCACTAAGATGCTATTGGGGGAGAGGTTGTGGGGTTGGACTTTGAAGTGGTTCAAGACGGACAGAAAGAAGTGGGAGATGGGCAAAGAAACGCCGCGTACCAGCTGGGCCTTGAGGTACACCTTTTCTCCGACTTGGGGAGAAGGTGTCACCTCGCCGGTCGGCGCCGCCCGCCAGGTGAGCCCCTCCCTCGCAGGGAGGTAGCCCTCGGCGACCATCTCTTAGATGTCGCGGCCGGTGATGTCCGATTCGCGCCAGTCGCCTTTGTGCGAGTCTGGCTCCTCTTCCAGAGGCTCTAGCGCCGCCAGATTGTGGTCACCGCCGGTGGTTTCAATCACCGACAACGCGGGGATGACCAGGCCCTCAGGGGGCACGACGACGGAGCTCACCGTCTTCGCCGTGGCTTCGCTCGACGCCGCCATCGAAGGGGAGGAGCTGCTGCTGGCCATGGAGGACTGGGAGGACGCGACTGGTGCAGAGAAAGAGGCTAGGGTTTCTTCGAGGTTTTCCGCGGAGGGCTCGAGGAGGCGTGCGACTGGAGGAAGAAGATGATGACGCGAGAGAATGGGGTGAAAAAGTGGCAAGTGTCCCACGGTTACTATTTATCTTACTCTGCGTCAAGATTCGTGCAGCTAATCAGACGGTTGCCGCGTAAACGACGTGTTCGTGAACGTGCGCGGTAATTTCGCCACGTCTCCAACCGCCGCCACCAACGGTTCGTATCGCTCGCGCGGGAAAATCGGATATGATTGCGTTCTCTGCATGTGTGAGTTACGAGGCATCGCTGACCTACAGCCTACGTCGTCATAACTGACATGGTAGATGATCCGTCCCATCGAAGATTCCGGCATGGACGGATTTAATCCGACTACGGAAGCGTACGATGGAAGATTCAGCATTTCTCCGACTTACTCATAGAAGACGGAGAAACCTTTGCAGCGTTCTTTGGGAGAGTACAAGACATTGCTTGACGATTTGTCGACATCCATCTAGACAGAGCATTCCACGGGAAGAGGCAAGACGACGCAAGATCTCGGAGTTCTCCGGGGGCTACTGTTGGGGATATGCTATATAGGTATCCTCATAGCATGTCTCTTATCCGACTAACCTGGGTGGCCCATAGTCGGTAGCATGGCCTGTGGCCTGCTGGGCGGCCCAGTTAGGTGGATCCGAAGGAGGCCCATGGATAAAGGAAGGCTGGTGGAGTCACTAGCACTCCAGAGCCTTGGACTACAAGATACACAAGACTAGTGATAGGTGTAGGACTCAGAATCGTCCGGCTAGGACTTTTCCCCAGAATCAGGACCTGGCGACTATATCAGTCGGGCCTATGGGAGCCTTTAGGGCATCGTTTTACACACACCTCGCATAGCGAACCTATCTCTATAACCCGGCGTATTGCCATAATAGTGATTTATAGCAGGAGTAGGATTCCGCCACCGTCGTGGGATCTGAACCTGGGTAAGCTGTGTTACCTCGTACCCATCAACCGTCCGCCTTACCCCATGTCTCTAAACACGCACTGTGAGGACCCCTCCATGGCGTACTCGTCGGCAATACCACGACACTCATGCTACTCAACTTCAGTTACCAGTAAGTTATTGTCATTGTAAGTACATGTGTATCATAGAGAACTGCCAATGGGGTACCCCTTGCACATGGTACAGGAGCTATCCCATAACCAAAATGACAAGGCAAACATACAATGAGCATCTCAGCGATCTTTTTATTTACTATATGCATAGCTTTTTATTGAGGATGCTTCATAGATAGCTCACTATGGTGATGCTGCAAGTTTCCACCATGGTTAGGCATGACTTAGGCTAGCGGCCCATGTGTTTCTCTAACACAAAATACAAACTCCATGGACTTACAAGTTCCCTCTTTATTTCACACTGGTGACATCCACAGACAAAAGAGCACGATATCAACTGTGTACAGAGTACAAGTGCAATGTTGAAAACATTCCCCGTGACAGCACCCTTCTGCTAATTCCAACGTATAGGTGCAAGCATATACAACTTTGATGAAACAATGGTTCAAGTCTGTTAGGGGCTTGGAAATAAGGTGTGCCATCAAGCTCGTGAGAGCTTTACTAACTAGTTTTCACATAACAAAATACTTTTTAATTCGAAAGATAGATGAAGCTTGAGAATTTGCTTGGAATAGCAATAATGCTACTAGGTAGATATGGTGGACACAAATGGCATAGGTTTGGTTCAAAGGGATTGGAAACATGAGAAGTATGTCTTCTCAAAACAGATTTTTGGCTAGCAAGGCTAGGTAGCAAGAGAGTTGAAAGAAACAAGCAAACATACAAGTAATAAAACCAAACATGCGATCTTCCTTGAAGACACAAAAGATCTTAAATAAAGAATACTAAGCTTATGAGCCAACAAGAAAGAAAATAGATGATACAAAATACCTGTAAGCTTTTTCTCTTTTTCCTTTCAAACCTCAAAAAGTGTTGCTACTGACCAGAGCTTGGTTTGCCAAAACCAATTTAGATTTACTTGATGCTCCCAAAGTGATGCCAATACTGATAAACAAGATCCATCATATAATAGAGATTGCAAACTAAAATAAAAAGTGCAAAAAGTAAAAGATGAGACTTCTCATTAATTCCATAAAGGCACTCACACCAAGGGATACATAGATAATCAACTAAAGGAGAGATACTTCCACATGCAAACCAATCTATAAGATAACCTCTCTACCAAAGATATGAATCCACTAAAAAGGTAAAAGATAAAAGATAATGATGTTGATACCGCAGCACTCCCCCAAGCTTGGAACAAGCCAAGGGGATGCCCAACCTGATGATGAATTACTCCTTCGGTGGTGGTGGTGTTCTCTTGATAAGCTCTTCAATAAGTTTCTTCAAAACCTCCATATCGAATGTCAGAGTACAAATCAACTCCGAATTATGCCCAATGCAGTTCATGATCAATTCGGACTGGGGATCCCAGTCCTTGTTATTCTTTCTCCACTCTTCCTTCTTAGAGTGTTCCTTCCTTGCATGGTTAGAACGAGTGGTACGAGGAGGAAGTGTCCGTGGAGCAAGGATATGACGCGGAGGTTTCCCTCCTGTAGACATTCGTGGTGTCCTCCTACGCGTGGTAGGTTTTGCCACCACTCCAATGCTTGCGACGGTAGCGCGGGTGTCCGGATGCTTGTCCTCCTCCATGTCTTCTCCATCCCCTACCAAAATCTCCTCCTCCTTGGGGTTTTGAGGATCATCTTCCTCGGGCTTCTTGACTTTGTCGTCACCGGAGACCATGGTGCTCTAAACTTGAGAAGATTTCCTGACAGAAACAGATCGAAACGAAAACACGATGCATGAACCTCGGGGGATCCGGGGGTTATATATTACGAAGTTTCAATGCATAAGGAAGGTACTGGTACGAAAACGAGGTGGAGACGGAGCTCGGGGGTGGCACACACCCTCCAGGCGTCTAGGCAGGGCGTGGGTTTGTCCACCCCGAACTCCGTTTCCTCCTCTGTTCTGTCTCGTAACTTCCCTTATGTATCAAAAACATCAAAAATATAAAAAGATTGGGGTTTCACGAACCTTCTGTTTTCACCACTTTTACCTATTCAAAGACGAACTCTGTAGACTCCTTTTCTCCTTCCCCTGGAAATTCCTTTCTTCACAAGGCAATACACAAACTTCAATGGCAACATTAGTATAAGCAAAAACAATAAACCTTTGAGTGCACACTTCAACTGAAAACCCATCAAAACAAAGGCTTTTGTAAGAGATAAATGCAGATGACGGTAGAAATCTATCAAAACAGACCAGTGGGTAAAGATTGATTTTTTTCAAAAACCTTATGTTGCTCAAATCAAAAAGTGCAGAACTAATGAAAGTTGGGTAACAACTTGGAGAACAAACTCAGAAAAATACAACTCCATCCAACATACTGAGACTCCTCATGAATTTTTACAATGCAGCACAAAAATTTGTCCCAGGACAGCCACTTTTCACAACTCCTCTACTTCACAAAAGTAGTTGAACTTGACACAAAAACCAAAACAAAAAGGATAAGGAGTGGTTATTACTGAGGTAATAACTTCCAAGACTCGACAAAACTCTTGGGTTATCTCCCAACAAGTACTTTTCTTTAATGCCTTTAAGTTAGGCTTGAAACTTTCAAAGATGCTCACAAAGGAGATACATATTTGAAGTGAAAGGGAGCATCAAGAAGGAAATAACCAACACATTTGAGTCTAACACACTTCATATGCATGTGAGTATCATGAGAAAACGAATTGTTGAAACAAAAAGCCACTAGCATAGGAAGACAAAACAAATGCAACTTCAAAGCAGGGAAACTTAACATTATTGAGATGCATAAAACCACGTTTCCTCTCTCATAATAACTTTCAGTAGCACTTTGAATAAAGTTGACAATATAAATGTCACTGGCAACAACTTTATCATCAGAATGAGCGTACTTACAGTCACCAAAAAGAGGTCCAAGGTCATAGACTAGATCAATAGAAGCAAGTTGTTCCATCCTAAAATCTTTATTAGGCAAGCTATTTTCACAAGGAGCTTTAGCAAATTTGGAAAAGTTAAACTCATAAGAATCTCCATCAAACTTAGTTAAAACTTTCTCCTTCTTACAATCTATAATAGATCCACAAGTGTTCAAGAAAGGTCTACCAAAAATGATAGGACAAGTTTTGCTAGTTGTTGAATTAAGCACTAGAAAATCAGCAGGATATTTAATATTACCGCAGACAACTTTCACATCTCTTACAATGCCAATGGGGCAAACTTGCTCTCTATTAGCAAGGTGGATAACCACATCATTGTCCTCAAGCTCACAAGGACCAATTTCATGCATAATTTCCCTGTAAAGCTCATAAGGAATAGCACTAGAACTAGCACCAATATTACATAAACCACAATAGCTATGATTGCCAATTATCACAGAAAGTACAAGGACACTAGCTTTTCTAGCTCTTTTAGGATGAGAAACAATATTAGTAGCGTCTTCACAAAATACAATGTCCTCATCCTCTATATTTCTAGTGACAAGGTCTTTCACGATAGCTACCATGGGTTCAACATTCAATTGCTTACCAGGCTCCACAGTTTTCATTGTACCTTTGTTATTTGCACTAATAATCATAGAATACTCCTTTACCTTAGCTGGGAAAGGTATTTTCTCAACATGAGGTTCATGCACAATATGATTAGTAGTACAAACTTCAGTACTTCTAACAGGAACATGACTGACAACATCTTTATAAGGAGCATGGTACTTATTCCACTTCTTCTTGGGAATTTCTTTGTAAGAGGCAAATGCCTTAAGACAGTTGGCAATACTTTGGGAATCAAGACCAAACTCATTACTAATATCACGGAAGTCATCAGTTCCCATAAAATATTTAATGCATTCATAATCATAGTTATACCTGACTTTCTTCCTTTGTCATTCTCCCAAGCTTCAGTGTTTTCTTGAATATGGTCTAGTAGATCGCATTTATCTTCTTCCTTCATACGTGTGAATGATCCAGCACAAGAAGCATCTAGTAAATCTTTATCATGAAGAGAAAGCCTAGCATAAAAGTTATTGATAATAATATTGTTAGGGAGTTCATGAATAGGACATTTAAGCATTAATAACTTCAATCTCCCCCAAGATTGGGCTGTACTCTCTCCATCACGAGGCCAAAAGTTATATATAAGATTTCTATCCTTATGAATCTCACTGGGAGGATAAAATCTAGAATAAAAGAGAGATGCCATTTCCTCCCATTACATAGATTGTCCATTCTTCAGCAACTTATACCATTCTTCAGCTCTCCCTTTCAAGGATATGGAGAGTAACTTCTTCTTCACCTATTCAGTTGTGATACCTACACACTTAAACAACCCGCATAATTCATGGATAAAAATCAAATGATCACCAGGAAGGACAGTTCCATCCCCAAAATAATAATTATCCATAACACGATCAACAATACTTGCAGGTACCTTAAAAGTATCTATCTCAACAGGTGGTGGTTCATCTACTACCCTAGCAGTGGTAGTTGTTTCCCCAAACAGAAAACCAAGTGGGTTATCCATATTGGAAACAAAGCAACAAGCAGAAACAAAAGCAATACTCATAGTAGAAATTTCCTTTACCAGTTCCACTCTTCAATAGCGCTTCACTCCCGGCAATGGCACCAGAAAATAGTCTTGATGTCCCACAAGTATGGGGGGTGTATCGCAGTACTTTCGATAAATAGGAGTGTCGATCCCAACGAGGAGCAGAAGGTGCTGAACAGTGGTATGGAGCAGGAACTCTCTGGAAATACTTAGCAAACGGATTTTTAGTGGTTTTCTGATAAAGCAACAAAACAAAAAGCAAGTAATAAAGACAATGAACAAACGAATCAAGTGGCCCAATCCTTTCTTACCAAAGGACAAGACGGTGGAAATACTTATAAGGACCAAACTTTCTCGAGGACACATGGGAATTCTGTCAAGTGCTTTCGCTTCAAATAGCTGAGTACTCATCTTTGGTGTTGTAAGTGTTGTGTGGGTGAACCTGTGCTAACATACCGACCTTACTTGGACTAATACATACTTGTGATTAAACCTCCTCCAAGCATCCGCAACTATAGAAAAGTAATTAAGATATAAATCTAACCACAACCTTAAACTCTGAGATCCTACGCTCCCTTGTGCAAAGGTGTCCTAATGAGGGTTCGGATTTCTGTCACCCTGGCAACCCCACAATTAGTAGCCAAATACACAATGCATTCCCCTAGGCCCATAAATGGTGAAGTATCATGTAGTCGACATTCACATGACACCACTAGAAGAATAGCACCACAACTTAAATACTAAACCGTTGAATAATAACTCAACACAAATCCTCTACTAACAACATGACTTCTCCCTGTCCACAAGAACTAAACGAACTACTCATAAGACATCATATGGATCAAGATCAAAGATGATATGGTAATGGATAACAATCTGAACATAAACAATAATCCAATGGTTCCACTCACAAGCATCAACTACAATAGTAATCAACACCGAGAAGGTTTCCCCTAATGAACTAAAGCAATATCCAACACAATTGTTACAACGGGATGGAGTAATGATGAAGGTGCTGGTGGAGATGATGGTGTGGATGATGATGATGATCCCGATGAAGCCTATCTTGATGACGGTGTTGATGGCGACGATCTCCCCTCTCCGGGAAGGAATTCCCCTGGCAGAAATCTGTCTGCAGGAGAGATCTTTCTCTCTTGGTGTTTTCTGCCCCGTAGAGGCGGCGGAAATCTATCTGTGGTCGCTCCCCTGGTGTTAGGGTTCCATAGGAAAGATATAGGCGAGAGGGCAGAGTCAGGAGCCGGGCAGGTGGGCCACACCTGCCCTAGGCACGGCCTAGGGGGACCCGCGCCTAGGGGGTGTGGCCCTCCTGTGGCCCTTCTTCGCCTCCCCTTCTGGCTTCCTCTGGCTTCTGGGAAAATATAATTTTCTCATATTTTTCTGGTATTTTCTGATCTTCACGAAATTGCATCAAAACACCTCCTTTTCCATCAGAATCCAGACTTCGTTAGTTCATCCTCCAAAAATCATCCAACATGCATAAACAGATGAAAAGATATAAGTAATACCTCATAATAAGACAGATATCAATGAATAGAGGCAAATTATGTATAGAATGGTGATGCAAATTGGGAGTATCACGACGCAATCCGATCTATGATCGGCGAAACAAGAAGAAACGCCGATCAAGCGGTCGGCGAGAAAATTTTGGCGAAGACGGATCTAATCTACTATTGCGCGCCCCATGGTGAAGAACGATCTCCTCGGGGGAGGCGCGGTGGAAGAGGTGGCTAAACCCTAGGCGGAGCGAACCGCTCTGATACCATAAAGGATTTATGCATTGACCAATTATCTCAAAAAAAAAAGATCTGAAAAAAGAGGATAGGCGGTATATTTATATTTAACACTCCCCTTATGTAGCAAAAAAAAAAAGTCAGCCACCAGAGACATGTCGACATGCAAGCACATGGCCACATGCACGATGCGTGATTACCGGAATTTATATGTGTATGTTAATCATGGCGTGGATCTACAAGGTAGCGCTGAATTAAATACAGTTCTAAATCTCAAGGATCAGTACAGGATGGAAAACAATACATTACTACTGCTACTAGTGAAAGCAGGATCGTGGTAGGTGAGATAACATAACACCATGGAGTTGCCCAAAGTTCCCCTCTGCCCCGACCTTTGCATACTTGCTGCACAAAACATACTAGCTAGCGAGCGAGTCGAGTAAGGAAATCAACAAGATCCAGATACCAGATGGCCGGAATTGTGAGCTTGTCCAGAGGGGTGATGAACCCCCTCGTCGGCAAGCTCACCACGCTGATGAGTGACGAGTACAAGAAGCTTAAAGGGGTGAGGAAGCAGGCGTCGTTCCTCATGCATGAGCTCAGCGCCATGGACGCTGTTCTTGAGAAGCTGGAGCTAATGGATGAGCTCGAACCGGACACCAGAAACTGGAGAGACCACGTCAGAGAGATGGCCTACGACATGGAAGATTGTATTGACGATTTCATGGACAATCTTGGCGGTGCCGATGACAAAGCAGGCTTCATCAAGACGACTATTCAGCGTCTCAAGACATTGGGAGCTCGTCATCGAATCGCCCATCAGATCAAGGATCTCAAGAATCTCGCCGTAGAGGCGAATGAACGGCGCATGAGGTACAAGATTGATGACTGTAAGCCTAGTTCTGGATTTGTGGCTGTCGATCCCCGGGTGTCGGTCATCTACAAGGAGGCAGCTGGCCTTGTGGGTATCGATGGTCCCAAGGAAGAGGTTGTCAATTGGTTGATAGATACCGAGAAAGAACTCAAGGTGGTGTCTATCGTGGGATTCGGGGGGCTAGGCAAAACTACCCTTGCCAAACAAGTGTTTGATGGAATCGGAGAGCGATTCGAGTGCAAGGCATTCCTTTCAGTTTCTCAGAGACCAGATATGACAAGGCTTCTCAATAGCCTCCAATTAAAGCTTGGGATGAAGAAGGAGGAACAGTCTTATCATGCCCGCGAGGTGCAAGACATCATCGACGAACTTAGAGGATATCTCAGAGATAAGAGGTACTCCAGTAGTTTTTATCTTTTACTTCTGAATTGAAATAGTCAGTTCTTTAAATGAATGGGCTAGTCGTGTTTAAGCATAACTGTGTGATTTGATCAACGTTCATTTCAATGCTATTGAGTGGCCAACGGAGGATATACAGACAGTGTTACAACCATGGAACTGATCTCGTGATAGGATTTTTTATTTGGCGAGCCATCTTGCGAATTTTTTTCCCTGTTTTCTGACATTAGCTTCTTTGGGAACTTATGCTATTTACATCTTGGATACAATGTACGATAGGAAAGAATGTAGCACATTTTTGTTGCCATGCATTTCTTGGCCAAGTTTGTGCTTGTTCAGTTTCACACCCCAAGCTGTGTTCTGCTGGTTTTAGTTACGCTTCTCTGTTATATGAACTGCCGATTTTTATTATCCTTCATTGTTTTGTGTAAATCGGCATCATTTTACTATTATTACTGTAGTTGCTATTGTTGTTGATGTTACTTCCTGTTTCAGTGCTTTCATCTGCAATTTAGAATAATGTCCAGCCGTAGTATCTAATATCTGCAAACAATTCAACAGGTACTTCGTGGTAGTGGATGATGTTTGGGACAAGCAAACATGGGATATTATTAGATGTGCCTTTCCAGAAAATGACCATGGGGATAGAGTAATAGTGACCACAAGAGTGGAAGATGTGGCTCGCCAGGCCTGTTGCAATCACCGTCAGTGTGTTTACAAAATGAAGCCCCTCAGTGAGCTAGACTCGAGAAAGTTATTCTCCAACAGAGTATTTGGATCCAAAGACTGCCATCCATCCCAATTTGAAGAAGTTTCAGCTAAAATTTTGAAAAAATGTGGTGGCTTGCCACTTGCAATTATCGCAATAGCTAGCCTATTAGCGAATCGTCCAGCAATGTTAAGGAAGGACTGGGAGAGCATAGTGGATTCCATAGGCACTCAGTTCGCCGTAAATTCTGACTTGGATGGAATGAAGAGTATATTGAATCTTAGCTACATGCATCTGCCAATTTATCTCCGTGCATGTTTTCTACACCTTGGTATGTATCCAGAGGACCAAGTGATGAAGAGGGATGATCTGGTTCGTCAATGGATAGTCGAGGGCCTAATCAGTAATCTTCATGGGCAAGATCTTGAGGCTGTCGGGAAAAGTTATTTCAATGAGCTTATCAACAGAAGCTTGATTCTGCCCGAAGGCACTCTCCCAGGGGACGTGATGTTCTGCAGAGTACATGACATGATGCTTGAACTGATCCTAAGCAAGTGTGCAGAACATAATTTTATGAGCGTAGCATACAACTATGAAACCATATCAAGATTGCATGACTACAAATACAAGGTCCGTCGACTGTCTCTGAAGTCAAATGCTGGTGCGGCGTCAGGTGGCACAGTATCTGCAGGTACAACTAGTACTAGCCTGTCACAAGTTCGATCATTTGCATTGTTCGGAGAGTTATCATACACATCTGCTCTGTTGCTGTGGAAGTATCTCCGGGTGCTGGTCTTCGAAACTACAGGGGCTATCAACCTCACCGAAATTAGCCAACTGTCCCAGCTGAGGTATCTCAAGGTTTCAGCATCTTCAGACGTAAAGCTCCCTGCTGAAATGAAAGGGCTTGTGCGTCTAGAGACACTAGAAGTCAACTGCGTATATCTGGCAAGCATCCCACCGGATGTAGTTCACTTGCCCCTTCTGACCCATCTCGTGGTTTCAAAATATACAAGGCTACCTGATGACATCAAGAATATGAAATCACTGCGTACTCTGCACGGGTTTAACCCATGGAAGAGCTTGCCAAAGGATATTGAGGGTCTGGGCGAGCTGACCAATCTGAGGGATCTGAGGCTCTACAAGGCAAACGGGCACGATTTGGGAACGTCGGAGCTCGCTGCTTTGGTCTCCTCCATTGGGAAGCTCAGTAACCTCAAATCTCTTCGAATCGGTGGCTGGACTGAGGATCAGGACGAACGGCTGGCATTATTGTCCGATCCTCCTGCCCAAATTGAGGTACTTCGACTGGGAAAATGGCTCTTCTCCAAAGTCCCCAAATGGATTGGCGGTCTCGATAGCCTCTGCCATTTGTATCTGCTTGTTAGCGAGACGTCGACTGAGGAGGTTGCCGTTCTTGGAGAGCTGCCCTCCCTCGTCCACCTCAGTCTGTGGGTGGAGCATATCCCTAGACACAGTGCTCTCGTGCTCGGCGCGGGATTGTTCCCGGCACTGGAAGACCTTAAATTCCACGGCGCTGATGGAGATGTCACGAAATACTTGAACTTCCAGGCTGGGGCTATCCCCAAGCTGCGAAGGCTCACTCTACAGTTCGACGAGGAGGATTGGGGCGGCGCTACACCAGCTGGCCTGGAGAACCTGCTCGCCCTTGAGCAAATCCATGTCTATATCCGCAGCCGCTTGGAGGATCGTGAACAAGTACGCCGTGATGCCGAGTATTCCTTCAGAAGTGCCACACGAGCGCATCCAAGCCGTCCTTCCTTCACCATCGGTGGTTGAGCACGTGCATATGGAAGCAGCAAAGTCTTTTAAACACCATCTCATACCTATGGAATTATTGTCATTTAGTCATTTTCGTATTGACTCGTCGATGTTTGTAATAAAGTAGCACGATCATCCCTGCGCGCGTTTGCACCATCAGATTTCGTACTTTCGAGATGTACTCCCTCTATTTCAAAATATAAGATGTTTTAGATTTGTGAAGAAAATATTGTTAGATAGATTTCTCCGTGTTCGAGCCCAACGGCCGAACGGAGTCCCTTATCCGCGTCCTGATCGAGGCGCTAACCTTATCTCATGCCGCTATATATAAAGGAGGTGGGGTGAAAGACGCCTCACGAGGTTAGCCGTGCCCTAGCCGCCCCACCTACAAGCCAACCCGATCTAGGCTAGCGTTGCGCCGACAGGAAGCTCAACCGCCACCCTCACCGCACGCTTTCCCCACTCTCCCATGGCTACTGACGCCGGCACTAGCTCCGGCACCAGCTCCGGCATCCCCTCCGACTCATGCATGTCAAGCCAGGGCGCAGGTGGTTCTCTCCACTCTCTCTCTCCTTCTCAGATGCAATAGTTCGTACTCGTGCAGATGCTACCGAAAAGATCTAGACTAGTAGATGCAAAACCCAACTAACAATGGTATCAGAGCCACTACTTACTAGTTTTTTTGGTGCAAAAGAAAGCAAAAGTGCAAAAACCTAGATCTAAAGTGCGCCTGCCCCTTTGGCCGCACCGTTCCTCTCTATCTCGACGCGCATCGGCATGCCGAGGCGTCGGAAGAAGAACACACCCCTTCGGGGGCAAAGAAAATCCCCAAAATCTCCCCCAGATCCCGCTCAGAGAACACCCCAGATTTCCCCAAATCCAAAGAAAACCGCAAAACCAGAAAAGGAAACCCTAACCCTAGATCCAAGGAGCCACCGGCCATCGCCGACAAAGTTTTCTTTCACCCGTCTGCTGATTTGGCGGCGCACCCACCCTCGGGTGGATGCGCGCGTCGGCAAGAAGACAAGGGGAGGCACCGCCGCCGTTCTCCTCTCTGCTCTGATACTCGCGGGGTGGGGGAGGTAGAAGAGGGAAAGGGGAGGGAGGTAGCGGCGTATAAGAGGGAGGGGATTGCAGGATTGGCCGGGCGTGGTCCCGCCGCCAAGCGCCGAGAGGAGCGGGTGGGGGGAGAACGGGTGATGATAGCAAATGGCAAGGTAGCGCAGTGCTTGCGCCGGTTTTGTTCACCCTACGGACGCGCGCGGCCGTTAGATCTCCAACCCTAGGATCCGACGCCTGGTGTGGGGGCACGTGGGGCCTCTCCTTGGGACGGGCCTAGCATGTGGCCATGGTGTCGGGCTGGGCACGGGCTCACGACATGCACATGCGCGAGCAGCCAAGGCTGCGCACTAGATGGGCTGTTGACCGTCATTGTCTTGACCTTGTATGACTGGCACAACTAAGAATCGACGTGTGTTTAAAGGTGTTTTCTGTTTTTTTACAAAAGCAGTTTTTGATTGTTTTATGCTCAATTTTGAGCCTTTTTTAATACTATTTTCTCTATTCAGTTTATTCTAATGGATATTTGTTCAGAGAATGTAGAAGTGACAGAATTTTTCTATAAAGTTTTTAAAATTTGATTAAATGTAATAATGTTTCCACTGCAAATAGTTGATTTAAATTGCTAGAATGCAATAAAGTGTTTATTAAATTTTGTTTTAAAAGATGTGATAAAGTGAAATATAGTTGATTATGCTCCATGTTATTAATTGACCAACGTTATTGATAAACATGATCATGATCCCTTTTATTATGTCTTAAAGGGCCATTTAATTTTATTTTTGCCCAACGGTGATATAGTTTTAAATGGCAGAAACAATTGCATGTTTAATTTATACCAACGTTGGATTAATGCATACAATTATTTTTGGCTGTCTCACATCTTTTATGGTTTTCAGGAGGTCTCAACCTTATGAGCTACATGAAGGACATTCATCTGTTCAGAGGAGATAACTACTCTGAGTGGAGGAAAAAGGTAGACTTGGCTTTTGTCTGCGTCGAGGTTGAATGGGTGATTGCAACTAAACAGCCATTCAAGCCCAAGGACCCAGTGAGGGATAATACTGAGGACAATGTTGCATGGGAAAAGAGAAAGAGAGACCATGCTCCATTGAAGCTGGCATACTCAATAGATAACCAAAAGTGGATCAATGCAAACAAAAAGTGCTTGGCTTTTATCAAGAATACGATTGAGAACGCAATAGTTGGCTCAATCGAAGAGTGTGCCTCTGTTGGTGAGTACCTAGCAAAGATAAAGAGCCAGTTTACTGGCTCTTCAAATATGTATGCAACCCAGCTGCTCAAACAGCTGGTGACAGAAAAGTATACGGGAGGACCACATGGCATTAGAGAGCACATCTTGAGGATGAGCAACATGGCGGCTAAGTTAAAGCCCATGGATGCTGATCTCGAGCTCAAGCCTGCTCTACTGGTGCATCTTGTCATGGCCTCTCTTTCCCAACTGTTCGAGAACTTCGTCATCAACTACAACATGTCCCCTAAAAAATGGGACATTGAAAAGACCATAGGGGTGTGTTCTCAAAAGTAAGAAAGGCTTCAGTCCATTCACGGTGGTTCTTTAAACTACGTGAAGGACAACAGGAAGAGGACATTCACCAACAGCAACCATGGTGGCTCTCCTTCCAAGCCACATGGCAAGGGCCCCCTACAACACCAGCATCAGTATCAGCAGTCTCTCCCTGGGGACAAGGACCAGTGTCACCATTGCAAAAAGCCTGGTCACTTCAAGAGAGATTTCCCAATATGGCTAAAGTCCATAATGGCAAAGAATGGTAAAGACATAGTTTCTTTTGTAAATGAATCTTTGTATGAAAAGTTTTCTAAATCTACTTGGTGGATTGACTCTGGTGCAACTGTTCATGTTTCCAACTCTTTACAGGGATTTCATTCGACAAGGACTTTGCAAAGAAGAGAAAGACACATTGAGCTCGCAAATGGGATTCAAGCAGAAGTGGAGGCTGTTGGCGACATTCCTCTGGAGCTAGCTGATGGCTTTACTATTCTGCTTAAGGATGTTTTATTTGTTCCTTCCATCCATAGAAACTTAATAAGTGTGTCGTGCCTGGATAAAGACATGTATGAGTGTTATTTTGGACATAGCAAATGTGCCATTTGGTTTAAAGATACTTGTGTGGGTGTTGCTTCACTACATGACAAACTTTATTTATTATCCTTGCATGAGAAAGTGTTTTTTGTGTGTGATGTGAGCGAACAAGTTCCCTTGTCGAACAAAGAACAAAAGAAAAGAAAGCGAACTCTTGACTCATTGAAGTTATGGCACTATAGATTATGCCATATTTCGAGGAGAAGAATAGAAAGCCTCGTTAAAAATGACATTCTTCCTCCGTTAGAGTTCTCAGACATCGAGAAATGCATAGATTGCATCAAAGGAAAGTATGTAAAGCAAATTAAAAAGGGTGCAAACCGAAGTATAGCAACACTAGAAATCATCCACACTGATATTTGTGGACCGTTTCCTGTAAAAAGTGTGGATGGTTATGATTCATTCATAACATTCACGGATGATCACTGCCAGTATGGTTACATTTATACAATTAAAGAAAGATCTAAAGCATTGGATAAATTTAAAATTTTCAAAGCTAAAGTAGAAAATCAGCATGATAAAAGAATTAAAATAGTCTGGTCTAACCGTGGGGGGGAGTACTACGCTCGGCATACTCCATATGGTCAACTATCAGGACCTTTTGCAAGGTTCCTACAGTATTCTATGCCGGGCGAACCTCAGCAAAATGGAGTAGCTGAAAGGCGTAACCGTACCCTTATGGACATGGTACGCAGCATGATGAGCTATTCCACCCTCCCATTTGGATTGTGGATGGAGGCGCTTAAAACCGCCATTCACATTCTCAACAGAGTACCAAGTAAGTCGGTGCCCAAAACACCGTACGAGTTATGGACAGGCAGAGTCCCCTCTCTGCACCACTTGAGGGTCTGGGGGAACCCAGCTGAGGCAAAAGTTTTCAATCCAAACATTGCAAAGTTAGACCCCAAAACAGTGTCTTGCCACTTTATTGGCTATCCAGATAAATCAAAAGGTTATCGTTTCTACTGTCCTGAAAGATACACAAAGTTTGTAGAAACAAGACATGCAGTCTTCTTGGAGGACGAATAGATGAGGGGGAGCACGGTAGCTCAGAAAATTGATGTTGAGGAGAAGAGGGTGCATGTGAAGGGTTTCGCGGCATAGTAAATCAAAATTTTCTACGGAGCGAGCAGAGGGAAAGCCAAGATCTAATCTAGGAGATGCAAACAACGAGAGAGATTGGATTAGATCTTCATACCCTTGAAGATTCGCCTGTTGAACGTTCGTCGAACATGGGTGATGTAGTCGCATTTCGCTTCTCCTCCTCGCGATCCGATCCGATCTAGCACCACAAGTGGCGGTGCCTCCGTGAGATGCACACGCAAAGACTCGACGTCTCCTCCTTCCTCGGACCAGCGTATGGTGGAGAGATAGATTGGATCTACAACACACGGCGTGGTGTATATGGTGGAGAATTTCTGCAGGCTTCGCCTACAAGCAGTCGGAAGGAGAGAGGAAGGTAGCAAGGCGGATAGGGCTTGGAGGAAGGTGTGTAGTAGGGAGGGGCGCACCACCCTCTATATATAGAGGGGCGCCAGCCTGCCCTCCTCCAAGACTATCTCTAGTTTAAACAATTTAAACTCTCCTTATCTAGAAATCCTATCTCTAGTTTAAACGATTTAAACTCTCCTTATCTAGAAATCCTATCTCTAGTTTAAACGAGTTTAAACTAATCTAGATCGGCTGGGCCCTATGGGCCTTGTGCCCTGGCCCAATGCGCCAGGACACTCCCTCATAGGCCCATGCCCTCCCGGAAGGTGGGGCCACGTTGGTCCCTTCCGAAGGTTCTAGAAGCTTCCACAATACCGATTAACCGAACAATTCAACTCCAAAACTGCCTTGCCTTATATGAATCTTATTCTCGGACCATTCCGGAACCTCTCGTGATATCCCGGATCCCATCCGAGAATCTGAACAAAATTCATAAACCAATTATCCAATCTATCCTAGCGTCGAGATCGTTAAGTGTGTGACCTCGGGTTCGAGAATATGCGAACATGATCTTCTATCAATAATCAACAGCGGGTGCAGGCACACATATTGACTCCCACACATTCATCGATGATCATATCGGATGAACCACGATGCCAGGATTCAATCAATCCCATATATATATTCCCTTCGTCTCGCGATATTTTACTTGCCCGAGATTCGATCGTCGGTACTGTCATACCTAGTTCAATCTCGTTCACAGCAAGTACTTTACTGCTCCGTAATCCGATATCACTTTGTGATTAACTCCTTAACCACATGCTTGCAAGCGTGTTGATATCGATTACCGAGTGGGCCCCAAGTATATCTCTCCGACTTGGGAGGGACAAATTCCATCTCGATACATACAACCCAATGATACTTTCCGATCACCGAGAGACACCTTTATGATCACCCTCTCATAGGATGATGTTTGATGACCTCAAAGCTTTCTTCCGGTACCGTGGAGTTGCATTATCTCATGGTCTAAGGAATACAATATTTGACATAGGAAAAGCTTCGCAAAGATGAACACGATGAAACGATCTAATTGCTTTCGCTTAGTTTGGTCTCCATCATATCATTCTCCCAATGATATGATCTCATTATCAATTGACAACTCATGTCTATGGTTAGGAAACCTTAACCATCATTGATCAATGAGCTAGTCCTTAGAGGCGTACCAGGGACACGGTGTTGTTCACAAACCACACAAGTATTAATGTTTCCGCTTAATACAATTCTAGCATGGAATATAAACTTTATCATGAACAAGAAATTATAATAATAACATCTTTATTATTGCCTCTAGGGCATAATTCCAACAGTCTCCCACTTGCACTAGAGTCAATAATCTAGTTTACATTTGGCAACAATCTCACACCCATGGCACTGAGGTGTTGATCATGTTTTACACGTGGAAGAGGTTTAGTCAATGGATCTGACATTCTGATCCGTATGTACTTTGCTAATCTTCGATCTCCATCTGCTATATAATCTCGGATTATATGAAACTTATGATTGATATGCTTGGTCTTTGGATGATATCTTGGTTCCTTAGCGAGTGCTATGGCGCCCGATGTTGTCACACAATATCTCCAGTGGGTCCAATGCACTTGGAACCACGCCAAGCTCGATGATGAAGTTTCTCCTTCACTTGACGCTTCTGCAGACCATGTATTCCGCTTCCACTTAGATCCCGCGATCACGCTTTGCTTGCTACTCCAGCTCAGCTCCTCCATTCAAAATATAAACGTATCACATCGAGATTTGGAATCATCCTTGTGTCGAAACTAGCATCGACGTAACCTTTACGACAAGTCGTTCATCACCCCATAGACTAAGAACATTTCTTTAGTCCTATTTAGGTACTTTAGGATGTTCTTCACGCTGTCGATGTTCCACTCGATCACTTTGATATCTCGTCAAACTAAGAGCATTGTACACATCCGTCTAGTACACAAGATGGCATACATGATGGAACCTATGGCCGAGGCATAAGGCACTTTGCTCATAGCTTCCTATCATTTACAGATGGACACCGAGCCTTGCTCAATATCTTACCCGACAACATAGGCTTTGAACCTTTCTTTGCCTTATCCATTCGAACCTTTTGAACTTTGTCTAGGTATGTACTCGCTTAAAGCTATCAGCGTCTTTGTCTATCTCTATAGATTTTGATTCCCAATATATAAGCAGCTTCACCTAGGTCTTTCATTGAAAACACTTGTTCAAATAACTCTTCACATCGTTAAGCATGTTGATGTCATTTCCGATAATCAATATGTCATCCACATACAGATGCCGTAAACGCCAAGCTCCCACTCACTTTCTTCTAGATACAAGCTTCAGAGCAATTTGGAACAAATCCAAAGCTCTTGATCACTTGATCAAAACGAAGGTTCCAACTCCGAGATGCTTGCTTCAGTCCATAAATGGAACGCTGAAGTTTGCATACTTTATCAGCATCCTTAGGATCGACAAAACCTTCGGGTTGCATCATATACAACTCTTCATCAATGTTGCCATTGAGGAACGCAGTCTTGACATCTATCTGCCATATTTCATAATCATGAAACGCAGCAATTGCTAATAAAATCCGAATGGACTTAAACATCGCTACGGGAGAGAAAGTCTCATCGTAGTCAACACCTTGAACTTGTAGAAAACCTTTTGCGACAACCCGTGCTTTATAGACGGTAACATTACCATCCGCATCCGTTTTCTTCTTGAATATCCATTTGCACTCAGCGGCCTTTCGGTCGCTAGGAGGGTCCACCAAAGTCCATACTTGGTTTTCTCTCATGGATCCCAATTCGGATTTCATGGCTTCCAGCCATTTCTCAGAGTCTGGGCTCATCATCGCTTCCTCATAGTTCGTAGGTTCACTGTCTTCTACTAACAAGACAGTCAAGACAGGGTTGCCGTACAACTCAGGAGGGGCACGCGACCTTGTCGACCGCTGCGTTCAAGAGCATCGTCCGAAGCTTCATGATCCTTGTCATTAGCTTCCTCTATTGTTGGTGCAGGCGGCACTGGAACAATTTCAGGTGCTGCGCTACTCTCCAATTCAAGAGAAGATTCAATAACCTCGTCTAGCTCTACTTTCCTCCCACTCACTTCTTTCGAGAGAAACTCCTTCTCAAGAAAGGAACCATTCTTTGCGACAAACATTTTGCCTTCGGTTCTGTGATAGAAGGTATACCCAATAGTTTCCTTAGGGTATCCTATGAAGACGCATTTCTCCGCTTTGGGTTCGAGCTTGTCCGGCATCAACTTCTTGACGTAAGATTCGCATCCCCAAACTTTAAGAAACGACAACTTAGGTCTAGCACCAAACCACAGTTCATACGGTGTCGTCTCAACGGATTTAGATGGAGCCCTATTTAAAGTGAATGCAGCGGTTTCTAATGCATAACCCCAAAATGATAACGGAAAATCAGTAAGAGACATCATTGATCGGACCATATCTAATAGGGTTCGATTCCTGCTCAGACACACCATTGCGTGTGGTGTTCCGTGTATGGAGTTGTGAAACGATTCCACTTGCTTTAAGATGCGTGAGAAAATCATAACTCAAATATTCACCTCCACGATCGGATCGTAGAAACTTAATCTTTCATTACGATGGTTCTCCACTTCATTCTGAAATTCTTTGAACTTTTCAAACGTTTGATTTATGTTTCATTAAATAGATATACCCATATCTACTTAAGTCATCGGTAAAAGTGAGAAAATAGCGATATCCACCGTGCCGAAACACTCATCGGTCCGCATATATCGGTATGTATGATTTCCAACAAGTCCGTTGCTCGCTCCATCATAATGGGAGAACGGGTTTTGATCATCTTGCCCATGAGGCATGGTTCGCATGTGTCAAATGATTCAAAATCAAGAGACTCCAAAAGTCCATCGAATGGAGTTTCTTCATGCGCTGTACACCAATATGACCTAGGCGACAGTGCCACAAATAAGTAGTATTATCACTATCTACTTTGCATCTCTTAGCCTCAATGTTATGGATGTGTGTTTCATCCCTTTCGAGATTTAGAAGAAATAAACCATTCACAAGAGGTGCATGACCATAAAAGATGTTACTCGTATAAATAGAACAACCATTATTCTCCGATTTAAATGAATAACCGTCTTGCAATAAACATGATCCGGAAATAATGTTCATGCTCAACGCAGGCACATAATAACATTTATTAAGGTTTAAAACTAATCCCGAAGGTAAAACTAAGGAGAGCGTGCCGACGGCCATCACATCAACTCTTGATCCGTTGCCAACGCGCATCGTCACCTCATCCTCGCAGTCAGCCGTCTCATTCGTAGCTCTGTTCGAAGTTACAAATATTAGCAACGAACCGGTATCAAATACCGGGCACTACAACGAGGGCTAGTAAGGAAAACATCAATAACATGTATATCAAATATACCTTTGATGGTGCCACCTTCTTGTCCGCTAAGTACTTGGACGATTCGCCTCCGATGACCCTGTCCTTGCAATAGAAGCACTCGGTCCGCTTAGGACCAGACTGAGCTTCTTCTCGGCAGGGCATTAAGCTTCGCGCCCCTTCTTGAAGGGCTTCTTTGCTCCCTTACCTTTCTTAAAGGAGGGCTTGTTGACCATCAACACATGATTATCCTTCTTGATGTCCACTCGCAGCCTTGACTTTGCGAAGAGCTCGGTGATCGTATCGATGGAACCAATCGATTATGAGTCACTACAAAACTTTTGTAGGCTGGGAGGAGTGATTGCAGAACCTCAATCTTGAGCTCCTCCGAATCGTGCATTCCAGTTGCTCAAAGCGTTGAGTGTAGCCCGACATCTTTATGGCGTGCTCACTAACGGAACTCCTTCCTCCATCTTGCGTTAAAAACTTCGGAGATCTCATATCTCTCGAGCGGGCTGAGTCCGAAACATGGTTTTCTCCTCGAGAATCTCGAAGGGCCCGGATACTCTTCAAAACGATTTTGAAGCTCGGTTCCATAGCAAACAACATGGTGCTCTTAATCACACCATAATCATCTTTGCCGATCGACAGATGCTTTCTCATCGGTACCGATTGCAACGAGGGGTCACCTAACGCTTTCCCAAGGACATAGTCCTTTTGTCCGCCAGACAGAATGATTCTTAGATTGCGGAACCAATTGGTGAAGTTAGACCCATTGTTTCTAAGCTTTTCCTTCTCAGCAAAAACGTTGAATTTGAAGTTGGATTTGGCCATGTGATCTACAGTATTTGCAAGTACAATTTAGACTATGTTCATGATAAATAGTTCAACTTAATCAAATTACTAGATGAACTCCCACTAAATTCAACATCCCTCAAGTTGTTTAGTGAACATGATCCAAATTCACCACACCTAATCCGATCATCACGAGAAGATATGTGGTTTCAATGGTGGACAACAAAGTGTCGATCATATCATTCATATGACTCATGCTTAACCTTTCGGTTCTTGTGTTCCGAGGCCATGTATGTACATGCTAGGCTCGTCAAGCTAGACCCAAGTATTTCTGCGTGTGCAAAACTGGCTTGCACCCGTTGTATGAGCGTAGAGTCTATAGCACCCGATCATCACGTGATGCTTGGACACGACGAACTTTCATAACAGTGCATACTTGGGGAGAACACGGTTTTATCTTGATCTTTAAGTGAGGAATCATCTTATTATGCTACCGTCGCGATCTAAGCATAATAAGATACATAAAGGATAAACATCACATGCATATAACTTTATGTGACATGGTATAGCCAATCCTCGCGCAATGATCTCCATCTTGTGCTCGGCATGATCTCCATCACCCACCATGATTGCCTCCACCACGAATAGCAACTACAACTATTGCTAACTACTTAGCGATAAAGTAAAGCTATTACATGGCGTATAAGAAGTTGACTCAGGTCATACATAATTATAAAGACAACCATATGGCTCCGCCGGTTGTGTACTCATCGACATGCAAGTCGTGAAACATTACAAAACATGATCATCGCATACAATATACACATCACATCTTGGGCCATACCATATCATAGAAAACACTCCTGCAAAAACAAGTTAGACGCCTCTACTTTGTTGTTGCATGTTTTACGTGGCTTATGGGAGTAGATGCTAAGAACGATTCTTACCTACGAAAAGCCACAACGGTGATATTATGGTTGCCAAACTCCGGTGTTAATCCCATGACAACTATAGTGAGAGAAACTGACATCCACCAGCCGCATGTGTGGAACAAGCCACACGTCAAGTGCGGAGCCGGTCTCGCGAACGACGTCGCGTAAGGTTGGCCTGGACCGCTTCAATCTCACTATCCCGCGTCATAAGAAGAACACAAACAAGAGTCTTGCAACAGAAAACATCAACGCCCGTAACAACCATGTTGCGTTCTACTCGTGAAACACATCTACGCATAGATCTAGCTCTGATACCACTGAAGGGTTTCGCGGCATAGTAAATCAAAATTTTCTACGGAGCGAACATAGGGAAAGCCAATATCTAATCTAGGAGATGCAAACAACGAGAGAGATTGGATTAGATCTTCATACCCTTGAAGATTCGCACAGCGGAACGTTCGTCGGAACGTGGGTGATGTAGTCGTACTCGTTTCTCCTCCTCGCGATCCGATCCGATCTAGCACCACAAGTGGCGGTGCCTCCGTGAGATGCACACGTGCAACACCTCGACGTCTCCTCCTTCCTCGGACCAGCGAGTATGGTGGAGAGATAGATTGGATCTACAACACGACGGCGTGGTGTATATGGTGGAGAATTTCTGCTGCAGGGCTTCGCCTACAAACAGTCGGAAGGGAGAGAGGAAGGTAGCAAGGCAGCTAGGGCTTGGAGGAAGGTGTGTAGTAGTAGGGGGGAGGGGGCGCACCACCCCTCTATATATAGAGGGGGGGCGGCCAGCCCTTGCCCCTCCTCCAAGCCTATCTCTAGTTTAAACAATTTAAACTCTCCCTTATCTAGAAATCCTATCTCTAGTTTAAACGATTTAAACTCTCCCTTATCTAGAAATCCTATCTCTAGTTTAAACGAGTTTAAACTTATCTAGGATCGGCTGGGCCCTATGGGGCCTTGTGCCCCTGGCCCAATGCGGACAGGACACTCCCTCATAGGCCCATGCCCCCTCCCGGAAGGTGGGGCCACGTTGGTCCCCTTTCGGAAGGTTCTAGAAGCTTCCGGTATAATACCGATTAACTTGAACAATTCGAACTCCAAAAACTGCATTGCCTTATATGAATCTTATTCTCCGGACCATTACGGAACCTCTCGTGATATCCCGGATCCCATCCGAGACTCCGAACAAAAATTCATAAACCAATTATCCAATCTATCCTAGCGTCGAGATACGTTAAGTGTGTGACCCTGCGGGTTCGAGAATATGCAGACATGATCTTCTATCAATAATCAACAGTGTCTGGGCACCCATATTGACTCCCACACATTCATCGATGATCATATCGGATGAACCACGATGCCAGGATTCAATCAATCCCATATATATATTCCCTTCTCGCGATATTTTACTTGTCCGAGATTCGATCGATACCGTCATACCTAGTTCAATCTCGTTCACGCAAGTACTTTACTCGTTCCGTAATCCGATATCACTTTGTGATTAACTCCTTAACCACATGCTTGCAAGCGGTGTTGACATCGACACGAGTGGGCCCAAGTATATCTCTCCGACTTGGGAGGGACAAATTCCATCTCGATACATACAACCCAATAGATACTTTCCGATCACCTGAGAGACACCTTTATGATCACCCTCTCATAGGATGACATTTGATGACCTCAAAGCTTTCTTCCGGTACCAGGGAGTTGCATTATCTCATGGTCTAAGGAATACAATATTTGACATAGGAAAAGTTTCGCAAAGATGAACACGATGAAACGATCTAATTGCTTCGCTTAGTTTGGGTATGTCCATCATATCATTCTCCCAATGATATGATCTCATTATCAATTGACAACTCATGTCTATGGTTAGGAAACCTTAACCATCATTGATCAATGAGCTAGTCCTTAGAGGCGTACCAGGGACACGGTGTTGTTCACAAACCACACAAGTATTAATGTTTTCGCTTAATACAATTCTAGCATGAAATATAAACTTTATCATGAACAAGAATTATAATAATAACATCTTTATTATTGCCTCTAGGGCATAATTCCAACAGCATGCACCTAATCCGATGACTTAGGAGCCATTTTTCTCGCTACCTGTTGTGCCACCATCTACAACCCCTGAGGTTGTGGTGCCGGCACCTGTTGTGACTCCACACATGACAGCAATGGGAGAAGGTTCGGAACCTGTCCGTCAGGAGCCGCCTGGACCCACTGTTGAGCACGAAAGGGAGCCAGAACATCCACACTCATCAAATGTGCCAGAACCTAAGGCACGAAATAAGCAAGAGTCTGATGAACTCAAAAGGTCTAAAAGAGAACGAAGACCAGCCATTTCTAAAGAAATCTACAAAGTTTATAACACAGAAACAATTCATATGGAGGGTGATCCTACCTCATATGAAGAAGCCATGAGAAGCCCTCACTCAACCAAGTGGGTGGAGGCAATGGTGAAGTAGTGTATTTCCCTGGTATTGTTTATGATGCGTCTCTTCTTGATCCTTCTGAAGTAGATCCAACCATCTTACTTTCCATGATTGCCTAGAGTTTTACGAAACAAAGTGAACATTAGAACACTAGCAAGCAAATCACAAGCACAATGTAACCATTTTAGGTACGAAGAGGGCATTGAATTTTATGAAGATGGAAAGTATTCTAGAGGACTTACAATTTCTTTTTCATATTCTTAAAGTAGCAATTTTTACGGATGTTATCCATCATTTTGAACAATTCGAAGGCGTTGTCCTTACCATGGCAGACAATCTTGTAGCTACGAGAGCCTATGGAAGGAGGGTACAAGACATTCATCCTATTTTGCTTGTTTGTTTCACAAGTCTTCTGCATAAACAGAAAATCATACGGTATAACATAAGAGGCAGTCATAGTCAAACAATTCAAACATGGAGAGTTGAGTAAACAAGACACATGAACTTTTACTTGGGGCCAGACCAAGTATCGACGAGCTTGCACCATTGATCATCGTTCATGTGGCCCTGCAACTCCTTGGGACATGTCCTGTAACTTGATTTAGATGGAAGGGTCAAAATACTTTTTTCAGATTATGCCGTTGATTTCTTGCATGCTTCATAAACTCCTTATCGCAAGCATTTCACACTTCGAGATTATTTGTGTCCATGGAAACTTTTGCTCAAATAAGCATGAACAAAAACAATGGAAAGGAAAAAAGACAGTTGAGTTACAGAACATGCGGAAAATACTAGTCCAAATAATATAATTTTTGATACAAAATAATAACAACAACAAAAAGACAAAAACAGAATTAAAAAAAAAAAGAAACCGCTAAATGGTACTCCCTTCATTCCCTAGCACAAGGCGTAATTTTTCTAGCACTATAATCAAGGAGAGGCATGCACGAAGATTTGTTTCCAAATATGTCCCTATTTAATTGCTACCATTTCTCTCATTAAATCATGCCATACCGCACCAGACTTCTAGATTCTCTCCCACAGCCAAACGCCATCGCCCTCATTGCGTGGTTGGCCTTAAATCTAGCGCTAGCTAATAACTGCTCCACGATTTAGGAGGGGTAAATTTGGCAGTTTTCCTCTACTAAACACCCTGCGCCTTATTCTATGGAGAAAAAACGAAAAAAATATTACGCCTTGTTCTAAGGAACGGAGGGAGTAATTGTGAAAATGAAAAAGATAAGGGATGTATTAGTTAACTGAAAAGAAAAAAATAGCCTATATTCATCTATCGTTGCTAAAAGGTGTTCGACAGAATTAACGCCCACAAGTTTGGCGACGGATTATTACAGAATAAGGTAAAAAGGCTCGGCCATCTCTCTGTCGTCGATGGGGATGGGATCCTGCGCGTGGTCGATGCGGCGGGGTCGGACGTCTTGCCGGCGGACGTCGACTGATTGGAGGAGGTGGAAGCGGAGCTCGACGTAGTGGTGGCGTTGTTCGGCGCAGGGCGTTCGGCGCAGCGGCAGGCGTGATCTCGCCCTGGAGGATGCCCTGGAGCTTCGCCCTCTTCTTTCTGCCCTTCCGGTCGTCCGCTGCGATCTTCGTCGCCGCCGCTCTCGGCTTTCTCACCTTCTTCTCCCCCGAAGCCTCGCCGAGGTTCGATCCAGGTTTGACGAAACACTTGGGCGACATGACGGGAGGGAGCTCGGCGAAGTGACGGGAGTGGGGGGAATGGGGAAGAAGACGGGAGGGGGAGAAAGAAAAGAGCGCGAGCTCGGCGAAGTGGCGGGAGTTCGGCCTTCTCTCACCGACAGAGCTGACTCACGCCGGTTTCGCTGCGTCCGGCGTCCCCAGGGCCAAAGTTCGTTCGAATCCAGACGAGGATAGTCGGGTGAAGATGCTCTTAACAAATCGAAAAGAGAAGAGAGTGGTGCGCGAGCGTTGCCGCGCCAACTCAGCGCGCGGCGCGGTCGAGTGCGAGGGAGGAAAACCGCGTTCAACCACGGCGTTTGGTCTTTGGTCGCTGCTCTCTAAGGATAGAAAAAAAAAATTTACTGGAGCGTCTCGCGCCGTGCATCCCGTAGCTAAAAGTTATCTCATCGGATTTTGAGCCTGCTGGACGGCTCTGACATGTTCACATCACACGCATACATATGCCAACACAAAGAGGTTAATCTTGACGTGTGGAGTACTCACAACTAGTAGCAGTTAAATAATTTTCAGAAACCTTTCACATTGTCCGAGTTAACTTGTCGTATGTACGTGAATCTCGAGGATAACAATCCGTCCATTTCATATTTTATACTTCTTCCAATTCATATATACTGTACTAACTTGATGAAACCTAGCGCGTTTCTGCGGCGAAATAAGCTGAAGGGTAAGTGACTATATGTCATACAAAACTACATAGATGTTGATCTTTTGATCAACCTCATGGATATTCAAACAAATCTCCACCTTTTCAATTTTGACGTTCCTCTTTTTTTGCGAAGAAGAACCTGATTGCAATTAGCCAAGATTCTTACATAAAAGCCTAGAAAACAAAGAAAAATACATTGAAGTCCTTCCGAGCTCTAGCATCGTCATCGTCGAGCAGGCCGCTACGCCGGCGAAACCCGCCGCATCTCCTCCAAACTCTTGGACGGGGAGGCTCCCCTTCGTGACCAGGAAGTCGACGCTCCTCGTCACCTGAGCACCTCCACCCTGCGCGACAGACGACGACGCCATCTTGGCCAACAGCAAGCACACCTTCGAGATCTTCAACAGCCAGGACCGCCACCTCTCGGACACCGGCGAGGGGAAAGCCCACTCGGGAGCTCCATCAATCCGCGAGCGAGGAAAGGGCGGCAGATCCATGGCGAAGCTCTACCGGAGCCGCACCAACGAAGGAGAATACCTCCGCCACCAAAAGCCACTCCGGCACCACCGCTCCTCCTCGGCGCCGCCGGCTAGCAACCCACGCAAGGTTTTCCTCTCAAGTTACCATATTTTTGTATCCGGATAAAAAGTCGATGTACAGACAAACTGAACGGGGCATATCAATGTTTGACTAAGTGTTATGCTCTATTCAAAATAGCTAGATACGTGTTAAAATCTGCACCAAATTAATTTAATTTTGTATTTCTTTTTCTGTATAGTCAGACAAACCAGGAAAACATGACGAAAAACCAGTTTGATTGAATTTCATTTGATGATCTGAAAAGTCGACATTTTTTACATTAGCTTCGATAGTAACAAAAATAGTGACTTGTGGTATGCGTCGTCGGTTTTATGGGAGATATGGGGGAGAGGAAGGGAGACGGTTTGGTGGGGGAGAGGGAGAGAGACAATTTCGTGGAGAGAGGAAGCCAGCGGAGGGCAGATGAATTGACTGTGTTGTGGTGGAGTAAGAGCAAGTATAATAAAAAACTAATCAGCTGGTTATAAGAATTAAAATGTTATTATTTTATTTAGTTGAATAAGTAAGAAGATGAGAGAGAAAAGAAGCGGCTTCTAAACTAAAAATCAGCTGCAGTACGCGTTTCTAGAGGACCTAGACACCTTCTGAGTATGTGACGTGGATTATGTATTAATAAAATACTATTTTCTTATATCTAGCTATTGTGCGTGTTGGCCATTAAATTGGATCTAAGTGAGAGCAACTCTGTCGTTGTAAATTTCGGCGCGTGAAAATGCATATGGAGCGCACGCGATAGTGGTTTAGCATGCAGCGCATGAATCTCCTCCCGTGGAGGCGTTATTTCGCACGCACTAAATTTGCAGCATCAAACCGCGCTTAGGTGGTGCGCGCGCAAACACGATTTCGCAACAAAGAAAAAACAAAAATATATTATACACAAACATAAAAAAGAAATTACATAGTTCGTGGAGGAGACTACTACTAGACTACGGGTACTAGAAACTAAAATCTAGTCCGACGAGGAGACAGAGATATAGTCATCGCGGGAGGAGACCGGTGTCGTGTCGAACAACGGCGTCGATGACAGGTAGTCCAGCCAACGGGGATCATCGTCGGAGATGGTCGTCAGCCCGACCATCTGTGTGTCGATGAAGGCGCGCCTCTCCGTCTTGTCCACCCGACGCGCGAGGCGATTCTGGTGCTTCGCCGTCCTCTCTGTCGCCTTGGCCTCGGCCCACGCGGCGTCGTGGGCGCGTTGCGCTGCGACGTCCTTGGAGAAACGTGCCTTCCACTCCTAGCGCAGGCGCTCGTCGCGCTCGAAGATGAGCAGGCGGCGCTCCGCGTCGAGCCTGCGGCAGCGCTCCTCCTTCGTGACGAGGCGAGGCGGCGGCGCGAGCGCCTCAGTCTGCTCGCGCGTCCACACGTTGTGGAAGTTCATGAAGGAGCGTGGGCGCCCGAGCCGCCACACGACGGCGTCGTAGGCGCGCGCGGCCTCGTGCGCGGTCTCGAAGGTGCCGAGGACGATGCAGTCGTTGCCGGACCGGATCTTGGCGTAGAAGTTTTCCGTTGGGCGCGGGCATACGCCGCGGTACCCGGAGCTTCCGCAGCGAGACGGCATGGCGGCGGTGGCACGGGCACTGGCACAGGCGTGGAAGAGGAAAAGGATAGCGCCGGTAGGAGAAAGAAGAGTCTGCATGCGCTGAAGTGGTTTGGCGGTTGGTTTCACGCGGGGACGCAGCATTTAACCAGCGCGCTAAGCGTTGCGTCAAAAGAAGCACATGCAGCCGAGCGCGCGACAAAGATTTCTCGCACGCGTAAAGATACAGCGGTTACTAAAGCGCGCGACACGGGCTATTGTGTGAAAAAATATCGGTTTTTCATGCACGTGCGAGTTTTAAAACGACCGCTGTGTTGCTCTGACGTGACAACGGTTTAACCTAGCGGTTCTAACTTTATCAGAGCAGGACCAACTAACGTGGCTTAAAAAGATGACGTGGAAGGCGGATGAAGTGGCACAGCTGCATGCTTAGAAAAATAGATCACTAGTGCAGAGCCCCCCCCTTTAACTCCGGTTGGGAGGGCCCTCTAACAGCGGTTCCCCAACCGCTGTTGAGGGTTCGGTGTTAGAGGGGGGGCCCCTTTAACACCGGTTCCTATACGAACCGGTATTAAAGGGTGGCGCACGTGGGGCTGCCACAGGCCTCAGGCCCCCCCCCCCTTTAACACCGGTTCGTATCTGGAACCGGTGTTAGTCTTCTGTGGCAGATTTGAACCGTTTTCTGCGGCGGAAAAGCCCTAATCTACTGCAGACTTCTGCCCGTTAAGGCGTATTTCCTGCGGGAGGGCGAGGGAAATCGATCGGGAGCGGTATACTTATAAATCGTCATCGGTACATACGAGAACATGAATAATTAAGCAACTATTATTATACACAAACATCATTGGCACATACATCGTCATCGTTCATTTTGGTGGATATCTATAGAGTTCTCCAGCGTGACGACCTCATCAAGTATGAACCCCGCCAATTCCTCTTGAATGGCTCGTATGCGTTCAAATGGTAGGAGTTGGTCCCGCATCCGTTCGATCTGAATATATATGAAGAATGGGCTGTCAATATATATATAAGAATAAAACTCAACACAATTGATGGTAATAAAATAATGTTGTGGACTTTGTTTACTTACTCTAAGTTGTTCTAGTGCGGCTTGGCACTCGCACATATCGTTATTCGAATGAATTCGCAAACATAGTACCCACATAAGTTATTGTCGTGTCCTTGATGCGCGCTTTACGAGAATAGAGTTCAATCAAAATAATAATCAATAAAGCATGATATAATGGAATTGGAAGCTAGCTAGTATTACTTACATTTTGGTCTACAAGTTTTAGTTCTTACGACCATTCACCCCTGCCCGTGAACATTTTCAAACCACTCCGACAAAGAAAATGGATAAAGGAGTAATTAATTACTTATTGTCACGAAAGTTGCCGATCTAGTGCGATAATATGATTGAAATTACCTCTGGAGCATCTCTCTAAAGTCTGCTCATAGCTCTTTTTCTTTTAAACGAGTCCATGACAAGGACTTTTCTGAGTCGGGTTGAATGACTAGCGCGAATAAAGTGGAACCTACGCATAACTCATCATCAGTTACACTTAACATTGAGTAAGGCAAGCAGAATGTGTACAAGAGAGGTACAGTACTCACGAGAAGTTGTAAGGCAATAGTATTTTCCTTTTGGTTTGTTGTCTCGTAAAGACTTTAGCAAGTAATCTTCTGTTTGCCGGGTTTGTCTCTTACCACTTCTTCATGAACTCTATTTGGGTCAACGAACCCAATGTCAAAAGGTCTCCTTTCATGCATTCCATAACCTTTTTCTGCATAATAGTATATACATATATGGTGAGCATATATATATACATGCAATTAATGAAGTGAATGAGTTGACATAAAATTACAGAAATAGTACTTACACACAATAAAGGCTGATGGCAGATTTGTCGAGTTCCTTCTGATTGAATAGAAAATGCAAGTCTTGAATGTTGAAGTCGATCGCGTCGTCTCCGCACAAGAAAATCTCATCTCTTATATGCGCCGTGATCCATTCTTCTTTCTCGTCTTGCAGAAATGAAGGTACCACTTGTGCAATTTTCGCATCTTTGTTGGTAGATTCTTGAGCTCCTCTTTCTTGTGAGATTCTTCCCATACTTCCATGGCTGTATGGGGTTGACATCGCATTTGGGCAAGTTGTCTCCCATGACGTTCAAGTATGCAATGTAAGTCATCCCCATCTCATTGGCCTTTCTTTGTAGCTCTGCCTCGTAATCATCTACGGGAGGAGCGTCCCGTTTGTCAAACATTTGGAGCGGGGCACATGATTGGTTTTCCTGCTCTTCGAGCATGGGAACTGTTTTCAGGGTGCCTCACGATCTACTACTTCAGTCTCCCTCTGGCGCCTTGCATCCGCCTTCAAAATCTGGCTCGTAGTCCGGCAAGTGGGGTTTCAGGTTTCAAAAGATTTTTGTAAAACTTCTCCACCACCGCGGATCTATTTTCTCCTTTGGCTCGGCCCGTCTAGGTGCAAAGAATTTCTTGACCTGTTCTCCGAGATCCTATTGGTCTCCTCGTCGCTGCGATTCCACGGTAAAACCGGCAATGGCTTGGCGGAAGGCTGCGGGACGTAGTTTTTTGAACTCTTTGGCGTACGGTTTCCTGTGGATTTCTTTGTGGCAGTGCTACTGATGCTCCTCGTGGCAGTGCTCTTCCGCTTACGCTAAGGAGATGGCTGAAGCACCGGAGATGGGCAGCCGGGCGGAGATGGCTGCCTGTGAGAGATGGTCGACGGGAGATGGCTGCAGCAGAGATGGTGTGGGCGGAGATGGCTGCCAAGCTGGAGATGGCTGACGGGGTGCAGTGACCTCAATTTGGAAGCACAATGTGTTCCTTCTTCCAAAGAATGGTTGTTTTCACGCAAATTTGAGTTGAGTTTCCCTTCACCTGTAGCATGGTCAAGTGTGCTTCCTCATATTCCTTCACAACCTCATCCACCCGACAATAGCATAGCCATATGGAATCGGTCGGCGGTGGTAAGTTCCAGCTACAGGGAGGTAAGGCATAGCCGACCACCTTAATGGATAAGCCCATTAATCTCACATGCAGCTCGGCGTGTTCGCTCTCCGTGATCTCATCAGCGGGTATCGAGGACCCGTCATTTCAAGCGTTGGTGCACGTTCTCCGTGGAAGCCACACTGCTTTTCAGCGGTCGGGCGCGGGCAGCTTCAATGCAGCTCTTCATGCCGAGATGGGCCGGTAGCTTGATGGCTCATTGTGCATTCACTTGCGTCTGCAGCGCCGCAAGTGCATGTTCTATCTGTCATCCGATCTGTCGCTCTTTTTCTTTTCGCGCCATCATGAAGAGTCGCTCGATCGGCAAACCCATCCTTCCACGTCTTACCCCGTGCCTCGTGCATGTCCGTGGTGTTCTTTTTACCGATGGGCGTGTGAGCTGGTCATTCTCTCTGTCGGGATGGAAGATCCTAGCGGATGTTTCCTCGTATGCCGTGATGAGTTCGAAGTGACGGTTTGGCAAGGATGGTTGGGAAGATACACAATCCTGTTCGGGTCCAACCTTGCCCGATTCCGTAGAACCAAGTCTTTGCACGTAGGTCCCACCCATATGTCAGGGTGTGATCCCTCTCTCATGAGGCCTCTCAGCTTCCTCCCACTTAGGCCTCTCGAGATATGTAGCCACGACCCCGTCCTCTGGTGATATTCCTTCTTGAGGCATTAAGCGTATTGGTTTCGACCTCTTTTAGCTATAGCACTTTTTTATATGTCTCAAATTCGGGCCGGTGAGGTCTTATCTTCGCATAATATGCGTCTTGAAATTGGAGTCTCATGAGCTTTGACAAATTTGTTCAATTTTGTCTTCGATTCTTGAAAAGCCTCAGCCATCTTCTTTAGAGTCCACTCTTTGACCTTTTTCTTTATAACCGGGTTGTTTTCATCCTCCTCTGGCGGAAGGGTGAAATTTACCAACAGCGAATTCCAAAGCGTTTCTTTGGATCTTTCACCGACAAAGGTACCGTCGCCCTTCTTTGGCTTATTCCAATATTCAATTATGATTGTGATTTGGTCCCTAACAAGAACTCCAACCTGACGTATAAATTTGTCTGCGGCCTTCTTGGGCTCCATCGGCCTGCCATCAACACGGACTGCTTCGATCGTGAACTTTGCACGATCTTTCAACCGCTGGCTCGCGCCTCGCTTGCTCTTTTTCGTAGAAGAAGATGGTTGCTGGCTGGTCGATCCAGAGGGCTAAAAGAAGAAAGAAGCGTTAATTAATACATGTAGAAGAAGATTGTTTTGGTTGAAGTCAGCTGAGGCTTAATCAATGCATATACCTCGCCGGACTTTGTAACCATTAAATTGCGTTCACCGGAGTCTTCATCTTCTCCATGACTAGTACTTGAGCTGTCGTCGTCATGTCCCTCCAAGTTCAGATATTGTGAGGTGTCCTCATCAATAATGTTCTCCATTATTTCTTCTTCTTCAAGGTTTCTACTAAGTGGATCCATAGTTTCTAAAACAATAATATTATCTAGAGTAAGAGTGTAAACATTCAAGTGGACTTGGATTCATACACAAATATACATATTATTCATACCAAAATACACAAATAAATACACAAATGAGTCAGAGGTCCAATTTGTATACAAGTTTTAATCTATGCATGTAGTACAATTTATCGAGCAAACAAGTTTTAATCAGGATGAGTCAGCAATCACACACGTGGCAGACACGTGGCGCTCACCGGTGGGGTGACGTTGGTCTCGTCGGGCGGCGGTGCTCGTCGGACGGATGCGGCGGTCTCGTCGGGCGGCGGTGCTAGCGGCGGGCTTGTCGGGCGGCGGGCGGCGTCGGCGTTGAGGCGTGGCCTACGAGCTCCGAAGCGGCGGCGAGACGCTCCTGCACGGGGAAGAGAGCGAGATGGTCAGGCTCCTCGAAATAGGCTTGCCCGCTATATTAATATAGCAATCACAAGATACAACGACAATGTTCCTGGGTTTGTCCTCTCTCAACAAGCTGCCAGATCTCCCTCTTCCGCGGTTCCCACCTCCGAGCTTCACCCGCACCTCCCCATCGAACTCCCCATCCACCCCTCCGCCAGCCGACCCACCCCGCCAGCCCCTATAGTTGCCCGTGCCGGCGAGCCCATGCCTCCTCCGCTCTGGCCGCCCGCCTCGCCTGCTTCTACCTCTCCTGCCGCCACTCGAGCTCGCTGGCGAGGCCGCGCTTGCCTCGCCCGCCGTCCTCGCCGCCCAACCTCCGCCGGGCCTCCCACCTCCTTCGCGACGCCTGCCGCCACCGCCGCCGCCCGCCCGCTCCCGACGCCAAGCCCGAGCCGACCACGGCCTCGCCACGCCAACCTTGCGCTCGTCAAGCTGGACCCCACCGTCATCCCTAACCTCGACCATCCATCGAGCAAGCTCACACGCAGGGAGGGGCTCGCCGCGCCGCTGGCAGCCAAGGCCGCCACGCCGCCCGCCGGCAACCGAAGCCGCCCGCGCCCTCGCCACGCGCAGCGCCACCGGCAACCGAAGCTCGACGCGCCGCCACGCCGCGCGCCGCAGTAACCGAAGCCGTTGTGCCGCGCCGCACGTCGCCCGCCTGGGCCTGCACGTCGCCGGTCTACTGTAGGAAGTGGTGGCGGATGGAGGCCGGAGCAGTGGGCGGCGGAGCGGCAGCGGCCGGCGGTGCGGGCGGCAACTTGCTGCCGGGGAGGCGGCCGTGGAGGAAGGATGCGGGGAAAGAGGGTCGAGGCGGCGAACCTCGAGCTCGAGCGCGGCGGGCGGCGGGTCGGCGGGCGGGTCGGGCTCAAGCGGCGTCGAGACGGCGGGTCGGGGGCGGCGCTATCGATCGATCTGGCTCAGTGGTGGAAGAAAGGAAGGGGAGGAAGGTGAATAAATACACACCCCCCCTTTAACACCGGTTCGTGGCTGGAACCGGTGTTAAAGGGGGGGGTTCCCGCGCGCATTTATTACCCCCCCCTTTAACACCGGTTCCAGCCACGAACCGGTGTTAAAGTGTGTGTTTCATGGCATTTATTACCCTTTAACACCGGTTCGTCTGGAACCGTGTTAAAGAGAAATGTCTTGGAAAGCGAATAAATGCCCCTTTAACACCGGTTCTGTCTGGAACCGGTGTTAAAGGGGGGGCATTTATTTCAGGGGCTTTTTTAATTCAAAAAATATGATATGAAATTTAGAAAATTCATATCTTTTCATTTCAACACAGAAAAATATGAATAATATATCATAATTTTTGAAAAATAATATCTATCCATTCATGTAAATCATTTTATATTTACTTTACATGAAATTTTTAAAATAAATAAACACTTATTTCATGCATTAAAGGGCTTTTTAATTCAAAAATATGATATGAATTTAGAAAATTCATATCTTTTCATTTCAACTCAGAAAAATATGAATAATATATCATAATTTTCAGAAAAATAATATCTATCCATTCATGTAAATTATTTTTATATTTACTTTACATGAAATTTTTAAAATAAATAAACACTTATTTCATGCATTAAAGGGGCTTTTTAAGATATATAAAAGAACAAAATTAAGATACATGGCCAGATTAAGTAACAATCGGTCGAATCGAACTGAAAATTAAGATACATAAAAGAACTGAAAATTAAGATACATGGCCGATTAAGTAACAATCTAGAACTTGTTTCGAATGTTGGAGTGATTTAGTCATGCTCCGCCTACACCTGTAATACTCGCCATCAGTAGTCATCGTACTGCTTGCCGTCATCGCTGCCGTCGGGGTTGCCGTAATTGAACCTCTGGAGAGTACGCGTGGGCTGGACTTGAGGGTAGCGCGTGGCTGGACTTGAGGGTAGCGCAGACGGGGGTTAGAGTCGGCGGCAGTGTCATAGGCCATGACGCTCTGGAGAGTCCGACCGCGCCACCATAGCCGACGGCCGGCCTCGTTGAAGTTAGGAGGAGGTGGGCCGTCCTCGTGCTGGCGGCGCCTCTCATGCCGATCCACGAAGAAGGCTTCCCAAGTAGAGAAATAGTCGGGATGCCATCCGGGATTCCTCCCGCTCGGCGTGAGCTCAAGTAGTAGTGGTTCGTGATGGCCATCCGGCGCCACACCTAGAGGGACAGGAGGAACGGCACCTCCGATGCTCAAAGATCCAGCCGACGGGACAAGAGTTCGGCGGGGGTAGTTCGAGGCGCAAAGCGCCTCCGCCTCCCTGGGGGTTAGTGCTACGGTGGAAGCCATGGGAAAGAGTGATGAGGTTGCAGATATGAGTCTAGAGATGTGCAATGACAATGGAGGCCAACCCCCTACATATATATATATAGTGAACTAGCGGGAAGAACTGGAGGGAAGAACTGGCGGGAAGAAAAATGGCGGGAAGAACTGGCGGGAAGAAAAATGGCGGGAAGAAAAATGGCGGGAAAAAATGGCGGGATGAACCTTTAGTCCCGGTTGGAGACACCAACCGGGACTAAAGATGAACCTTTAGTCCCGGTTGGAGACACCAACCGGGACTAAAGATGAACCTTTAGTCCCGGTTGGAGACACCAACCGGGACTAAAGATGAACCTTTAGTCCCGGTTGGAGACACCAACCGGGACAAAACACGAGTCAGCACTAATAATAGAGGTGAGTGCATGTCGACATTATGTCGTGCGGCGTGTACCTTGTCCCGGATGGTGTCACCAACCGGGACTAAAGATGAACCTTTAGTCCCGGTTGGAGACACCAACCGGGACTAATAATAGGGGTGAGTGTCGACATTATTTTGTAAGTGTCAACACTATGTCGAGCTGCTTGTACTATAAATAGGCATCCTTGTGAGTCCAGTCCTCCAGCCAGTTTGAGGCAGGGACACCACTACGGCCAGTTTCAGGGAGATGCCGACGGAGCCCAGTCCTCCGACATCTCCAAGAAACTGGTCATAGAGACACTCCCTAATATGTGAAATTAGTTAGCTCCCTGGTGTATTGATCTAGTTAGACAAGTTACAAAGCTGCAAGATGGTTTTCGAGAGCAGGGACACCACTACGGCCAGTTTCAGGGAGATGCCGACAGAGCCTAGTCCTCCGGCATCTCCAAGAAACTGGTCATAGAGGCACTCCTAATATGTGACCGCGTTTGGAGATCGATCTTAATGGTAATCGGGACAACTTCTTCTCATACTCCGGTCCATCCACAAAACATGACTAACACTCAAGACATGTATTAAAACATGAACTAGAGTTACATAATATGAGCATGAACTTCTTGGCATATGCCCTTCCTTATGATCGCTACCGTAACCATGGAGCATCTTCTTTACTTAACGGAATGCTTGGGTTTTCACCGTGAAGGGCGGAATTTCATCAAACTTATTATAATCTTCCGACATGTCATCTTGTCCTCGATTCCCACGATGTTTCTTTTCCTAAAAGAACTATGTGACGCTTTGGCTCATCATATGATGTATTCGTTTGCATATTTTTTCTTTTTTTGGTCTGGAGGACATGTACTTCACATAGAAAACCTGAGCCACATCATTGGCTAGGACGAATGGTTCGTCTAAATTCTTCATAAGATTGTTGAGATCCACCGTTGTCATTCCGTACTTCTTGTCTACCTCAACCCCTCCTCCGTTAGCTTGACCCATTTGCATCGAAACAAGGGGACCTTAAAATTAGGTCCATAGTCAAGTTCCCATATCTCCTCTATGAACCCATAATACGTGGTCTTTTGCCCATTGTCTTCTGCAGATCGGACACCACTGTTTTGGTTGGTGCTCTTTTATCTTGGCCTATCGTGTAAAATGTATTCCCATTTATCTCGCACTTGGAAAGTACATACAACGAAGACGGTGTCCCGCCAACAAGTACACTGATCCCCAACAGCAGGTGTTATTCGTGAGAAGTCTTTGACCAGCGCCAAAACTCGCCATGTGTTCACTTATAATCCATTCATCGATGTCCGGGTGTTTGAGGCGTATTAAATTCTTGTGTTCATTGATATACGGGGCAACCAAGATAGATCTTTGTAAAACCGTGTAGTGTGCTTGATTGAGAGAATGCCCGTCCCTACATATCATTGCTTTACATCCTAGGGTGCCTTTTCCACGCAGTCTCCCCTCATGTCGTGATTCTGGAACACCAATCGCCTTAAGGTCAGGAATAAAATCAACACAGAACTCAATGACCTCCTCTGTTACATAGCCCTTGGAGATGCTTCCTTCTGGCCTAGCACGGTTATGAACATATTTCTTTAAGACTCCCATGTACCTCTCAAAGGGGAACATATTGTGTAGAAATACAGGACCGAGAATGGCAATCTCTTCTACTAGGTGAACCAGGAGATGCGTCATAATATTGAAGAAGGATGGTGGGAACACCAACTCAAAGCTGACAAGACATTGGGCCACATCTGTTTGTAACCCTGGTAGGCTTTCTGGATCGATTACCTTCTGAGATATTGCATTGAGGAATGCACATAGCTTCACAATGGGTACTCGAACATTTTCAGGTAGAAGCCCCCTCAATGCAATCGGAAGCAATTGTGTCATAATCACGTGGCAGTCATGAGACTTCAGGTTTTGGAATTTTTTCTCCATATTTATTATTCCCTTTATATTCGATGAGAAGCCGACGGGACCTTGATATCGCTCGACATTCAAAAAGATTTCCTTCTGCTTTGGTAAGAGCGTGGTGGCAGGAGTTAAGTGGCATCGTTTACCCTTCTCGCTCGGGATGCATAGGCTCTTGGGGCCTTGACGTTGCTGGTCCTGTCGTGCTTCCGTGTATCTTTGTCTTCCCATACACTCCTAGAAAGCCTAGCAGGTTCACGCAAACATTCTTCGCCACGTGCATCACGTTGATTGAAGAGCGGACCTCTAAGACTTTCCAATAGGGTAGGTCCCAAAATATAGATTGCTTCTTCCACATGGGCGCGTGTCCGCATCGTCATTCGCAGATAGACGCCAGGACCTTTTCCAAAGATTACTTCTAGGTCCTTGACCATACCAAATACCTCCTCACCGCACGGAGGACAGGCTTCCTCCGGGTTACCAGACGCTTGAAATGCTTGCCTTTCTTTCTTCGGATGCAGTTCGGAAGAAATCGCGATACCCTAGGTACACAACCTTCTTACATTTATCCAAATATACACTTTCAGTATCATCTAAACAGTGTGTGCATGCATTATATCCCTTGTTTGTCTGCCTGAAATGTTACTAAGAGCAGGCCAATCATTGATGGTTACGAAAAGCAATGCTCGTAGGTCAAATGGCTCCCCTTTGTGCTCATCCCACATACGTACACCTGGTTTGGCCCACAGTAAAAGTTCTTCAACTAATGGCCTTAGGTACACATCAATGTCGTTGCCGGGTTGCCTCGGGCCTTGGATGAGCATGCATCATAATGAACTTCCTCTTCATACACAACCAAGGAGGAAGGTTATAGATACATAGGGTCACGTGCCAGTCTTTGTGGATCGCTCTGCTCACCAAAAGGATTCATGCCTGTACTTAGACCAAACCTTAAGTTCCTTGCGTCACGTGCAAAGTCCGGTACTCGACTTTTCTCCACCGTGACCCATCAGCGGGTGTCTCAACATCGTCTTTCTTACGGTCTTCCATGTGCCATCGCAACAACTTGGCATGCTCTTTATTTCAAGAGACGTTTTAACCGTGGTATTATAGGAGCATACCACATAACCTTGGCGGGAACCTTCTTCCTAGGGGCCTCGCCTCAACATCGCCAGGATCGTCTCTGCGATCTTATACTGCAGTTGCAAAGGCACGGCATGCATCCAAATTCTCGTACTTCTCACGGTAGAGGATGCGATCATTAATGCAGCATGTATCTTACGCGTCTAATCCTAGAGGGCGACAACCTTCTTTGCTTGGTATGTACCGTCCAACTCATTATTTCTTGGAAGAAGATTCTTCATTTTTACCAACAACTTTGAAAATGCGTCGGTCACACCATTCTTCGCCTTCCATTGCAGCAAATCCAAGGTGGCACCTAGCTTTTGTGGCCATCTTCGCAAGTTGGATACAACAATGTTTTGTGATCCTTTAACATCTGCTCCAGCTTCTCCTTCTCCTTTTCAGTTTCACATTCTTCCTTTGCATCGAATGGCCCGACCAAGATCGTCATCGGGCCCATCGCCTCCCTCTTGATCTTCATTATCTACCTCCGTTGCATTATCATCATATTCAGGATACATATTATGATAGTTTTCATCATCCTCTTCTTCTTGTTGTCTTCCATCACAACCCCTTTTTCTCCGTGCTTGGTCCAACAATTATAGCTGGGCATGAAACCGGATCAAGCGGTGGGCGTGAATGGTTCTGGTATTTGAGTAGTCTTTCTTGTTACGACGGTGAACACGGACAGCACATAAAACCATTGTGACCACAGTTTGCATTAGCCACAACGATGAAATTTTGGAGGCCCGTAATGTACTCGGAAGTGCGGCGGTCACCGTACATCCATTGCCGATTCATCTGCATTAATATGTAGTATATATCAAAAAATAATAGGGAGATGACCATTTATATATATATATAGTACATCAATGACACATGAAACTATAGTTGCCGACCTCGACCGAGACGGAAAGAGCAACAAGAAAGCTTATTTTGAGCTCTCGGGCATTTCACCGAACACCTCTAGTGCATATGAAAAAAACACAAACTAGCACTCTTCACACCCTCTTGCTAGGCTCCAAAATGTGAAAGAATGGAAGAGTGGGGTGTGTGTGGGCTGGGGTGGTGTCTTATATAGGCCCCCCCCTTTAACACGGTTCGTGCCACGAACCGTGTTAAAGAAAAGGCCATGGTGGAGGGACTTTTAACACCGGTTCGTGCCACGAACCGGTGTTAAAGGGGGGGCTCCTTTAATGCCGCAGAGGCCACGCTGGTACGGCCCCCAAGAACCGGTGTTAAAGCCCATTTTCGGGATCAACAAAAGCCCTCGTTTCCACTAGTGGATTAGTTGGGATGATCTTGTTAGTTATATAAAATTTATATGAAGTTATTGCTATTAATATGAACCGAAGGGAAGGGAGTAACCATTTTTAGTTTAATCGCGGCAAAAATTTATTAAATAGTTCTAGGAGGAACTCTATTTTAATATTAAAAAGCGGATCAACGTGAGAATTCTAAAAATTTATTTTTGATAGAAATCACGCTCCGATCGCTGAAATATGCCAACTACAACTCAACAACTAGGCTACCGCCCCGTTCTCTATTTAAACTGTGATACTAGTATTAGTTAACTCCAGAGTGCAGGACTCTAGGATACCCATGGGATTAGAAAGCTCTCTGCACCAACCTTTGGTTACCTACCGCACCCAAACAACTAGCTATTAATAAATACTTTTGAAAAAGAATGGTATCGTCCGATGCTTTTTTTTTCCTTTTTGGACATGCAATGCTTTCGTGCTATTGTGATCTTACCGTGTTCATGCCTTGATGGCAGGGGCTATGTTTCAATAGAGCACCTCTTAAGCCACGAGCATATCTATATCTCTTATAAAGCAAAACTCTATTACAAGATCGTTTAATACTTTAATTTGCGTATCTTGACAAGCAAAATATCCACATCATCACATAAACACAGCCATATAATTTTTCTCATATCCAACCATCCATTATGTTGTCACATCGTGCCCACTACCTATCTCTCAACATGCAAATTGATCACCTAAGCTAATCCTACCACATCTGCAAACTGCATGTCCTCACAATTTATTTTTGACAGCCACTTACTATCGCAACGACGACGAGTTTCGGTGGCATGGCGCAGTGGGGTCTCGGTGTCAAACGCGACAAGCGCAGGACGGTGGTAATGTCTGGAGTCATGGCGCGTCGACGATGGGCCTGGAAAGGTTAATACCTTGATCCTTGTTCTGAATATTGGTCGACATAAGATGGCGGTGATGACTTCTAGAGCATGTATGTTGGTGTGTGGTGGGGGTCTGTCGGAGCGGTTTGTGCTCCTAGCTCATCGTTGGGTAGTTGGGTGAGGTCTCCAATTTTATAATAATGCGCGTAGGTGTGAGGTCAAGAAAATGGTCCCGACATGGTCACCCCTTCATCAAGGTTATAGGTGTTGCGACATATCTCTCTATTGAGGTGGCTGATTTATCTTTGTATTTTCTTTGTAAAGCTATGTTAAATAAAAAATAAAAAACATTGTGTGCATTATTTTAATGTAAAGGACGGGTTTGAGCTCCATTTCGAAAAAATGCAAGTGTGTATCATTATGCTACTTGCAAAATGCGGGATCAAAAGATAGATGTGTCATTCGTATGTAACTAGCAAGGTGATCCTCTAAAATACGAGGCCAACACCTATAAATGCCTAGGACAAATATACATATTGTTCATTTATACTTATATTATGCGATATGGTTGTATTGTAAAAAATCATGGTAAATAAAAATTAATTTGTACGGCAAACCTGTTCTTCACCAACTTTAATTTCCAAAGAATGATAAATTAAAGATTTGAAAACCATATATGTGACACGTGTACTTTTTTTTGCATGTGGCCATATTTGATCAATCCATAGAATTACCATCACTTGGCAACCTAGATGTAGCTTTTATTCGATGTTATACCAGTGCATGGTTAAAACACGAATTATATATAGGTCAGGCATAATGGACCGGTTTAGAGATATCTAAACATAAGTTGATGCCCGAATAATAAGGTAGATGTCATCGTATATAATTTAGGTACAATCAGTGGCGGAGTCAGGATTCGAGCAAGCCCCGGGCCAAAAATCGACGGCTTATAAATATTCTCTAAAAGCAATTCATGATAGAATATATTTTTACTGAGTCAATTGTACGATTATTGTAGAAATTGATCTTGATCTTATTAATCTAATGAAGCATATAAAGCCTACAAAATAAAGGAATAGAAATAATAGTAACACTGGTTTGTTGAATTTGAGCCTCGTGAGCACATCAACATAAAATCTGATGCAAAAGATTGTAATGGTCTATGTAGCCTAGCTCCGGTGATTGGGGGACAAGGGCGGCGGGCCTTTGGCTCGTGGTGGCATATGTAGTCGTCGGTAGATATTTCAAGATTTTTTTGTAATTTTTATTATTATTCGGATAATTTATACTGTTTGGTTGATTATTATTAATAAATAAGTAATTTTTTGCAGAAAAAAATTATTTAGCCGAAACTATTCTTCTTAATTTTTAAATTCATATGCAGCCAATTTATAAGAAATCAAAGCATACGGAAGGAAACAAACAGAGGATGATGTCTTAGAAAAAAAGGCACCCGGTTGGCAGGAGACCAAGACTTGGATGGATGCAGCCGTACTGGCCATGCGTGCTGGTAGGGAATGGTGGACGGTGCAAGTGCGATGGCAACACAGTGGAGGTGTGCACGTCCCAGCAGGATATTTATCTAGTAGTTGGAGAAATTGACTGTTTAGTGTTTACGTTTACTAAGCTGGCTAGCTATTTACTGCCCGGGCCAAATCTAATACTTACCCAAGCCCGGGCCATGGCCCTGGTTGCCCAGGGTGTGGCTCCGCCCGTAACAATTACTAAAATCCATTAATATGTCAGCATATATAATATACGTACAGTTATTAAGGATCAAGAGATCAATATATGTATAAGGAAAATTATTTTGATAGTGAAGTGAAGAAAAACTTCATGCATGTTTTTTTTTACGAAATTCCTCCGATCTATTAATAATCATCAACAACAGTATAAAGAGTCCTAAAAGTAATAAAAATTACAAATAGGTCAATTTACCACCTAGCGACGACTACAAACATTGGCACGAGCCGAAGGCGTGCCGCCGTCCTCGCCCCTCCATCACCGGAGCCAAGCAAAGCTTGTCATAGTAGAGCTTGTTGTAGTAAACAGACGAAAAGTCATCGTGCTAAGGCCCCAAAGGACCAGCGCACCAGAGCAGCAATCATCGCCGAAGATGACCAACGTAGATCGGAAGAGACTGACCTCAAAACACAAAAAACGACTAGATCCTAATGGATCTGTCGGACACACGACTCCACACGTCCTCCGTCAATGCTAGACGCACCAGCGGAGCAAGGATAGGACAAAGAGTACCTTATTCTGACTTCAGGATATAGCCGCCGCCACAACATTCTAAAAAAAGACACTAAAAATAGTCTAAACAAAATACTGAAACCTCCGGCCGGCGAGGGGCCGTGGTCTGCCACGCCTTCAATGCCCTAAGGCCGCCGGAGATGCGACAGACCGATGGCGTCGCCGGCGGAGGTAAGAAATCCTAGATGGTTTTGCCGCCGTCTTTGGGAGAGCCTCAATATAGGTCCGTACCGGTCGTTTTGCTACCTCCAAGAAAACTGCATAATGAGATTTTTCTGCTTTATCTTGTCCAAATCAACTTCTTCTTTCATTTCTTATGCATTCATATAAGATGTGATGTTTGAGACTCATACATTGTCTATATGATGTAATCTTTCATATATTTTTTTCGAGTTAAATCCATAGTTAGTCATTAAACTTTTTTAGTAAAGTCAATACAGTTATTGTACAATAGAAATACAAATTTACGGTCACCGAAGACGCGTCAGAGCATCACTCGCGGTCACCACACACATAGTAGACATGTATTTGATAACATGGCAAGAGAAGGGCCCACTGTCAGCCTCTCTTCGTGTTTTATTTGCAAAAAAGCCCAAAAAATATCAACTTTCCTCCCAGCAAAAGAGTAAATGTTTACCTGGACGCCTGGTGGTCACACTGAGAGGTGGGGCCCACTTTTTCCATCGTTGCCTGTCTTCCCACCGAATCCCCTCCGCACCTGCCTTCCATGCCTCCTCCCGCCGACGAGCTTCCCCTCCCATGGCTACCGTGATGCATGCTCGGCTCGCCAACGATGCCGCTGAATTAGCACCGCAGCTCCACCCCCGCTCCAGACCGCCGTGTCACGACGATGTCCCCGCGCACGAGTTGCGCCATCATTTTTGTGCTACAGGATGCGCCTCTACTTGCCATTCCTGAGCTAGAGGCCTGGAGCCCTCGCCTGAAGGTGCACGCCGTGGCGCACAAGAGGTAAGGAAAGGGGCAGGGGCGGCCTCGTAGTATGGTCATGGTCGCGTTCGTAGGCCAGTATCATGGGCGATGAGGTGTTGCTGCCGTCGCGGGCGTTGTGAGCGACGACATCGCAATCGAACCGGCATCGCCGCGGCAATACGACCCGCATCATGTCCATCCAGCCTCGCGACCCACTGTTCTCGGCAACAAATCCACGCTCGTGTTCTCGTCCTCATGCGCTTGGGAGATCACGGCGGCAGGATTCCAGCACCGTGTTCCCATGGCCACGGCGTATTCGACATGCATCGTCGGCGCTGCGCGTTCGCGTGTCCGCCCACCCGTGTCGTTGTGTATACGCCACTTGCGGGCTAGGCATGCGTGTCTTTGCTCTAGTAGCTTGCGTGTGTCGCTGCTCACGGCCAATTGATAAACATGCTTGGTACTTAGCTCATACGTGTGTGTCCTGTGCGTCTCACCGTGTTCGTCGAGCAAGCTTTGCGCATCGTTTTTGTGCCGCAGGCGGCCTCCGCTTCCTCGGTGCCTCTTCCGAGCGTGCGCCACCGGTGTGGGGAGGTGGGAAGCTCACTCTAGCATGGAAGAGGGGGAATTTTGTCTTTGGTGGGCTCCATAGGCGGCGCCGTTGGACAGAAGTCGGGGTAAGGGACATGAGGATGGGGATCGGTAGAGATACAGGAGGAGGAGCTCGCATCGGCATGGGGAGGTGGAGGGCCGGTGTGTGGGAAGGGGAGAGGTCGCACCGGCATGGAGAGGTGAGGGAGCGCGCGCCGGTGTGGGGAGGTGGGGGAGCATGCCGACATGATCCATCGGCGGCGGCGACGCTAGATTTTTGGGGGCCCTGGGACCTGTCGGGGTATGGATAGAACATGATGTCAGTTTTGCAAAAAAGACCTCATATATGTTTTTATTCTTTACCTATATACTGTATTAAATTATCTGACAGCGGGTCCCGCAGCTCGCCACGTCATCAAATACATCTCTACAACGTACGCGGTGACCGGTGAGTGACGCTTTGAGACGTCTTCGGTGACCGTAAATTTGTATTTCCATTGTACAATGATTATATTGACTTAGCTAAGCAAATTTGATGACTAACCATGAATTTAACTTTTTTTTCACTTTACGGATACTTTTTTTTTTATCATACGGATACTTAAGAGATCAAAAAACGAAATTCCGACATGGAGCCGATTGCACATGGCCTACATTTACTCTTGGACGGTTGTGAAGCAAATACGAGTACACACCTAGCCTTGTCGGTCAATGCTCAGTTTCTTTCCCAACAACCCGCCGCCTCCCTTTTTCAGCGTAGCCCGCCGCTTCCTCCGTAGCGGCACCATCTTCACTCGTCAGCGCAGCCCGCCGCCTCCCCTTCAGCAGATCAAGGGAGCAAGCGTGACAAGCCATCCCCTACTAATTTCACCGTGCAAATCTTCAGCGAGGTCATGGGGTCACCCGCGGCCGAGGGGGTCGTATTCCGGTCGAGGCTGCCGGACATCGAGATCCCAAACGACCAGACGCTGCAGAGCTACTGCTTCAGTAAGATGGGCGAGGTTGGATCCCGTCCCTGCCTCATCAACGGGGAGAGCGGCTCCACCTACACGTACGCCGAGGTGGAGGCGCTGTCCCGGCGCGCGGCCGCGGGGATGCGGCGCATGGGGGTCGGGAAGGGCGACGTCGTCATGATCCTGCTGCAAAGCTGCCTTGAGTTCGTCATCTCCTTCTTCGCCGCGGCGCGACTGGGCGCCGCGACCACCACGGCCAACTGTTTCGGCGCTTACCGCGAGACCCGCCGGCAAGCGGCGGCGGCCGGGGTCAAGTTGATAGTTACCGAGGCGGATGCTCTGTACCAGGTGCGGGAGTTTGCCGAGGAGAAGAGCGTGCCCGTGGTCACCGTCGACGGGAAAATCGACGGGTGCGTGGAGTTCCAGCAACTGATTGGCGACGAGGAGATGGAGGCCGACGAGGAGATCCACCCGGACGACGTCGTCGCGCTACCTTATTCTTCCGGTGACACGGGTCCCCCGAGGGGCGTCATGCTCACGCACCGCAGCCTCATCACCAGCGTCGCGCAGCTGGTTAGTACTGTACATATGCCATAATCTCTCCTCCGTGCTATGAATGATACAGCTTGTGTTTCATTTTCGTTTTCTCTGTTTAGAGCTTAGATCTGAGAGCTGTGGGCAGGGATTTTCTTGTTTGAATCTGAGTTAAGACAGTATAACTATCTAGTCCCCGTTTGGTAGTTAAGACAGCGTCGCGCAGCTGGTTAGTACTACATGCCATACTCGTTAGTACAAGAGCGTTCCCGTGTGCTCACCATGGACAGAAAGTTTGATGGGTGCATAGCTGAACATGGGGTCCTCTATTAAAACTACAGTAAAATGCAAGAGCAAACAGAAATTTTGACTCGCTCTATACTTGCTTATTGCTTTTGGAGTACATTTGACGTTTCATGTACTCGCTTATTCAGCAGTAGTAGCTTATTCTTATCAACAGCAATTTTTCCCTGTCTGAAGGTGGACGGAGAGAACCCCAATTTGTACTTAAGCACCGACGACGTGCTGCTGTGCAATCTGCCAATGTGGAACATGTACTCGCTCAACTCGTTGCTGCTCCCCGGCCTGCGCGCTGGGTCAGCCATGGTGATTATCAGCGAGCTTGGCTTTGACTTCAGCATGCTCGTTGATCTTGTGCGCAAGCACAGCATAACGGTCGCCATTTTCGACCCGTCCACCCTCGCGAGGATCGCCACGAGCCCCGACATCACAGCCGACGACCTCGCTTCCATCCGGATCATCATGTCCGACGTCAGACCCGTGAGCAAGGAGCTCCAGGACGACTTCATGGCCAAGACACCCAACGCCGTGCTCGGGCAGGTTGGTTGCCCGCCCCCTGATACCGCAATTGCTAGTATAGAATATTTTTGTGAATGTTACTGACTAGAGGTGTTTGGCAGAGGTACGGGACTACTGAGACGGGTCACGTGGTGGCGATGTGCCTAGCCTTCGCCAAGGAGCCATTCAAGGTCAAGTCCGGCTCGTGCGGCACCGTGGTGCGCAACACGGAGCTGAAGATCGTCGACCCTGGCACCGGCGCTTCCCTTGCCCGGAATCAGACCGGAGAGATCTGCATCCGCGGGGAGCAGACCATGAAAGGTACGGAAGCACATGTTTGCTATCCTCCATTTACATTAACAGAGTCGTCTGGTTATACATACATGGCATATGTGGTGTGCAATCTAAGAACAATATAGAAAAATCTCCTTATAGACATGTAAAAATACCTACTACTACTACCTCTTTTTAACTCAAATGGTAAGTTATAATCTCCACAATTGATATGCATTGACGATTGTGACATTTTCTAGAGCCCATGCATGCTTAATTACTGAAGGGGCGCAGAAAAAAAAGCTCATTTCTTTCATTCAGAATTAATGGACACACTGGACTAGAACGAACCCTGGGAATATCAGGGCTGGGTGTGGCGAAGCAAGCCTCAAAGGAATTACAAGAGATATTCTGTCACACGCGGAAACAAGTGAGTACATATGTCCAATGTTAGTGTGTCTTTGATAGATCGGTACTCATAGTCTTACACATTCGTGTGGTCACCCATGACTTTATAATTTATCATCTATCTTCTTCCACCTTTTCTCATATGTCATGTGCGACGCGCACATGACATATGAGAAAAGGTGGAAGAAGATAGATGACAAATTATAAAGTCATGGATGACCACACGAATGTCTAAGACTATGCAGAAGTTAGGTTTGGATTGTTTGATTGTATTCAGTGGCGGAACTAGGGGATTAGCAGGGGCAAGGCCCTTCCCTATTCCATCGTGCAACAAGCATATTTTCTTGTTTTAGAACTGATTTGAGGGTCTAATTTGAAGATTAGCTTGATCGGTCTCCTTTGCAAAAATTACCTCAGTTGCCCCCTCATGTTACGGATCCTGCCTGCCCCCCTGCTTGCATTACCTTCATGCGAACTTTTGAGTTATTAAAAATATTTTTTTCTCATATGTTGTGTGCAGCCTACCAATGCAGAGGTCAGGTATAGATTTATTACTTATATCACCTTATTGCGAACTTTTTATTTAATAGAAATTACACTATGTAAAAAAATGTACTACGTCTTTGACTTGATACTAATTGACAAAGAATTAGCCTTTGGAGTCAGCCACGGAATAGTGCGTTGCAGAACTTTTTTGATAATGGAACTGGTTCTTCAAGTTAAAACTAACAAATTACATGGCGTGAAATGCGCAGGGTACCTGAATGACTCCGAAGCGACCAAGACAACCATCGACAAGGACGGTTGGCTCCACACAAGAGACATCGGTTTCATAGATGACGACGACGAGATATTCATTGTTGACAGGATCAAGGAGACCTTCACACGCAAGGATTTCCATTGGCATCCTGGTAATGTCGAGGAACTCCTCGTCACGCACCCGGAGATCCAAGACGCGGCCTTCATATTGTAAGCCAGATAAAGTTAATCTATTTTCAGATGAGTCCAACTTTCTTTACTTTTGCCTGTTTCATGGCTCGAATCTAGAGCTACAGTTCTTACTTTGGCCATGATCATCTTTTCTCTCAGAGTGATCGACGATCTTGCCGGTAAAGTCCCAGTTGCATGTGTTGTGCCGGTCCAAGGTTCCAAAATCACCGAAGATGAGATTAAGAGTTTTGTCGCCAAGAAGGTAATTAAGAAATTTCCTTGTAATCATAAGGAGAGTTTTTTTAACGGATTTGCTAGTTCTCAGGCGCCTGAGAACTCCTCTCTCGCCATTAGATTTACCTCGCGATTCGTATAACATGAGACTTTCACATGAGTTGCAACTAGGTTGTAACTGATATTTTAATGAGTTGCAACTAGGTTGTAACTGAGAAATAATACAAATTATATAAGTTGTAACTAGGTTGTAACTAGCATAAATAGTAGGATGATGTCAGCGACTTAGACATAAGAAGTTCTCAGGCGCCTGAGATCTAGGCACTCCCTTTTCTTAAACGGAGAAAAAACTTAGCTCGCCAAAGAGTGTAATTACGAAGGACTAGCTAGCCACTAGGGTTGCAAAGCAGCACCGATCCGCCCCGCTACCTAGTCAAAATTAGTTACTCTAGTTCAATTTTTAGTAAAATTAGTCTAGTTTAAATTAAATTTAACTTTCGCATGCATATGCGGGTTGCCGCTTCCAACCCTACTAGCCATCAACTGTGCGTGGAGTATACTGAATTTTTTCACACATTTAAGTACAGCGTGGAAGAGACACCAGCACTCAAAATTTATGATAAAAACTACCAACTGATCTAGCAAGGGGACACGGACTGGTTAGGGATACAAATATTAATTACCTTATAGGAATAAAACACATGATATTAAAAACAATTGTTAGTAATTCAGAATTTTAAATAAAAATTTCATGTAGTATGGTAGAAAAATAACTTGAAAACATTACAACTCCTAAATCTGTAACTTCTAACTCATGGTAATTCGTATGTTTCAATTTGTATCAACTGAAAATCATTTTTGGCATATATACTTCTTTCTACCTATGTCAAGAAAAAGTATAGAAGTTCAATACTGGAAACACAGAGAGAATCAGTCCCCAGAACTAGTATAGGTATCAAGTCTGTACGTATCCTCCATCGAGAAACAGGATATAGAAGTTCAATACAGGACACACTTGGAGAATCAACCCCTGGAACTAATATACTTCCTCCGTTTTAAAATATAAGATGTTTTAGTTTTGTGAAGCAAATGTATCTAAACTTGTTTTAATATGTAGATTCACCTAAACTAAAATCTTATATTTTGAAACGGAGGGAGTAGGTACCAAGTCTATAGGTATCCTCCACTGCAGAACTTTTCCAACAGTAAGAGAATGTTTCTCCATCCAAAAGAAAGACCCAAGTATTAGCGGTGTGTTGAACTGCATCCCGCCCCAAACCAGTTCATCCAACAGATCAAACTGATGGGGAAAGGAGGGCATTGCATTTATAAATGAAAGGAGGGCATTGCATTTAAAGGAGGGATTGAGGGGGGGAGATAACTATGGTGGAATCTTGAACTACAAGTCTACAACATTGATACGAGTAAGAATCTCCGAGATTAATAATTACTACTTATGTAGGATCAGGGCTTTCGACCGCCCGAAGAATGCACATCACATGGCTTATTTATTTGCTTAGATAACTATGGTGGAATCTTGAACTACAACATTGATACGAGTAAGAACCTCCGAGATTAATAATTACTACTTATGTAGGATCAGGGCTTTCGATCGCCCGGAGAATGCACATCACACGGCTTATTTATTTGCTTAGATAACTATGGTGGAATCTTGAACTACAACATTGATACGAGTAAGAACCTCCGAGATTAATAATTACTACTTATGTAGTTATGCACTTTATTTAACCCATAAATTCAAGATTTATAGCTTTTGGAGTATACATTGTACTTCCTCCGTTTCAAAATATAAGATGTTTTAGATGTGTGAAATAAATATATCTAGACTACTTTTAGTATATAGGTTTACTAAGGAATGAATCTAGATAATAAAATAAGTCTAGATACATTTTTTCACAAATCTAAAACATCTTATATTTTGAAACAGAGGGAGTACTAGTTAGTTGTATTTTCGCAACAACTGACAATTATCAGAACACTGATCTATGAATTTCCTGAATAGAGAAACTAGAGACCAGGCTAAGATTTTGTACAATGCAACAGGATGGTTCCTACCCCTTGATTCACAATGTTTTCTTCGTGGACTCGATTCCAATGAGTTCCGTCGGCAAGATCCTAATATCGGAGTTGAAAGCCAAGGTCGCCTCCGGTATCCCCAGCACCGGAGTTGGTGGCGCCACTTTCAGAAGGTAAGAACCACGCTAGCTGTTGCTACGGATCTTGCAATGTTTGCCAGCAGGAAGGGGGCCGCGCATACAAATTAATGTCTTCTGGAAGAACTTTGCTGTATTCAGTTGGTTTAATCGGTTCCTCGTGCTTGCACAATGTTCACAAGAAGGTAATTATAGATTATTAGATTTGTTACACTTACCAAAAGGACAAGGACGGCATACTTGTCGACGCAATGTAATGATGCTCTCTGCCTTATTTATCCTCAACGAACCTTTTTGTAAAGTAAATGCAGAAAATTTACTTTTAGTTATTGATATACGTACTACTAATAACTGAGCACGTGAAAGACACTTGCCCTGGTGATGGCATATACTACTTCCTTGGTCCAAAAATCAGTAACTCGTATTTTTCTAGATTCGGACCTACCTACACGCGAATCTAGAAAAATCCAAGTGATTTATTTCTAGACAAAGGAGGTATATGAGTATTTGACCTAAATGTTCTTTTGTGAGTAATAAACTCTTATCCACATATGTCCCTTTGAATAACTTCAAGTCACTTGTGCCCTTGTACTCGCGCATATGCAACTTGCATCATATCTATTATATACTAAAATTGACACACGCCCACTGGGGTTTCGAAAGTAGGTACGCTTCGTGCCGCCCTCCCGCGGGCTATGGAAGCGGCGACCGTAACCCTAGCTTCCTCTCTTCCCCTCCACCACTGCCGGCGGAAGCTGCCGGGCAAAGCTCATGCGGTTTCGGCAGCGGCAGCCTTCCATTCCCCGGCGGTGAGGTGACCCGTGCGAGACGGTACACCACGGAGTGTGGTGTGCATAGGCGGGGGCGGCGAAGCTCGGCGTGGCGACGTCCGGCGTGCGACACCGAGGTGGCCTCACGCTGCTAGAGGCGATGGTAGGTGGTGAGGCTCATGGCGACAGGGGCCAGAGCTCGCCCCTGTAGATCTTGGCGGCACGGCGGTGCTTGGAGGGCGTGCGGCGACGGAGTGGAGGGTGATGACCCACAAGTATAAGGGATCGCAATAGTCTTCGAGGGTAGTATAACCCAATTTATTGATTTGACACAAGGGGAGCAAAAGAATACTTATAAGCCTTAACAACTGAGTTGTCAATTCAGCTGCACCTGAAAATAGTCTTGCTTACAGTAGTTTATCAGTAGCAACAGTTTTGTAGTAGCAATAGCAAAATAACAGCAACAGTAAAACAAAGGCAGTAGTAACAATAGTAGCAAACAGTAGGATTTGAGTGCGGTAGGCATATGGATGGATGGATAGGCGTTGCATGGACGAGACTATTCATATAATTTCAAGATCTAGGGAATTTGCAGATAAATAAGATAAAACATCCAAATACTAAACAATCATAGGCATGTGTTTCATATATAGTCATACGTGCTCGCAATGAGAACTTGCACAACATCTTTTTGTCCAGCCAGCCCGTTGCAGCGGGGCCTCAAGGGAATCTACTGGCAATTAAGGTACTCATTTTAATAAAGTACCGGAGCAAAGCATTAACACTCTGTGAACACATGTGATCCTCATATCACAGCCATCTCCTCCGGCTGTCCCAATTCTTGTCACTTCAGGGCCTTTGGATCCGCACAATGATAGGTGTACACCATTTGCATATAAGATCACAAACCATACTATCATCATGAATCAATAATAAGTTCAGATCTGAGATCATGACACTCGGGCCCTAGAGACAAGCATTAAGCACAACAAGTTGCAACAAATAGCACTAATAAAGATACTAGGGACCATGCCCTAACAATCTTATTCGATTACATGATAGATCTCATCCAATCCCTACCATCCTCATAGCCTACAGCGAGGGATTACTCACTCATGGATGGGGGAAACATGGATGGTTAATGGAGAGGCATCGGTGATGATGATGGCGATGATCTCCTGCAAATCCCCGTCCTGGCAGGGTGCCAGAACGAAGTTTCTGGTTTCGAATCACGGTTTCTGGTAGTGGCGGCGCAGCGGAACTCTTTCTGGAAAAATACCAAACCCTCCTACGTTTTTAGGTCAGAAGGCTTTAAGTAGGCGAAGAGGGAGGCCGAGGGGGTGCCCGAGGTGGCCACACCCCCTCCAGGTGTGGCCAGGCCCAGCCCGCGCGGCTAAGGGATGTGGGCCCCTCATGGCCCTCCTCCGTCTCGTCTTCTGGCTCCGTGAATCTTCGGGTAAAATAGGATTTTTGGCATATTTCCGGGATTTTTCCTAAAAGTTGATTTTCTGCACAAAAACTAGACACCAAAGCAATTCTGCTAAAAACAGCGTCATTCTGTGTTAATTGTATCCAAATCACACAAGTTTAGAGGAGAAACAATAGAAAAAAATGTTCGGGAAAGTAGATACGTTTTGGACGTATCAAGTCCCCCAAACTTAGCTTACAGCTTGTCCTCAAGCAATTCAGTTAAAAACTGAGTACGATAAAAGAATTTTCACGAACACATTTGCTTCATATGATGTAAATATTCTCAGCACACGAGTAGATACTTAGACAATTCATAATAAGGAGTATGCAACTAAGTCTACTCAATAGTCATTGCAAGCTATGAAGATATTCCAACACAAAAATAATAAGTAGCATAAAACATAAACATAAGCAACATTGCAATGCTCATAAAAATGTATGATAGAGTGGTATCTCGCTTGCCTTTGATTCTAGAGCAAAACATAAATGCCAAGGCACCTCTGAAGTTTAAGTGAAGACTAGAAGTAAAGATATTAAAGATACAAGCATCAAAGTCATGACATAATTAACCAAGTTTTGAGAGAAGCACATTACACTATGAATGACAACTATGCTCTCAAGAAGGTGCTCATAGAATAAGTGGTGACTCAACAAGGGAGTGAAAAGGTTTTGAAAAGTTTGAAAGGCTTCCAAATGCTGAAAGTATGGTACTCATTAGCTTTGATCTCTCATTGCCCATATCATAGGCATCTTTAAATGGTTAAGGTGAAAGTGAGATCCAATATGAGTTATATACTTGAGAAACCATAAACTGGAAACCTCATGTCCCTTGAGTACGAGGGTCACACCTCATGCTACTCAACTTTAGTTACCGCTAAGTTCTTGTCATAGTAAATGCATGCGTATCATAGAGAACCGCCAATGGGGTACCCCTTGCACATGATACAGGAGCTATCCCATATCAAAATGACAAGGCAAGCAGACAATGAGCATCTCAGCAATCTTCTTATTTACATTCGAAAAATGGTGTTTTTTCTCTCTTTCCTCTTTTCATATGTCTCTCTATTTTTTATAAGAAGAATGCTTCATAGATTGCTCACTATGGTTATGCTGCAAGTTTCTACCATGATTAGGCATGGATTAGGCTAGCGGCCCAGGCATTTCTCTAACGCATATACATAACTCCATGGACTTACAAGCTCCCCTTTTATTTCACACCGATGATGTACGCAAACAAAAGAGCATGATATCAACTGGATAGATATTTACAGGTGTTGAAAGCGTTCCCCGTGACAGCACGGTTCTGCTAACTCCTAGCCTATAATTTGCAATCATATAACTTTCATAGATAGTCACAATGGTGCAGGTTTATTAAGTGCAAGAAATAAGGTGTGCCATCAAGTTCGTGAGAGCTTTACTAACTAACTTTCTCATAACAAGCAAATATTTTATTTGGAAGAAAATGAGGCATAATAAACATGCACGGAATAGCAAATGATGCTTTTAGGTAGGTATGGTGGACACTTTTGACAATATTGGTTTTGGGGAGTTGGAAGCACGAGTAGAGATCATACTTAGTGCAAGTGAAGGCTATCAATAGAGAGGGAGCGACAAACGAGAGAGCAATAACTGTCATAATCAGGCTTTCAAAAAAACGGGACTAATTATGGCATAAAAGTGATACAAGAACTTTGAGGCAAAATAAATTATCGAGGCTTAACTGACTTTGGTTCAGTCATATATATGCATGCGTCAGCTGTTGGAATTATGCCCTAGAGGCAATAATAAAGATGTTATTATTATAATTCTTGTTCATGATAAAGTTTATATTCCATGCTAGAATTGTATTAAGCGGAAACTTTAATACTTGTGTGGTTTATGAACAACACCGTGTCTCTAGTACGCCTCTATGGACTAGCTCATTGATTAATGATGGTTAAGGTTTCCTAACCATAGACATGAGTTGTCGATTAGTAATGAGATCACATCATTAGGAGAATGGTATGATGGACAGACCCAAATCAAGCAGAACAATTAGATCGTGTCATCGTGTTCATCTTTGCGAAGCTTTTTCTTATGTCAAATATTGTATTCCTTAGACCATGAGATAATCCAACCCCCTGGTATCGGAAGAAAGCTTTGAGGTCATCAAACGTCATCCTATGAGAGGGTGATCATAAAGGTGTCTCTCAGGTGATCGGAAAGTACTTGTTGGGTTGTATGTATCGAGATGGGATTTGTCCCTCCCAAGTCGGAGAGATATACTTCGGGGCCCACTCGGTAATCGATATAAACACCGCTTGCAAGCACGTGGTTAAGGAGTTAATCACAAAGTGATATCGGATTACGAAACGAGTAAAGTACTTGCTGTGAACGAGATTGAACTAGGTATGCCGATGCCGATGATCGAATCTCGGGCAAGTAATATATCGCGTGACGAAGGGAATATGTATATGGGATTAATTGAATCCTGGCATCGTGGTTCATCTGATATGATCATCGATGAGCATGTGGGAGTCAATATGGGTTTCTGACCACCGTTGATTATTGATAGAAGATCATGCGCATATTCTCGAACCCGTAGGGTCACACACTTAACGTGTCTCGACGCTAGGATAGAATGGATAATTGGTTTATGAGTTTTTGTTCGGAGTCTCGGATGGGATCCGGGACATCATGAGAGGTTACGGAATGGTCCGGAGAATAAGATTCATATAAGGCAAAGCAGTTTTTGGAGTTCGGAAGTGTTTCGGATTGTTCGGTATTGTATCAGAAGCTTCTAGAACCTTCCGGAGTGGGACCAACGTGGCCCCACTTTTCGGGAGGGGGAGTGGGCCTATGAGGGAGTGCCCTGGCCGCATTAGGCCAGGGGCACAAGGCCCCATAGGCCCAGCCGGCCAAGCCCTAGGGTAAACCCTAGGGAGAGCTTCTAGAAGGAGGGGGGAAACTTGCCCCCCACTCCTCCCCCTTGGCCGCCGGCCCTAGGCTTGGAGGAGGGGCAAGGGGCAGCCGCCCACCCCTCTATATAAAGAGGGCTGGGGGCGCACCCTACTCCCACACCTCCGCAAGCCCTAGCCGCCCTGCTGCCCTCCTCTCTCTCACCCTCCCGACTGCGCGTAGGCGAAGCCCTGCCGCAGAAACTCTCCACCGTTTGCACCACGCCGTCGTGTTGTAGATCCAACCTATATCTACACCCCACTTGCTGGACCGAGGAAGGAGGAGACGTCGAGGTGCCGTACGTGTGCATCTCTCGGAGGCATTGCCACTTGCGGTGTTGGATCGGATCGGATCGCGAGGAGGAAAAGCGAGTACGACTACATCAACCACGTTCCGTCGAACGTTCCGATGTGTGAATCTTCAAGGGTATGAAGATCTCATCTATCCCCCCTCGTTGTTTCCATCTCCTAGATTAGATATTGGCTTCCCCGTTCGTATCCGTAGAATTTTTTTGATTTACTATGCTGCGAAACCCTTCAGTGGTATCAGAGCTAGATTTATGCGTAGATGTGTTTCATGAGTAGAACACAACATGCTTGTTGCGGGCGTTGATGTTTTCTGTTGCAAGCCTCTTGTTTGTGTACTTCTTATGACGCGGGATAGTGAGATCGAAGCGGTGCAGCCAAATTCTGCGACCTGTTCATGAGACCGCCCGCACTTGACGTGTGGCTTGTTCCACACATGCGGCTGGTGGATGCCAGTTTATCTCACTATAATTGTCATGGGATTTACACCGGAGTTTGGCAACCATAATATCACCGTTGTGACTTTCCGTAGGTAAGAATCATTCTTAGCTTGTTACTCCCATAAGCCACGTAAAACATGCAACAACAAAGTAGAGGCGTCTAACTTATTTTTGCAGGGAGTGTTTCTGTGATATGGTATGGCCCAAGATGTGATGTGTATGTTGTATGCAATGATCATGTTTTGTAATGTTTCACGACTTGCATGTCGATGAGTACACAACCGGCAGGAACCATATGGTTGTTTTTATAATTGTGTATGACCTGCGTGTCAACTTCTTATACGCCATGTAATAGCCTTACTTTATCGCTAAGTAGTTAGCAATAGTTGTAGTTGCTATTCGTGGTGGAGGCAATCATGGTGGAGTGATGGATATCATGCTAGCATGCACAAGATGGAGATCATTGCGCGGAGATTGGCTATACCATGTCACATAAAATTATATGCATGTGATGTTTATCCTTTTATGTATCTTATTATGCTTAGATCGCGACGGTAGCATTATAAGATGATTCCTCACTTAAAGATCAAGATAAAACTGTGTTATCCCCATGTATGCACCGTTGCGAAATTTCGTCGTGTTCAAGCATCACGTGATGATCGGGTGTTATAAACTCTAAGTTCACATACAACGGGTGCAAGCCAGTTTTGCACACGCGGAAATACTTGGGTTTGACTTGACGAGCCTAGCATGTACAGACATGGACTCGGAACACACGGACCGAAAGGTTAAGCATGAGTCATATGAATGATATGATCGACACTTTGTTGTCCACCATTGAAACCACATCTCTTCTCGTGAAGATCGGATTAGGTGTGGTGAATTTGGATCGTGTTCACTAAACAACTTGAGGGATGTTGAATTTAGTGGGAGTTCATCTAGTAATTTTATTAAGTTGAACTAGTTATCATGAACATAGTCTAAATTGTACTTCAAATTTTGTAGATCAAATGGCTAAGTCCAACTTCAACTTCAACGTTTTTGCTGAGAAAGAAAAGCTTAAGAACAATGGGTCTAACTTCACCAACTGGTTCCGCAATATGAGAATCATTCTCTCTGGCGGACAAAAGGACTATGTGTAGGGGTTCGTAGCATGGAAAACAAAAAATTTCTACCGCATAAAAACAAACAAGCCAAGATCTATCTACTAGATTGTAGCAACGAGTCGATAGAATAACTCACCCTCGAAGATTCCAAAGTGTTTAACGAGAGCGGATTCTCGTGGGTGATGTAGTCATACTCTTCCCGATCTCAAGATCGCGTAGACGATCCTTCCGCTGCTCCAAGCGCTCCCAGCAATGGTCACACGTTCGGTACTCGACGAAGACCTTCCTCTCCCTTGTTCCAGCAGGCAGCGGAGGTTGTAGCACTTCTCCTCGCGATTCCGGCGGCACGACGGCGTGGTACCGGAAGTAGAGGGGAGATCTCGCAGGGCTTCGCCTTAAGCCGGAGCGAGTATGGTGGACTATGAGGGAGCCTCGGTGATCTAGGGTTTAGACACACCAAGTAGAGGGAGATAGGCTGGTGGCTAGGGCAACTAGAAGCCCCAACTCAGCGGCTTGGGAGAAACCCTAGGGCGGCGGCGGCTATGGTGGGCGGCGGCTAGGGTTAGGGTTTAGAGGGGCAAGGTGTAGGTCTTGGAGGGGCAGCCCTGCCCCTCCTTATATAGGTGGAGGGGCGCCAAGGGAGGAGTCCTCCCCAACTCGGTCTCCAGGGCCAGTGGAGGGAGAGGAACTCCTCCCCAAGTAGGTTTCCTACTCTCCCTCCACCAAACAAAATAGCCGTTTGACTTTTCAAATTGGCGTTTGACTTTTCAAACTAGGATTTGATTTATCCCTTTATTTCGTTCAGCGATGACACCTAGTATATGATGCAACCATTCCAAATTGTTATGACACATTCATGTACCCTTCCCCTCCGGAGTGCCGGACATTCCGGAACCTTCTAGAACATTCCCGATGAAAACACCTAACCATTCTCCAACCCAAACAGGACTTTCCTTATATGAATCTTATTCTCGACCATTCGGATCTCCTCGTGATATCCCGGATCCCATCCGAGACTCGAACAACATTCTCTCTTACTCATCATTCCATAACTACTCAACAACGCCAATCCTTAAGTGTGTCTCCCTACGGTTCGTGAATTATGCGGACATGATCGAGACATTCTAACAATAACCAATAGAGGAATCTGGAAATTCATATGGCTCCACATATTTCTATGATTACTTTATGATCGAATGAACCACTTACATACGATACCAATTTCCCTTTGTCTCACGATAGTTTACTTATCCGAGGTTTTGATCGCTTGGTCTCTGCATACCTAGTTCAACCTCACATCGATAAGTACTCTTTTCTCGCTCCGTGATATGTGATCCCTTGTGATCCAGTCACATGCTTGCAAGCTAATTGGATGACATTCCACCGAGAGGGCCCAGAGTATATCTATCCGTCATATGGATGGACAAATCCCACTCTTGATCCATGTGTCTCAACCAATACTTTCCGAACACTCAATGCCACCTTTATAGCCACCCGCCACGGTGTGGTGTTTGATGTCATCAAAGCATCCTTCCGGTGATGGTGATAAGCATGATCTCATGGTCGAAGGAATTAGGTTACTATGTATCAGAAAGCATATAACAATTGAACTATTAAAATGACTTGATCTTTATGCTACGCTTATCTATAGGAGTATGTCCATCATATCATTCTCCTAACGATATGATGTTGTTGTTAATAACATCTCAATGTTCATGATAGGGAAACCACAATCATTTATTAACCAACAATCTAGTATTATAAAGAGGCTTTACTAGGGACTCTATTTTAGTTTACAAATCACACAAGTATTAATGTTTCCTTGTTAATACTATTATAGCATGAATGTAAACATTTATCATAAACACAAAGATATAATAATAACTACATTTATTATTGCCTCTAGGGCATATCTCCAATAGTCTCCCACTTGCACTAGAGTCAACTAATCTAGATTACATGGTAATATACCGAACACCCATGGAAGTTTGGTGCTGGTCATGTTTTGCCCTCGGGAGAGGTTTAGTCAACGGATCCGCCACATTCAGATATGTGTGTACTTTGCAAATCTTTATGTCACCATCTTGGACATGTTCTCGAATAGCGTGAAAACATAGCTTGATGTGCTTCAGATTCTTGTGTGACCTTGGTTCTTGCGCATTGGCTATGGCGCCCATGTTATCACAGTAGATAGACATTGGGTCCAGCGCACTAGGAACCACACCGAGCTCTGTAATGAACTCTTTCATCCATATCGCTTCTTGTGAAGCCTCAAGGCAGCCATGTATTCGATTCGATTGAAGAACTCGCCACAACGCGCTTTGCTTTGCACTCCTCGCCTAAGCTGCACCATTCAAAGTAAATACGATCCAGTTGTGATTTAGAATCATCCGATTGGTGTTCCAACTAGCATCGGTGTAACCATTAACAACGAAATGCTCATCACCTCCATAAGAAAGAACCATATCCTTAGTTCTTCTCAAGTACTTAAGGATGTTTTTTACCGTCCAATGATCCACTCGATCACTTTGATATCTGCTAGTTAAACTAATAAAGATATGCAATGTCGGGTCTAGTACATAGCATGACATACATTAGAGATCCTATGGCTGAGGCATAGGGAGTTTTACTCATCCTTTCTCTATCTTCTGCCGTTGTTGGACTTTGAGTTTTACTCAAGGTCGTATTGGGCAACATGGGCAAGAACCCTTTCTTGCTATCTTCCATTCCAAACCTCTTTAGAACTTTGTCCAAATATGTACTTTGTGACAATGATATTAGATGTCCATCTATCTCTATAAATCTTTATGCCCAATATGTAAGGTGCTTCGCCAAGATCTTTCATTGAAAAACTATTATTCAAATATTCCTTGACACTATTAAGAAGTTCTATATCATTCCCAATCAACAATATGTCATCTACATATAGTATTAAGAACGCTATAGAGCTCCCACTCACTTTCTTGTAAATACAAGCTTCTCCATAAGTTTGTATAAAACCAAAACTTTTGATCACCTTATCAAAACGTTGATTCCAACTTCGGGATGCTTGCTTCAATCCATAAATGGACCGTTGAAGTTTGCATACCTTGTTAGCATCTTTCGGATCAACAAAACCTTTGGGTTGCATCATATACAACTCTTCATCAATGTCTCCATTGAGGAACGTTGTTTTGACATCCATCTGCCATATCTCATAATCATAATATGCAGCGATTGCTAACATAATCCTCACAGACTTTAGCTTCGCTACAGGTGAGAAAGTATCATCGTAGTCAACTCCTTGAATTTTTCGAAACCCTTTTGCGACAAGTCGAGATTTATAGACAGTAACATTACCATCAACATCTGTTTTCTTCTTGAAAATCCATTTGTTCTCGACAGCTTCCGCCATCCGCAAGTCCACCAAGGTCCATACTTGGTTTTCGTACATGCATCCAATCTCGATTTCATGGCTTCTTGCCATTTATTAGAATCTGGGCTCATCATTGCTTCCTCATATGTCGCAGGTCATCGTTGTCCACCAACATGACACTCATAACGGATCATACCAATCGAGTGGTACGAGTTCTCGTTGACTGCGAGGTTCAGAGCAACTTCAACCGAAGTTTCATGATCATCATCATTAGCTTCCTCTCTTGGTGCAGGCACCACAGAACTTCTTCCTGTTGCGCTACTCGCATTTCGAGAGAAGGTTCGACAACCTCGTCGAGTTCTACTTTCCTTCCAGTCACTTCTTTCGAGAGAAATTCCTTCTCTAGAAAGGATCCATTCTTGGCAACGAAGATTTTGCCTTCGGATCTATGATAGAAGGTATACCCAATAGTTTCCTTTGGGTATCCTATGAAGACGCATTTTTCCGCTTTGGGTTCAAGCTTGACCAGCTATAACTTCTTTACATAGGCTTCGCAACCCCAAACTTTAAGGAACGACAATTTAGGTTTCTTCCCAAACCATAATTCATACGGTGTCGTTTCAACGGATTTAGATGGTGCCCTATTTAAAGTGAATGCGGCTGTTTCTAATGCATAACCCCAAAATGATAGCGCTAAATCTGTAAGTGACATCATAGAACGAACCATATCTAAGAGAGTTCGATTACGACATTCAGACACACCATTGCGCTGTGGTGTTCCCGGCAGTGTCAATTGTGAAAGTATTTCGCATTTCTTCAAATGCTCGCCAAACTCGTAACTTAGATATTCACCTCCACGATCAGAACGTAGAAATTTAATCTTCTTGTTACGTTGATTCTCGACCTCACTTTGAAACTCCTTAAACTTCTCGAAAGTTTCGGACTTATGTTTCATGAAATAGATATACCCATATCTACTCAAGTCATCCGTGAAGGTAAGAACATAACGATAACCACCGCGCGATGCTACACTCATTGGACCACACACATCGGTATGTATGATTTCCAATAAGTCTGTAGCTCGCTCCATCATACCAGAAAATGGAGTCTTAGTCATTTTTCCCATAAGACATGCTTTGCATCTTTCAAGTGATTCAAAATCAAGTGATTCAAGAAGTCCATCGGAATGGAGTTTCTTCATACGCTTCACTCCAATGTGACCAAGACGACAATGCCACATATAGGTCGAGTTATCGCTCGATTTCAAACGTTTAGCTTCAATGTTATTAATATGTGTATTTCCACTATCGAGATTCAATAAGAATAGACCATCTATCAAAGGTGCATGTGCATAAAACATATTACTCATATAAATCGAACAACCATTATTCTCGGACTTAAACAAGTAACCGTCTCGCAATAAACAAGATCCCGATATAATGTTCATGCTTAACGCAGGCACCAAATAACAATTATTTAAGTATAAAACTAATCCCGATGGTAGATGAAGAGGTAGACCGCGATCACATCAACCTTTGATCCGCTTTCCACGCCGCATCGTCACCTCGTTCTTCGCTAGCTTCCGCTTATTCTGCAAAGACTGTTTTGAGTTACAAATATGAGCAACCGAACCAAGATCAAATACCTAGGCACTACTACGAGTACTGGTGAGATACACATCAATAACATGTATATCGGATATACCTTTCTTCTTGATGTTTCCGCTCACAAATCCGCCAAGTACTTTGGGCAATTCCGCTAAAGGACCTTCTCCCTTGCAAGAAAGCACTCAAGATCGTGCTTAGGTCCAGCCTTGGTCTTCTTCATCGGTCGTTAACTTTCTTACCACCCTTCTTGAAGTGTCCCTTTGCTTAGACTTGCCTTTCTTGAATTTGGTGGTCTTATTGACCATCAACACTTGGTGCTCTTTCTTGATCTCCACTTCGCAGATTTTAACATGCAGAAGAGTTCTGGCAACTGCTTGTTCATGCTTTGCATATAGTAGTTCATCACAAAGTTCTTGTAACTTGGTGGTAGTGATTGGAGGACACGGTAAATCCCCAAAGCATTAGGAATCACTATACCCAAGCTTTGAGTTTGTTTGCGTGCCGCACATCTTAAGCACATGCTCACCGACGAGCTGCCTCTTCCATCTTGCGCTTAAAGAACTTTTCGAATCCTCATAGCTCTCAATCATGGCGTGAGTCTCAAAATCAATTTGAGTTCACAGACAATATCATGTGGGTCTGAATTCTCAAACCTTTTCTCAAGCTCGATTCTAAACCATACAAGATAGCACATCGAATCTGGAGTACCGATTCTTCCGAGCGAGGTAAACATTCTTTACTTCATCGGTAGCATCACCGCAGCGGGTCACCAGCGGTGCATCCAAAGACATAGGTCAAATTACCAGATTGAGGACAATCCTCAAATTGGAACCAATCCAAGTTGCTTCTATTGTTTTCCAACTTTTCTTTCTCTAGGAACGCATTAAAATTGATGGTAGAGGCCGCCATTGATCTATAACATATTTGCAATAGTTTAGACTAAGTTTATGACAAATTGAGTTCTAATTAATAGTTAAATTAATCTAGGTGAACTCCCACTAGAAACAATATCCTCACATTGTTTTAGTGATCACACGAACCAAATCCACCACATCAAAACCGATCATCACGAGAGTTGATGTAGCTTCAATGGCGAACAATCGACATGTTCATCATATCTACTATATGATTCATGCTTTACCTTTCGGTGATCCGTGTTCCGAGACCATGTTTGTACATGCTAGGCTCGTCAAGATCAAACCTTAGCTTCCGCATGAGCAAATCTGGCTTGCTCACGTTGTATACACTTGCAGAATCTAACACACCCGATCATCACGTGGTGCTTCAAAACAACAAGCTTTAGCAATGGTGCTTACTAAGTATGAACACTATAGAACTTGAAATTCATGTGCATGAGGGATCATCTTATAATGCTACCGTCGTTAACTAAGCAATACAAAATGCATAAAGGATTAACATCACATGCAATTCATAATATGTGATATGATATGGCCTTTCTTCTTTGTGCTTCTGATCTCCATCTTCAAGCACGAACATGATCTCCATCATCACCGGCATTGCATTAAGGTCAATGACGCTGCTCCATGGTTGTCGTCTACCAGTTTCAACTATTACAACTACTTTGAATAGACACGCGGGTCTTAACAAAAATTAAAGATGACCATATATTCTCGCCGTTGCCAACTTACAATAAGGAACATTTCATACATCAAATATAATCACAATCATGGCCATATCACATCACAAAGACACCGCAAAACAAAGTTAGACGCCTCTAATTTCTTTGCATATTTTACGTGGTTTGGGGCTTTCAATAAGTTTCGATCTAACTTACGAACAAGAACCACAACGTTGATGTTTGAACTATCAAGTGCCCGTTGTAAATTGGATCTATACTATAATGGTAGAGACAGACACCCGCAAAGCCACTTATGCAATACAAGTTGTATGTTGAGCGTGGAGCAAGTCTCATGAACGATGTCATGTAAGGTTAGCCCGGGCCGCTTCATCCCATCATACCGCAAGATGCAAAGTACACAAGAAGCAATTGATAATAAAAGCACCACCGCCCACAATGACCATTGTGTTCTACTCGTGCAACAGATCTACATATAGACACGGCTCTGATACCACTGTAGGGGTTCGTAGCATGGAAAGCAAAAAATTTATACCGCATACAAACAAACAAGCCAAGATCTATCTACTAGATTGTAGCAACGAGTCGATAGAATAACTCACACTCGAAGATTCAAAAGTGTTTAACGAGAGCGGATTCTCGTGGGTGATGTAGTCGTACTCTTCCCGATCTCAAGATCGCGTAGACGATACTTCCGGTGCTGCTCCTAAAGCACTCCTTGTCGATCACACGCTCGGTACTGACGAAGACCTTCCTCTCCCTTGTTCCAAGCGGTGGAGGTTGTAGCACTTCTCGCGATTCCAGAAGACGACGGTGGTACCTAAGTAGAGGGAGACCCGTGAGGGCTTCTTGCTTCGGAAGTATGGTGGACTATGAGGGAGCCTCGGTGATCTAGGGTTTAGACACACTAAGTAGAGGGAGCTAGGCCAGTGGCTAGGGCAACTAGAAGCCCCAACTCGGCGGATTGGGAGAAACCCTATGGCGGCGTAGGCTATGGTGGGCGGCGGCGGATAGGGTTAGGGTTTAGAGGGGCAAGGTGTACGTCTTGGAGGGGCAGCCCTGCCCCTCCTTATATAGGTGGAGGAGGCGCGCCAAGGGGAGGGGAGTCCCTCCCCAACTCGGTCTCCAAGGGCCGGCGGTGGAGGGAGAGGAACTCCTCCCCAAGTAGGTTTCCTACTCTCCCTCCACCAAACAAAATAGCCATTTGACTTTTCAAATTGGCGTTTGACTTTTCAAACTAGGATTTGATTTATCCCTTTATTTCGTTCAGCGATGACACCTAGTACATGATGCAACCATTCCAACTTGTTATGACACATTCATGTACCCTTCCCCTCCGGAGTGTCGGACATTCCGGAACCTTCTAGAACATTCCCGATGAAAACACCGGAACCATTCTCCAACCCCGAAACAGGACTTTCCTTATATGAATCTTATTCTCCGGACCATTCCGGATCTCCTCGTGATATCCCGGATCCCATCTGAGACTCCGAACAACATTCGGTCTCTTACTCATCATTCCATTACTACTCAACAACGTTGAATCCTTAAGTGTGTCTCCCTACGGTTCGTGAATTATGCGGACATGATCGAGACATTTCTCCGAATAATAACCAATAGAGGAATCTGGAAATTCATATGGCTCCCACATATTTATACGATTACTTTGCGATCGAATGAACCACTTACATACGATACCAATTTCCCTTTGTCTCATGATAGTTTACTTATCCGAGGTTTTGATCGTCGGTATCTCTGCATACCTAGTTCAACCTCGTTACTGATAAGTACTCTTTTCTTGTTCCCGTGATATGTGATCCCTTTTGAATTAGTCACATGCTTGCAAGCTAATTGGATGACATTCCACCGAGAGGGCCCAGAGTATATCTATCCGTCATATGGATGGACAAATCCCACTCTTGATCCATGTGTCTCAACCAATACTTTCCGAACACTCAATGCCACCTTTATAGCCACCCAGTTACGGTGTGGTGTTTGATGTCATCAAAGCATACTTCCGGTGATGGTGATAAGCATGATCTCATGGTCGAAGGAATTAGGTTACTATGTATCAGAAAACATATAGCAATTGAATTATTAAAATGACTTGATCTTTATGCTACGCTTATATATAGGAGTATGTCCATCATATCATTCTCCTAACGATATGATCTTGTTGTTAATAACATCTCAATGTTCATGATAGGGAAACCACAATCATTTATTAACCAACAAGCTAGTATTATAAAGAGGCTTTACTTGGGACTCTATTTTAGTTTACAAATCACACAAGTATTAATGTTTCCTTGTTAATACTATTATAGCATGAATGAAAACATTTATCATAAACACAAAGATATAATAATAACTACATTTATTATTGCCTCTAGGGCATATCTCCAACACTATGTCCTTGAGAAAGCGCTAGGTGACGCCCCTGCTGTAGATGCGCTGGCTGATGAGAGAGCTGTTTATCAGTCGCGCAAAGATGATTATGGTGTGATTAAGAGCACCATGTTGTTTGCTATTGAATCGTACCTTCAAAATCGTTTTGAATATTTCCCCGGGCCCTTTGAGATCCTTGAGGAACTAAAAACTATGTTTCAGACTCAGGCCCGTTCTGAGAGATATGAGATCTCTGAGAAATTCTTTAACTGCAAGATGGAGGAAGGGAGTTCCGTTAGTGAGCACGCCATTAAGATGTCGGGCTACACTCAACGCCTTGAGCAACTGGACTACAAGATTCCAGAGGAGCTCAAGATTGGCAGAGTTCTGCAATCACTCCATCCTAGCTACAAAGGTTTTGTAGTTACTCATAATCAGATTGGTTCCACTGATACGATCACCGAGAACTTCGCTAAGCTAAAAGTTGCGTAGGTGGACATCAAGAAAGATAATCATGTGTTGATGGTCAACAAGCCCCCCAGCTTTAAGAAAGGTAAGGGTGCAAAGAAGCCCTTCAAGAAGGGCAGCGTAAGCTGTTGCCCGCAGAAGAAGCTCAAGTCTGACCTAAGCCGGACCTTTGAGTGCTTCTATTGCAAGGACAAGGGTCATCGAAGTGCAACGTCCGTACTTAGCGGACAAGAAGGCTGGCACCATCAAAGGTATATTTGATATACATGTTATTGATGTTTTCCTTACTAGCCCTCGTTGTAGTGCCTGGGTATTTGATACTGGTTCAGTTGCTAATATTTGTAACTCGAAACAGGAGCTACGAAATAGACGACGGCTAGCGAGGGATGAGGTGACGATGCGCGTTGGCAACGGATCAAGAGTTGATGTGATGGCCGTCGGCACGCTCTCCTTAGTTTTACCTTCGGTATTAGTTTTAAACCTCAATAAATGTTATTATGTGCCTGCGTTGATCATGAACATTATATCTGTATCGTGTTTATTGCAAGACGGTTATTCATTTAAATCGGAGAATAATGGTTGTTCTATTTATATGAGTAACATCTTTTATGGTCATGCACCTGCTATGAATGGTTTATTTCTTCTGAATCTCGAAAGAGATGAAACACACATCCATAACATTGAGGCTAAGAGATGCATGGTAGATAGTGATAATACTACTTATTTGTGGCACTGCCGCCTAGGTCATATTGGTGTAAAACGCATGAAGAAACTCCATTCTGATGGACTTTTGGAGTCTCTTGATTTTGAATCATTTGACACATGCGAGCCGTGCGTCATGGGCAAGATGATCAAAACCCCGTTCTCCGGAATGATGGAGCGAGCAACAGACTTGTTGGAAATCATACATACCGATGTATGCGGACCAATGAGTGTTTCGACGCACGGTGGATATGGCTATTTTCTCACTTTTACTGATGACTTAAGTAGATATGGGTATATCTATTTAATGAAACATAAATCTGAAACGTTTGAAAAGTTCAAAGAATTTCAGAATGAAGTGGAAAACCATCGTAACAGAAAAATTAAATTTCTACGATCCGATCGTGGAGGTGAATATTTGAGTTATGATTTTCTCACGCATCTTAAAGCAAGCAGAATAGTTTCACAACTCACGCCACCCGGAACACCACAGCGCAATGGTGTGTCTGAACGCCGGAATCGAACTCTATTAGATATGGTGCAATCAATGATGTCTCTTACATATTTGCCGTTATCATTTTGGGGTGATGCATTAGAAACGCTGCATTCACTTTAAATAGGGCACCATCTAAATCCGTTGAGATGACACCGTATAAACTGTGGTTTGGTGCTAAACCTAAGTTGTCGTTTCTTAAAGTTTGGGGATGCGGTTCGTCAAGAAGTTGATGCCGGACAAGCTCGAACCCAAAGCGGAGAAATGCGTCTTCATAGGAGACCCTAAGGAAACTATTGGGTATACCTTCTATCACAGATCCGAAGGCAAAGTGTTTGTCGCAAAGAACGAATCCTTTCTTGAGAAGGAGTTTCTCTCGAAAGAAGTGAGTGGGAGGAAGGTAGAGCTAGACGAGGTTATTGAACCTTCTCTCGAGTTGGAGAGTAGCGCAGCACCTGAAATTGTTCCAGTGTCGTCTGCACCAACAAGAGAGGAAGCTAATAATAAGGATCATGAAACTTCGGACGATGCTATTACTGAACATCGCAGGTCGACAAGGTCACGTGCCCCTCCTGAGTGGTACGGCAACCCTGTCTTAACTGTCTTGTTAGTAGACAACAGTGAACCTGCGAACTATGAGGAAGCAATGATGAGCCCAGACTCTGAGAAATGGCTAGAGGCCATGAAATCCGAATTGGGATCCATGATCGAACACCAAGTATGGACTTTGGTGGACCCTCCTAGCGATCGTAAGGCCGTTGAGTGCAAATGGATTTTCAAGAAGAAAACGGATGCGGATGGTAATTTTACTGTCTATAAAGCACGGATTGTCGCGAAAGGTTTTCGACAAGTTCAAAGTGTTAACTACGATGAGACTTTCTCTCCCGTAGCGATGTTTAAGTCCATTCGGATTTTATTAGCAATTGATGTTTTCATGATTATGAAATATGGCAGATGGATGTCAAGACTACGTTCCTCAATGGCAACATTTATGAAGAGTTATATATGATGCAACCCGAAGGTTTTGTCGATCCTAAGGATGCTTATAAAGTGTGCAAACTTCAGCGTTCCATTTATGGACTGAAGCAAGCATCTCGGAGTTGGAACCTTCATTTTGATCAAGTGATCAAGATCTTTGGATTTGTTCCAAATTTCCTACGAAGCTTGTATCTACAAGAAAGTTAGTAGGAGCTCAGTGACATTCCTAGTACTATATGTAGATGACATATTGATAATTGGAAATGACATTGACATGCTTAACAATGTGAAGAGTTATTTGAATAAATGTTTTTCAATGAAAGACCTAGGGGAAGCTGCTTATATATTGGGCATCAAAATATATAGAGATAGACAAAGACTCCTGATAGCTTTAAGCCAAAGTACATACCTAGACAAAGTTCTGAAAAGGTTCAGAATGGATAAGGCAAAGAAGGGTTCAGTGCCTATGTTGTCAGGTAAGATATTGAGCAAGGCTCAAGTCCAGCCTACGGTAAACGATAGAGAAGCTATGAGAAAAGTGCCTTATGCCGCCATAGGTTCTATCATGTATGCCATGTCAGGTACTAGAACGGATGTGTCCAATGCTCTTAGTTTGACGAGCAGATACCAAAGTGATCCAGAGTGAACATCGAGCCGTGAAGAACATCCTAAAGTACTTAAATAGGACTAAAGAAATGTTCTTAGTCTATGGAGGTGATGAACAGCTGTCAGAAAGGTTACGCCGATGCTAGTTTTGACACCGACAAGGATGATTCTAAATCTCGTAGAATACATTTATATTTTGAATGGAGGAGCTGTGAGTGGAGAAGCTGCAAGCAAAGCGTGATCGCAGATCTACAAGAAGCGGAATACATGGTCGCCGCAGGCCAAGTGAAGGAGTTTGGATCAGGAACTTCATCACTGAGCTTGGTGTGGTTCCAAGTGCCTTGGACCCACTGGAGATATTGTGTGACAACACTGGCGCCATAGCACTGGCTAAGGGACCAAGATATCATCTAAATATCAAGCATATCAACCGCAAGTTTCATATAATCCGAGATTATATAACAGATGGAGATCTCAAGATTAGCAAAGTACATACGAATCTGAATGTCGCAGACCCGTTGACTAAACCTCTTCCACGAGCAAAACATGATCAGCACCTTAGTGCCATGGGTGTTAGATTGTTGCTAGATGTAAACTAGATTATTGACTCTAGTGCAAGTGGGAGACTGTTGGAATTATGCCCTAGAGACAATAATAAAGATGTTATTATTATAATTCTTGTTCATGATAAAGTTCATATTCTATGCTAGAATTTTATTAAGCGGAAACTTTAATACTTGTGTGGTTTATGAACAACACCGTGTCTCTAGTACGCCTCTATGGACTAGCTCATTGATTAATGATGGTTAAGGTTTCCTAACCATAGACATGAGTTGTCGATTAATAAAGAGATCACATCATTAGGAGAATGGTACGATGGACAGACCCAAATCAAGCAAAGCAATTAGATCGTGTCATCGTGTTCATCTTTGCGAAGCTTTTTCTTATGTCAAATATTGTATTCCTTAGACCATGAGATAATGCAACTCCCTAGTATCGGAAGAAAGCTTTGAGGTCATCAAACGTCATCCTATGAGAGGGTGATCATAAAGGTGTCTCTCAGGTGATCGGAAAGTACTTGTTGGGTTGTATGTATCGAGATGGGATTTGTCCCTCCCAAGTCGGAGAGATATACTTCGGGCCCACTTGATAATCGATATCAACACCGCTTGCAAGCACGTGTTTAAGGAGTTAATCACAAAGTGATATCGGATTACGGAACGAGTAAAGTACTTGCTGTGAACAAGATTGAACTAGGTATGCCGATGCCGACGATCGAATCTCGGGAAAGTAAAATATCGCGTGACGAAGGGAATATGTATATGGGATTAATTGAATCCTGACATCGTGGTTCATCCGATATGATCATCGATGAGTATGTGGGAGTCAATATGGGTTTCCAGACCCCGCTGTTGATTATTGATAGAAGATCATGTCTGCATATTCTCGAACCCGCAGGGTCACACACTTAACGTGTCTTGACGCTAGGATAGAATGGATAATTGGTTTATGAGTTTTTGTTCGGAGTCTTGGATGGGATCCAGGACATCACGAGAGGTTCCAGAATGGTCCGGAGAATAAGATTCATATAAGGCAAAGCAGTTTTTGGAGTTCGGAAGTGTTTCGGATTGTTCGGTATTGTACCGGAAGCTTCTAGAACCTTCCGGAGTGGGACCAACGTGGACCCACTTGTCGGGAGGGGGCGTGGGCCTACGAGGGAGTGCCCTGGCCGCATTGGGCCAGGGGCACAAGGCCCCATAGGCACAGCCGGCCAAGCCCTAGGGGAAACCCTTGGGAGAGCTTCTAGAAGGAGGGGGGAAACTTGCCCCCCACTCCTCCCCCTTGGCCGCCGGCCCTAGGCTTGGAGGAGGGGCAAGGGGCAGCCGCCCACCCCTCTATATAAAGAGGGCTGGGGGCACACCCTCCCCCCACACCTCCTTAAGCCCTAGCCGCCCTGCTGCCCTCCTCTCTCTCTCCCTCCCGACTGCACGTAGGCGAAGCGCTGCCGCAGAAACTCTCCACCGTTTGCACCACGCCGTCGTGTTGTAGATCCAACCTATCTCTCCACCCCACTTGCTGTACCGAGGAAGGAGGAGACGTCGAGGTGTCGTACGTGTGCATCTCTCGGAGGCATCGCCACTTGCGGTGTTGGATCGGATCGGATCGCGAGGAGGAGAATCGAGGACGACTACATCAACCACGTTCTGTCGAACGTTCCACTGTGCGAATATTCAAGGGTATGAAGATCTCATTTATCCCCCCTCGTTGTTTGCATCTCCTAGATTAGATCTTGGCTTCCCCGTTCGCATCCGTAGAAATTTTTTGATTTACTATGCTGCGAAACCCTTCATCAGCATGTGCCAAGTGGATTCAAATGAAATATTCAGAGGAGGATACCACAATGTCATACCAAGCTATGAATAGAACAATGCAAGCAAACATTTATATGACATGCTACAAACTATTAGCAAGCTAGAGCTAATCTGAAGAGAGCAAGAACTACTAAGCATCTATAAATAACATACACCTTACATGAATAGACTAAGCATGCCCACAATGATGAGTATATGTACAAAAATGAAAACAAATATAGTTCATTACCAGCCTCTTACCACACCTCAAGTTGTTATTGATCATTATTACTGCCCTTCACTTGTGTGGCTTGAATAATAACGTGAAACCAAACTCCACTAAGTACCGCTGAACCCTACAACAAACTTCACAAAACCAAAGAAGAACAACAAATATTTTTGATGTTTTCGATTTTTAAAACAAGCACTCAAAGCAAAAACAAACAAAGCAAAATATTTTTGGATTTTTCTTAAGGCAAACCAAAGCTAAAAAGCAAAGAAACAAGCCAAGAGAAACAATGAAAATATTTTTGGTCTTTTTTTTGTTTTGGGAAAGCAAAAGCAAAAACAAAAAAGAAAGCGAAACGTGGATATACATAGTACCGACGAAGCATGATATATAGATGAGTGTGATTTCGGTATACCTCCCCCAAAGCTTAGGCTTTTGGCCTAAGTGGGGCTCAATCCCAGCCTGGCCAAGAAGGTGCGCCGCCGTAATGTGACGAAGAGCCCCTTCGTCCTGGTACGTGCTCGAGGAATCCCCTGTGTAGTGCACAAAGTGGTCATAACAGGGCGTGTCCCCCTGGTTGTGTCCGTGGAAACCACGAATGCACATCTGCTCGTCCATCTCCTCCCTGGAGCGTGACCAAGGTCCCATGCAAATACTGAACAAAGTGGTTTGTGGCAAAGGAATTTCCCTCTCTTCTCCATCAGTAAACATCATCCTGTAAACCAAACTCTCAAGGGTAGAGCTAGCAGTAACAAAGTGATGTGCTTTCATGTCATCAAGATCAAGCCTCTGAGGAGCCAAAATTATATCATTTGTATCAATAGAAAGTTCTAAGGCAGCAACTACACGTGCAGCAGTAATACCCCCATAAATGGGTCCTCTAGCAGCTAGGCGACGAGCAATGAGAGAACCAAAATTATACCTGGTTTCATTGTTGAGTGCAGCAGCTAGAAAGGCCAAATAATAGTTAGAAATATTGCTAGTGTTCTCTCTACCAAGAATACTAGTGGCAAGATAATAAGCAAAATATCTGATATCTGGGAGTTGAATATTTCTTATCTTCCCGCTCTGGGATATGCGATCATCATCATTAGTTACCCCACGGTAGAGCTCCAACAAATCAGCGGGTCGAGCTTGAATCTTCTTCACCGTCCCAGCCACGCCAATACCTAAAATGTCGCAAAATTTCTTCAAAGTCATGGTGATAGGCCTATCATAGATTTTGAATGACACATCTGTCCTGAAAGGGTTGTTAGTGAAAGATAAACTCTCCACAAAAGTTTTGGTGAGCATAGCATATTTCTCACTCTCATCCTGCATATAATCATTTAGACCAACCCTCCTAACAAGAGTTAGGAAATCATCAAGAATCCCTGCAGCTTGGAAAAAGGTAAAACAGGGGAAGGTAGAAGGTTGCGCATCCCCCCTCATCTCCCTCGTTGCCAAAACACGGCGCAATAAGGTCCTCATTGTATGATGGCCTAGCTCGAGAGGATGATATCGAAGGCCTTGTTCTCCTAGGTGCATCACTTTCAAACACTTCCCCAAAGGTGTGGTTGTCCATGACCCTTTTTCTAAAAAATTTAAACAAACATCAAACCAAGTGATTTCCAAGTTGATAAATGATGAGGAACTACTATAGGAACTTGCTAGAGGGCTAAACATGCATCAAAATGAAATTTCTAAGCATAGAACAAGCATGCAAGCTCACACAACCTGTCACCTATAGTAGCAAAATACTCAATATACAATCCACCAATCAAAAATCTAATTGGACAAGCGGAGGAGGCACATACCGGAGAGCAATCCCTCCAAAAATCAGCAGCAAAGATGGGCTGAGAAAGGAGATCGAAATTCGAGAGCAAGAACAGCAGGAACTCGAGCTTGAGAAAGTTTTTCGGTATTTTCGGGAGAGAGAAAGAAGTGGCTTGGAGGAGACAACTTGGAAGGCCACAAGTGGGTCCCACCCAGGCTAGGCACGCCACCAGGAGGTGTGCTGGCCTGGTGGGTCCACCTGGGCCAATCCAGGTGCCCCTCTCCCCCTTTTTCGAGGAAAAAATAATATGGATTTTCTGGAATTTTTCGGAAAACTTTATTTTTGGCCAATTTTCAGGTTATGAAAATTGATTTTCTCGCAGAAAAAGATTTTTAAAAGACACAAAGAGCAAACCAAAACCAAAACTAGAGAAGTTCTAAGACACTCCAAAAGGCAAACAACTAGCAAAACTAAGACTAACAAGACGAAGAGCAAAGACTGGAAAGGAGAAAAATAAAAGTGAGCAAGTATAACCATGGTGAAAGCATTGTTTTGTTCATTAAAATCCCCTTGTTAACAAGGTTGATCAAGTCTTGTTACCAAAACAATCTTATATGAAACAAAACTTTGCATTTCACAAAATGATTATGTTACCTCAATCTTGATAGCAATATTCCTAATCATAATAGTTTCAAAACTTTCTTGTGGAATGGGACAATATATTTCTCCAACTTTGATGCTCTCAATATTTTCAATGGAATTCAGGCCATAGATCTTATCAATCTTATTTGGGAAATAGATAGTATGCTCTTTGTCATTAATATTAAAAGTTACTTTTCCTTGATTACAATTGATGACAACACCTGCAGTATTAAGAAAAGGTCTTCCAAGAATAATAGACATATTATCATCTTCAGGCATCTCAAGCACAACAAAATCAGTTAAAACCAAGCAATTATGAGCTACTTGAACAGAAATATCCTCACATATAACAACAGGAATAGTAGTTGACTTATCAGCCATTTTCAAAGATATATCAGTTGGTATCAATTTTTCTAGCTGGAGTCTCTTGTAGAGAGAAAAAGGCATAACACTAACTCCATCTCCTAAATCACACAAAGAAGTTCTAACATAATTATTTCTAATAGAGCAAGGAATAGTTGGAATACCTGGATCCCCAAGCTTCTTTGGAACCTTACCATTGAAGGAATAATTAGCAAGCAAAGTAGAAATTTCCTCATTAGGAATTTCCTTTTATTAGAGACAATATCTTTCATATACTTTGAATAAGGAGGCAACTTAATAGCATCAATCAAAGGAATTTGCAAAAATAAAGGTTTCATCCACTCACAAAACTTGTTATAGTGCTCTTCCTTCTTTGACTTGTGTTTCTTATTAGGAAAAGGCATTGGTTTCTGCACCCAAGGTTCTCTTTCACTACCATGTTTATTAGCAATAAAATCTTCCTTAGTGTACCTAGTGTTGTTAGTGTGCTTCTCGGGTTCTTCTTAAATTTCTTCCTTATCAGGAGCATCATTCTTATCATTACCACTTTCAGTTTCAGCATCAGAGACATATATACTATTAGGATCTACAGCAGGTTCAGGAGTTTCCTCAACTGTTTTATTTTTATTTTTATTTCTCTTATGAGGACTACCACTACCTTTAGCTTACTGAGAATCATGTTCAATTATTTTAGGACGTCCTTCAGGATATAAAGGATCTTGAGTGGTTGCACCACTCCTAGTTTTAATTCCATAAGCATGTTTATCTCCAGAAGCATTAACTAGCATATATTTTTGTACCTTAGCAAGTTGATCAATTTGAGTTTGAACCATTTGGAAGTGTTTAACAAGCATTTTAACATCATTAGCATTTCTTTCCACAATATCTTTCAACTCATTTATAGCCCTAGAGTTTTCCAATAAATGATTCTGAACTTGTTTATTAAAATTTCCTTATTTAACAATAAAAGTGTCAAGTTCCTCTAAGCATTGATCATGAGGTTTACCATAGGGAATATCACCTTCATCAAAGTGTTGGAGAGAGTGTACATCAATAGCGGATGAGTGGGAAATTGGCTTACATAATTCTTCTATAGGAGGTAAATTCTTTACATCTTCAGATCTAATACCCTTCTCCTTAAGACATTCCTTAGCTTCTTCCATCACTTCATCATTTAATGCAATCACTCCCCTCTTCCTTGGTGTTGGTGTTGGAGTTGGTTCAGGCACAATTGGTCTAGGAGTAGTTGGCTCAGGTGTAATTGGATCAGTTGAAGTCCAATCATCATAATTCTTGCTTATTTTAGCCATTAATTCTTCAGCTTCTGTAGGAGTTCTTTTCCTAAAAACACAATCAGCAAAACTATCTAGGTATGTCCTAGATTCATCAGTTAGTCCATTATAATAAATATCAAGAAGCTCATTTTTAGGTAATGGACATCTAGGATGTGCATGAATCAAGGAACAAAACCTTGTCCATGACTCAGACAATTTCTCCTCTTCTCCCTGTTTAAAATCAAAAAGTTTCTGCAAAGCAGCATGTTTAGCACTAGGAGGGAAATATTTCTGAAAGAAAGTAGCAATCAAGCAACCAGGGATATCAATGGATCCAGGAGGTAAACTATTAAACCAAGCTTTAGCTTCTCCTTTTAGTGAAAAAAGAAAGATTTTAGCAACAAAGTAGGTGCGCATCTTAACATCATCAGAAAATAAAGCACTCATAGTAGAAAGCTCATTCATATGTGCCATGTCCTTTTCATTCTTAGTCCCACAAAATTGTTCTTTCTCAACAATGTTTATATAATATAAATCAAGAGAGAAATCGTAATCCTTATCTTTAATGTCTATGGGAGAAGTAGCAAACTTAGCATCAGGAGACAGTTTAGATATAATAGTACGTCTCTCAAGGAGACTCCTAATAGCACTAGCACCACGTGTGTTTTGGTACTCTTCAATAAATTTATCAGTCTTTTCAATGTAACCATATTTAATATCATATCTCTCTCTAGACTCAGGTGAGCTAACAGGTGTAACAGTGTTTTCAATAGGAGTTTCAGTGTTTCCCAAAATAGTTCTAGCAATTGTAGCATATAGGAAATGACCTAATGAACCACTCTCATCAAGCAGAATAGAAGTAACATCATGAGTATCAGAAGTAATTTCAGATTCAGCAGTAGTAGCAGTATGTGTAGCATGTGTATGTGGTGGTGGTGTAACAAGGTTACTTATAACAGACTATGAATCAAGAGCAGCAGAGGTGTTTAGGACTCTACCTCTTCTTGTAATGGATGGTAAAATAGGAATCTTTCCATCACGAGACTTCCCCATTATGAAAGGAATAGCAGCGAACAATAATAGATCCAAGTGAACTTACAAATAAAGCTATGCTACCCGGCAACGATGCTAGAAAATAGTCTTGATGATCCATAAGTATAGGGGATCGCAATAGTCTTCGAGGGTAGTATAACCCAATTTATTGATTCTATACAAGGGGATCCAAAGAATACTTATAAGCCTTAACAACTGAGTTGTCAATTCAGCTGCACCTGAAAATAGTCTTGCTCACAGTAGTTTATCAGTAGCAATAGTTTTGTAGTAGCAATAGCAAAGTAACAGCAGCAGTAAAACAAAGACAGTAGTAACAGTAGTAGCAAATAGTAGGATTTGAGTGCGGTAGCATAGGGATGGATGGACGGGCGTTGCATGGACGAGACTATTCATGAAATTTCAAGATCTATGGCATTTGCAGATAAATAAGATAAAACATCCAAGTACTAAACAATCATAGGCATGTGTTCCATAAATAGTCATACGTGCTCGCAACGATAACTTGCACAACACATTTTGTCCAGCCAGCCCGTTGCAGCGGGGCCTCAAGGGAATCGACTGGCAATTAAGGTACTCCTTTTAATAGAGTACTGGAGCAAAGCATTAACACTCAGTGAACACATGTGATCCTCATATCACAGTCATCCCCTTCGGTTGTCCCAATTCTTGTCACTTCGGGGCCTTTGGATCCGCATAATGATATGTGTACACAACTTGCATATAAGATCACAAACAATACTATCATCATGAATCAATAATAAGTTCAGATCTAAGATCATGACACTCAGGCCCTAGTGACAAGCATTAAACACAACAAGTTGCAACAAAGTCAAATAACACTAATAAAGATACTAGGCACCATGCCCTAACAATCTTATTCGATTACATGATAGATCTCATTCAATCCCTACCATCCCCATAGCCTACAGCGGGGGACTACTAACTCATGGATGGGAGAAACATGGATGGTTGGTGGAGAGGCGTCGGTGATGATGATGACGATGATCTTCTCCAAATCCCCGTCCTGGCAAGGTGCTAGAACGGAGTTCTGGTTCCGAATCACGGTTTCTGGTGGTGGCGGCATAGCGGAACTCTTTTTGGAAAAACGTCGACCCCCTCCCCTGAGTTTTTAGGTAAGAAGGCTTTAAGTAGGCGAAGAGGGAGGCCGAGGGGGTGCCCGAGGTGGCCACACCCCCTCCAGGCGCGGCCAGGGGGTGTGGGCCCTTCGTGGACCTCCTTCGTCTCGTCTTCTGGCTCCGTGAGTCTTTTGGTAAAATAGGATTTTGGGCATATTTTCCGGGATTTTTCCTGAAAGTTGATTTTCTGCACAAAAACTAGACACCAAAGCAATTCTGCTGAAAACAACGTCAGTCTGTGTTAGTTGTATACAAATCACACAAGTTTAGAGGACAAACAATAGCAAAAGTGTTCGGGAAAGTAGATACGTTTTGGACGTATCAGAGGGCACGGGGTGGCTACTGCGCGTGTGGTGAGCCTCTGCTGTCTTGGTCGCCCATGGTGGCTAGGCCCTTTCTAGGCCTATGCGGGCCGGGACGGGCCGCGGCCTCATGGTGTGGTGGAGGAGCGAGGAAGCTCGAGGCCTCGTCTCTGGAGTGATGTTGGCGCTGCAGCGGTGCTGGCGAGCCAGCACTGGCCGGGGCCTCCTCCTCCGAGCCCATGCGGGCTGGCCGTGGAGCCGGTGGTATCTGAGGCGCCTCTCTTCTTCGACGGTGAGGCCGGCGGTGCTTCTCTCCTTCCTGTTGTGGCGTCTAAAGTCAGTGTCCTGCGACCCCGCCCACCTACTCCACGCTGCCCATTGGCGTCTAAAATTCCCCGATCCCCGGGTGAAAGAGCATTTTTCTAATCCCTCTGATTTTGATGTTTGATAACAATAAATTTATCGTTCTAACCGTGTACTAAGTTTATCACAGGATTGACAAAAGAAGGCACAAGTCATGGCATAACAGTTTTCCCCTTGCAAAACGTCTGTGTCAACCGGTAGTACCGGACCTGCAACCGGTACTACCGCTTGACACCGGTACTACCGGTTCTAGTACCGGTTGGCGCAGATCAAAAGAGAGAAGGGTGAGTACTAGTCAGTACCCACGGTGGCAAGACTACCGCTCCAACCGGTAGTACCGCTTGGTACAAGCGGTATACCGCTTGAGGCGGTCGTATCACCATCGGTACCGCACACCGACTAGCACCTCCTCTCCACTTTGGTCGGCATAAGCGCTTGGGACCAGATTACCCTCGAACCGGTAGTACCGCTGACAATGTCTGGTACTACCGCTTGGGGGTAGTACCGCAAGGGGGTACCGCCCAAGACTGAAGATTTCACACAAGGACAAGGTCTTCACCGGTACTTGGTCCAGATCGACCGGTAGTCGCTTGCAAGCGGTACTACCGCTTGAGTACCGGTACTACCGGTCATTTATTGCTCCAACGGCCACCTTTTTCGTGGAGGGGTATAAATACTCCTCCACCTACCTTGGGACAAAGTGCTCAGCACATTAAAGTCATTGCCCACCATTGGAGTTTATTGGAGCCACTCAAATTCGCAAGATCTCATCATCCAACCATCCAAAGTCCTTGATCTTTTGGGATTCGAAGGAGGAGTCCCCGATCTACCACTTCACCAAACAAGATCTTCATTTCCCCCTCATTCCATTGAGGCCCCCCTTTGCTCTAGTGTTTGTTGGAAACCCTAGCTCAAGTTTTTGTTCTTACAAGCTTGTCTTTGTTTGTTTTGACAGCTTGCTTCTATTTGGGAGCCTCCGATTAAGTTGTGGATGTGTGCCCCAAACTTGTAACGGTGCCGGCTTCCACCTTGAAGGTTGCCGATATAGTGGAAGGTGAATCGATCCCATTGGGGTGAGATTCATCGGAGAACAAGGGAGGCCTCTTGTGGCGTTGGTGGTTTGAAACCACCCCCTCTCCAAACGTAGACGTACTTCCCCTCAAAAGGAAGGAACTACGGGAAACAAATCCTTGTGTCTCCGTGTCCACTTTTCGGTTACCTCTATCCTTTACCACACCTTACTTTCTTGTTTCTTCTTTGTGTTGTGGTAGCTCTTGCATTTTGTCATATAGGTAAATTCACCGTAGTTGCATTATCTAGAGAATTTACCTCATTGTCAAACCTTAATTTGAAAAGGAAGAAAATTTGAAGTAGCACCTATTCACCCCCCCCCCCCTTTAGGTGCCCATACGATCCTTTCAATTGGTATCAGAGCCTCGGCTCTTTATTAAGCTTTTACCGCCTAAGAGAATATGGGTAGCCAAGAAGGGAAGGTGGTAGTGAGTCAACTCGGTGACCATGGAAGATCTCAAACTTGGAAACAAGATTGAGCTCTTCCTTGGTCAACTAAGTCAAGAAGATGCTTGAGCAACTTCTTAAAGACAAAGATGGCTCATCACCCCTTCCTCAAGAGGAACTACCATCCGCACCTAAAGGGAATACTCCGATCCCAAGGTATGGTGGTAGGGATAAACTAGACACTACTATTTCCTCCACCCGACCGATGGGGAAAGGCGAGCACCGTGGCACTTGGTACTCTCCCGATCCTCCCATCCCTCACCCTCATGTGTACAATATAGGTGACCCACCTAAGCTTGAAGCGTCTGCTACTTTTGCTCAATGGCAATCACTAATGAGAACTAATATGCGCAGCTCTTGCATTGAACTATGGAACATCATCGAGCATGGTCTCTTTATTGGGGATCCAAACAACTTGACAAGAAGAGAGGTTGTCAACAGTCAACTCAATGCCACTGCTTTGCATATGATTCAACAAGGATTGGGAACAAAGGATTATCCACACATTGAGCACTTTAGCATTGCCAAGGAAGCATGGGATGCTCTCACTGTGTTGTTTGTTGGAAATGAGAGTATGAGGAGGAACAGATATGATGCTCTAAGCAATGAAGCCGAAGGTTTCTACATTAAAGAAGGTGAAGATCACGAAGACATGTATCAAAGGCTCAAGACCACCGCCACCGCTTTTAGAAATGTGGGTGCCTCACATGTGGATGATGCATGGATAAAAAGTAAATATGTGAGTGCACTCATGCCTTTTGAGCCCACCGACTTGAAGAGCCTACAAGGAAGACACAACTACCATCTCATGACCTCAAACGAAGTTATGCAAGAGATGGCCGCTTTCAAAGTAGCCGCCAAGAACGCAAAAGATGCCCGTGCTCGTGCCCTCGGTATGAGCAATGTGGTTAATGTTGCTTTAAAGGCCAAAGTTGTGAACTTTGAAGATGAAGATGATAGTGATGAAGGCCTCTCCTTGGACCATCCCGATGATGTCAAGATTGCTCATAGTCAATATATGGCTTTCTATGCAAAGAACTTTTGGAAGAATCCCGCCAAGGCCAAGATGGAAATGCAACGGAGAAGCAATCCAAATGGGAAAAGAGAGAATGCCACTAGATTGAGAACGTGCTTCAATTGTGGTGACCGCTACCACTTTGTAGCAAGCTGCCCCTATGAGAAGAGAGAAGATAATGGTGGGAAGCTTGTGTTGAATAAGACTCTCAAGGCACCCTTCAAGAAACCTTTCGTCAAAAAGAACCCCATCAACAAGAAATCAGGAGAAATTGTCTTGATCACTCATGAAGAATACTCTTCGGATAATGAAGATGATGAAGATGAGGAAGAAGAAGAAACCTCACATGGTATGGCCGCTCTAGCCACCACCTCTACTCCGACAATCTCACTCTTCGACTCTCCAAATGAGAACCCTTCCTCCAAGGACGTCACTTGCCTCATGGCAAGAGGAACAGACCAATCCTCATCATCCCACTCTACTCAATTAGATAATGATGAAATTGATGATGAAATGTCTCTTGATGTTAAAAAGGAACTAATTGCCTTTGATGAGTTCATGACTGATGCTAAACTACATTTTGGGAACATCTTAGATCAACTCTCCCACACTCAAGAACTTCTAGATGCTAGATGTAAACTTGGGCATGAACATATGATTGAACTAGAGGCTTTAAGCAATGCTCTAGAAGAAGAACAAGAGACTAGGTTGTCCCTTGAGTCAAAACTTGAAGGGCTTGATGAGGCCAATGACATCATTGTTAACAAACTCATTAAAGAGTGTGATCATGCTATTGCTAAATACAAAAGAGCTAAAAAGGACAAGATTGAGTTTGGTGTGGTTCATGAAAAACTTGCCGAGGACTTTAGCTTGCTTAACAAGGCCCACAAAGCCTTGGAAAGTGAACTCTTGTCTCTCACAAAGTCCCATGAAACGCTTCAAACTCAATTGGCCAATATTCCTTCACCTAGTAACTTCATTCCATCGAGTAGCACGACTATCCTTGAAGAGAATGCTAAGTTGAAGGGGTGCTTATAAGACCACATTTCCACAAGGTAACAAGTCTATTGATGATCTTTTGAGCAAGCAAAGGCGTAGTGGTGATAAAGGGGGCATTGGTTTTGTCTCCAAAACAAAGAAGAAGGACAAGCCCGCACAAGAGACCAACAAGACCATTGTGGGAAGTAAGACCACAATTGGCAAAACTATGTCTCATGACGATTTCGCGGGAAGTGCTAACCCTCACTATGTTTTAATGCGTGACTACTATGGTGATGTGTATGCACAATATGTTGGTCCTTATGATGGTTATATTGCTTGGTCTATTTGGGTTCCCAAGACCCTTGTTGCTAACAAAAGAGGACCCATTGAAAAATGGGTACCTAAAAACTAGCTTGATCTTTTGTAGACCTATGCTTCCGGAGGTTCAAAATGGGTGCTTGATAGTGGTTGCACTTGTCATATGACCAGAAGCTCGTCTATTGTCAAGGACTTGGTGTCATATGAAGATCAAATCACCGTCACATATGCCGACAAGTCAAAATCTACGGTAATGGGTTTCGGCAAGGTAGTGGTGGCTCACGACATTACACTTGTGAACGTCATGCTTGTTGAAACCCTTGGATACAATTTACTTTCTGTCCGTGCTCTTGGAAAGATGGGCTTTGCCATCTTTATTGATAATGATATTGTGGTCCTCATGTGGAGCAAGTCTCTCAAGGTCGCTTTCGTTGGGTACGTTGAAAATGACTTGTATGTGGTGGACTTTTCGGGTCACGCCACTGCAGGTCCAATGTGCTTATACGGAAAGGCTGATGTGGGTTGGCTATGGCACCGCCGACTAGCCCATGTCAATATGAGAACTTTGCAAAGTCTCCATAAAGAGGGTCATATTGTTGGACTAAAAGAAAATGTTTCCTTTGCCAAAGATCGTGTTTGCAGGGCATGTGTTCTAGGGAAGATGCATGACGCTCCTCATTAGCCCACGAACCAAATCAAGTCTAACAAGATCTTGGAACTTCTTCATGTAGACCTATTTGGTCCTCCATCTCATGCAAGCCTTGGTGGGAAGAAATATTGTTTGGTGATTGTTGACGACTTCTCAAGATACTCTTGGGTTTATTTCTTCAAGTTGAAGAGTGAAACTCAAAGGACTTTCATCGACTTCATCAACTTGGTTCAACGGCAACACAATGTTCCCGTGTTGATTATAAGAAGTGACAACGCACGAGTTCAAAAACTACACCTTGAATGACTTTCTTAGTGATGAGGGATTAAGCATCGATTTCCGCATACACCCCTCAACAAAATGGTGGCGAAAGGAAGAACTGACTCTTATTGAGATGGCTAGGACCATGTTGGCGGAGTTTAAATCTCCATACAACTTCGGTCAGCCGTCTCCACCGCTTGCCATGCTTCAAACCGGCTCTACCTCAAAGAAAATCAACAAGACTCCATATGAGATTCTTACCTGAACAAGCCCAACATATCTTATTTCCGGGTGTTCGGTTGTAAGTGTTTCTATCTCATCAAAGGTGTTCGTTTGTCCAAATTCGAATCTAAAGCATTAGAGGGTATTTTTGTTGGCTATGGTCTCGAATCTCACACTTATAGAATCTATGACAAGCTCTCCGGAGTTGTCATAGAATCTTGTAGTGTGACCTTCGAAGAATATGATGGTCCCCAAGGGGGGCGTGTTGATGCTTGTGATGCAGATGTTGAAATGCCTCAGGATGCCATAGGAAGAATGGGTGTGGGTTATATCCGCCCTATTGAGGAACCCCTTATGGCGGATCGAGAAGAACTATGCTCCACTCGAGTGGAGCCCTCATCTTCACAACCTCAACATGCTCCATCTACCGAGGAGGACATTGACTCAAGCCAAAGACAAGATGTGGACCCTCAACATAGTGATCATTGTGTGAACTCTAGTCAAAGGGAACGTGATCTATCTGATGGGGTGTCAAGTGGAGTCAAGTCATTTTGCCAAGGAAGATCCATCCAAGCTGTTTTGAGGGATACTCAAGTTGAGGCTAGAAGTACACTTGATCAATACCAAGGTCAATCCGTGCCTTCCAATATAGAGAATGAATCCAATAATGATCAAGGTCAAGTTGATGGTCAAGACGAGGATCAAAATGATGAAGAGGGTCCTCCAAGAAACAACGAGGAGATCCACACTCGTCGCGAAGCTAGAAAGGAAAGAATGTTGGAAATAAGAGACCACTCCATCCAAAATGTTGTTGGGGATTTAAGGAAAGGTATTTCCACACGAGCACAATTGAAGAGGTTCAGTGAACATCAAGCTCACATTTCCATGATTGAACCAAAGAAAGTGTGGGAAGCTCTTGAAGATTCGGATTGGTTAGAAGCTATGCACAAAGAGCTCAACAACTTTGAGAGAAACAAAGTGTGGAAGTTAGTGGAGAAGCCAAAGGATTGCTGCAATGTTATTGGAACAAAGTGGATATTCAAGAACAAGCAAGATGAGCACGGGATTATTGTAAGGAACAAGGCTAGATTGGTTGCACAAGGTTATTCCCAAATTGAAGGCATTGATTATGGAGAGACTTATGCACCCGTGGCTCGCCTTGAGTTCATCCATATCCTTCTTGCTTTTGCGGCACACCATAACTTTAAGTTGCAACAAATGGATGTAGAAAGTGCATTCCTTTACGGTCCCTTGAATGAATTGGTATATGTCAAGCAACCCCCGGGATTTGAGGACCCCAACTTCCCAAACCATGTCTACAAACTTGATAAGGCGCTCTATGGGCTCAAGCAAGCCCCACGCACGTGGTATGAGCACCTTAGAGAGTTATTGTTTGACCGTGGCTTTGAGGTTGGGAAAATTGATCCCACTCTTTTTACTAAGAGAGTTAATGGGGAGCTTTTCGTATGCCAAATCTATGTTGATGACATTATCTTTGGCTCTTCTAACAAAGCTTTTAATGATGAATTCTCAAAGCTTATGACTAGTAGGTTCCGGATGTCCTTGATGGGGGAGTTGAAAGTATTCCTTGGGTTTGAGATCAAGCAAGTTAGAGGAGGAACATTCTTCAATCAAGCCAAGTATACCCAAGATATGCTCAAGAGATTCAAAATGCAAGATTTGAATGGAGCCTCAACTCCCATGGCAACAAAGACTCATCTAGAACAAAATCCAAATGGTAAAGATGTGGATCAAAAGGTATACCGGTCTATGATTGGTTCTTTGCTTTACCTTTGTGCATCTAGACCCGATATTGTGTTAAGTGTAGGTGTGTGTGCAAGATATCAAGCGGCTCCTAAGGAAAGCCATTTAATGGCGGTCAAGAGAATCTTTCGATATTTAGTTCATACCCCATTTTATGGTCTTTGGTACCCTCAAGGCTCAACATTCGCTCTTTGTGGTTACACGGACTCGGATTGGGCGGGAGACAAGGATGATAGAAAATCAACATCCGGGGCTTGCCAATTCCTTGGTAGGTCCTTGGTATGTTGGTCTTCTAAAAAGCAAAATTGTATTTCTCTCTCCACCGCCGAAGCCGAGTATGTTGTTGCTGCTAGTGCGTGCACCCAATTGCTATGGATGAGGCAAACTTTAAAGGAATACGGTGTCCATTGTGACAAAGTGCCTCTTCTATGTGACAATGAAAGTGCCATCAAGATTGCATACAACCCGGTGGATCACACACGGACAAAGCATATTGAGATTCGACATCACTTTATTAGAGATCATGTTGCTAGAGGTGATATTGATCTATCCTATGTATCAACCAAAGATCAACTTGCCGTTATCTTCACGAAGCCACTTGATGAAGCAAGGTTCTGCTACTTGAGGAATGAACTAAATATCGTAGATTCCGTGAGTTTGACTTGATTATCTTGCACTCTCACCTATTTCGACCCTTGTTTGGTTTAGGTGTAGGCATGGAAATAGGGGAGTGCGTCCTAATTGATTGGACTATCCCTCCCCATTATGCACAAATTAAACAAAATCATTCCTCTTAATATCATTTTGTGATATGTGAGCTCAATGATGAGTTTCGTAATGGACCCAAGATATATCTTCGTGGTGCCAAGCCGAGTATACTCAAATATGGTGGCCTAGGCCACGCCTCTCATCGAGAGGTTGGATGTGTACTCATGTTTGTCACTTGGTTGTTTTGGTCCACTCTTATCTCGCCATCTATTTTGAAGTGTCTTCGTCCTTCTTTGTCTCATGCACTCTAGTTTGGTTTTAGGTGTTTCCTCCATTTGGTTTTAGAGTGCATGTGCTTCTCACTCGTGTCTTAACCCAAGCCTCCGTGACTCCCTCATAAAAACCCTCTCTATTCCCGCACAAGAATCATCCTTGATCCCTGGCTTTGGACTCAGATGGAACCGGTACTACCGGATGTGGAGCAGATTACCGCACTGGAAGTTCCAGTCATGTCTGGCAAACTTCTCCAGGAACGGTACTACCGCCCGCGTGTCCGGCCCTACCGGTGACCGGTACTACCGGTCGTAGAACCGGTACTACCGCTTCAAGCGGTAGTACCGCTCCAACAACCGGTACTACGGCTTGACAGTTCAGTATATAAAGGCGTGGGGAGAGGCACCTCGGCCTCATTATTTCCCACTTCCTGTCTTACTCAAGCTTGCCACCGGAGATCTTGAAGGCCGAGCTCACGCCTCCTCCCTCCGGATTCCTTTGATTCGGCCTCGGCAAGCTCACCCTTCCACCGCCATGGATCCCAGACAACCGCCTCCTCTTCTTGTTTAATTTCCCATTAGATCTAGGTTTTGGCTTAGATCCGTGGAGAAATTGACTTCTTGCAAGGTTGTACTGCCATATTATTCCTTGTTATCGCGTAGGATCTTCAGTTTTACAATATACATTGTCAATTTGGGGCGTTCCCATTGGATCTGACAACCTGTGTGCCGCTCAACCGGTAGTCAGAACTTTTTCCAGACTACCGGCCAAGCTTGTACTACGGTTGTCGGTCCGTAGTACCGTCCACTCGACCACGGTGTTCGCTCAAACTTGTAGATTCTCTCATTGCCTTCTTGATTCTTGTGTCCTTATCCCCTGCTTTCCTCCCTCGTGCTTTCACATATGCGTGGTTCTCGGGGTGCAAAGCGCCCAAGTCTGACCGTGAGTTTGTTGAGGAAGAGACCGAGTCCGAGGAAGAAGTTATGCCTCAGCCTAGACGCTGCCCAAGTTTCCTACCACCGAGGTGGCCGAAGGGGGCTACCAAGCGCTTTGGCGTGGCGAGCCCCTCCTCGCCTTCCTCTGGGCGTAAGAGTCTCACTGGCCATCTGGCCAAAGACACTCTCCGACATCTCTCGAGGCGTAGTTTAGGGCTCCGTGGACAATGCATACTCACAAGCAGGAGCGCGTCAAGGGCGCATACTTTTCTATGATGACTTCCAAGAGTGTGTGTACCATGAGGTTCTTATGACAAATACCCAGCTGGTGGTGCCTCAAGAAGGATTGACTTGGGCCACATTGACAAGAACTCGACTATTTTGGTGAAGCTAAGGAAATCTGCTCAAACCTTGGTATGCTCCCCATTATGCAGTTTCAGATGACTATGATCCCCGCTCATCTGCCAGCTTTTATGCCACGCTCACTTCCACACCGCACTCGGAAGATTACATGGATGACTCAAGGTGGTGTCAAGGAGGCTACGCTATGAGTTTGCTGCCATTTTGGGGTATGAGGATCGCGATCGGACGCCTTGTGGTTTCACGCCACATGCGGGAGAATCCTCCAAAAGGATGTTCTCCGACCATTGTATATTCGAGGTGGGATTGCTGGTAAAATCAAGGACCTCCTCCCCACTTATGACATTCTCCATCGCATTTTCCGTGAGACTGTGGCTCTTCGCGCTGGCAACAAGGACGAGATACATGGATTCTCTGTTGACTTGCTGTTCAACACCTTCCTCAACAGAGAAACCGGTCAACCTCTTGATGTGACAGACTACATTTGGAATGAGATGGTTGCACGCACACTCGGAGGGTTCCACCTTTACATTATGGCCCTTATTGTGTCCAAGTGCCATGTCGTTGCTCGGACGCTCTCCACTCGCTCTCTTGTTGCGCACAAGCCAAAGGCCCTCAAGATCAAGGTTCATGCCAAATCTCGCGATGCACCAGGTGAGGAGGATGAGGATGAGGATGACTCTGAGCATGCTGACAGTGGTCGTGACGATGACTTTGAGATCTCTCGCCACAAGCACGCCCAGCCCTCTTGGTCCAAAAGGATGGAGGTCAAGCTCAAGAAGATCTTCTGCTTCCATGTTGACAACCAGAAGCGTTTGTATGAGGCGCACGTGTCTGCAAAGAAAGCATGTGCTCGTCAGAAGGAGCTCATGTCTGCTCAAGGGTTGACCATCTCTGAGGGATCCGAGAACAATATCACTCCAGAGGATCAGTGGATTTCTCAGCACAGCCGTTGGGACGATGATGTCTCTTCCTCGCACCGCGCCCCACCTACATATGAAGATAAGGAGGATCTTGAGGATGAGGAGGAAGAGGAGGAAGAGGAGTATGATGTTTGATCTTTGGGGCGTTAGCTCTGTACTTGTCCCTTTTTGGCGTCTTGATGCCAAAGGGGGAGAAGTTGCACTTTAGGCACGGGTGTTGCATGGGAAGTCACAAGCTCGCTCTTCTCTTCATCCTTTTATTGCTTGTGAACTTCGATTTATCTCTATTCTATGTGTGAGACTACTATGTGTTTATGTCGTTTGTGAAACTTTGTGGTTGGATCCATCTTATGCGACTATGTGATTTATGTCTGTGGATCCATCTTGTGATGTTATGCAACACCTATTGTCTATTTATTCCTCATCACATGTTTTGGGCAAAGGTAAGTCTTCAAATGCTAGTTTCCATACTTGTGCACCCTTGTTGGGTTTGTAAATTAGAGGGGGAGATTTGTTTCTACACATCTAGCGGGAGTATCTTCTCTAGTTTACAAATCTCAGTTGCCTATTGTTAAATATCATCCTGCAAAAGTGTATTGTCATCAAAAACCAAAAAGGGGGAGATTGAAACAGCATTTTTCTAATCCCTCTGATTTTGATGTTTGATAACAATACATTTATCGTTCTAACCGTGTACAAAGTTTATCACAGGATTGACAAAAGAAGGCACAAGTCATGGCATATGCTTTCCCTTGCAAAAGCGTCAGGTCAACCGGTAGTCTGACTGCAACCTGGTACTACCGCTGACACCAGTACTACCGGTTCTAGTACCGGTTGGCGCAGATCAAAAGAGAAGGGTGAGTACTAGTCAAGCCACCGGTACCGGAGCAAGACTACCGCTCCAACCGGTAGTACCTTGGTACAAGCGGTACTACCGCTTGAGGCGTCGTACCATCGCTCACCGCACACCGACTAGCACCTCCCTCTCCACTTTGGTCAGACTAAGCGGTACTTGGGACCGTATTACTTCGAACCGGTAGTACCGGACAATGTCCGATTACCGCTTGGGGTAGTACCGCAAGTACCGCCAAGACCGAAGATTTCACACAAGGACAAGGTCTTCACCGGTGCTTGGTCTCAGACGGACCGTAGTGGTACGCTTGCATTACTACTTGAGTACCGGTACTACCGGTCATTTATTGCTCCAACGGCCACCTTTTTCGTGGAGGGGTATAAATACTCCTCCACCTACCTTGGGACAAAGTGCTCAGCACATTAAAGTCATTGCCCACCATTGGAGTTTATTGGAGCCACTCAAATTCGCAAGATCTCATCATCCAACCATCCAAAGTCCTTGATCTTTTGGGATTCGAAGGAGGAGTCCCCGATCTACCACTTCACCAAACAAGATCTTCATTTCCCCCTCATTCCATTGAGGCCCCCCCTTTGCTCTAGTGTTTGTTGGAAACCCTAGCTCAAGTTTTTGTTCTTACAAGCTTGTCTTTGTTTGCTTTGACAGCTTGCTTCTATTTGGGAGCCTCCGATTAAGTTGTGGATGTGTGCCCCAAACTTGTAACGGTGCCGGCTTCCACCTTGAAGGTTGACGATATAGTGGAAGGTGAATCGATCCCATTGGGGTGAGATTCATCGGAGAACAAGGGAGGCCTCTTGTGGCGTTGGTGGTTTGAAACCACCCCCTCTCCAAACGTAGACGTACTTCCCCTCAAAAGGAAGGAACTATGGGAAACAAATCCTTGTGTCTCCGTGTCCACTTTTCGGTTACCTCTATCCTTTACCACACCTTACTTTCTTGTTTCTTCTTTGTGTTGTGGTAGCTCTTGCATTTTGTCATATAGGTAAATTCACCGTAGTTGCATTATCTAGAGAATTTACCTCATTGTCAAACCTTAATTTGAAAAAGAAGAAAATTTGAAGTAGCACCTATTCACCCCCCCCCCTCTAGGTGCCCATACGATCCTTTCACCGGGTCCGAGTGCGGGCCTTCAGCCAGGTTAGTCCGACTGGACCAGACCGGATGGCCACTCAGCGCCAAGACTAGGTCGGCTGGCCCTAACCAGCTAGTCAACTGGAAGATCAAGTCGCGCTGGCCCCATCTAGCCAGATATCTGAAGACCTGGCCAGATAGTGCAGTCCAGTCGGTCGCCTTGGAGTTAGCAGCGGGAATCCAAGAGCATGATAATGACTACAGTATCATGCCCCCGGTTCCCCAGCTTTGCGTCAGCTACAGTGCAACGGCTACTGATTGTTTGATGGGACATCCGTCCAACACGCGAAAGCGCTGACTATTGCGTTGGACCCAACCGGCTGGCCCAGCCGGCCATCCCTTGTAATCTGCACCCCTAGCCAATATAAGGGGGGCAGTGCCTCCGTTGGGAGGTTGATCTCTCCTAGTTTCCATTTCCCCTTGAGTTCATCTCGCATACAGCTCGATGAGCATGTGTACTGTGTATTCACCCATATAGTGATATTCATGCAGGAGTAGAGGTGTTATCTCGCTAAGAAGACCCTGAAACTAGGTACTTAGTCGCGTTATCTTGTACCCAATCCCGCCCACGGAAGACTCCGCTTGCCTTTGATTGTCCCCTTCTAAGCCATTCCTGATGGTATTGTCGTGTGGAATACTACGAAGACAGTAGTAGCAGCACCTACACCACTACGGCAAATGGTAGAATCAGTACAGCGACTACAAAATAAATCACCGCCACATAGCTCTAAAACTATGGCATCTGAACTTCCATATACTGGTTGTATCTTTTGTGAGTAACTAGCATGACGGCCCTCGCAAATGCGAGGGCATTGCCTTAGTTGTGTCAAAAGTGATTGAGATATAATATTCACATTGTGCTAAAATAATACCAATTCATAATCATAAAATGCTTCTTAATATATGGCACATGTGAATGAAACATTTATATCATCTCTCTATAGGGGATTTCCTGTGATATTCCTAGCAAAAAAAATTATCATATATTTTATATAGAGTGTTTTACCATTATGTTATTTGTAAAGACATGGTACTATTGATGATGTGTGTTTTATGTGTATGGTAATACATCACTATATCGAATTACAATTTTGAGCGCGATTTTTCCATTGGTCTTATGTGAGATGAGTACGCGATGTCAACCTTTAGTTTGTCGGTTAGTGCATCTTGAAAGATCAGATAATGTGTATACAAACGTTAATGAAATAATAAGTGCATCTTACATGAATCATAAGAGTTTTTAATCCCAACAAACAACTGTACAAAGGGGATGTTTGATTGCGCTTATTTATGGCCTTTTGCTTTTGGCTTATAAGCCAGAAAAGCACCTAAATATGTGCTTTTCATTTTGGTTTTTGGCTACCCGAGAACAGAGAGAAAGACTACATAGAGCTCTTTAGTTATCTAGATTACTCTGAAACATTATGAATAGCATACGATCATTTTTATTCTCGGATTGCTCTCTCATCTATTAATAATTCCAGTTTTGAGTTGTATATAAGCTTAAACCCATTGGCGATAAAAATGACATATAAACTGAACTCCTGGTCATGCTAAATCCACGTAAGCTAAATCCAGGCGAAATTATCAAGTAGTACATAAATGTGTATTAGGACTTGTAAGCAACATGGTCATGCTACCGGGCATTGGCGCCACACTTCACCATATGCTCCAGACATCATTTTCTCTTGCCGTATACTGCTTATGACACAATGCACCTGGTTTTCTTGATGTGTAGCCACGCTCCCTCATGTTCACCTCCAACACTTTTCCCCACATTTTTGTCTTTGTCGTGAACTGAGCGTCGTGGCTCGAGAGCGAGCGGTGGCATGTCGGGACGGCGGTCCCGGAAGGTGGTGTTGGCGGTCTGTTGGGCATAGCAGAACAGTTGGATGTCGGGGCAGCGGTCCCGGAGCTTTGCAGTGTCGAGAACATCGATCTGGTGTCGTGTGGGCGGCAAGGTTGATTTGACAAAGTTTTTTGGAGGTTCGTCTTCTTCAGCTACGTTTGAGTGTCCCATGTCTGCTCCTCCATAGTGGTCACGTCTTCTTCTCTTCAACGTGGGTGAGAGGTTGTTTGGTCTCGGCGATTGTGTCGTCTGTTGTATCTCTAGGTCTTGAGTGTAAGTCGCCCGTTTGTGTATGTGGTTGTGTTGGGGTTTGTTGTGTGGTTTTCTCCTAAAAACTGGTACTTTCTTCTTAATTAATGGTTGGGGCAAAGCTTTTTGCCTCCGTTTCGAAAAAATAACTACACATGGTGAGCCATTAAATAAATAGTCTCTCCACCCTAAAATAAGTGACTTTAATTTTCCAGATTTAAATGTATCTCGTACTAAAACCTGTCTAGATAAATAATTTAGACAAATCTAAATCATTTATTTTAGGACAAAGGGAGTAAATTGCTTCAACCTCAATTGAAAAGTCTTACGATGAGTGGAAAGCTTGGAGATTGATCTTACCTACTGGGATATCTTGATGAGGCAAAGCCTCTGAGCAATCTTGCAGTATCGTGTGTACACGTGGTTTGATGCATGCATGTGTCGAGCATGGTCGAATTAGCTACTGAGATGCGCATGCAATTGGAACAGTTCTGCTGTTAGCCCCGATTCGACGCGCAATGGAGGTCATCATGTCGGCCGGCCGGTGGCACCCAGATGAATTTCGTGGCGGCGCATATGAGGACCCCTACGGAGGATGTAACCTAGTTTTTCTTTTTTATTGTAGAGCAGGCCCGTACGTACGTAACCTTATTAGTGTTTCTTTTTAGAGGATAACCTTGTTAGTTAGATAGATTTAAAATTATATGGGGCATTGGGTCCGGCTATTATGCCTTTCCTATATGTTGGTCACCTTTTGATATACGTGACAGGTTGTACCGTAATAATGTCACGTGTATGTCTGGTACGGACTCTGTCTATAAAGTTACGTATTCTCTCATTAAATCTTAACCATAAAAATTAAATCTAATGGATAAAAATTAATTTTGATGATGTGGATCGACGTGGTGCCTCGAAACAGCCCCTTATATTGCTTTTAGTATATAATAGATAGATTTGGCCAGGTTTTGAAGCATTTCTAACTCTGCGCTAATGCTGCCGATGCAGAAATGCTGCATGGCCAACAAAAGTTTCAGAAAATGCATCCAAATCGAAAAGCCTATGTTCCCTAACCAGTCACATATTACTACATCTGGAACCTGTTCTGAATTAAGAACCGCTCAGAGAGACATAAGTTAGCAGAGCCGTATTTCACAGGTTGTAGATTTGAATATCATCAAACTTGATACTATAAGAATATGAACATGCGAGTCACGGTGCTTGACATAAGATAATTAATCAAGCATCAATGTTCAGTTACACACGTCAGCTGTAGTTGCAAAATAAACACGAGTTTTTGTTTAGTTCCAAATATAAGCACCTCTCACTAAACGAAGCACATACACATGGTATATACATGAAGCAGCAAAATGTGACTTTTAAAAAAAAAAACTTGGGAAGAATGAATAGAAATAAAATAACGCCAAGGATGATTGAAGTTACAAGTCAAAAGAAGGCATACTCATCATCACTGTTCTATAGGACCGAGTGACGGAAGGACGTCTCGGGTGCGCCTGTGCGGCGTTCGTGAAGGCCGCCTCGACATCACTGTACGTATGGACGTCCGAACTGCTATTTACATGGATCTGCTCAAGGGCTGATAGGTGCTCCAAGCCGACTGGCGGAGCACCACCCCACTCGTCACGCACTCCTAAATGGAGCATCCGTAGCTTAGGCATAGCGCCTGCCTCAAACACCATGCATGCCGTACCATCACCAACCTCAGAGCGGAGAGCAAGGTACTCTAGAACTGGGAATAATCCGGTGCAGATTATAACAGCACCACTGTCTTCAGGAATACACAACACCTTGAGACTGAGCCAGACGAGGCAGGGCAGCTTTCCAACAGCACGAACCTCGTCGGTCGACAAATGCTCAACACGTAGGGAGAGGCCGCGGAGGCACCGGAGATCACCAATCCATTTAGGAACTCCCTTCAACTCCCATTTTGGTAGATGAAGTTGCTCCATACGGAGAGGAGGGTTGGATAATGAGTACAGTTGGTCGTCAGAAGTCACGAATTCGCAGGTGAGAAATCTGAGATCATGGAGCTTTCTAATTGAGGAGACCAAAGCATCAACCTGCGCCACCACATTGTCACCCCACTTATAACTATGACTCCTGGAGAGCCTCAACTCCTTTAGATTGGCCAGCTCGCCAAGGCCCTTAATATCGTCTAGCGAGCTCCACCCAAGATTATGGCAATGCACAGTAGACAATGATTTCATCTTCTCGATCCCGTGAGGCAGTCCTGTACCTCCTGGAAGAATCATGCATGATAAGCGTGGCAAGGAAACTATATCTGATGGAATGGCTCGTCGTGAGGGGCCATGTATTGCCAGCGTCTCCAGATGAACAAGCTCTCGAATTTCAGTTGGGAGATCTATGTTGCAACCGAATGCTGTTACCTTCAGATACCTTAGTTGAAATAATCGACCAATAGGAGTGAGGTCCACTTTCATATCCTGATCGTATGGGTGTTTTTTACTTGAGAACTGAAACACCAGCACCCGAAGGTACTTAAATAGCAAAAGAGGTGTCGGGTAATTGAGCTCTCCAAACTGTGCAAATGAGCGCACTTGTGACATGCTGATATCGACTATCCCTGATGTTGCACTACCAGCGCTTGATATCAAGGACAATCGACGAACCTTGTACTCACAGCGCTGCATTCTTGCAACGTCTTCACAATTATATGCCACACTGATAAAATTCTCTTCCGCACACTTGCTCAGGATCAGATCAAGCATCATATCGTGTACTCTGCAAGACACTACCTCCTCATAGCTTATGGTTTCTCCAGGCTGAATCAGACTTCTATTGATAAGTTCATTGAAGTAACTTCTCGCAACATCCTCCAAATCTGATCCATGACAAGTACTAACAATGCCTTCAGCTATCCACTGTCGAACCAGATCAGTCCTCCTGATATCCTGGTCTTCTGGATACATGCCAATGTACAAGAGACATGGACGGAGATGAAGAGGAAGATTCATGTAGCTAAGGTTAAGTATACTCCTCATCTCTTCCAAGGTGGGATTTCTAGCAAACTTTGCACCCAAAGCATTTCTTATACTCTCCCACTCATTCTTTGATCTTGCTTGATGACTGGCTAATAGGCTAGCTATAGTGATGATTGCAAGTGGCAATCCTCCACATTTCTTCAAAATTTCAGCTGAAATTTCTTTCAACTCGGGTGGACACCCATCTTCTGCCCCAAATACTCTGTTGAAAAACAACATTCTTGAGTCATGTTCTTCGAGGGGCTTCATTCTGTAAACACACTCACGGCCACCGTGACATGCCCAAATTGCTACATCATGCACTCGTGTAGTTACTATTACTCTACTTCCATTACCAACTTCTGGAAAGGCACAACTCATAATATTCCATATCGATTGATCCCACAAGTCATCAACTACAATAAGGTACCTGCAATTTTTTCATGCATATTAGATACGTTGAATTATTATATGATTGCAAGGTGTAGATAAAAGCACCGTAACTTGGCAATGAACACATAAAAATACATTCCTTAGGTTAATTTAGTATCTTCACATAACATTCAAGCCTAGCTTTTACTTGCGACATTTTAAAGCTCTGTAAAACCAAATTTAATTTATCTTAGAAATGCTTGAACATAAAAATTCAACAAATTTCTACTATATAATAAGAAATAATGACATGATCACATATATTTTTATACATAAATAAGAAGTACCAGTTTATTTGAACCAGCTAATCTTTCATCGATGTCGATCTAATCTGGTGGCTCACAAATTTAGCTTTTTTTGGAAAAGGGGATTACCCTAGCCTACACAAGTTTAGCTATAGCTCTGCTAATTCAACTTTAGTTACAAACTTGAGAAGCAGTAGCACCGGTGTTCGAGATGTTTGAGGTATCGGAACTATTTCTGCTCATCGCCCCTTGAAAGAATCGTCTACGCCTGTAGCTACTACCTATTATCCCGTTAAATTAATAGCTGTTGGTTGGCTGTAGTTGTTGTAAAAGGGTAGTAAGCAATTAGTTGATTCATCCATCTTAAAACATGCTAAATTAGGTCTCCAGCTTTCATTAATATGATTCTTTGACTTCAAGAGTTATCTTACAATGCAATTGTCCTCTATTTCACTTCCAAAGGATTGTTGGTGATATAACACTATTTTCACAAGCAATTCAAGCGCACGAGTGACATTTAGAGAGAAAAAAGGTTGTTATAGTAAGCCTGTTTCCCAACAAATCTTGTTACCGCTGCAGCTGTTTGGGCTTTATTGATCTAAAGCCGGCACTGTGTGCCTATTGTCTTAAAAAAACAAATAGAAAAAAAAGAGTACCTATTATGTGTGAGATGCTCTCTAAGAAGGTCAATGATGTCTTGCACCTCGCAGTCACGAGATGACTTCTTCATCCCAAGTTTCAATTGTAAGCCACTAAGGAGGCGTGTCATATCAGGTCTTTGTGAAACTGATAGAAATGCCTTACAACTGAATTTTCCTCCGATCTCATCATACACTTGTTTGGCAAGGGTAGTCTTACCAAGCCCTCCAAATCCGAAAACTGATACCACCTTGAGGTTTTCCTGGGTATCTGTCAACCAACATAAAAGAATTTTCTTTGGGCCATCAATACCCACAAGTCCGGCTGCATCCCTGTATATTGCGGACATGCGAGGATCAACAGGAACAACGCCAGTAGTAGAATTGACGCAATCATCAAGCTTGTACCTTTGCATCAGAACAACAAAAATGAACTTGATATTTGCCAGTTTCATGTGAACTGAATTGTTACCGAAGATCCCCTATAATTTTGAAGAAAAAAAAACAATAATGTACTTACCTCATGCGTCGTTCATTTGCCTGTAGGGCAAGGAGCTTGAGCTCCTCCATCCGGTCAGCAATACGATGCCGCTTCCGCAACGTCTTGATACGTTTAGCCGTCTTCTTGATGAATCCTGCTTTTGCATCGTTACCTCCGAGATCGCGCATGAAGTCGTCGATGCAATTCTCCATGTCGTAGGACATCTCCCTGACATGGTCTCTCCAGTTTTTGGCCAAGGGGTCGAGGTCGTCCATCAGCTCGAGCTTCTGGAGGAGAGCTTTCATGGTGCTGAGCTCATCCTTGAGGAACGAGGCCTGTCTCCTCACTCCTGTGAGCTTCTTGTACTCGTCGCCCACCAGCACGGTGAGCTTGCCGATGAGGGGGTTCATCACCCCCATGGTCGCGCTGACAATCGGTGCAGACATCTAGATCCGAGACTCCTTCTCCTATCGGCACAAGAGCTGCGCTCGAGTGCTGCCGGCGAGCGTGTCACGGCGATTGGTGCCGGAGAAGTCCAACGGGCAAGGCGGAGCTCTAGAGGGGGATATGGTGGCTGCTCGTTGATGCCTGGCGCTGTGATCGGGATCCGGGAGGAGGATCCGCGGCCGTAGGTGCACTACGCGCGCGGTGGCAGTGGGCTTGTTGCTGGTCATGGCCGAGAGAGGCCGCGCAAAATATCAGAGTGGGGGATCTGGGAGCGGCCGGGCGGAGAGTCAACGAGACAGACAACGACGCGTTTGGAAAATTCAGCTTGGAGAAACGTACACGGAGGCTGCTGGCCAGTGAACCGACGGAACTTGACATTCTAATTTCGAAAAATAAAAAGAAAACAATCGGCATTTTTCTTTGGAAAATGATATGATTCCCCGGGGATCCTGTCGTCGCGTCCCCCGGGTCGGGAGCCGTTCGATCGGTTTTGATCCGGTCGTCATTTTCGCGTCACGTGGCCTCTTCCTTGCGGTTGCTACACGTTCGCACGTCTCCCGGGTCGGCCCTCTTCCTCGCTTGCAAGCAAGTTCCTATTCGCGCGACTCCGCAGCTTGAGCGAGGCGAGCCCGCCCACCCCTTCGTCCTCGACCGGAGCGCCTCACGGACCCTTCTTCATGAGTATTCTCCAGCCTCCTCCAGAACCTCCCTCAACTGCCCCTCTCCTCCGATTTGACCTCTTCTTCCCGCAGGCGCCGGATCCCTTATTCCCGCAGGCGCCGCCTTCTCCTTCGTCGTCGACCGCGGCCGAGCGCCGCCGACTCCTAGGTGTGACCCTCTCCCCTCTTTAACCTCCCGTGCCATAGAAACCCTCTCCCCTCTCTCATCTCTCTGACCCTCTCCCCTCTCTAACCTCCCGTGCCATAGAAACCCTAGGAGATGAGACCGCCGGCGACGACCGTGGCGGCAGGAGGGAGCACCTCCGGCGGCGACAATGTTCAGGTATTGCCTTTTGTGCTTGCAATTGTTGTCGTACCGAGGGATTTTTCGAGGATTTTGTGCTTGCAATTGTTGCCCCGAGGGAATTTTGTGTGTGATGTGGGGAATTGATGTGTTGAATTGATGTGCTAACTAGTAGTAGTTCTTGCTTTGTGCCATGTTGTGTTCTCTTGTTGATGAAATGTACTCTTGTTGTAGCATGATTATGCTAATTTGGTAGTAGAAATTTGCTAATTATGTAGTAGAATTGTGCTACTATAGTTGTATCATTTTGCTAATTTAGTAGTAGAATTGTGCTACTCTAGTTGTATCATTTTGCTAATTTAGTAGTAGAATTGTGCTACTCTAGTTGTATCATTTTGCTAATTTAGTAGTAGAATTGTGCTACTCTAGTTGTATCATTTTGCTAATTTAGTAGTAGAACTATGCTACTCTAGTTGTATCATTTTGCTAATTTAGTTGTTCTTTTGGTAGTAGCATTTTGCTAGCAGTTATGGTAGCAATTTTTAGTAGTAGCATTTTTGCTACTTTAGTAGTAGCATTTTGCTAATTTAGTAGTTGGATTTTGCTATATGTAGCTACCAGTTATGCTTCCAGTTGCATTTTTGCTACCAGTTGCATTTTTGCTACCAGTTATGCTTGTGCTACATGGTATGTTTGTAGTATCAAATGCTAGTAGTAGAATATTTTTGCAATCATACCTGCAAAGAGTTATGCTTCCAGTTGTAGAATATTTTTGCAATCAGTTATGCTTGTGCTACCAGTTATGCTTCCAGTTGGATTTGCAGTATCTGATTGCTAGTATTTCCTGATTGCTAGTATTTCCTGATTGCAGTATCTGATTTGCAGTTGTAGAATATTCTACTACTAGCATCTGATTGCTAGTATTTCCTGCAAAGAGTTATGTTTGTAGTACCAGTTATGCTTGTGCTACCAGTTATGCTTCCAGTTGCATTTTTGCTACCAGTTATGCTAGCAATTTTTATTAGTAGCATTTTTTGCTACTTTAGTAGTTGCATTTTGGTGATAGCATTTTTGGTTGGTTGCTACATGTGGAAGTTGAGGTCACACCATAACCATACATGTTTCTATTTTCCTTTTGCTGCAGGTTGCTGCTGTTGATAAGAGCCAAAAGGGCAAAAAGGTTGTGCAGGATATTTGGATGTCGAAGGACCGTTTCGGTGCCAAGCGTTTGAGTATCCTTGCGGACAACCTTTCTCCATCCAAGAAGCAGATTATTCAGTCAAAGAATGCATTTCGAGCATTGTTGAATGTTGCACAGTTTAGGATTCCTAATGAGCTTACGGATTTTGTTGCTACACATACTTCTGCTCGTCTCCGTGAGTACAAGCTTCGGAAGAACCAGATGGTGTTTACCACGGATATGGTGAGGAAAGTGTTTGGAATCCACTGCGGGATAAAGCCTATTGATCTTTCTATTACTGGAGGTGCAGAGCTTGATAATATTCGAGCCCTCTACCATGGTGGGAAGAAGAGGGTAGAGTTAGCAACTGCTATCAATATCTTGAAGAATTGTGCTGATACAGATGAGGAAACCATCATTCGCACTTGGGATCTTGTTTCCACAGCCCTTTTGTTGCTCCAAAAAGCTCGAACCATGTTAACTTGGAATATGTTGGTCTCATGGCTGACCTAACCAAAACAGATGAGTATGCTTGGGATGAGCATTTGTTGGGTTTGTTGATGCAAACTGTGAGCAATATTCAGAAGAAGAAGAAGAAGAAGAAGAAGAAGCAAGCACATGTTCTTCCAAAGGACTGTAGCAAATTTGAGTTTTGGATAACTGGCCCATTCATTCTTCTTGGTGTAAGTTATCCCCCATCTTTTATATTTGTTTGTAGAGGTTTACAGCGTTTGTTTTGCTACTACTAACTTTAATTGGCCTCTTTTTGTAGATTGCTTATATGGATCATTTGGATTTCCCACCCTGCGATCACACTTTTGACAAGTCATTGCCTAGAGTATGCTCTGTCAAGACCAGTGACTTCACTTTTGTTGTACAACATGACTCGGATAGGAAGATTTTATCGAACAAAACTGTTTTCGGCGAGATGTAATGTTCTTTCCGGCACAAACATTCTATTCTTTCGTTAATCCTCTTAATGTTAACATTACTTTTTATTGTGTGTAGTTCCTCCCATTGTTTGCAACACCTTATGGTACTGCTCCTGGTTATGATGATTTCAACAAACCTGCTCCAGTGGAAGATGTTGATGTTAATCCTTCTGCTTCATTGAATGAATGGCTAAATTTCCCTAGCAGCCAGGATTTGCAGGTATGAAATTGCTACTGAACTGTTTTTTGATTGCTACTTCGGTGCATTTGATTTTGCTACTTAGCTACATTGCTCTGCTACCTCTTTTTGCAATCAGTGAACATGTATTATAGGTTTTGCTACTTTAGTGTATAGGTCTTGCTACTTTAGTGTATAGGTCTTGCTACTTCAGTTTACAGGTTTTGCTACTTTAGTTTACAGGTTTTGCTACTTCAGTTTACAGGTTCTGCTACTTTAGTTTACAGGTTTTTCTACTTTAGTGTATAGGTTTTGCTACTTTAGTTTACAGGTTTTGCTACATTAGCTTTATGAATTTGCTACTCGTTATGCGTTAGCCTCGGTGTTAAGTCGCCGAGGCGATAGCGGGCGACGTCTGCATCGACAATTCCTTCGAGGGTTTTGTCTGCACGACGGTAGCATCGATGGGCGACGAAACCGAGCCGCTGGACTAGAGTTTACGCTTTATGTATGTTGCCGACTTAGGGTGGGGGTGGTGGATAAGTTACCCCAAATTATCTACCCGTATGCAAAAGAAGCTTAATAGAATTTTATTACACCATATTTTTTGAGGATTCGTCGCCCGTACGCCGCGATAGCGGCGACAGGTGACGAATCCGAGCCGCTATGCTTAGAATTTCATCATTTATCTTGTTTCTGGTTTACTAACTTGCTTCTAATGTTTGCTAACAGGTTCCCGCTCGTTTCAAAACATTGTATGACAAGCACAAGGCTATTTTTGAAGCAGATGTTGATGTGACAATGAAGAACCTTTCTGCTGGATTGAAGCGCATGCAGGCTCAATGCATGGCTGCCCTTTTGGTTGATGTTGAATCATCAAGTAAAGAAGAAGCTGGACCAAGTGTTGTTTTCCAACCAAAAGTACAGCAGATGATGATGATCACCGCAGGATGATGATGGTTCGAACCGAGGATGATGAGAAGCTTTATGCTACATCGGGCCGAGGACCATGGTGTTGCCGCAATTGCTACTAAGGATCTTGATGGTGATGCGGATGATGTTGTGGAGAAAGGTGGTCCGCAGATGCTTCTATGGAGCAAGGTGGTCCTATCGCAACAAAACATGTCGATGTTCCTCAAGCGCAATAATCATTGATTCTATGAGCAAGGAGCCGATGCTCTTGAGCCGGATGTTGTTAGCCACGACAGTCTCCAATTCACGGCCCGGGAAGGATATTTCGATGAAGCTTGGGCCAATGCTCCGGACAAACCCCCGTTTGATCTTTTCGAGCCTGGGACCGATGAGTATGCAGAGTTTTGCATTTCACAGTCTCTCCCACCTTCCTGTGATGCCCCAACCGGTGTCGTGACCACTGCCTCTGAGAGTATTCCAGCATCACCTTCCACTTTGGTCGATCTTGCACCTTTCGGCTCTACTGAGCCTGCAACACCTGTTGTTCCCATTGCACCCGGTATGAACATTTTATTGTAGTTTCTTAGATATGCTTCCGCTTGTTTGCTTCTTAGATATGCTTCCGCTTGTTTGCTTCTTAGATATGCTTCCGCTTGTTTGCTTAAGACACAATTGTTTTCTGTTTTTGCAGTTGTTGTTAACATTGAGTCAAGTGTTAAAGGAGATGGTAGCTCGGGTTTGTTGACACATGAGAAGAAGACAAGGTTTAAGAGGGCTGCCAAGGAGGAGCTCACACCTCCAAAGTTGAAAAATATGAAGGTCTCTGAAGATGTAGAACAAAAATACTCCACATTTGTGATGAATGGTCGGAAATTCAAGAGCCATCCGAAGGATAGGGCACCGTAAGTTTATGTTTTTTGCTACTCTGAAGTAATGTTTTTGCTACCTTACATCTAGCTGATTGCTACATGTGTTAATGTGTTTTGCTACTTACTTTTTTCACTTGTAGGTTACAGTTTTCCATTTAATCTTCTACAGCTTGAACTACCTGCTACCTTATTTAATTTTTTTTTGCTACTTTACATTGAACTGTTTGCTACTTTAGTTCATAGTTTTTACTACCTTCTACCTTGGTTCATTCATTTTTCTACTGTACATTGAACTGTTTGCTACTTTAGTGCATAGTTTTTGCTACTGTACATTGAACTGTTTGCTACTTTAGTTTATTGTTTTTGCTACTTTACATTGAACTTTTTGCTACTTTAGTTTACAGGTTTTGCTACTGTACATTGAACTATTTGCTACTTTAGTTTATTGTTTTTGCTACTTTACATTGAACTTTTTGCTACTTTAGTTTACAGGTTTTGCTACTTTACATTGAACTATTTGCTACTTTAGTTTATTGTTTTTGCTACTTTACATTGAACTGTTTGCTACTTTATGTATAACTATCTGCTACATGTGCATTCCTTTGTGCAGGCCAGTTTTTGTGGAGATTGGGCGGTATTATTGTTGCTACAGAACTTTCCAAACATCGCTTCGGCCGCGCCAAAATCTAGATAGTGAGTTGATGAATGTTTGGATTGAGAAATTTAACCATGAGTCGGACATTGTTTGCAAGAAAAGTGCACGCGAAGAGGAAATGCGCTTTCACATGACACTTTGTGGTAAGTCGCACTTTTCTTGATCTTTTACTTGCTCAATATGCATATGATGTACTGCTAGCATTTTCCTACCTTTTGTGTGCTTGCTGAACCAATATAGATAGTAGAAAATTTTACTTGCTTTTGCTGCTGCCTCATACTACTTTTTATCCTCAACACAAAACAGGAGAAGCTTATTGTTGATCCAAAAGCATTTAATGCTAAAGCATGTATGGATGAGTTAAAAGAGCAGAATGCAAAGTTCAAGATTTTCAAGTGTGACCTTGTGAGATAACATCCTTGCTTCCTATCTTGTTCATGTTTGCTTTCTATTACAAGATGCTAAATATTAATTCATGTTTGAATGTAGCTATACTTTCCTATTGTGAAGTTCAACCATTGGGCAGTTCCCTGTATCAACCTAGTAGCAAAGCAGATGCATATTTTTGATTCAATGAAAGGGTCCAAAAATGCTAGTGTGATGGATGATTGTGCACGTAATCGTTAGTAATCCAATATACTTGTTCATTGTGTTTGCTACATTTATAGTAGGGCCTTTTTTCTGCATATCATTAACCATGTAGTGTGTTTGCTTTGTTTTCCGGTTCGCAAACTTTGCAATTCTTGTGAAGCAATCAAAACTAGCGAGACAATATCAACTTGACACTTACCGCTAACCAATCCGATCACCCACAAAGAAACTACCATGTAAGATTTTGCTCACCTTTTTCAATCCTTGTCGATCACTAGTTTCAACTTTTGCTACATTATTGTTTTTAATTGCTACCTAAGTTTACAACTCTTGCTAATTTAGCTTCCTACACTTGCTACATCGGTTTACTTGTTTTTACTAATCTATCATTTGTTTTTGATGATTTGATTGTGGATTCTTGACATGCTCTTCATGGATAGCTTCACCGACAAGGTCATGGCGGAGTTCGACAACAATGCTATACCAATTCTAAGGAAACTTCTTGCATCGATCCGATTGAGGCAAGGCAAAACAAAGGATCATTACTACGGTGATGGAAGAGTTACGTAATAGCGTAGTTAGGTTGAAACTAATGTAATCGTTGGCCGATGTCGTCCTTGTGATCTTATTTTGCACTTTGTAATGGTTCAAAGCGATGTATTCTTGGATGTGTTCGTTCTTTGCGAGATCTATGGATTATCTTTTGTGGATAGGTTATGTTGGATGGATAAGTGCTACATGTTTGGAATGGAAGCTTTTGAAATTTGGAATGTTGATTATTGTCTTCTGAAGCTTCCAATAGTGTGATTGATTTCATAAGTTACGTACATGCTACATACATCTTTGCATAAATGCTAAAAATGAGTATTTACCTAGACATGCTGTCAATTTTTTTTGGCCACCCCAGGTGTTAATTTGCTACATCTGTGTAGTCATATTGCTACATGCATAGAAATGGTGTGCTACCCAGGTGTACAAGATTTGCTACTAGGTTTAATGCAGCAAATATACCTATGACATTCATTCATAAGAACAAGTTTTGTCTATGGTAGCAATTTTATATACAAAATGCAGGTTGTATGCTCCAAAGTGGAAATATTTTTGCTACCAAAGAATATTACATCATATCACAAAATTCATATCTTGCATCAAGATGATGCTACATCTATACTGTATGTATGCTACATAGTAATGACAAAAATGCTACTCTCTGGTAGTACATGTAGTTTCAACTCTATAGTTTCAACTCTATTTTCGCAGCATTCCCCGTAATCAGTGCTTCCATGGATACACATTGTTTGACGGTGTGACCTTCTTCATTGCAGTATGGGCATTTTTGCTTTCTTGGATTATTCTTCTTCGGCGTTGCATCAGTTTGCTTCTTCTTTGTCTCTTGAGCTTTTTTACTTCTCTTGGCATTTGCTTCATCACGAAGCTCAACCAATGGTTTGTTACACTTCGACTTCTCGGTTGGTCTTCCTTTTGGCTTTACCCTCGCAGGGTTCTTGAGCGTGCTACTCGAAGCATCATTATGTTCTTCTTCTTGTCGTTGATTGTTTACACCATGCTGTGGAGGAATACTTTGCTCTTGTAGCAAAATTTCTGGCCCTCCTCCTTGCTGCTCTACTTCTTGCTCCTGTGTAGCATGTCGTGTGTTCCTCATATTTGCTATAAGACGCTTCGCATCATCAATCATCTTGGAAACAGCAACATATGTTTCATCGATGAAGCAAGCATCGGCGAGTTCATTCATCTTCTGCACAATGCATTGTACTTGAGAGTATTGGTTCTGGGATCCCAAATCGATGGTATTTGCCCGGGATCAGTGCGAGCATTGTTGTTGGTGCAGACCATCTTCGTAGCATGTATCTCTGGAATTTGCTAGACATTCAAGTGCACCATCACCCTCACTATGCGGGCATATAAGGCCACACATCTCAAATGTGTTGCATCGCACTTGTAGCACTCATCATCTAACTTGACTTACACCGGTAGGTTTGACACCATAACGGGGTTTGGAATGAGATCAAAGCACATGCCTTCACCTCAACTGCATTGGATAAAACACAGTAGATTTCTCAATCATCTTTTGGAATCTTGTGAAGATCTCCCTTGTGTAGAACTCCATTGCTTTTCAATGTTGTAGCGCAAAATAAGGTTTGTTTTGTTGTCGAGTTGGTGCTACATCAGGTGTTACATTATGATACAACAGTTTAAAAAATCTGCTACCACAGAAATTAAAAAAATGCTACTTGGGAAAATCTGTCTGTAAAGAGAAAATCTCACCTTCCCCATAGTGGTGCTGTTGTTGTATCCACTGTGAATGCTGCATTGTCTTCTCTGTCTAGCATCAGGTTTTGGCACAACTCGTATTGTTGCACGAAGTTCACAAATGAGCTACTTGGGCGAACTAAAGTTTTAAAATCGAGTTGAGGCCTTGGATCTTCTGTTGTGCTTGTGAAGGAAAGAAACTTTGTCTAAGTACAGTGTGCCCACATTTTTCGCTCGTCCACATGTTACGCAAATGAGTGTTCTCACCATAGCAAAGTTTCCAACATATGCTGCCAGATATCTCAAATTCTGCTATGGTGTCCGTGCTATAGATGCATGAGTAGAATGCTTTAGACAAAGGGCTACCTTCTCTCAAGTGAGGTCCAAGCTTTGTTCTTGCTAATCGTAGCACATGGAAGATGCAACATCTGTGGCCGAATCGGATATATGTTTGAAATTGCTGCAGCCATTGCTTGGTCTTGATCTCATGATATGGTCAGCGCCAAACCGTTCATTGCTTCCTTAAGTTTGGTGAATACCCATGAATGTTTCGATGTTTCATCGGTGTAAAGCACACCCAACACAATTGTATGTGTGGTTGTTGATGCCCAAGTGGAGCAAAAGGCATGTTGTACTTGTTGGTACAAAATGTAGTGTCGAAAAACACCGAGTCCTTGTATTTGGGCTACAAGGACCTTGTCCCGCCATCCACCCAAAAGAGAGCTCTCACAAAGATTGTTTTCATCCACTTGCTTATCAAAGAAGAATGTAGGGCTTTGCTTGTCTCCTTTCAAAGTACTCAATAGTCATTGACATGTCTCGCGTGAAACTTCCTCACGTAGCATAGTCCTTATGTTGGACACATCACGCTTCACAAAACCAAGGCACCTCGGGTGCCTCCTGCACACTTCCGAGGCATCCCATTATCAGCTGTGGTAATGTTTTGGTTGTGTAAAGTTTGGATGAACTGAAAGTCCTCCTCAAGAACCTTCCTATGAGACCGGTAGTAGTCTTCTCCCAATTTGCTTCACAAGCGGTGTGTGTGCTCTCCTTGAAATACCGTTCCATATTCCATTTCTCTTTCCAACGAGCATTCTAGATTTACAATCATGCCATGACACCCTATTCTTACGCCTCAAGTCTGCTCGTCCATTTTGAGTCCAACTTGTTTGCTACGTGATTTTACGTAATGAAATTGCTCATGTCTATTGGACCTCCTTCTCGAACTATCCTTAGTAGCATTTTTTGCTTCGTCTCTTGGTTTTCGGCATGGACACACTCAAAACCCTACTAAGAATTGCATCTTTTGGGGCACCTCTTGTTGTGCTATACTTGGTGTTACCAATCCGTGTACCAAACCGAGTTTGAAAGCATAGTCATTGTATACTTGCTTGCAACTTAAAGGTCATCAAATGTCATGCCAACATATGGTACAAGAGGCATGAGCAAATCTCTTCACCACCTTCTTCATCAACAAATGAAGCATTGCTACTAGCGCACTTTTACGCTCTTGTAGCAAATTTTTGTCCAAAGGTTCTGCAGCGATTGTGGTGGAGCAATCTCGTAATAAGATTGTGGTGGAGCGGCATATCCTTCAGGACATTCATCAAGGCTGGTTGAGGTCGAATCCTCGAGATACTATCAAGAACAAACCCTGCAATTTAAAAGAAAAAGTTTAGTTCAAGCATAATGTGCTACATAAATGTCTTGCATGTAGTATTACCCTAATTTGCTACATTAATGTGCTAGATCACCCTAATTTGCTACAATGTAGCACCACATGTGCCAAAAATTTTGCATTGTAGCACATTGTCCGAGAAAGCATGTTGTAATTTTCCTTTTGCTACAATGTAGCACCTAATCTATTTTGAGGTTTCCTGCTACCATGTAGCACAAACATATTAGTACTTAGTACTGTGTTTTGGTACTTGCTACTTGCTACTCTGTTTTGCTACTTGCTACCTGTGTTTTGCTACTCATGTCAAAGCAGTTGGCCCGAAAGCGGTTTGTAGCAAAGCAGAGGGACAACAATGGTGGAAACCTAATCTAGAGCTTACCGATGGTTTGGAGGTTCTTCCTCGATTTTGATTGAAAAACACTGGAGGATTTGTGTGTAGCTAGATTAGGTTGCGCTCGATTGGAGACATCGTTGGCGAATCGGGCGCCATGAGAGGATTTGATCCCCACTAGAAGCTACGATTGGCGGGATAAGGTGGTGAGGCTGACCAGGAGGGGGGTAGAGTATGGTCCCTCGAATATGGCTCATCTCCGGCGGCCGGTGAAGGAGATCGACGGTGCAAACTCCTCCGTCGTCCTCGCGGGCGCCGCACGCGCGACTCCCAGCTGGTCAGCCTCTGTTTTGCTACTCTAAAATGATTTTTGTTGAGACGTAGCAAAAGCGGGGGTGGAGGAGGTCGACGGGTTGATCAAACGGTTTAGAAGTTTTGATCGGACGGCTCCGGACCCGGGGGGTCGTGGGCAAATATCCCCCGGGGGACGCGTAGCGCGTGCCTTTTTCTTTTTATAAATTTCCTTTTACAACCAAGGTCAGGGGTCTGTCATTTCTAAGAATGCAATGCCATTAGAGAGGCTCTCGTCCCCCCCACCTTCTTCGTCTCGCCCTCTCAGGCCCAGCTGGGCCCTTCTTCCTTCTCTGGTGTTCGCGAGCGTCGTGGCAAGGTGAGGACCCCTCCCTATATAATGGTATCTTAGGTTTTAGTTTAGGGTTTTGGCTCTTGCCGGTCTTTGCTATATGCCAGTCTCGGGTGCTCTGACTGCTTTGAGCTGTAGTTCGGAGATGACTGTCCTCGTTGTAGAGCTCCAGAGGTGGGAGCCGGAGACAGAGGATAGGGTGGTTCAAGGATCTTGTGTCAATAAGCTCGCGGCCATGCTGCAACTCCTTGTTCTCTCTATTGACGTGGTGGTGGAGGCGGGGAAAGGGAGAAGTGGCGTGTTCGTCAATCTGAAGGAGATGACGAGGAGCTCAAGTGTAAAAGTCTGGATTCTCTCACTCCCAGGGAAGATCTCCTGACTAATGTAAAGATTGCAATTGGGGGAGCTCATCGGACGACGGAGGTTCCGGTGAAGCTACGCCGCCCAGCGCGATGGTCGAAGGGCGATCTCCACTAGGGAAAACACCGCCCATGGCTCTGGTCGATTGGTGGTCTTCTCGCCCCCGTTGCATCTGCTGGTCGAATGGCGACCGATTTTCCTCCTGTCCGGTGTGCCTAAAGGGAGGCAGTGTCTCTTCCTCGCGACATCTGTGGTGTTGCCATGGAAGATCCATCGTCAGCGACATGGTGCTCTTGTGGAGAATGCATTGGACCCAATTGCTTTTTCCATTAGTTGTTTCGGGTCTTTCTTGCAAAAGGCAAGGACTGCTTTGTTATTTACTGGTTCCCACGAACGCAGCACCACTGCCAAGATCTATCTATGAGTTCATGTAGTAACGAGAAGGAGGTTTTGGTAACATATTCTTATAGACCGAAAGCGTTTTATATTCCAGGGAACGTTGACGTCATACTCATAGCTGACCTCAAGGTCGCGTTCCTCCTCGCACGTCACCTCTTGAGTCTTGCTTGACAGTTTTGTTGCCACAAGTGGCAGCACCTCCGAGGTTTCGTACGTGTTTTTTTCCGACGACGACCTTTGTTCTTCCTAATCCGGTTGGGATGCTAAAGTAGACCTTCTAAAACTGGGATCCAGTAGCGCGACGGCGTGTCAGGATGGTGTCGTCTATCACGTGTGCAATTCTTCTTGGAACCACACATACGAGAATCAACGGAGAGAGGGGAAAATCCCTAAGGGAAAACCACATACATGTCTCCGTGTACCATGTGGATCACAAATGTTTATAATAATTACCTGATTAACTAGACCTAGTTGTCATACTACTACTCCCTCCATACCGGATTGTTGGGCTAATACTGACGTTTGGGAGCTATACCGAATTGCTAGGCTGAATTGTGTATTAATTATCCCCAATTATCACCCATGTGTGGTTTATTTTCCTCATAAAAATCATGTTTCCTTGTGTAAAGCCATCTACATTCTAGTGTTTTGCTAATTTAGCCCAATAATCCGGTATAGAGAGAGTATTAATCATCAAATCAATAGTAGCTCTAGTTGCCAGATTCAATTGTACTAATTACAAGATTAATTATGCATAATTGCCAGATTAGTACTTCTATTATGCCTTATTTGTCATGTTCCTTTGTTACTATAATTGCCACTTAATTAATTCTGAGTTGTCAAATTAATTACTTCTAATTTCCAGGTTTAATCGTGGCTTAATCATGTCCTATATTTGTAATACTAATTAATAGACTAAGTAAGTGAATTGCCTGATTAAGTAATCTTAATTGCCAGATCAAAACCGTCTCAATTGCTTAATTGCCAGACTAAGTAGTCGATCGTATCACGCCTTCTCTCCCCTCTATATTTTCACCCACCTACGAACGCCATGGTAGAGACCAAAGCGTCGAACCCATCGGCCTTCCGTGCTCATCGTCTCGCGAACTCCGACTCTAAGCACTTCTTCAAGCGCCAAAAGTGCCGACCGCTAACAGGATGGTAGAACGATGGTTTCCGCCATAGGAGGGTTGGCACAAGGTTAACGCAGATGGAGCGTGTAGGGTTCACAGCATAGAAAACAAAAAATTCCTACGATGGTAACATCTATGTACCAAGATCTATCTACTAGATACAAGCAACGGGTGGATATACATCCATAGAATACATACCCTCGAAGACCGAATAGCGTTAACGAGGTTGTACGTGGATGATGTGAGCGAACTTGTCGATCTCAAGATCGTGATGAAGTCCATCCATCCCGGTCCAAGACGATCAAGTCGGCACCTCAAAGCAGTGGTGCATCCGTGATCGCACACACGTACGGGTACCCCGACAACCTCCGTGCCCTCTCTCTAGCGAAGCAGCGGAAGCAAAAAATCCTTCCAGAAAAAGCCACCGGGAACATGTATCTCGTTGATCCGAGACCATGGGGAAATTCTAAAGGGGGGAGAGAGATCCTTCGCGAGGAGGTGTGCTTTGAGAGGAGGAGAGGGGGGCCTTTTATAGGGGAGAGGGGGGCACCCAAGGGGCATGGCGCCCAGCCATGGAGGCTGCCCCCACCTCTCCCACATTCATGTGGGTGGAGCTCCCACTCAAAATGAAAAGCCTCCACTCCCATAAAAGAGCCTCCACTCAAAAATCCACTCACATGCATTAAATTTCCACCAAATTTAATGCAAGCTCTCATTTAAATAAAACTCTTTTATTTATTTATTCAGAATTAATTAACAAACATTCACATAAAACCCCTTGCTAGTATTCCATTTCACATGCGAGAACCGGTTTAACAATTTCAAGCAGTTTCGGTGTCTAGTGAAATAAATTCCTGCGCTTTCCTTTTTCTTTCTCTGGCATATCATTTGATCTGAATGGTGTCGGTATCCCTTAAGTGTGTCACCCTACGGTTCGCGAATAATTCAGACATGATCGAGACCCCTCTCCGATCAATAATCAGCAGCGGGACCTGGAGATCCGTACTGACTCCCACACATTCAGCGATGACTTCTGTGATCGTGTGAACCTTTTACGCTAGTATCTTAATCCCTTTGTTTCACGATATATTACATGTCCGAGATTCGATCATCGGTATCTCCATACCTAGTTTGATCTCGTTACCGACATGCACTCTTTTCTCGTTCCCGTGATATAACATTTTAGTGATCAAATCACTTGATTGCAAGCTAATCAATGTGATATCACCGAGAGGGCCTAGAGCATATCTATCCGTCATCGGGATGAACAAATTCCACTCTCGATCCATGGGTCTCAATATAACACTTTACTAGTTCTGAAGCCATGTTTATAATCACCCAGTTACGGTGTGACGTTTGATGTCATCGAGAAACTCTTCCGGTGTTAGTGATTGACATGATCTCATGGTCTAAGGATTAGGATCACTTCGTAAGTTGTTATAGCAATATAAACTCAATGACTTTGATCGTAATGCTATACTTCGGATGAATGTTCATCACACCATTACACTAATGTTGTGACCTCGTTATTAACAACATTTTCAATGTCCATGATCAGGAAACTTTGATCATCATGTTAATCAACGAGCTAGTTTATAAGAGAGGCATAACTAGGAACTTCCTTTTTATTTATTAAACACACATGTATTAACGTTTCCGTATTAATACAATTATAGCATGCAAAATAAACATTTATCATAAATAAGGAATACGATAATAACCACTTTATTATTGCCTCTCGGGCATATTCCCTTCAGTCTCCCACTTGCACTAGAGATAATAATCTAGTTTGAAAGCTTTGTGTATTGAACACCTATGGCTTTCCGGTGTTCCAAATACGCAATTGCAAGTGGTTAACATAATATACGGATCTGACACTTTCAGGTCCGTGTCTATTTGCATGTCTTTGCGTCTTCACACATCACTCATTCTCCAATGAGATGGCATTGTATAAATTTGTACTTTTGGTGAGACCTTTAGTTCCTTGGGGTTAAAACACGTCGATACTATTGTCACACAATATATCTTTAGTGTTAGCCCGTTGCGAACCATACCTTAGTTTGATAACAAACTACTTGACACAAATTCCCTCCTTTGCCGCTACTATAGCAGTCATATACTTAGCCTTTTGTTGTAGTATTCGTCACAATGTCTTAACTTTGGAACTCTTCCAAATCCATCATGGAATCTCCTCTCCATTACATTGTGCCACCCATAGTTTAAATTGAGATAAACTTAATTTGTATCTTGTGACAAAACTAGTATCAATGTAACGCTTTACAATGAAATATTTGTAATTGTTTGTCACCTCTATACAAATATATTCTTAGTTCTTCCAAAATATCATAAGAATATCCTTACTATAGTCCAATGATCCTTTTATGATTCATTCTGGTATATGCTCATAACACTTAGAGCATAGGACATATCTGGATGTGTACATATCATGGTATGATTGATCAAAACATTCTCGTGATTTCACTCATCAAGTGTCAAAGCACTTGAATCTTGTTTCACTTATCAAGTGTTGATACACTTGAATCTTGATTCAATTCCTTTTCCATGCGACAAGAACCTTTTCTTGTCGTTTCTATATTGAACTCCTTCAATATATCATAGTCTATCCACTATAGACATTCACGCTAAATATTCGGGTTTTGCCTAAGTATTACATCGAAATGAAATTCTTAACCATTGTCAATAAAAGATACATCATTTCTAATCAACAAGATGTCATCCACATAATTTATTAGAAATGTGTCTCAGCGCTTCCACTTAATTTCTTGCAAATGCAAGCATCTTCATCGTCTCCTGATGAAAAAATCCTTTTCATTAAGGTGAAGATTCCAACTCCACGATGCTTACTTCAACCATTGAAGTTTGCATGCCCTTTTAGCATCCTTTGAATTTTAACAAAACCCTTTGGCGTGTCATGTACACGTCCTAGGTAACCATTTTATTAGAAGAATTTTGTTTTGTTTATTCATCTACCATATACCAAATTATATGTAGTGGTTGCTACTTTAATCCGTCCAGAATAAATATCCCCATGAAAGATCAAATCTTGTCATAGTCAACTCCTTGAACATTGTCGTAAAATACTTTACGACATGTCGACTATTTCATAGATGTGAAACATCCATGTCTGTTTCTTTATAGATCCAAATACGACCGATAGGTTTTTACACCTTTCCGGAGGGTCTTCCAAGTTCAAAACTTGATTTCTCGTGTATGGAACTATCACGGATTTTATGGCTTCAAGCCATTTGACGGAGTCAGGGCCCTTCATCGCTTCTTTGCATGTAGTCGGTTCATCATTGTCAAACAATAATGATTTACTCTCAAATCTAAGTATTTGATTGTTTAACCGACCGACTTGGTTCAATAAGAACTTAGATCTTCGTGACCATAACCTTTGAGGCACGTAAGCTATGAGCATTATGGCAGCCTTCGGAGCGATTTCCGACGCTGCGCAACTCAGCACATATAGCTAAGGTTCGTTAACCTTATCAAAGTTCTATTGTCCTCCCACTTAACATTTATGAAAAATTTCTTCTTTAAGGAACTTCACGTTTCAAGCGACAAACCCTTTTGTCCTTGGTGTTATGGAGGAATAACCAATTGTTATTCGAAATAACCTACAAAGACATGCTCATCCGACTTTGGTTGTAAACATCTTACTTATGTTTAGCATACCAAAATTTAAGAAATGACAACTTGGGTTTTACCCCAAACCATAACTTCCATGGTGTCATTTCAACGGATCAAGATGGAGCTCTTTTCAGTGTAAAAGCGGAAGTCTCTAAAGCTTTTAATCTTTTAAAAACATAATGGCAGTTTTATAAATAACACCTTTGATCCAACCATGTCAAACAAGGTTTCATTACAAATCTCAAACACTCCATACTCCTATGGTGTTTCGGGAGATGTAAATCTAGGTGTTTTGCTAAACTTGCAACTCAAATAAATCCCTTTAAGATAAAATCATAATTCATTTATTTTCTTGTTACACTTGTAACTCAAACAAATTCCTTATGATAAAATCATAAACCATTTATTTTCTTGTTACAATGATTTTCCACTTCATCTTGAAAGTCTTTGAAACATTTTTCAAATATTTCATACTTCTTTCTCATTAAGTGAATATTCACTCAAATTTCCAGAGAAAGCATATGAAGTTGAAATCCATCGCTTACGACTATACATAATGGACTACATACATCGATATGTATAAATTCCAATAATTTAGTCGTTCGTTCTTCTTTAGCCTTTGAACGAAGTTTTAATTATCCCGAGGAAAGTCTCACAAGCATCACTTGATCAAATCAAAGACTCCAAAAATCCATGAATATGGAGATTCTTCATGTTTTCTTTCCAATATAATTTAAACGGCGATGTCACTTCGTAAGTGATCTTTCAATCATTTGTCTTGCGACATTTTAGCATTAGGTTTTATGGATGTGATTTCTCCAACTAGATTTTAAATCATCCATATTATATGGAATACGGTAATTATTTGAACAACCTTTGTTCTCATAATACCTGATTCAAATAACAATTATTAAAACAAATCTTGAAGTCAAGCTTTGATGTCAACGAGAAATACAAACAACGGTTTGTTTGTTTTCGATGAACATCATCACATATTCTCTTGCTAGTTAATTAGGCCATTGTGGTTCATGAATTGCGTTGTTCCGTATGAAATTTCATACCAACCAATTCGGTATCCAATACCCAAGAACCACATTGTTTAACAAGCAAAGAATATAACCATAACATGTATATCATCCATATATCTAAATTGGATATTTCCAATCTTTTCTTTTCTGCCAAGTATATTTTATAGATTCTATTTCAGCATTTCCTTTTCCTTTTTAAAAGAATCTATCAACATCAAAAGTGGTGCCATATATATGACACATAGTCCAAAGCATGTATATTCAAATAATAATACCTTTGGACTTGCACTTTGAAGTAGATCACCATCATCAAAATGATTGGTATTCTTTTAAAATCCATTCTTTAGTAATCTTTTAGTGTAGTAAACACTTTACATACATCTTCTATTCATCCTTATCATGACGACTTTCATGATCAAGCTAATGTAGCTTATAAGGAGAATCGTGAGTATAATGTTGCTTTCCAAAACCCTTTTGGATGATTAGGATGTCTAGCATCTCTAACCTTTGTAAATTCTCATCCAATATGAGAACATATATTATACTCTATCATATTGCAACGAAAACATTGTTTCAGATATCGTTATATCTGACACACATGATAGTTCCTGAAACAATTCTTTCAGCTCCTAGATAAACTTGATATTAAAACAATCAAGAATCATGGAGGCAAACATGATACTTAAGATACTAACACTGGAATTGTTACTCTCGATTTAATACCAACTATTAAATTTCACGGAGTAAATAGAGTTCTTGAAAGTTTGCAATAGGACTTTAAACTTTGAATTGACACTCAACACAATACGATACCAGTTCGTAAAGTATATATCCAGAATTCTATAGTTCTATTATCTCAATTACAACTATGCATAAGGTGGTGAACGAATGCCAATGACTACAAAAAATTATGCAAATTCACTTTGATTTAATTTATGATAAATTGAGTTCTAATAATCCAAATTAGAAATGAACTCCCACTCAAAAACGACATCCCTCGTGTCTTTTTGGTGATTACATGAACCAAATCCACTACACCAAGTCCGATCATCACGTGAGTCGGTGTAGCTTCAAAGGCGAGCATCTAATGGGCATCATATCTACTATATGACTCATGATTAACCTTTCGGTCCGTGTTCCAAGGCCATGTTTGTACATGCTAGGCTCGCCAAGTAAGAACCTTAGTATTCGCGTGTGTAACTGTCTTACACCCGAGATATGCTCGTGGATTCAAGTACACCCGATCATCACGTGATGTCTTGAAGCGACGAAACATTGTCGGTGCATACTTAAGGAAGAACACATTTTTATCTTGATATCTAAATGAGGGATCATCTTATTATGCTAATAAAACGCCAAACAAGCAATATAAGATGATATCAAACATCACATGTTTATTAGTGGAATGATATGGTTCCCGCATATGATCTCTATCATGTGCACCGTGGTATGATCTCTATCATACCTTTATGTGTAAGGCCAAGGTCTATGGAACTTACACGCTATGTGTGTTGTAAGAGTATCGTATCATACTTCTACTTACAATATCACCATATCATAACACTAGCCTAGCAACAATCTAAACTAGACGCCTCTAATTTATCCATTGCAAGTTTTACGTGGCTTAGGGCTTTCGAAGATAGAACCGTTCTTACCTACGAACATGAACCACAACGAGGATAACCAAATTGTTGACAACTCATTGCAAATTAGATATTGACTATAGTAGGAGAGACAGACATCCGCTAGCCACTTATGCAAAACTAGTTGCATGTCAAGCGTGGAACAGGTCTCATGTGCGAGGACATGTAAAGTTTGTCCGGGCCGCTTCATCCCACTATGCCACCAATATCCAAAGTACAACTAAGAAGCAATAAAATGATCATCATCCCACATACTCATATGTGTACTACCCGCATTACAAAGTATCTACATAGATCCGGCTCGATACCCTTTGTAGGGTTCGCAGCATAGAAAATAAAAAATTTCCTACGATGGGAACATCTATGTACCAAGATCTATCTACTAGATACAAGCAACGGGTGGATATACATCCATAGAATACATACCCTCGAAGACCGAATGGCGTTAACGAGGTTGTACTCATGGATGATGTAGACGAACGCTTGCCGATCTCAAGATCGTGATGAAGTCCATCTGGTCCAGCAGGTCCAGCACGATCAAGTCTAGCACCTCAAAGAAGTGGTGCATCCGTGATCGCACACACGTACGAGTACCCCGACAACCTCCGCGCCCTCGCTCTAGCGAAGCAGCGAAAGCAACAAATTCTTTCAGAAAAAGCCACCGGGAACATGTATCTCGCTGATCCGAGACAATGGGGAAATTCTAAAGGGGGGAGAGAGATCCTTCGCGAGGAGGTGTGCTCTAAGAGGAGGAGAGGGGGGACTTTTATAGGGGAGAGGGGGGCACCCAAGGGGCATGGCGCCCAGCCATGGAGGCTGCCCCCACCTCTCCCACATTCATGTGGGTGGAGCTCCCACTCAAAATGAAAAGCCTCCACTCCCATAAAAGAGCCTCCACTCAAAAATCCACTCACATGCATTAAATTTCCACCAAATTTAATGCAAGCTCTCATTTAAATAAAACTCTTTTATTTATTTATTCAGAATTTTGTTAATTACTTTAATTAACAAACATTCACATAAAACCCCTTGCTAGTATTCCATTTCACATGCAGAACCAGTTTCAGCAATTTCAACCGAAATAGTTTCGGTGTCTAGTGAAATAAATTCCTGCGCTTTCCTTTTTCTTTCTCTGGCATATCATTTGCTCCGAATGGTGTCGGTATCCCTTAAGTGTGTCACCCTACGGTTCGCGAATAATGCAGACATGATCGAGACCCCTCTCCGATCAATAATCAGCAGCGGGACCTAGAGATGCGTACTGACTCCCCACACATTCAACGATGACTTCTGTGATCGTGTGAACCTTTTACGCTAGTATTTTAATCCCTTTGTTTCACGATATATTACATGTCCGAGATTCGATCATCGGTATCTCCATACCTAGTTTGATCTTGTTACCGACATGCACTCTTTTCTCGTTCCCGTGATATAACATTCTAGTGATCAAATCACTTGCTTGCAAGCTAATCAATATGATATCACCGAGAGGGTCCAGAGCATATCTATCCGTCATCGGGATGAACAAATTTCACTCTCGATCCATGGGTCTCAACATAACACTTTAGTAGTTCTGAAGCCATCTTTATAATCATCCAGTTACGGTGTGACGTTTGATGTCATCGAGAAACTCTTCCGGTGTTAGTGATTGACATGATCTCATGGTCTAAGGATTAGGATCACTTCGTAAGTTGTTATAGCAATATAAACTCAATGACTTTGATCGTAATGCTATACTTCGGATGAATGTTCATCACACCATTACACTAATGTTGTGACCTCGTTATTAACAACATCCAATGTTCATGATCAGGAAACTTTGATCATCATGTTAATCAACGAGCTAGTTTATAAGAGAGGCATAACTAGAAATTTCCTTTTTGTTTATTAAGCACACATGTATTAACGTTTCCGTATTAATACAATTATAGCATGCAAAATAAACATTTATCATAAATAAGGAATACGATAATAACCACTTTATTATTGCCTCTCGGGCATATTCCCTTCAGAGCGTTCTCGGCGGATCAAGGTCATGGAGGCTATGGCGTGGTCTTGTGTGACCATCATGGCGGCTTCCTTCAGGGAGCTAGTCATTTTTTACCCTTTGTGGCACATGCTGAAAGCGCCGAACTGCATGCGTGCAAGGCAGCTGTGGAGCTGGCGATGGAGCGTGGTTCTACGAACATCTGCTTGGAGTCTGATTGCCTGAGTGCGGTATCGAAGCTAAGGGGAGCTACCAAGGACCGGTCGGTTCATGGACCTCTGGTGGAGGATATCAAGACTCTATTGCGAAGCTTTGAAGGTCACTCGATTAGACATGTGCGTCGTTCGGGTAATGGTGTTGCGCACCTCTTAGCGAAGTATGGCTGCGAGAATAAAATGGGTAGGGTGTGGCTTAACCCGCCGAACTGGATTGTAAGTACTTTGGCCGCGGAGTGTGCCTAAGTAATATAACGCAGCGTTTGTCTAAAAAAAGACCGGCATGGTAGAGACCGAAGCGTCGAACCCATCAGCGCCAAGCCGTGCTCTGTTGTCCCGCCGAACTCTCGGTCTCTAAGCACTTCTTCGCCAGCGCGCGCCTCCCCATTCCATGCTCCGCGCGACGGCGGCCTCGGCCGGGTGATGCGTGCCGGCAGCCTACGCCAGGTGTTGCGTGCCCACACCACGGCGGCCTCCACCGGGGCTGCGTGCTCTGTGGCGGTGGCCTCCCTTGCTGCTCCACGACAGCCTCCCCTGTTGATCCGTGCTCCATGGCGGTGGCCTCCATTGTTGCTCCCTTCTCCGTGGTGGCGGCCTCCCCTGTTGCGTGCTCCACGGTGATCTCTCCATGGCGGCGGCCTCTCCCGCTCCGCGACCGCGGCCTCCCCTATTGGGCTCTGCTTCTGTGGTTGTTTTACACATGCAGAGAGAGAGAGGAGAGAGAGCAAATATGTGGTGCAGCGCTCGTGATGTGATAAGTTCGTGATTGAGGGGATGAGAGCAGTTGTTCGGGGCACGACCGCAATTTTTCCAAAATCGCTGTGCGCCGCACGGGAGAGCACACGGTGCGGCGTCTCTGTTTAGATTGCAGCGTACATCAGCGTGCCAATGTTATTCTTGCATACTATATTAACTTTTACTGAGGCATATTGTTATGGTTTGAAAATTCATTTGTCTTCATAGAAATACGATTTAACTAATTGAAGTATGATTGACGTTTTTCCATAACACCACAATTTTCTCTTTTACATACTTGAATTCTTTACATGTGTGTGCGACAAAGAAAGAAACTTACTAGGTCATAGCAACACACAGGAATTCAGCTAGTATTAGATGAAATTCAAATTCCTGAATTGAATTGCCTGGAATATACTGTGAGGGGTGCTACTTTTGCAACTAAACAAAGACATGTGTATGCATTTGCAACCAAAAGCTATGGGTGTGACTGAACATCGCTAATTGATTAATCATCTCATGTGAAGCACTGGGAATGATCTGCTCCGTGCATCAACCATCCAACAGCCCGTTTCCAGATTTTCACCAAATTGTAGGTTTCACAGATACTTCACCATGTTTATTATATATATACATGCATATACATATACTTAATCCAGAACCCAAATGTGGTACAATATCAACATTCTAAAGAGAGTGCCCGGCTGCTTTATTAAGACCAAAGCTTAATAATGATCGATGCACGATTATGAACTTTGAAGTATGACATCAGAAGCACAACCTTGTTTAAATCATTCAAATAGTAGAGTTACATGCAATTTACTGCTAAAAATCACCTGCATGAAACACCAGCACAGAAGCTACACATTACAAGTTTCATCAAGAAAGAAAAGGTACCCTTTAGATCATACGGTAACAACACTAACCCCACCATCCCTGCTCCCATATTACCATCTACTATAGCCAGGAACATGGAACGATAATGAAATTCAGGCCAAGTCAGTTTTCCTTAGCGGCGTGGCAGGGTGGTGCCACAGGACATCTACTTCGAGCATCAGATACAACTGCAGATACGACAGCATGGAAGAACAAGCACTATGAAGATTGGTCCTTGGCTACCTCCTCACTCGGTCCGCCTTCGGTCGTCGTTGTTCCATCCAAAAAGCGGACGACGACAACGGTGATGTTGTCAGCGCTCCCCCTTTGAGAAGCTTCTTGGAGTAGTCTCTTCGCTGCTTGCTCAGGGTCCTCTATTGGCTTGACCATGGCAACAGCTTCCTGGAAAATATAATGTTCAGGTAACCCAGTGGTACTACAGGACAATAGCAGCGTATGAAGGAGAATCCTCAGAAAATGGGCACTTACATCGTTACTGACAACATCCCACAGTCCATCGCTAGCGAGGATAAGGAATTCAAGTGAGCCATCAACTACCTCCTCCTGTAAATAACAGTAAAAGATAGTGATGAAGATGGTTAACTTGATAAAAGGTTTAATCACCAAGTCTAATTAGCCTTAATATCCCCCTTCTTAGGGAGAAGGTGCCATTATATCTTCCTTTAACAAGAACAATGAAGAAATTGGATGAAAAGCTACAGCACATTGGTCCATCAGAATTCTATATAAAGAGGCCGCGTTGACTTATAAGGTTGGTATTTATGATGATGTAGAGACTGACATGAAATTATCGTAAACCTGCAAATCTAGGTGCTAGTTGAGAACTAAGCAATTAAACAAAAGCCAAACCTTGATCTCTGGATCAGCGACAACATACTGCTTTAAAAGTTTATCACCAAATGCTCGCGAAACAGCAAGAACACCACCGACACGCCACGTCCCTACAAAAAAACAGTAAATAAAGATAATTAATACCAGTATAATAAGCCCAAAATAAAGTACAGAGTTCCAGAGGCCTCATAAAAGTACCAGCCCACATCACAAAGCCTCCAGCTTCCTCAATTCGCTGTCTCTCATCTGTCTGGTCAGGTTTGTGATCCCTTGAAACCGCAATTGCTGCAAACGTAGGATGCAGCAAACATCATGATCGTCTAACTCAAGTGAAATGAAACTAATATGAGATATTGCTGTGCATTTAATTGCAACTGCTACACCCACATACCCACAGGGACAAACCACAGCAATATGAACTTCCAGATCAAATCAATAGTACAGGAAAATACACACATACACACACACACACACACACACACACACATTGGGCTTACCCTTCCCTCCTTTAGAGACAACAGCCCTAGAATCACCAACATTTGCAACCACCAAGCGACCACCAACAAGAATAGCTGTTGAGGCAGTTGAGCCAGCATCTCTGGAGTGGCTACTATCAGCTTTCAGGAACTCCGAATCAGTATGGTTGAATGTTTCAGCTGCAGAAGAAGAGCAGAGGAAATCATGATCACCCTCTACTGAAGTAGAAATATTTAGGGTCCACAATAATTTATGCATGATAAACATACCAATGGCAGACTTTGTATCTATCATGAATTTAGGATGCTTGATTAAATTGCTGAAAAGGTGTTTCTTCACATATTCAGCTGCTCGAGCTCCACCATGACCTATAGGAAAAGCCAAATATAGTAATTAGCTCTAAGAACAATTGATCAATGAGCTGCTGACATACGAAAAACCTAAATAAACAATAAATGTTCTGTTTTCTGGAACTAGGCAACTCATACCATCAAACACCCCAAACAGCCCAACAGTCTCTCCATCAACATCATCGACTCTTGTCTCATAGAAATCCTCCATTGATGCCCTTTTCCCAGGACAACTTGCATACCCATAGCTGAACTTGCCTTTTTCACTGCAATCGCAAAAGAAAATAAACCATCAGCTAACCGACAATACAAATTCACATAACCCATTATACAGCATTTCATGTGAAATCAAATGTGTCATACTTAAAAATACAGATACTTTGTGTATTGGAAGGTAATCAAGTATTTCAAGGTAATATTGGTCATCTTTTGACCTCAGCTTCATTAATTTTCGTCGGAAGTACGGAGTACAAGCAACACATATGGACAACCAATGGAGTATTTTACGTTACATGATAAAGCATCACACACAAAAATGGCTAGACATGCCATGGATTTCCAATTGTTCCAACGATTATTTGATGAATCCTTTAGTATATTTGCTCAGTGTACCGCCTTCACGGTTTCTACAAAAATTTGGCTGGAGAAACACAGTAATATTGCTGGTAATAATACACAAGCCGAATCAGATCGATCTTTTATTCTTTTTCCAGATCCTCACGCCAGGACTTTCGTGTGAGATATGACCCCTTAAATTAACTTTTGTCCCTAAAGCACGATACATATGACACCAAAATCACGGCCGAAATTTTGGTCAATCGAACAGATCCGATTGAAAAGCTGCGTAGCGCCCACCACTCCCCAACTCACGTCCCAGACAAATTCGCATATAACTCAGCAGGTAGGCAACTAGCAAGCTACCTACAGCGACACGCGCTCCTCTCAATCAGCCACGGATCTCCCATCCTCACCATCAGAAACAAACCACCGAGTCTCGAGACGACCCGGAACGAATCACGCCAAGCAACTAGCAAAGCATAAGCAGGAGAAGGGGGCGCCTCACCTGATCCCGCCTCCGGTGGCCGGCGAGCCGTCGCCCCGGAACCCCATCGGCAGGGAGCACGCGTCGTCCTCCTCGCGACACCACCAGCAGTTCGACGGCCTCGGGAGCAGGGACAGCGACAGGAGCAGGAGCGGCAGGTAGAAGGAGGAGGGGAAACGTGCGGCGGCTAGCGATGGCCCCGACGACCTCTCGTGCATGAGAGGGCAGAGAGAGATCGGGATGGGGGGGCGGAGAGGGGGGGAAGGGGGTGGGGTGGGGAGAAAGGGAAGGTGAGAGGAAAGAGAGAGAGAGAGAGAGAGAGAGAGAGGAGTGGATGAGAATGAACGGCGCGTGGGTGACGTGGCGGGGATCCGGGGAGGAGACCCCGCGCCTGTGCCCGGTCAACGCCTCGCTTCAGCCCCCTTCTATTATTGCGTGCACACCTCACCTCGCCGTACTTCATGTTTTGGTTTTTCTTTTTTGCCATTATTTTGGATTTGTGCTAAACAGCAGCTACGAGTAGCTGTTTTTCAATTCGTGCACTCTTGTTTTTCTGGCCGTCCGTGCTTGTCTCTGAGATTTGTGTTTCAGATCGGCACTGCTGTGGTATCTTCGGTCTGTATCTCTTTTATCTTAATTTTTTTCGAGCGTGCGGGCGCTGGCTTGACGTGCCAAGCGCATCCGTTACACGACAAACATATGCGCTGAAAATCCATTCTTATCCAATATCCTTTCCCGCCTTCCGACAACACACCACTCCGCATGCGTACCGTCCCCAACTTCCCCGATTCCCCTCCTCCGTGCCCGCCGCCATCCCCCGTGCTACAGGCACCTTGCACCTCCTCTCGCGAGCTCGCAAGTCGCCGGTCTCCTTGCCCCGTGCGCGGCCCACCATTCTCAAACGCTAGATCGAACGTCGCCGGTCCCAACCACACCCCGACCTGCTTCTCCTTCCCAAATCGGCTTCGAGCGGCGCCACCCACCCACATCACCGTCTGGCGATCCACCACACCACGCCACGGAACCCCATGAGGAGTTCGACATGCTCTCGTGTAGCGTGGAGCTCGACCATGTGTCGTCATCGAAGAGCTCAAAGTTGTTGCTCGTCGCGTCGGTACATCTTCGTCGTTGGCGCCCGAGAAGCGACCATGGGCGCCATGGCTCACATCTTGGCCGTGGCAGATCGAGCCATAGCTCGCCGCTTGCGCCGCCACAGTAGAAAATCGAAGCAAGAACAAGACTTACGTGCCTGGAGGGAGCACCTTTGATTTTACAGGACGCAGACAGAGATCAAGCTAGAGTGCGTCGATGCACTCAGTCCTTGCCTCGCTCCGTTGATTTCTGAGAGATAATTTCTTTGTAAGAGAGACAGATAAGAGACGACAATCGTGCGTGTTAACTTTGTGACTTGTAAAGTTGTAATTTCTCTTCTCTCCAATCAAACGCACGTGGTAACATGTGGTCTTTGCCTACCAGCAGGATCTTGTGTGCCTAGTACAGTTAAACATTGCTTATTTTATGAATTAGTGTCTATGAAGTTGCCTAATATATACTCAATAAATTATGTTGTCTACAATATTATTTCTACTAGCATATATAAATTTGTCGCCAATACTAGTTCAAACTTGCAAAAAAATGTGCCTGACGAGCAACTTTGGAGCGCGGCGAGGCAATTTTGAAGCCTAACGAGACAACTTTTGCCCGGTGTGGCAATTTTGGTGCACGATTGGGGCAACTTCAAAGTTCGATAAGAAAACTTTTATGCCTAACGAGGCAACTTTGGAGCAAGATGAGGCAACTTCGGTTCCCGGCGAGGCAACTTTAGAGCCGACGAGACAACTTCTATGCCTAACGGCAACTTGAGTCCACGAGGCAACTTTTCTCGGCGAGACCACTCCGGTCTGACGGGCAACTTCGAGTCCGACGAGGCAACTTCGCCTAACGAGGCAACTTTTGACCGGCGAGGCAACTTCGGTGCTGGGGAGGCAACTTTGAAGCATGACGAGGCAACTTCAGAGCCCGGCGAGACAACTTCAGTTCCTGGCAATGCAACTTCGAAGCCCGACAAGGCAACATGTGCCCGACAAGGCCGACGAGGCAACTTGTGCCCGATGAGACAACTTGTGCTGAATTTCGAAGGCCGACAAGGCAACTTCGGTGCCCGACAAGGCAAATTTGGAGCCCGACGAGGCAACTTTTGTGCCTGACCAGGCAACTTCAGATCCCAATGAGGCAACTTTGGTGCCCGGTGAGGCAACTTTGATTCACGATGAGGCAACTTTTGTGCCTAATGAGGCAACATCGGAGCCCGACGAGACAACTTTTGCCCGGCGAGGCAACTTTGGAGCTCGACGAGGCAACTTTGAAGAACCGCGAGGCAACTTCGGAGCCCGGTGAGGCAACTTTCATATCCGACGAGGCAACTTCAGAGCCCGACGAGGCAACTTCAAAGCCTAACGAGGCAACTTTAGAGCCCGACGGGACAAATTTTGTGCCTGACGAGACAACTTCTGTGCCCGATGGGGCAACTTCGGAGCCTGATAAGGAAACTTCAATGCCCAGCGAGGCAACTTTGGAGCCCGAAGAGGCAACTTCTGTGCCTAACCGAACTTTGGGTTCCGATGTTGCCTCATCGGCAGCGGCTTTCCTGAAGAAGGGTCGTTCTCACCCACCGCGGCAGGGCCATCCTAATGGCCTACGAAAGTTGCCTCTCGAGAGTCCGAAGTTGCCTCACCGATCTCCGATCTTACGTTATCACCGGAGTCCAAAGTTGCCTCACCGGGCTCCGAACTAGCTGACACACTATGGACCAAAGTTGCATCATCGAGAACCTAAGTTGCTCCGTCGGAGTTGCCTCACCAGGCATAAAATTTGCCTCATCGGCCACCAAAGTTTCTCCCTCAGGCACCAAGGTGGCCTCTTCCACCAAAGTAGCCTCATCAGGCTCCAAAGTTGCTAAACTTCGGTTCCCTACGAGGCAACTTTGGTAGGCAACATCGGAGCCTGACGAGGCAACTTCGGTAGGCAAATTTGTATGAGGGATAGACAACCTTCTATTAGCAAAGTTTCCTAATGGTGTTTCGAAGTTTCTATGTCAGGCACCAAAGTTTACAAATTGGTCTCGTAAGTAACAAAAGTTGCCTTATCCACCAAAGTTGCCTCGTTGGGCACCGAAGTTGCTCTATAGGGCAACAAAGTGGCCTTGTCGGGCACCAAAGTTGCTATATCAGGCACCAAAATTGGTCTCGCCGGGACAAAAGTTGCCTCGTAGTGCACGGTCTGGCTGGGCATCAAAAAGGCCTTGTCAGACACCAAAGTTACCTCGTCGAGCACCGAAGTTGCTCTTTCGGGTACCAAAGTTGCCTCGTCGTGCATCGAAGTTGCTATGTTAGGCACCAGAGTTGCTCTGCCGCGCACCAAAATTGCCCCGTTGGTCACCCAGGTAGCCCGGTCGGGTACCAAAGTTGCTCCGTCGGAAACCAAAGTTGCTCTGCCGGGTATTGAAGTTGCCTCGTGTGGCACCTAAGTTGACTCATCGGGCACCAAAGTTGCCTCGTCGTACACCAAAGTTGTCTCATCAGGTAACAAAGTTGACTCGTAGGGCGCCAAGTCCTACTATTATTATAGAGTTGCATCGCACGGTATGCCAGATCATTTCCTTCTACATGGGTGTGCTAGATCCTACCATAGACCACATGGGTGCACGCCAGACCATGGTGACCTCGTCAGAACACCAAAATTGTTGTGTCGAACATAAAAGTTAACTCGTGATCACAAAAGTTGTCTCATTGGACATCAAAATTGAAATCAGGCACCTGAGTTTCCTCATCGGGCACATAAATTGTCTCATGGACCACCAAGGTTTCTCCCTCAGGCACCAAAGTTGACCTCGTCGGGTACAGAAGCCTCGTCGAACAACATAGTTCACAACATTAGGAAACTTCACATTTAGGTACCGAGGAAATTATAAGCGTATTACACATTTAACAACAAACTAGCACAATTTGAGCAACCATTAAGCTATTTTAGGCAACAAAGAGACATTATGTACATGTGGGACCTATCTTTGCGTGTTGCTCCCTCTTTTCTCAGCTTCTTCCTCCCGCATCCCTCACCTTCCCGTTTTTTATCCCCTGCGTCTTCCCGTCAACGCTGCCCACGACGCTGATTCAGGACGCCGCCAGCTCCTCCCCGCTCCCGTCCACCAGCGCAGCCCCACCATCCTCATCTCGCCCGATTCCCCACCGTCGAGAATCCTTTACACCATCCACAAAGCCTCATCTGACCCTGCTGCTACCAGGAGAGGAGCTGAAGCACCAATTGGATGGCAGCGCAGATAAGGGTGAAAACGGAGCATATACGGTCGAATAGTAGTGGAACCATATTCGTATCCATATTTTTTCCATATTTTTTCCGGATACGGAGTCTGAGCGGATAGTGTGTGGATACGACTATGGAATCGGAGCCTGGTGGTTACGAATACAGATCAAATACGGGGCGGATAATTTCTGTTGCGGATAGACATTTTGTCGGATAACGATTCAAAATAGTTCCAACAAATCATATAATTGCAATAGTTAATGCTCGACGATCCATTGATCATATGCCATAACAAAAATATTTAATGCCAAAATTCATTACACTGATAATAAGTGCAACGATATACCTAAGCATAACAAAATATTAGTGCGCCAATTGCCGGATATTGGTCGGATACTATCGTCAAATATGAAATATTTTTGGATACGGTCGGATATTAGTAGAACCACATCCTTTTTCGTATCCATTAATCACTAGCCGTATATGTGCCCATATCCAGCAACTATCCGACCGAATCCATATTTGGCTTCCGTAAGGCTCCAGTCGGTCGGTCAGAAATAATCCGTACCATTTTCACCCCTAGGCACAGATACCGCCTCCTCCTACTCGCCACGGTAGGTACTTCCTGTCCTCCGCCTTGTAGTAGCCCTCTCCCGTCCACATCCCTTCTATAATTTCTGGCCGGAAGCGAAAGTACAACCAGGTGGAGCATCACCGCGCCTCCTCCAGTTTATGGCTGGCGCGCCGTGTATTGATAGGTGGCGCATGTGGTGAGTGGCCGATGGCGGCGCTTTAGGGGTGGTGGACGGAGGCGGCGCGATGTGGTGAGTGGCAGGTGGCGGCGTTTTAGGGGTGGTGGACGGAGGCAGCGCTATAGGGGAAGGCGTGCAAGCTGTTGGGAGGCCCGACGGTGCTCGTCGGAGCTGCAAGAAGAGGGCTAGGGCGCGCTGGCGAGTAGGGAGAGGGGCGATGGGGATTTCAGTCCGGAAAGAGACGGTTGTTTGTTTTTTCCCTATGGGCTTGTCGATACCGTGTGCTCGGTGTGACGATCTGGCGCCCGCTAGACTTGCCCCTCTTTTTTGTCAATCTATAGGTGGCAAAATGCTAATTGTTGCCCCTGCGGCGCGGAAGGCTCGCGTCGCACAGGGTCTCTCCCTTGTTAGGCCGGTCCATTTTCACTCTCGATATCTTTTTCGTTTTTTATTTTTCTTTTTTGTTTTCTTTTTGGGTTTTATTTTTATTTTTTGTTTTTGTTAAAAATGTTCATTGTATTTTGAAAAAATCATGTTTTTTACAAAATTGGTTTACGGTTTTTTAATTTGGTTCATTTTTTTTCAAAATTAGTTCATGAATTTTGAAAATTTGTCCACGATTTTGTGATTTGTTTATGATTTTTTAAATTTGGTTCATGAATTTTGATTTTGGTTCATGATTTTCAAAAAAATATGATTTTTTAAATTTGTTTCATAATTTTCAAAAATGTTCATGATTTTTCCAGTTTTGTTCATGAGTTTTTTAAAATGTTCATGTTTTCAAAAAATTATTATTTTTAAAATGAACTACTTAGATCTGAGTACTTTTTCATTTAAAATTTTCTTCACATTTTGAAATGCTCATATTCGAAAAATCTAAAAAAAATGAAAGGAAAAAAAGAAAATGCCCATATTGGGTCGTCCCATCTTAGACTTGTTGTAGGCGGGCGAGCAAGACTCGACGCGTCGAGCAGCCTATAGCACTGCCCCTATAGGTGGGCATGGGCTGCCCATGGAGCCGCCAGATTATCCCACCTATTTTTCGTAAGTGGATGTCCACATGTCAGTGATAAAATCCCATAGACATCCATGCCGTATCCGCTACTTCTGCCACACCACCACGAGACCCCCACCATGGCGATGGATGTTGGGGATATGTTATATGAATATCCTCATAGCATGTCTCCTATCCGGATAATCTGGGTGGCCCACAGTTGGTAGCATGGCCTATGGCCTGCTGAGCGGCCCAGTTAGATGGATTCAGAAAGGAGGCCCATGCCGGATAAAGGAAGGCTATGAAGGAGTCACCGACGTACCCAGAGCCTTGGAGTGCAAGACACGTTAGACTAGTTGTATACCGTGTAGGACTCTGTAACTTGTCCGGCTAGGACTTTCCCTATAACCCTAGGACCCGACGACTATATAAGTCGAGCCTATGGGAGCCTTTAGGGCATAACTCAACTCATATCTCGCATAACAAACCGATCCCTGTAACTCGGCGTATTGTCATTATAGTGATTTATAGCAGGAGTAGGATTCTGCCACCGTCGTGGGATCTGAACCTGGGTAAGTTGTGTTACCTCGTACCCGTCAACCGTCCACCTTACCCCATGTCTTTAAACACGCACTGTAAGGACCCCTCCGTGGCGTACTCGTCGGCAATACCATGATAGTTGGCGCCCACCATGGGGCAAGAGGCGCTTCAGGCTCTACAACGGGCGAGGACCAAGATCTTCGCGGGAATCGGCGAAGCCGTAGCCATCGACCATGTTCTCTTCTCCAGCAATGTTTCGATCGTCCCTCCCGACGGATTCTGGATCTCGGCACAGACGAACCCTACCAGATGCTCGATCGTCCCCATCGGAGACATCCACCTATTCATCGGCGAAACCGACTCGGACACTAGTTCCCTGGAAGTCGGAGGAGCATCAAGACCCGCACAGACCGCCTACGGGCAGGATACATTCGCGAAAGGATCGATGTAGGATCTCTCTTCAGAGTTTGCCGACAAAGATCGGAAAAATTCAAGGCCCACCCAAACCGCCCCTGTGCAGGATATAACGTTGGAAGATCGCTACAAGTCCGTCGGCTTCGCCCGTGCGTCTGGACAGCAGAGATCCAAGTTCATCGGAGTGGTGACCATCTTCGATCTGGCGTGTTGCCTACAGAGAGAGGGTGAAAACCCCCGCGATTACCTTGCCAGGTGGCTCCGTATATGGGCCGATTTGGCACATTACCCCAATGATGATTCCATGTATCACTTTGTGGAAGGACTGAACCATGGAACACTTCTCTGACATACGCTAAGGCGGCAGCAGGCCTCAGGACGCCTCACTTTCGAAGGCATGGTGAACACCGTCAACAATTATGCGGAGGCTGAGGAGGCAGGCCAGACAGTGCTTGTGCTCTTAGACGGCGCCCCTCTGCCTCAGCCACCGCCACCACCGCCTCCGGTCGTCGTCGTTGCGCCATCGCCACCGCCTCCGATCGCCGTCGCTGCATTGGCACCACCACCCGATCATCGTCATTGTCGCACCACCACCGCCCATCATCGAGGAAGCCCCGGCACCCTCTGACTCCGTGCTTGAGGCGCTCTACGCCGACATCAGTGCTGACTCGGAGGAGATAGACTTTAGCCCGGAGGATCTAGACTCTACCATGCAGGAGATGGAAGAGGATTTCCAACGCGATGAGCAGACCGACAAGGCCGTCATGTCCCGAGAGGTGTTCGTCGCCATTGGGACCGTGATGGAAGAAGATCAACCCGGACAAGCTCCGCCTAAAGCGCTGGACAAGGGGAAGGGACCACCTGTTGGTGCCGACAATGATCGTGCAAAGGTCATGCCCCCTCCGCCTAACCCAGTGCATTAGCCACAGGAACTCAACATCGGTCCGAGAAACAACAACAGCGCAAACCCGTCCCCTTCGGCATCTACATCTGTTGCTGCCCAAATTACTCCAGCTAATAGAGTGATGTACGACAACCTACTTGTCGAGCCCATGACCGGGGCCCATATACGGAGCATAGTCCAGCTCGATGAGAAGCGCCAAGAATTTGGAGGAAGCACAGCCATCATGAGCAAGGCGCTAAAAGATCGAGATCGCCAACGCGAAGTCAATAGAAAGCTAGAGCCATGGAGGCCGAGTACAAGACTCTGCTCCAGCAGCAGAAGGCTAAGGAAGCTCCAGCTCGCGTCATCAACGATCCTGGTATATGAAAAACCTAGGATGGGCCCCCCTCGAAGCCGCCACAAGCAAAGCCATACATTGACAAAGCGGGTGTGATGCCCTCCTCTTCTTAACCTCGCCGTCGCCAAGACCCTTCTGGAGCAGGATAGATCACCCGCAGCTGTGGAACAGGTTTATGACCTCGTGTCCAAGGCGGTAAAACAGCAGAAAAAGGCCACCTCTCAGAGGCTTGAGTCTGACCCAGCGTTTTGCCAGTCTAGCCAGCCTAAGCCTCCAAGGGACATATCTCCTCATGATGTCGGGCCCCAGACGGGTTCATCAGAACGAAGACAGAGGGATGCACGCAACAGGAAGGACGCCATCCCCATATCCTCCAACCACGGAGGCAAGGCTCACCCTCGTCGCACATCTCTGTCGCCCCGGTCTCCCTGACATCACGAAGACCCAAAGACTCACCATCGTACGGATATGCCTCCGCCAAGGCAGAGCGGCATCGTCATCTGAGACAACGCGGAGCAGACCCGCCATGATGGGGAGCGCAACCAAGGACACAAGAGCAGGTCGCGCCATGACCCTCCGCGTCCGGCAAACAACCGCGACAAGCGTGAGGCGTCGCAGGAGGGTAACAGCAAGAAAGCTAACCCACTGCCACCTCCGCCTCCGTCGCCCCCTAGCAGCCACCATGGCGGAGGAGGCCCGCGTCGTTCACGCAGCCCATCCCTTGATGGCAAGAAGAAGAAAAGAAGCCCGGAGCCATTCGATGCACGTTCATGTCTGGACAAGATTCATGCGGCCCAGGAAGTATCATAACTGGGACCACATTGCTTTGGACCTATGATACGGGCCGCAACTTACCCCAAGGGTTTCCGGATTGGCAAGACCATCAGGCCCTATGACGGCACCGCCAAGCCAGCTACATGGTTGCAGGATTACGGCAACATGGTGGAGATCGCCGGGGGAAACCCCAACGTTGTCGTCAAGTACCTCCCTTTGATGCTGGCGGGCACGACCCGATAATGGATCGATGACTTGCTGGAAAAATCCATCTGCAACTGGTTGGACATGCAAGAAGCATTCACCAAGAACTTCGAGGGTACGTACAAACGTCCATGTACTGTTGGCGATCTACAGCGGTGCGTACAGGAGAAAGACGAGACATCTCGCACCTACCTCTCCTGCTAGCTAGATATGAAGAATTCTTGCGCAAGAGTGCATGATTAGACCGCCATGGCCGCCTTCATCGATAGGTTGGAAAGGGGCACGTTGCTCCGACATAAGTTTAAGCACCTCCAGGACAATCACCAGCTAGATCTCAACCAGATGATCCAGCTGGCTAGTGAGTTCGCGGCTACCGAAGACGATGCTCGCGGCTCCCTGCCGGCAACGGCCATTCCAACTCAGGCTCGGAGAAACAACAATACCAAGCGGAAGAGCCTGCCAGAAGAAAAGCAAACCTCCGACATGGTCGCTATGACTTTTTCAAGACGAGGTGATGGCGGACAGCATGGCCGAAGACGGGAGGCTGGTCGTGGGCAGCAGTGAGGCAATGAAACTACCTCGGCAGTGCTCTGCATTCCCCAAACGTACGAGGAGTACCTCGATATGCCGTGCCTCGTACATCTCGACGCCAACGACAAAGCTATTCACACCAATCGCCATTGCAAGTTTGTCAACGATCTCAAGGAGGATCCAGTCCGCCAAGCCGGTTGGAAGAATAGACCACGAGGAAAGGGCAAGGGGAAGAAGAAGGAAGAGGAGTCCAAGGATTCAAGTGACATGGATGAGGATGTTGACCCCAAGCACGCCGCCAAGAGTGATGGCAAGGGCAAGAACCCCTTTGAGAAGAAGGCGGCCATATTCCACACTTTCCTTGGCACCCCCACTGTCCGATAACACAAAACCTCCATGAGGTTACTGATGGCTACTCTACCCCCAGTTCCCCAGTTCCTGCGCTGGTCGGAGATTCCAATCACATGGGACAGGAAGGATCACCCAGTCCTCATCCCTACGGAGAACCAGTATGCCATGGTCATCAACCCCTTGATTAACGGCAACGAGTTCACCAAGTGTATGGTGGATAGTGGAAGCAGCATCAACATCATGTACCTGGATACACTACACAAGATGAACTTGACAGAAGAAAACCTAAGGCGGACCAGCACCATCTTCCATGGCGTAGTTCCTGGTCGGGAGGCTCGGTCCATCACACTTCAGGTCGCTTTTGGCGATGTCAATAATTACCGCGAAGAACGCATGACCTTCGAGGTGGTCCCCTTCAAGAGCGTGTACCACGTCATATTAGGACGCCGACATCTTCCACGCCTTCATGGCCAAGCCATGCTTCATCTACAATAAACTCAAGATACCGGACCAAATGGTGTCATCACCATATCCTAAGCTTTACCAAGGCAAGGCGTGAGATTGAGAAGCATCCTTTGCGAGCCCTCTACATCAAGAATTCAAGGAGATCGAGCAAGGTCGATGCCTCGGAGATCTTGCATCGGAGAAGCAGATTTCGACTACCAAAGATTCAAGGCTGCCATCGAGATTAAGCCGGTGGAACTTATGGTAGGCTATGCCTCCAAGACCACCGCTATTGGAACGAACCTGGACCCTAAATAGGAAAGCTCGCTCTTCGAGTTCCTCCATGAGAATAGGGACGTCTTCTCCTGGCAACCTACCGACATGAAATGTGTACCTAGGGAACTTGCCGAGAACAACTTAAATATTGATCCAAAATAAACCGTGAAACAACCTCTACGACGCTCAAGATGATAAGAGACGCCATAGGCAAAGAGATAGCTAGGTTACTTAAGGATAGTTTTATCCGAGAAGTCCTTCACACCCGATGGGTGGCCAATCTGTACTTGTCCCTAAAGAGAACCAAAGAATTAAGAATGTGCGTTAATTACACGGCTTGAACAAAGCATGTCCCAAAGATCTGTTTGCTTTGCCTCGCATTGACCAAGTCATTGACTCGACGGCTGGCTCGGAGCTTTTGTGTTTTCTTGATGCATACTCAGGATACCACCAGATTAAGATGAGGAAGTCGGACCAATTGGCCACTTCATTCACCACACCTTATGGCATGTTTTGCTATGTCATGATGCCCTTTGGGCTGAAAAACGCAGGTGCTACGTACCAGCGGACAATGCAACATTGCCTACACGATCAAATTGGTCGGAACGTTCACACCTATGTGGAAGATATAGCGGTGATGTCTAAAAAGTCAAATGACTTAATCTCCGACTTAAAAGAAACCTTTGATAATCTCCGGAAATACAACATGATGCTTAACCGAAAGAAGTGCGTCTTCCGGGTTCCAGCCGGCAAATTGTTGGGCTTCATCGTTTCCCAGCGTGCAATCGAGGTCAACCTAGAGAAAATCAAGGCCATCGTAAACATAAACCGTTTGACATGCCTGAAGGACATACAACGGCTAACAGGCTGCGTTGCAGCAGTTAGTCGCTTCATCAGCCGACTTGGAGAGAAGGCTTTGCCGTTGTACAAGTTGCTGAAGAAGACGGACAAATTTACGTGGACGGACGAGGCAGATGCAGCATTGAAGCAGCTAAAGGAGATACTTTCCTCGGCGCCTATCCTTGTAGCACCCGAGCCTATGTTAATTTACATGGTGGCCACCAACCGGGTAATCAGCATCGTCATCGTGGTAGAGCGGAAAGAACTAGGGCATGGGTACGGAGTTCAGAGACCAGTTTACTACATAAGTGAGGTCTTGATGGAGTCCAAGCAGCATTACCCGCACAACCAGAAGCTAGCTTATGGAGTGTTCCTTGCTTCTCGGAAGCTAAGGCACTACTTCCAGGAGCACCCTATCACGATTGTGAGCAAGGCTCCAGCATAAACATCATCAACAACGGTGATGCTACATGAAGGGTCACGAAGTGGGGCATTGAACTTGCCGCCTTCGAGATCACCTACAAGAGACGCGATGTTATCAAGTCATAGGCCTTGGCGGATTTTATCATAGATTAGACAGAGATGCTAGATGCTACCCCTATACCAGAGCCAAAATACTAGGTGATGCACTTTGACGGATCAAAGCTACTCAATGGCTTGAGGGCTGGTGTACTGTTACAGTCACCAACCGGGGAAAAGCTACACTACGTTCTGCAGATCCACTTCGAGGCTACGAACAACATGGCGGAGTATGAACCACTCATTCATGGACTATGCGTAGCCAAAGATATTGGCATCAAGCACATAGTTTGTTGTGGAGATTCCAACTTGGTTGCCCAGCAGGTGGCTGGCACCTGGAACGCGCGAAACCCTATGATGGCAGCATATCACGACGAAGTGAATGAGATAGCCAAGAGCTTCTTGGGTTACGAAGTCAAGTATGTCCCGAGGGAGCAAAATGAGGCGGCTGATCTACTATCAAAGCTTGGATCAGGACGCAAACAAATTCACTGGCGTTTTCTCGAGCATCTATGGACACCATCCGTGAAGGAGCGGAACCGAGAACCGGATAGAGTTGACTCTTTCGTTCACATGTGAAGGTCCCTCTGGCTTGGACAAAACCGTTCATGGAATATCTCGTACACAGAACTTTGCCAGACGACGAGGTCGAGAGACGGCAAATATTACATTGAGCAAAGGGCTATACCATAATCAATGGAGAGCTCTACAAAATAAACATCACTGGTGTATACCTCAAGTGTGTTTCAAATTGGTCGGAACGTTCACGCCTATGTGGAAGATATAGCGGTGATGTCTAAAAAGTCAAATGACTTAATCTCCGACTTAAAAGAAACCTTTGATAATCTCCGGAAATACAACATGATGCTTAACCGAAAGAAGTGCGTCTTCCGGGTTCCAGCTGGCAAATTGTTGGGCTTCATCGTTTCCCAGCGTGCAATCGAGGTCAACCTAGAGAAAATCAAGGCCATCCTAAACATAAACCGTTTGACATGCCTGAAGGACATACAACGGCTAACAGTCATTGCAGCGATTAGTGATTCATCACCGACTTGGAGAAGGCTTTGTTATACAAGTTAATGAAGAAGCGGACAAATTTACGTGACTGGACGAGGCGATGCATTAGCAGCTAAAGGAGATACTTTCCTGGCCCTATCCTTGTAGCACCCGAGCCTATGTTAATTTACATGGTGGCCACCAACCGGGTAATCAACATCGTCATCGTGGTAGAGCGGAAAGAACTAGGGCATGAGTACGGAGTTCAGCGACCAGTTTACTACATAAGTGAGGTCTTGATGGAGTCCAAGCAGCATTACCCGCACAACCAGAAGCTAGCTTATGGAGTGTTCCTTGCTTCTCGGAAGCTAAGGCACTACTTCCAGGAGCACCCTATCACAGTTGTGAGCAAGGCTCCACTGTACAACATCATCAACAACGGTGATGCTACATGAAGGGTCACGAAGTGGGGCATTGAACCTGCCGCCTTCGAGATCACCTACAAGAGACGCGATGTTATCAAGTCATAGGCCTTGGCGGATTTTATCATAGATTAGACAGAGATGCTAGATGCTACCCCTATACCAGATCCAAAATACTAGGTGATGCACTTTGACGGATCAAAGCTACTCAATGGCTTGAGGGCTGGTGTACTGTTACAGTCACCAACCGGGGAAAAGCTACACTACGTTCTGCAGATCCACTTCGAGGCTACGAACAACATGGCGGAGTATGAACCACTCATTCATGGACTATGCGTAGCCAAAGATATTGGCATCAAGCACATAGTTTGTTGTGGAGATTCCAACTTGGTTGCCCAACAGTGGTCGGCACTGAACGCGAAACCCTATGATGGCAGCATATCACGACGAAGTGAATGAGATAGCCAAGAGCTTCTTGGGTTACGAAGTCAAGTATGTCCCGAGGGAGCAAAATGAGGAGGCTGATCTACTATCAAAGCTTGGATCAGGACGCAAACAAATTCTGCCTGGCGTTTTTCTAGAGCATCTATGGACACCATCCGTGAAGGGAGCAGACACCGAGAACCCGGATAGAGTTGACTCTTTCGTTCACACAGTGACGAAGGTCCCTCTGGCTTGGACAAAACCGTTCATGGAATATCTCGTACACAGAACTTTGCCAGACGACGAGGTCGAGAGACGGCAAATATTACATTCAGCAAAGGGCTATACCATAATCAATGGAGAGCTCTACAAAAGAAACATCACTGGTGTATACCTCAAGTGTGTTTCCCAACAAGAAGGTATCGAAATCCTTTGTGAGATCCATCTCGGAGATTGCGGACATCACGCTGCTCCTCGATCGTTGGTCTCCAAAGACTTAAGCAAGGATTCTCTTGGTGGCAAGACACCGACAAGTCGATTGAGACATGCATGGGATGCCAGATATGCCCGACAACCACATGTTCCAGCTTGAAGAATTGCGAACAATACAAATAAATTGGTCGTTTGCAGTCTGGGGGCTGGACATGGTTGGTCCGTTGCATACGACCCCATGTGCGTTTACGCATCTGCTAGTAGCAGTTGATAAATACACCAAATGGATAGAAGAGAAACCCATTAGAAAGCTTGATGTGACAACTTCCCTTAGGTTTGTCCGGGATCTAGTGGTGAGATTTGGTCTCTCACATAGCATTATCACCGACAACGACAACAACTTGTCACTCAGAGAAGTGGAAGCTTATTGTTGGGAGAAGGGCATCTGACTTGACCTTGCGTTTGTGGCACATCCACAATCCAATGGTCAGGTTGAGTGAGCCAATGGATTAATTCTGCAGGGAATCAAGCCACGTCTGGAAGCACCACTGCATAGAGAAGCTGGAGCCTGGGCGGAGGAATTGTCATATGTGCTGTGGAGTTTATGAACTACACCCAACAGATCTACCGGCTACACCCCTTATTTCATGGTATATGGAGCAGAAGCCATCCTGCCTTCCGACATCCTTCACGATTCACCAAGAGTTGCCGCCTACGACGAAGATGACACTGAAGAATCCAGACGCCTAGATGTGGACCTTCTCGAGGAGGAGCGCGTATTGGCATGCCAAAGATCTGCCATCTACCAGCAGAAGCTACGCAGCTACCATAGTCGCCGCTCAAAGATCGCCGCGTTTAAAGAGGGGATCGGTGTCTCACTTAAGCAGAAGAAGTCACACAAATTATCCCCGCCATGGGAAGGACCATTCATCATAAGCAAGGCGCTGCTCAATGGGTCTTACTACCTCGATGACAATCATGAACTTGAGGATAGACCCAACGATGATCATGAGCGTAAGCGACGTGACCCGGATGATGACTACCCGGAGCTTGATTGGCCATGGAACATAGCGCAGCTACATCCTTTTTACACTAATCATATTTTTTATCTACTGTGTACCTCTTATATGATCAATGAAATAAAGCTCTCCGGTTCACTCATATTTCTAAGTCTTTTACCTCCTTTAGTGTTCATTTTTGGATCGTATAAAACCTTTATGCGCAAGATTTGCATTTTCACTTGTGAAATTTTTGCCTACGGGCGTTAGCTTAAGTTTTCTGGTCTACACGTTCTTTGTTATTTTTATGTGGATTCTGGAGTAGTGACTTTTGGCACTTGTTGTTGGCGATTTTGTGCTTAGGTTTTTGACGGTGCCATTGGGCATCATCACCTGAGCGCATGGTTCCTACTACAAGTATTCCGACTCACGAAAGGTCAAGCATAAAAACCAGAGTAATGGATAAGCCAACACTTGCTTAAAAAATAATTACATGCTGGAGCGAGTACTTGAGTAGCAGGAAATTACACCCATTGTTTTTCCGCCTTAAGTTAACATAGTAGTTTTTCCGCATACACCAAACGAGAGGAAATAAATATTACAAAGTGTTTTTTCATTCCTCTGACGCAGGAGACTTTGATGCAACATCGTCGACAGCAGGAGAGCCATCACCTTCGAAGTCAGTGGTCCTGAGGGACTCGGAGGAGCTTTGGTGGTCACCGTCAATGATTTATAGATGCACGAAGATGTTGTGATTGAACAACTCGTCAACCCTAGTGTCAAAACCTATCAGTGATGACCAGATAGCCTTGTGGTCAATTTTCTGGCCTTCATTGTCTACATCGGGGAGACCGGAGGTTACCGTGGCGATGTCGGTGTTCTCGTAGTGAGCCTTGACCATGTACAACGCCATCCTTGCGCCAGCCCGGGTACATGAAGCTTTCCAACTTACGATACGCTCAGGGACAAGATCTCCGAGTACTTCATCATGGAGTCCACTGCCTTAATATTGATGTTGAGGGGCTTGGCGATCTCCTTGGCTTGCTTAACTGCGGTTCTGATGAAGTTGCCGGCAAGGACCATGCATTCCTTTGGAGTAGGAGGCGACTTGGTTAAACCAATAGGAGCTGCATTTCCGACAAGGGAGCACATGAGTTCAATAACACAAAAGTTCAAAGTACCTAGCTTACATAAATACAAGACGGAGAATCACTTACCAAAGATGCTTGCCTCGGCTTGCTGGAGAGTCTCCACCATGGAATCTCGTTCTTGTCGGAGGATCTTGTATGCTTCAATATTACCGATTTTGCTCATCGGCATCTTTCTTCGCTCTTGAGCATCGCATCTCCTCCTTCAAGCGTTGATCTCCATGTTGGCGAGACTCCTGAGCCGCCATGGACTCCTCGTGCATCTTCGTGGTATCACCATCTCCTTCTTAAGGATCTTGTTTTTGCTATCCAGCAACTCAATGTGCTTGGATTGCTCGACAATGTCCTTAGCCTTAGTGATGCTTTCTGCAAGTCAGAGAAAGAACAATACACGGTGAGTAGTCGGAGAGTGATGGCACAAGACCAAGTCGGAGTACGAAAACAAAAGGAAAAACAGACTCTTGATCTTGGTGATTTGTTCCTTCAAGAAGGCAGTTTTAACCTTTTCGGCTTCCAGCTCTGCGTGCATCTTGTGGAACTTCTCGTTGGCGACGCCTCTCTGAGCATTCTCATTCTGCGGAAAGAAGACCAGAATCGCTTAGTCTACTTGGAGCATCTAGCCGGATAACCATCCACCTAGAGGCTTGGGGGCTATAGTGAGAGTTTTTAACTTGGAATAATGCTTAATCTTTCTTTAAGCATCTAGTCGAAACTAATTCAACTTTCACCTAGAAGCTTGGTTTTATAGTACGAGTTTTCAGCTCAGCAATATTCTTAGTCTTTCTTTAAGCATCTAGTCAGAACTAATTCAGTTTTCAACTAGAAGCTTGGGAGCTACAATATTGAAATTTACAAACACTGTGTATACTACTCTGAAAGTATCTTGTCAAAATAATTCATTAAAACTAAATACTTGGGGGCTACACTGAGAAGTTTTCTATCTTAGTCACTCTTAGAGCATTCGGATGCAAAGACCTATGGTTTTCCGTCTAAATCCTCAGGGGCTACAGTGGGATACTCATATGAAATGCAAAAGGCAAATAAAACTTACAGGTGCGATGATCTTGAGATTGGTGGCGCTCTCGGCAAATATCTTGCTGAAGTAAAGGCTATTTCCTCGCATGATATCAAATTCCCTGAGGAGCTCCTCAAGACCGCAAGTTGGAGATGTCGGGGCTGCACCAGGAGCCAGAGTAGAGCTACTCGGCGTAAGCGCCAGGTAGACCATCTTCGGAAGCTCTGTGGTTGTCCTAGGTGCAGAAGCGCCGCCTTCGATAGACGTTCCGCCTACCACCATCGCTTTATTGCTACCGATGGCATCCTTAGCCGAAGCTTCAGCCATTTTGGAAGTAGTACTTTCTTGTGTCACATGTTCGCCGGCAAAGACGAGCTCCGCGGAGACAGCTGGGTCCACTTCCATGGCGGAAGGGCCAGATGCATCCTTGGCTGAAGAGCTTGTCGGGCAGTGGCCGGACACCGGGAGTAGTAGGGCGATGGCGGAGATGCTTGTGCGACACATCTTGGTGCAACATATCTCTAATGTTTTTAGAATCCCCCAATGTTTTGGAGGTCTTCTTCAAACTAATACTGGCCTTCTTCCTGAAACGTGCAAAAGTATAAGTACAGGAATAAGACGAGGAATGGACAATGTCGGAGGATGAGAGGCTTACACAACAGTGGGTGCTTTGGTAAAAGGGATCCCGGTAATCTATCTCTTTTGTGCCTCCAAGGCGGTGGTAGTCTTCTTGGAGGCTCCACCCTCCGTCTTCTTCTTCTTCTTACCTCCATCAGCAGCATCAGAGGTGGAGCTCTTCCGCTTTCGCGCCAACGGAACATCGTCGTCGGACACGACTGTGACTTCCTTCATCTTGGGGTCATAGATTTGGACAGCCATGCTATCCTCCTCTAGACTTTTAAGATGTTAAGTGAAATCACAAAGTGTTAGATGAGATGATAACGGCTAGACGTAAGAACTGGAGTATATGTCATACACGGAAAATAAACAAGTACCTCTGGGCACTTGCCCTCTTCAAACATGTCGTAGGTGATGGTGAAGCCACGCTTCCTGTCCTTCACCTTGACGATGTCCTTGAGGCGGAGCTTGACGGAGTCACTCGAGAAGTTGTCCTCGGAGATGCGGAGGATATCCTTCCTCTCCTTGGTATATTCATGCATCAGCTTCGAGCGATGCTGCAGAGGCTGGATCCGCCTGACGAACCAACACATGGCTAGGTCCAACCCGGCCAGACCCGTCTCTACGAACCATTCTATCCGCCTTATGGCGCGAGAAGCATCATTGTTGGAGGGAAGGGTGGCCTAGGATCTCCATGTCGGGGCTTCGGCGGCGGCTCCATCGACGAAGTCCGGATACATTTCTTCTTGGTCGGCCGGAGGGATATCTGGGCCGTAGAAGTACGTTCGTTGCTATTTTTTGCAATATTAATGGCCGACGATGTCGGGGAACCGCCGGCCAGGCCGGATCTTAAAACTAATCATTCCGCAATTCCTGAGATCGTCCTTGCTCGCTCTGGCTTCCCTCTTGATGGTAAAGAAGTAGATGAACAAGTCTAACCTAGGCCTAATCCCTAGGTAACCCTCACAAAGCGCCATGTAATTGCTAAGCGCGAGGATGCTATCGGGGGAAAGGTTCTGAGGTTGAACCCGGTAGTGCTTGAGGACAGCAAGTAAGAAGTCGGAGATGGGGAGGGGGACGTCGCGTACCAGTTGAGCTTTGAGGTACACCTTCTCTCCGACTTTAGGAGAAAGGGTGACCTCGCTGGCCAGTGCCGCCCGCCAGACAAGCCCCTCCGTCTCGGGAAGGTAGCCTTCGACGAGCAGCTCCTTGATATCATTGTTGGTGATATCCAAGCCACGCCACTCCCCCTTATGGGAGTCGCCTTCTTCCTCCGGCAGCTCTAGCGCCGCTGGGATATGGTCGCCGCCGGTGGACTCCACCACCGCGGAATTTGGCAGCAACACACCCTCTAGGGGGACTTGGACGGAGCTCGCTGGCTGCGGCAAGACGCCGCCGCCATGGAAGGATTGGAGCTGCTACTCGCCACTGGGATGGAAGACGAGATGACTGGGGAGATTGGGAGATTAGGGCTTTTTGCGTGCGCGCGGAGGGATCGAGGAGGTGCTCGCAGGAGGAAGACGATGACGCAGGGGGAGAATGAGGTGAAGAGATGAAAATCTGCCACGACTAAAATTTATAACCCTGGCGTCAAGATTCGTGCAAGGTGATCGAATGGTCGGCATGTGGACGACGTGTGCGAGCGCGTGCGCGGAAATTTTGCCACGATCCCAACCGCCGCCGCCAACGGTTCATATCCTTTGCGCGGGAAAAATGGACTTGATTGTGTTCTCTGCATGTGTGAGTTATGAGGCGCCGCTGACCTATGTCTACGTCGTTCTAGCTGACACGGGCAGGTGAACCATCCCATCGGAATATTCTGGCATGGACGGATCTAGTCCGGCTACGAGAAGAGTACGATGGAAGATTCAACATTTCTCTGACTTACAAGTTGAAGACGGAGATCATTGTAGGGTTCTTGGGAGGACTACAAGATATTGCTTGACGATTTGCCTACATCCATCTAGACGGAGCATTCCATTTGAAGAGGCAAGACGACACAAGATCTTGGAGTTCTCCGGCTACTGCTAGATATGCTATATGGGTATCCTCATAGCATGTCTTCTATCCGAATAACCGGTGCCCACAGTTGGTAGCATGGCTCATGGTTCACGGGCGCCTAGTTAGATGGATACGTAGGGATGCCCATGCGGATAAAGGAAGGCTACGGAGGAGTCACCGACGCACTGCAGAGCCTTGGAGTGCAAGACACGTTAGACTAGTTGTATACCGTGTAGGACTCTGTAACTTGTCCGGCTAGGACTTTCCCTGTAACCTAGGACCCGGAGACTATATAAGTCGGGCCTATGGGAGCCTTTAGGGAATAACTCAACTCATACTCGCACAAATAATCGATCCTCGAACTCGTGTATTGCCATTATAGTGATTTATAGCAGGAGTAGGATTCCGCCACCGTCATGGGATCTGAACCTAGGTAAGATGTGTTACCTCGTACCCGTCAACCGCCGCCTTCCCCACGTCTTTAAACATGCACTGTGAGGACCCCTCCATGGCATACTCATTGGCAATACCACGACAATGGAGGCGAGCGCCATGCCCGGGAGAGCCATCCCGCCACCGTCACTGCTTCCTCCCCTGCTCGCCTCTACCTTCCCCTCAAACATCCAGTCACACAACGCGCCATCCTAGATCCCTCTCCATCAATCCACAACCCTTATCGACAGTGTCATCAAGTCCATGCATGTGAGATCCTATCTCATGGCTTAACAAAATTGATAGAATTCTTATACCAAAAAATTGATAGAATACTTATTATCAACATCCGAATTTTTAATCCCAGATGCCTATTATGCCATACCTCGCAATCCCGGGATTATCATTTTTGCGAGACATAACAGAATTGGTACCAGAGTACATCATCCATTACAAACCATAACAAAGGTCTTACAAATAAAGGATCTCATGATCCAGTCTTAATATAATCTTCAGGGTCACAGGCAATGCTGACGATGAGAGATGATCCTAGTTGTCATAGACTTCCTGCTATCCATCATCCTGGTAGTCCTCTGATGACCCACAAGTATAGGGGATCGCAACAGTCGTCGCGGGTAGTATTACCCAATTTATTGATTCGACACAAGGCGAGCCAAGGAATATTTGCAAGCCTTAACTACTGAGTTGTCAATTAAGCTTCACCTGGAAATAGTTCTTGCTCACAGAAGTTTATCAGTAGCAACAGCAAAGCAACGACAGCAGTAACAGCAACAGTGAAACAGTGACAATAGTAACAGTAACGGTAACAGTAGGATTCGAGTGCGGTAGGCAAAGGGATGCATGGACAGGCATTGCATGGACGAGTATAAACATGTAACTTCAAGATCTAGGGCATTGCAGATAAATAATAACAAGCATCCAAGTACTAAACAATCCTAGGCATGTGCTCCAAATATAGTCACACGTGCTGGCAATGAGAACTTGCACAACATCTTATGTCCAGCCAGCCCGTGGCAGCGGGGCCTCTAGAGAACTACTGGCAATTAAGGTGATCCTTTTAATAGAGCTCCGGAGCAAAGCATTAACACTCTGTGAACACATGTGATCCTCACACCACAGCCATCCCCTCCAGTTGTCCCAATTATTGTCACTTTGGGGCCTTTGGATCCGGACAAGGATATGTGTACATAGCTTGCAGATAAGATCACAAACAATACTATCATAATGATTCAATAATAAGTTCAGATCTGAGATCATGGCACTCGGGACCTAGTGACAAGCATTAAGCATAACAAGTTGCAACAAAGTCGAATAGAACTAATAGAGATACTAGGCACTATGCCCTAACAGATCTTATTCGATTACATGATAGCACTCATCCAATCCCTACCATCCCCAAGCCTACATCGGGGGATTACTCACTCATGGATGAGGGAAACATCGGTGGTTGATGGAGATGCGTTGCTGATGACGATGGCGATGATCCTCTCCAAATTCCCGTCCCGGCAGGGTGCCAGAACGGAGTTTCTGGATCCGAATCTTGGTTTCTGGTGGCGACGAAGGAGCGGGACTCTTTTTGGAAAACTATCGAACCCCCCGATTTTAGGTCGAAAGGCAACTTATAGTAGAGGGAGCCGAGGGGTGCTCAGGGTGGTTGCACTCTGGCGCGTCGGGTGGGCCCGCTACTGGGTGGTGTGGGCCCCTGCACCTCTCTGTCTCCCCTTATGGCTCCGTGGATCTTCTGGTGAAAAATAGTTTTTGGCATATTTTTCGGGATTTTTCCTGATAGTTGATTTTCTGCACAAAAACAAGACACCAAGGTAATTCTGCTGAAAACAACGTGAGTCCGTGTTAGTTGTATCCAAATCACACAAGTTTAGAGGAGAAACAATAGCAAAGTGTTCGAGAAAGTAGATACGTTACGTATCAACTCCCCCAATCTTAGCTTATTGCTTCTCCTCATGCAATTCAGTTGAAAACTGAGTGCGATAAAAGAACTTTCACGAACACTTTGCTCCATATGATGTATATATTCTCAGCATAGGAGTAGATGCTTAGACAATTCATAATAATAAGTATGCAACTAAGTCTACTCAATAGTCATTTCAAGCTATGAAGAGAAACCAACTCAATAATAATAAGTAGCATGAAACATAAAAATAAGCAACATTGCAATGCTCATATTAAGGTATGATAGAGTGGTATCTCGCTTGCCTTTGTTTGAAGAGCACAATATGAATGCCAAGGCATCTATGAATTTCAAGTGAAGACTAGAGGTAAAGATATCAGAGATACAAGCATCAAAGTCATGACATAATTAACCAAGTTTTGGAAAAAACACAAGAATGACAACTATGCTCTCAAGAAGGTGCTCATAGAATAAGCGGTTACTCAACAAAATTGTGAAAACGGTTTTGTGAAGGTTTGAAAGGCTTCCCAATGCTAAAAGGAAGGTACTCATTAGCTTTGAGCTCTAATTGCCCCTATCATAGGCATCTTCATGTGGTTAAGGTGAAAGTGAGGTCCACTATGAATCATATGCTTGACAGACCATAGGCTGAAAATCCCAAGGCCCTTGAGTACGAGGGCCGCTCCGCATGATACTCAACTTTGGTCACCTGAAAGTTCTTGTCATGGTAAATACATGCTATATCATCGAGAACCGCCAACGGGGTACCCCTTGCATATGGTACAGGAGCTTTCCCATAACCAAAATGACAAGGCAAGCAGACAATGAGCATCTTAGCAATCTTTTTATTTACCATATGCATAGCTTTTTATTGAGGATGCTTCCTAGATGCTCATTACAGTGATGCTGCAAGTTTTCACCATGATTAGGCATGGCTTAGGCTAGCAGCCCAGGCGTTTCTCTAACACAATGTATAAAATCCATGAACTCACAACCTCCCCTTTTATTTCACATCGTCGACATCCATAAGCAAAAGAGCAAAGTATCAACTGGATGAGATATCCAACAGGTGTTGAAAGCGTTCCCCGTGACATCACGGTTCTGCTGACTCCCAGCATATAATAAGCAAGCATATAACTTTCATGGAATTAAAGTGTGCCATCAAGTTCGTGAGAGCTTTACTAACTAACTTTCTCAAAACAGACAAACATTTTATTTTGGAAGAAAACACGGCATATAGAATATGCACTGAAGTAGCAAATGATGCTAATGGGTAGGTATGGTGGACACAACTAGCAATATTGGTTCTGGTGAGTTGGAAGCACAGGTAGAGCACATACTCAGTGCAAGTGAAGGCTAGCAATAGAGAGGGAGAGACAAATGAGAGAGCAATAACTGTCATAATCATGCGTGTAACAAAATAGGACTAATTATGGAATGAAAGTGATACAAGAACTCTGAGGCAAAATAAACCATCAAGGCTTACTAACTATTGATTAGTCATATGCATGCGTGAGCATGTGCCAAGTCGATTCATATGAACAGTCAGAGGAGGATACCATAATGTCATACCAAAATATGAATAAAACAATGCAAGCAAACATTCATATGGCATGCTACAAACTATTAGCAAGATGGAGCTAATCATAGACAAGCAAGAACTACTAAGCATCCATAATGACATACACCTTACAGGCTAAGCATGTTCACAATGATGAGTATATGTACAAAAATGAAACAAACAGAGTTCGTTACCAGCCTCGTACCACACCTCGAGTTGTCTTAATCTTCATTATTGCCCTTCACTTGTGTGACTTGAATATTAACATGAAACCAAAATCCACTAAGGACGGATGAACCCCTGCAAAGAACTCACAAAACCAAAAAAGAACAACAAATATTTTTGGTGTTTTCAATTTTTTAGAAACAAGAAAACAAAGAAAAACCAAACAAAAACAAAGCAAACCAAACAAAGCAAAATCTTTTTGGATTTTTCTTTTAAGGCAAACCAAAGCAAAGAAACAAACCAAGAGAAACAACTAAAATATTTTTGGTATTTTTGTGTTTTTGAGAAAGAAGCAACAAGAACCAAAAATAAAGCGAAACACTGGATATACAAAGAACCGACCAAACATGATATATATATGTGTGTGACGTCGGTATACCTCCCCCAAGCTTAGGCTTTTGGCCTAAGTGGGGCTCAATAGCACGGATAGTACACCCATGCTGGTGGGTCATCATAGGAATGATCATAGTTAGGCGCCTGCGATGAATAATAAGACGCGCCCCAATCAAATGAGGGTTGCTGGTATGAAGACTCTCCCAAGTTGGAGGGCTGAATCGAATTATCTTCGGCATCCTCTTCAACATTCTCCTCTTGGGAGAGTTCCCCATATAAGAGTCAACCTCCTCCTCTCTAAGTGACCATCCTTGCTCGTTATCAAAGTTAAACAAAGCAAAGTGCATAAATAAACTATTTTCTTAGTCCTACCCTTTCCCTACTTTGCCGGGAAAAATATAATTCAAATGGTAAACTTCTCACATTAGCCCCAAGGAAAAAAACATGCTGAATCATGGATTCAATATCAAGCTTCTCTATGGGAAACTGAAAATCTGAATAATGAGGCTCTAAACCATGGAAAGCTAGCAACCTAGAAGCAATGAGACCCCACAAATTCCACCCTTCTCACTACCGATGGTGAGACGGTGAGCTATCGTCGTGGTATTGCCGGCGATGCTCTTGGGGTAGCTTACGTGGGGGAGCAGGGACGTAGGAGAATCCGGGAGCGAGATTGGCACACGATTTACCCAGATTCACGTCCCCTTGGTGGAGGATCGCTACGTCCTGCTATCAATCTAGTATATGATCATAAGATTGGTTTACATGGGAGCCGCCGTAGGCTGAGGGAGAGACTAGATCTAATCTATTGTGGGAGAGCATGTCATATGATGTCCCCGTGGGGGTGCCCCTGGTGGCTTTATAAATGCAGCCAGTTAGGGTTTACAAGTATTTTGGTGGGCTTTCTATTGGATTCGCTACATTGGGCCTCCAGTCGGCGCCAGTCGCCTGGGTCGAGTATACGCCACTCGCCATATTGGCGAGTCGACCCGCCCAGGGCTAGGTTCCAGTCGGCTTGATCCAGCTGGTGAATCCGCTTCGTGGGTATACCCCGATTGGTATTCCCCCATCAGTAGTCCCCGAGCGCGTTGTCGATTCGACGCGGGCTTGAGGCAGGACGCGGAGAGTCTTGACGATGGGTCGTGGCGAATCGGCGACGAGCTCCTGAACAAAGAAAAGAAACGTGAAGCGGGAGGCGGTCGGCGTGAGCCAGTCGGTGATAGCGGCCACTGGCGAAGACGCAGAGTCGTGAAGCCGCCGATTCGGCGAGTCCCCGAACATGGAGCGTGCTGAGTCCCCGAGCATGGCGAGTGGCGGGGTCGAGCGACCGGCGAGTGCCGAGTCCCCGAGCGTGCCGAGTGGCAAGGTTGGGCGACCGGCGAGTGGCGTTGTCTATAGCACGCCGAGTACGCGAGGGAGAGTCCACGGTAGCGAGTCCGCGGTGCGTTGAGTACGTGAGTGGAGAGTCCACGGTGGCGAGTCCCCGAGCGTGTTGAGTACGCGAGTGGATAGTCTGTGGTGGCAAGTCGACGAGGACGAGCCGCGGTCGTGGAACCACGTGTACACGCAGCATGCCTAGGAGTAGTCCCCGAGGCTCGAGTTGGCTTGTAGAGGCGACTCGACGCTCTTTAGAGATGCATATTCTGAAAATAGTAGTTGTTGCTGCCGATCATGGCGAGTGGCGAGGTCGAGCGACCGGCGAGTGCCGATTTCCTGAGCGTGGCGAGTCCGCGATGATTGCGAGTCCGCGAGGGGAGAGTCCCCGAGTGTGGCGAGTCCGCGATGATTGTGAGTCCGCGAGGGGAGAGTCCCGGTGGCGAGTCCGCGAGGGAAGAGTCCCCGAGTGTGGCGAGTCCGCGATGATTGCGAGTCCGCGATAATGTTGATTGCGCTGTTTCTATTAGCGAGTCTCTCGTCTTGGCCCGGGGGGCCAATCGCATGGCGACTCCAAAGATGGCTCTCGGCTTGGTGTTCTTCCTGGACGATCCGAGGCTCGGTTTGCGAGTCCTCGTTTCATGATTTAGCCGTGCGAGTCGCCGTTTCTAAGGTTGAGGAGGACATGGTGTTTGTGTAGCATCGCCATTTGTCTTGGCCGGAAGGCCACGAGCAAGACGACTTCAATGATGGCTCGGTTAGCGTTGTGACGAACCGAGACTCGGTTTGCAGTCCTCGTCCGCACTACTTGGCGTTGCAGTCGCTCTTTCAAAGGTTGACAAAGGAGAATTGATTTTTCCGGAAGAGACGCCCATGGTGAGTCCATGCAGCGTGGCATGCGACCCTCTCGCGACTCGGACGATGAAGGTCCTTAGCAGCGCGGCGTACGCGTCGACGAGCGAAAGAGTCGACGCGCGGACACGGGTCGACGCTGGCGGATCGAGGTCGCTATGGCGATGTCGACGCGGCGGACACGGGTCGACGCGGCGGAAGGAGGTCGCTATGGCGATGTCAACGCGGCGGACACGGGGTCAACGCGGCGGACGGAGGTCGTGCTATGGCGATGTCGACGCGGCGGACACGGGGTCGACGCGGGGGACGGAGGTCGCGCTATGGCGATGTCGACGCGGCGGACACGGGGTCGACGAGGCGGACGGAGGTCGCGCTATGGCGATGTCGACGCGGCGGACACAGGGTCGACGCGGCGGACGGAGGTCGCGCTATGGCGATGTTGACGCGGCGGACACGGGGTCGACGCGGTGGACGGATATCACGCTATGGCGAAGTCGACGCGGCGGACGGAGATCATGCTTTGACGAAGTGGACGCGTCGTTTAGCCGGTAGCATGACGAGTGCCGAGGTCGGGCGACCAACGAGTGCCACTGACTAGAGCGCGGCGAGTGGCGAGATCGCAGCGAGCCGGCAATGGATGATTCATCGAACATGGTGAGTCCGCGACCGTGGCGAGTTCGCAGCGGACGAGTCCCCGAGCGAGTCCGCACATACGCATCAACATGCATTCAGTAAATAGATTATTAGTATATGAATAAAATATTTAAAACAAGACTGAGTAGGAGAGAATTATCGTCCATAGCCGAGTCGTCGCTGGTAAAGTAGTACGCAGCCGTGAAGACAGAAAGTCGAAGCGGTTTGCAGTAGCACGATCGATTAAACGACGAGATCTTCAAACCTTTGTAGAACGGAGTCGTCGTAATCTGCCGAGTGAGCTGGGCCTGCTATAGCGGTACGTACATGCTCGCGTGCACTGCTTAATTCGCCAAAGACTCGATTCTTCTCGCGTGCAGACGTGCGGCGCGATCGATTTGGTCCTCCAGCGCTCAAATAATTAATTACTCAATCATGTATAAATTGCAGGTAGAGATTAGTATCCACGAGTAATTAAATATCTCAATCAGTAAAACCAGACATGAAGTAGTCTTTCACACTAGCAATCGATCTGGATCACGGGAGTAATTTAAATAATGGAGGAAAATAGCACTTTACCGATCGATCAGCTGAGTTGAGGATTGCTCGCAATCGTCTTCCGTATAAAAGCTTCCTGTTGCACCTTATGCCAGGCGTTTTACCTAGATCATGGTCACGTTTCGCAGACTCGGTCGTTTTCCTTGACTTTGAAGATGGCAGCGCAGATGAATTAGGTGATGGAGATCTTGCTGATGTTGATGAAGGATCTCGCCCGAATTATCACCCTCCAAGCATCGCTTGCCCCACGGTGGGCGCCAACTATCGTGATATTGCACGGCAGATGCTACTGGGGGTAGCTTACGTAGAGGGAGCAAGGCGACGTAGGAGAATCCGGGAGCGAGATTGGCACACGATGTACCCAGGTTCACGTCCCCTCGGTGGAGGATCGCTATGTTCTGCTATCAATCTAGTATATGATCATAGATTGGTTTACATGGGAGCCGCCGTAGGCGGAGGGAGAGACTAGATCTAATCTATTGTGGGAGAGCATGTCATATGATGTCCCCGTGGGGGTGCCCCTGGTGGCTTTATATATGCAGCCAGTTAGGGTTTACAAGTATTTTGGTGGGCTTTCTATTGGAGTCGCTACATTGGCCTCCAGTCGGCGCCAGTCGCCTGGGTCGAGTATACGCCACTCGCCATATTGGCGAGTCGACCCGCTCAGGGCTAGGTTCCAGTCGGCTTGATCCAGCTGGCGAATCCGCTTCGTGGGTATACCCCGATTGGTATTCCCCCATCAATCAGCGCACCCAAACTATAAGATATAATCCTATTCAGAGCAGCTGCGATAAAAGCTAGATCAAAAGAACATAACTTTCTAGCAATCTTTCTAGCAAGAACACACTTGGTAATGAAATAGGCAAAGTATCTAATAGATGGAAGCTAAATGTTCCGAATTTTACCACTTTCCTTTGAGAATTCGAAACTTTGGCAAATCTCAGCATATAAATCTATAAGTGACTTGGGCCTCTCCTTGATCTTCTCACAAGATCCCCACTGAGGTACTCTAATTGTTGCACAGAAATCAGCAAAAGGCAGGTCGATAAGTACATTATATATTTTTAATGGACCATGGGATTAGAAGTAGACCAAGTGAATCGAAGTCCTGCACAAAAGCCATGGTTAGCTTAACATATTGGAATGGTTCACCTTCAACAAAGTGTTCCAACCCTGTATTTGTAACCATAGTTTGGAAACCTTGGAGGATCCCCGCAGCTCTCATAAATTCATGGCATGGATATACGGAGGGAAAAACTGCCTCCTCATGATGAACCTTCATTGGCTCATGCACCATCAAGCCATATTGATTCAGTGGATAAGCACTCATATTCCATGCTGAAATTTTTAGACAACCATCAAACCAAGTGATTTATAAGTTGATAAATGATGAGCAACTACTATAGGAACTTGCTAGAGGACTACACATGCATCAAAAAAAGTTTCTAAGCATAGAACAAGCATGCAAGCTCAAACAACCTGTCGCCTATAGCAGCAAAATACTTAAGATACAATCTACCAATCACAAATCTAATTGGGCAAGTGGAGGAGGCACATACCAAGGAGCAAACCCTCCAAAAATCAGCACTTGAGATGGCCTGAACAAGGAGATCGAAAATTGCGAGCAAGAACATAAAGAACTCGAGCTTGAGAAAGTTTTTTGGTATTTTTCGGGAGAGATAAAGAAGGTGGCTTTGAGGAGGCAGCCTGGAGGGTCCTAGGTGGGCCAAACCCGCCTAGGCGCCACCAGTGGTGGGCCCGCGCCTACCACAGGTGTGGTGGCCTGTGGCCCCAGGTCACCTCCGGTGCCTGTGTCCTTTTTGAGGAAAAATTTATTTTGAATTTTCTAAAATTTTTCGCAAACTTTATTTTTGGCCAATTTTAGGGTATGAAAATTGATTTTCTCATGTAAACAGTTTTTCGTAAGAAGTAAAATCAAACCAAAGTCCAAACTACAGAGCTCTAAGAAACTCAAACAAGCAAACTACTAGCAAAACTAAAGCTAAAGCAAAGACTAGGAAGGAAAAAAGTATAAGAAAGCAAGTATAACCACAGTGAAAACATTATTTTGTTCATTAAAATCCTTTTGTTAACAAGGTTGATCAAGTCTTGTTACCAAATGTTTAACATTTTTGGATGTTACACTTATACAAACAAGTTGTAACTTTTTGTTGGGAATCTCATCTAAAAGGAACTCTCAGGTTAAACGTGCTTGTCCTAGAGCAATTTGAGAATGTGTGATCGACCAGAAGTTATTCTCGGGTGCGTACAAGTGAGGACAAAGTATACAGAAAATAGCAGTGTTGGTATGTGGGGCCAGTCTAGAGATCCTATTGAGTTGCCAGAGATGACAGCCACCTGTCCAGAGAGGTCGGGATGTTATAAGTGGTATCACAGCCGAACATCGCAGTTACACAAGCATGTGCGGGTGAGGGGCATGGACATGTGGAGCATGGAGTGTATGACCTATAGTGGACACGACATGACACATGTGCCGGTACTGTACGGATAGACGTCTGCCAACAAGGGATGTTCATGTATTATGGTTGAGCGACGAGGTCTAAGGGTGGGTGTGCGTGATATCCTGACGCATGGCTTAATAGGATTGATAGGATACTCATACAAATAAGTTGCAACTTTTTTCCAGAAGGTCATCTAAAAGAACTCTAAGGTTAAGCGTGTTTGGCCTGCAGCAATTTGGGGAAGGGTGGATGATCGGGAAGTTGTTCTAAGGTGTGCACAAGTGAGGACAAAGTGTGTAGAAAAACTATTGTTGGTCCGTGAGACCAGTCTAGTGATCCTATTGTCGACAGGATGGCAACCACCGGTCCGAGAGAGGTCTAGGTGTTACAATGCTAGGACCAAGAACAAGGAGGCCAAAGCGGATGGAGATTTGGAGCAGGAGTTGCAAGTCGGTGTTGTTTGTGTCGAGCTTTAGGCTGCTAGCGAGGTGATTAGGTCAAGGCCATCCTCCAAGAAGAAGAAGAAGAAGAAGAAGAAGGTAAATAATCTCCCTCTTGATTAAGTTCAATATTGTTCCTTGCATGAGAATAATTTGATCTTGTATTGGTGCATAGCAAGTAAGTCCATAGACATTGACTAATTATTGTTCAATTTGTAAAAAAAATCAGTATCACATTATTTGCATGAAGCTACTAGCATTTTTCAGTACTTGTATTCAGTGCGTGCATGATCTTTATTTGTTAATTTTGGAAGTACTGCTACATATATTATTTTGTAAGGATAATAGCTAAATGATTTATGACCAACTACTATGATGACTTGGATGGAATTGCTTTGATCGACAGAGAAGCATTGAATACGAGGGCCGCACACTTGCATAGTACTAGACGGATATGTGAGCTTTGCCTCGCCGACTGTATTATGTCTTGGTACTGTGTGATAGGTGTGGTGGGTTTAATGGTGTCTTCGGATGGTTCACTGCTCTTGCAACGCTTTTAGTTTTTTCTATTGTTTAATGCCACCATAAACAAAATAAAAATATATTAGACATGCTTTGTTAGACCCGGTGAAATCTGAGTTTCTCAAAGTTTTGGTCATGCTTTGCGGCATTGGTTGACATATCTTGTACATTATGCTATGTTGGTAGGTTTAGCTCGCATGGATATGTATCAAGTACAATGCACCACTTCAACCTTCGTCAGGGCAGTGACATGTAAGTGATTCATATGTTAGCACTAGAGAACTTTGGTGCGGCGACACGCTGTGCCCCTGGTGTGGTACATATTGCTGTAAAATGCTTGTATAATCATTGTTGAAGTGTATTTACTTTTTAGTTAAGTTGTTGGCCATTGTGGTGGATTACTTTTTCTACTATACGATTTAGCGCAATATGTATGCACACACACCTGTTATGTAATAGATGAATTTGTACTACCACACCCCTAATGACGAAGATTTTATCATTGCTCAGCCTCACGATCACCATCTAAGGCACATAATACTCACCATGTATCAATATGCAAGATCCTACATCTGATCACACCAAAACATACTCAGTAAATGAAACTTCAAAGAAATAGGTCAAGAAGATCTCCATTAAGAATTGCATTTTACTAAAACCATACATCTACTAAAGTCATGACTCTCTCTATTTCTTCTCAGCAGAATCATATTCTTAGAGAGCTTAGGTTGTGTCACATCATCAGGTCCACAGGTCTCATTTCCTTCCCCTCCTCATACTTGTCGTTGGAGACATGCAACTGTGGCATGCCTAGGTATACCTTGCCAAGAACTGCATGTTTTCTTCCACCAACCTGGCAATTTCAGTTCCGAATTTAATTTAATGAACAAAATATAGATCAAAAAATTGAATACTGAAAAGTGTTGTGCACTAAAGAAAAACCATGTTATAGTTGCAAACCATCTTCTCAGGGTTTAGGGTTTAGGCAAGGCAAATATACCTCACCCAGCCTACTGCGCACCCTCTTGTCTTTTTGAGACTTCCTGAACCGCATGGAGATCACTTTGAGAATTTTGTGAACACTTAGATTACACTCGCCAGGATCTAAATCTAAGATATCTAGAAGCGTAACATAATTTGATGAAACAATGTGACCAGTTAGTTATACATATTTCAGTCCATTTTTATAAGCTGTCTACTGTGTCATCCTCTGGCATACAATTTAGTGTATCGTAACAATGATTAAACAATGTTTTCTGAAGAAAACAAAATGATTGAATATGATTGTTGCCCCATGTGATGATGTCAATTTTTCATAGACAATAATTCTTATGTTAAAGACAATTTGAATCATTAAACACATGGTATCAGTATGTGTGCCTTGGTGATTCAGAAGTAGACAATCCATAAGATTATCACTTCTAAAGCAAAGCAGAGTACTATGCATGGGCTGCAAGTTATAAATAATTGCAAGGTTGTGACATATTTGCCATGATAAACTTTTGATGTAAAGCTTGTCACTTCTAGCCTCATCCTGAAGCTAGGAGCAATGATAAGATGTAATACCTTCCAAGAAAATCTCTGAAACTGCAAGAACTGATGTGTCGACTCTGCTCTACTAATGTCAGTACATTAAGAAAATTCTCAGTAATTTTGAATGTTAAGTTCTTGGCAAAGCATAAGGAAATATCAACCGTCAATCATCATCAAAATTAACGATAACAACGCTGATGACCTCATAACGAAAGAACCTCCGAATCAAATTTTAAAATGTTAATACATATAAGTAATTAGGCATGGAAGAGTACCAAACAGATCCACATGACTAAATGCTCTCAAGATTTTGCCGATAATTTTTGCCAAATCTACTATATAGTGCATTGAAAAGAAAAAAACACAAGGAGAAAAAGCTTCACAACATCATACCTCAAACATTCAGTCTATAGTCTTGAAGCCTAGATCTGCAATGCATATTGCCAATCGTTATGTCAAACGCCATTTGAACTGTAGAGGTATCATCAAAACAACTACCACAAACCTGTAAAATACAGTAAAACAAAGTAATAATTTAAAATCCAAACATGAAAGCCTTCTTTTTTAGCACAGTTGTCCGAAAGGATTTCAGGCATGCATTAAATTATTATGCTGCCAAAGTATCAGTTTTTGCACATCCACCGGTTGTTAAATAAGCAATAGCTTATTAGCTTCGTAGGAGGACAATTGACGTTTTACTACCAGAATAGCACGGAAGTTTAATAACATGACATGTATTATTTGACAATAGAGTGAGAAGAGAAGTATAAGAATAGGTCAACCTAAATTATAACTTGATCTGCATTTTTTAAACATATTTGCACCAATGCAGATTCCTCGTCCTAGAAAATAGATGGATCACCTCACGACCGCGTAAAAATCTACCAATTGACTTATAGTGGATGGCTCCAAATGTTCGATAAAAGTACCAGCCATTTAGGAAAATGTGCCATGATGTTGGTTAGTTCCAGTCTGCAATGATACTTATATAGTTCAATGCAACATTGGGATGCCTATATAACAGTGATATAAGATCAAGCATTTAGAGACAGAATTTTGAAATAAATTATACCACCTTAAATATGACAGTGCATAGCCTGATGAACTCATTAGAAGATAGCACTTCTTATAAAGAGAAGAACAAAACTCATCCTAGAAAGATAAGAAAAAAATATAGCCAGACTTAAGAACAAAAATAAAATCCTAGGATAATCAGTCCCATGGTTTTAAAGGCGTTGCCTAGACGACGCTTAGGCATCCAGGCGTTCCTCCTCCGCCTTGCAAAATTGGCCTCTTTAGGCGCCTAAGGCGTCGCCTAGGCGTCAGAGCGCCCCTAGGTCGTCTTAAGACGCCTTAACACCTTAAAACCCATGATCGGTAATCCATTAATCTTGAACATAAATAGGTTCACTCTTACACTGTCATATGAGTTGATTTTAAGGGTAACCAAACTTCAATAAATCAGAAAGAAGGTTAACAAATTTTAAATACCCAAAAGAAGTTATTTCACATTACAAAAATGAAACTCATAATCGATGTAGAGATATGATGATGGCTATTGGAATCTGAAATGCCAGATTTTGTAATCCATGTTATGCTCATCTGCAAGCAAAACAATAAATTGGATGATCTCAGAAAGTGACCAAATAGTTGCATTTTGCAGTAAAATCAGCTAAAAGGGCATAAATTTGGTCTTGACCCTGGGGTTAAAGTAGACAAAGTTGACCTATGGTACACAAATTCAGAAAAACGAAAAAAATTAGGTATGTATTAGAACAGATAACAATACTCCAAGTAAATTGTTCACATGTTGAACACACGTACCTTTTCTCTACTCGTGGTACCACTGCAGAAATCTTGATCTCTTCTCATAAACTAACATGTGAGAAAATCGACCATCCATAAATGGATGTGGCATGCATAGCAGCATCTGGAAGAAGTGTGCACAGTCTGTTTCCAAAGGTGGCAATATTCTGCTTTTCTAATATCAATTTTTTCCCTAGAAATCATGAGCATTCAAGAACATATACTTGCTCACTTGTTGCTCGAAGGATGGCTTCTTAATCAGCAGGTAATTAGATAACTTTCTATATTCGGTTGGAATGTAAGCGCTAACTTCCAGATATGTATGTACGTCTAAAGCATATCACATAAGGAAAAATTAGTAAGAAGATGAAATTAGCAGGAAGAAGAGATATGTATGTATGCGTACTTGATGGCAAGCATAGACAGGACTATGAAGACGGCGCGGATGCCAGAAACTTTGACAGCCTTGGTCCATGTGCATCAGTAGACCAGCACAAGTTTCCTTGTATATGAGATGTCGAGATCACACCACATCACCTGTAGCCGCCCCGGCGCTTCTGCAACCAGATCAGAACCGGCACTGTCATCTCCATCAGGCCCGATTCATGTATATTCACATGGAAAATAGCCATTTAACGTTCATGTTAACTGAAAATTTCAATTAAACAAAAGGAACCACACATGCATGTCATGTCTTGTTCAGTGCATATTTCTCAACCAAGTTAGATACACTAGCTTAGGTGAATTAAATGAATTAGCAAGTGGCACTCATCAATCTTATTTGTCTCTTAGTATTCAGTAGAAAGCCGACACATGCAGTGCAGATTCTTCTCCCATATGCAGTCTCCAGTTCTGTCTAGGGATCACATGGCATTGAACTATTGCAGGGGCCATCCTTTTCATATAGTAGAAAGAGAACAGTCTATCTTGTAAATCTTCTCCGCTTATGATGATCTATGAACACACAGTTCATGCCCTATCACACCAATAAGATGAATATATTTGCAAATGTGGCAGGGGCATTACTATCACCACTACGCATCACAGACTTGATGCCCTTGATCTTAACCCTTGGCGGCTTCAGCTGATCCCGTTTGGCAAGAATATGAAAGACCAAATACCCCAAAATTAGATAGCATAGTAAAATTCAAAACAGATTAACACAAAAGGAAAATATTATTCGGTGGTTGACCATAAAATAAATGTCCTATTAGTGTACAAAGACGGTAATGCATTGACCGTTTACACACAAATATGGATATCCGGTAAGATCATAATACTCATGCAATGTTCAGTATCTCAATATCATTACAGTTTTTCAAGAGTAAGAAAAAAATCATGAGTAGCCTTGAAATGTGAAAAGGAATTTATGGACTAAATGGATCCATAAGTGCCGACTTGAGCTTCTGATTCTCTTCCTCTAGTTCATGGTTCAGCTCTGGCAAGAAAGAATCAAACGACATCCTAAATCAGGATTTGGAAACCATTAGTCGGCTGCTGAACTGGGTACGGGATGAAGGGGACATGCCGCTATGAGTGCTAGGTCGTATAGAAAAATCGAGAGGAGGAAGCATTCAGATAGCATACCTGTTTGTCGACGCATCTGGCAACGCCTACAAGCCACCTGTGCGCCGGCGCTGCGGGGACATCGTCTTGCCGCGCCGCCCTGAGCATCTTCGCTGGCGCGTCGTCGGAGGCGGACGGTACATGGAGTTGTACCAATCGATGACCCTCCTCGTGCACAACCTGAGATTGAGACCGCTCATGCCGGCAGCGACGGGCTTGAGTGGGTCGGCGGTGATGCGTGCATGGTTGTGAAGATTCCTGACACCGGTGCATCACTCCATGGACGGGACTGGGCCGCCGCGGGCGAAGGGAAGGCACGGCCGCACCTTGGGGTCCACGTACCCGCAGGTCATGGCCATGGCTGCGCAGCCGCTGCGAGCATCACCACCAGGGCGTCGACAACAGCCATCAGCATGACCGGGGAGGAAGAGAAGATAGGGAAGGGCGAGCACGATTGTTTTGGCACCTGAATGAGAGGCCGGCGGCGGCGCTGGGTCAAGAGAAGAGCAGCGGTGGAGCTCATTTTGCCCACCACTTTAATCGATCGGTCGAGAGTACACGAGATAAACGGGCAAACAAGTTCCATTCGGCGAGGCAGACCCGCCTAGGCGGCGGAAGGACCAGGAGCAGAATAGAGCTCCATCGCCGTTGCCAACAAACACTCCACCACACCGAACCACCAAAGAAAAACAGAGAGTCCACCGAGTCAATGCGTCGGAGATAACCAGATGGAACAATCCCCACCCCCACAAAGGAACACGAAGAAAACCAACCCACTGAAACAACAGTATCAATGACTGACCGGACCCTGAAAGAGCGGCCCACCTGTCAGCCGTTAAAAAACAAACGCTCACACCAACACGTTCCTGTAACCAACACGAAGATAGGCCAACAGGCAGCGACGAAAAATGGCACGACGCACCGCAGGAGGCCTGAGAAAGCTTCTTGCAGCTCACGCTTAAGCTATTCAGTAATATCATGTAGAATGTATGTACTTAAAATCTAATAGTAGCATCTGCAAGCAATGTAATTTGAATATTAGCTTTTGCTAAGGCACTGTATATTCATGTATTTTGTGTGTGTTTTTGTTGTGGATATTATTTTACTTTGCCTGAAATTCCTTGTCTGCGGGTTATGAAGAAGAGCATGGTTAATGATGTCTACAAGACTACAATGCAGCAAAGTTAGGAAGAAGATCAATTATTCTATGGACCATGTTATTCTGAATTTCTTAGTGTATTTTTTCTAGTGTAATATTCTGAACTTTTTAGTGTAATGTATTTTGGAGACCCTGCTTTAGGCTGTGTAGTCTATACTACAGCTGCAGCCTGCATGTATTCATGTGATGGTTGTATATATATTGTTCTTTATCAATCCTTAACTTGTTAAGTGTAAGAGCATTCCCACTTGTTGGGTGTTCTCAGGCCAAAATCCGGACCAAAATATGGCCGGACGAAGTTCGTTTTCGGCCTGGGAACGCCGAGTTTCCCACTCGCGTTCCTAGGCCGAGTTCTCGGGACGCCCTTTTCCGCCCAAATTCAGCTCAATTTCGTCCAGATTTCGGTATAGTTCGGCATAATATGAATACAGAACATTGTTCGGCCTAGTTCGGCATACAGTGGACCAAAGTTCGGCGTAAATTTAAACATAGTTCGTCGTAAATTCAAACATAGTACGCCCTACAGTGAAATACAACATATTTCGTCCTAGTTTGGCCAGTTCATGATCAACATCTACATGTTGCTCCTGCGTATCCATAGGTGCTCAACCAGATCATCTACAGCCGTTGATGCACTTTCGAATATCGAATCTCCTGGTGCATGGCGATGAAGGCATCCCAGGTTGGAGGCACCTGGTGATCAGGCTCGGCAAGAGGTCCCTGTCTGTAGTATGGCTCGTCCTTCTCGACCAAACTCACTGGGTCCTTCCTCTCATCCTCAATGATCATGTTGTGCAAGACCACACAACAATTCATCACTTCCCACATATGATCTTTCGACCAGGTCATAGCAGGAAACCGAACAACTGCAAACCTCTGTTGGAGCACACCAAATGCCCGCTCCACGTCCTTCCTGCAAGCTTCATGTTCCTTGGCAAACTAAGAATGCTTGGGAAGCATTGTACTTGAGATAGTCTTCACAAATGTTGGCCATCTTGGATAGATGTCATCTGCTAGATAGTATCCCTTGTTGTAGTGGTTCCCATTGATCTCAAATTCCACAGGGGAGCATGACCCTCAGCAAGCTTGACAAAGATATTTGAGGAGTTGAGGATGTTGATGTCGTTGTTCGATCCTGCCATGCCAAAGAAGGAGTGCCAGATTCAAAGATCATGTATAGCAACTGCCTCGAGCATCACAGTGCAACCTCCTTTGTGACCTTTGTACATTCCCTGCCATCTAAATGGACAGTTCTTCCACTACCAATGCATGCAGTCTATGCTTCCAAGCATCCCAGAAAATCCTCTACTTTCATTGACTGCGAGGATCCTCACAGTGTCTTCAGCAGTGGGTGTTCTTAAGTATTGATTCCCAAACACTGCAATCACTGCCCTGAAGAACCTGTACAAGCAATCGATGGCGGTGGACTCGACCATGCGGAGATAGTCACCAGCACTGTCACCCGGCGCTCCATATGCAAGCAACCTCATCGCCACTGTGCACTTCTGCAGTGAGGAAAACTCAACCATGCCGGTGCAGTCCTTCTTGCAAACGAAATAGGGGTCGAACTCCCGGATGGAATGCACGATCTTGAGAAAGAGCTTCCGGCTCATCCTGAAACGGCGCCGAAACACGGCCTCTCCGTGGGGCGGCTCGTCGGCGAAGTAGTCGGCGTACAACAAGCATTAGCCCTCTATCCTTTCCTCCCCTTGCACTTCCGGTGACCCTTCGCCGAACCTCCACGCTTTGGCTTCACTGTCTGCAGGTACAACTGGGCGAGGGAGGCGGGGATCCGCATGTTCTCAGCATCTTCGGCGATAGCGGTATTTTCCTCCTCCAGCAACACGGCGAGCATCTCCTCGTCGCAGGAGTCCATGCACAAACCGGCAAAATGCCGAACACTTGGCGGGCGAGGTGGTGGGAGCTCGCAACGAAGCCGAGCTACGGCGAAGATTGGGCGGCGAAAGGGGCGGCGACTATGGAGAGCCTATCTAGAGGCGTGGGCATGGCTCGGCGGGGAGGAGCTCCGCCGGCGAAGCCATGGCGACCGAGGAAGCTGGGGAGATTTTCGCCGCAGACTGGGCGAGTGGGTGTGGAAAAATGGGGTTGTGTCGCCGTAGCCGGCCCACGCCGTTGCCGCCGGTGTTCCGGGGACGTTCGGGATGCTGCGAATAGCGAAAGTCCGGACCAAAGTTCGCCCAAATCCGAGCAAACCGGGTTCGAAAATGTGATTGGGCGATTTTGACGTCTAGACCTAAATTTCTTCATAGGATCGGCGTCTGAAAGCCGGTGAGGATGCTCTAATAGCTAGTTTCCATGTGCTCTTTCATGTACCGAGTATACTAGTGTGGAATTGGCGCAATGGTCGGCCGCTTAACATGAGTGTACACTCACAAGAAGTGGTGCTATTTCACGTCTATGACCCCGATTCTTTTTAGTCGGCTTCTCAGAAAGCTACTAAAATTTTGCAGGCTTCCAAAATAGTTAAGACTAAACAAATTTGAAAGCTCGCAAATTTTTTTAAACCTGGCTTCCCAAGCATTTTGAGGCAGCTTTAGGCTAAGTATACTAATGTAGAGTCGGCGGGCTTAAGTGGGAACGCTTCCGACCACTTTACATGTTCGTATTAGATGGACAAGAAGCGAATTTAAATGGACACATGCGATCACTTGGTAGGCTGCCATGGACGTGTCCACTTACAGCCTGAGTTTTTAAAGTAGGGACTGTTAAGTTATGCAACTGTTATCCCTTTTTCTTCTCTTCATTTTTTAAGTTCGCATGTCAGATAGGTGGTGGAAGAGGAAAGCGGCACCACCGCATTACAAATTTCTTTCCGTGTGAGTGTCCTGCCGCATTACAAAAAAAAATTATAATCATTTTTTGTTTAATTCTTGCATATCTCTATTTTCATTCTTGCAGGGTTGATTCATGTAGATGCCGAGATGCTGAACTTGTCGGTGATTTCATTTTTTTGATAGGGCGGGCTTTTTTATGATATTGGATGATGATTTTCGTTTCTAGAGGGCGCTGATCATGCATTTGATGCTTTTTTTTCACTAAAGTTATTCATAGAAAATTAATTTTCTTTCCATGTAGATGATGAACTCGAATCAGAACCTAGTTGTTCATGAATTATCTTTTGAATATTGCGAGTTAATTATTTGTTCTCTTCGTCATTTTTTTAATCTGCATTCTTGTACTAGTCATTCTTTTTCTGTTATTTCATTTGTCATTGGTATTCTCTTTGTACTAGGCCTGTACGTAACCCATGTAGTCTCGAAAATCCTAGATCCTGTGCTTCGACCATTGAAGGAAGAAAAAGATGGAAAGAATCCCTACTCTCTAGACCTGACTCCAAACTACGGGCGTGAAGCCCAAAGGCCGAAGCCGGCACAAGGCTACACACCCTAAGAGCATCTCCACTCGTCTACTCAGGACGCTGATCTGGACGCTGAAAATCGGCCCAGTCGCGTACCTAGAGACCTGTTTTCGTCCGGATTTGGACGTATTTTGATCCGGCCTACCCAGGCCGAATCCAGGTTCCCGGGTACGCCCTGGGGACGCCAGACGCCGCGAAAAAGGGCGTGGACCAGCTCTGTCGGCGAGACAGTCCCATTCACACCTACTCCACTCGCGCAGACTGCGACGAAGAGCTCCCAGCGCTCCCTGTCGCCATGACTTCGCCGGCGGAGCTCTCCCGCGCCGAGACATGCACACGCCTCTAGATACGCTCGCCGTAGTTGCCGCCCACCTCCACGCCTTCTCCGCCGCTTTCGACCGAAGCCGTTGTGCTCCGCACCATGCCCGCCAAGTGTTCGACATTTGGCCGGATTCGGCCATGGACTTCGACTCCGACGAGATACTCGCCATGGACTCCGACGAGGACGAGATACTCGCCATGGACTCCGACGACGAGGAAATGCTCGCCGTACTCCTGGAGGAGGATAGCGCCGAAATCGCCGAAGGTGAAGAACACCTGCAGATCCTCACATCGCTTCCCCAACTATACATGCAGATGGCGAAGCCGAAGCGCGGTGGTTCGGCGCCAGGTCGCCGGAAGTGCAAGGCAAGATAAAGGATAGAGGGCTACTGCATGTTGTACGCCGACTACTTCACCGATCAGCCACTCCATGGAGAGGACATGTTTCGTCGCCGTTTCAGGATGATCCGGAAGCTCTTCCTCAAGATCGTGCATGCCATCCGGGAGTTCGACCCATATTTCGTTTGCAAGAAGAACTGCACCGGCTTGGTTGAGTTTTCCTCACCGGCGCACCGTGGCGATAGGTTGCTTGCATATGGAGCGCCGATCGACGCTGATGACTATCTCGCATCGCCGAGTCCACCGACATTAATTGCTTGTCAGTTGCAGGCGATGATTGCGATGTTCGGGAAGAGTACATCAAGACACTTTCCGGATCCTCGCGGTCAATGAAAGTAGAAGATTTCTGGTATGCTTGGAAGCATAGATTGCATGCATTGGGAGTGGAAAACTGTTCATTTGCATGGCAAGAAATGTACAAAGGCCACAAAGGAGGATGCCGTGATACTTGAGGTAGTTGCTACACATGATCTTTGGATCTGGCACTCCTTCTTTGGCATGGCAGGATCGAACAATGACATCAACGTCCTAAACTCCTCAACTGTTTTTTCCAAACTTGTTGAGGGTCATGCTCCTCCTGTGAAATTTTAGATCAGTGGACACCACTACAACAAGGGATACTATCTAGCAGATGACATCTATCCAAGATGGCCAACATTTATGAAGACTATCTCAAGCCCAATGCTCCCCAAGCATTCTCACTTTGCCAAGAAACAGGAAGCTTGCAGGAAGGACGTGGAGCGGGCATTCGGTGTGCTCCAGCAGAGGTTTGCAGTTGTCCGGTTTCCTGCTATGACCTGGTCGAAAGATCAGATGTGGAAAGTGATAAATTGTTGTGTGTCCTTGCACAACATGATCATTGAGGATGAGAGGAAGTATCCAGTGAGTTTGCTCGAGGAGAACGAGTCATACTAAAGACATGGTCCTCTTGCCGAGCCTGATCATCAGGTGCCTCCAACCTGGGCTGCATTCATCGCCATGCGTCAGGAGATCCGAGATCCGACGGTGCATCAACAGCTGTAGGATGATCTTGTTGAGCACCTATGAATACGCAGGTGCAACACGACGTAGATGCCGAGCATGAACTGGCCAAACTTGGCCGAAATATGTTGTACTTTTACTGCAGACCGAACTATGTTTACATTTACACCGAACTTTGTTTAAATTTCGCCGAACTTTGGTCGGTCGTAAATTGTTTTGTATTCATTGTATGCCGAACTATGCCCTGGATGAACTTGAGCCGAATTTAAGCCGAATTTGAGCGGAAGACGACCCGAAAACTTGGGTTGGGTACGCGAGTGAGAAACTGGGCGTACCCAAGCCGAAAACTTGCTTCGTCCGGTTAAAATTTGGTCCGAATTTCGAACTGGATACACCCAACCAATCGAGTGAAGATGCTCTAAAAGTACAGGTTGTACAGGATAGACGGCCTCTCCTCTCTGTCACTCCGTCCGGCAAGGCCGCCGGAGGAGATGCTCTAAAACTATAGGTTGTACAGGATAGACGGCCTCCCCTCTCTGTCACTCCGTCCGGCAAGGCCGCCGGAGGAGATGCTCTAAAACTACAAGTTGTACAGGATAAACGGCCTCCCCTCTCTGTCACTCCGTCCGGCAAGGCCGCCGGAGGAGATGCTCTAAAACTACAGTTGTACAGATAGGCGCCTCCTCTGCATCACTCCGTCGGCAAGGCCCGAGGAGAGGCAGAGGGAGCCAACATAGTCGGGCGACTCTCGACGGAGAGAGAGAGCGAACGGGAGGAGAGCTTTGTTACCTCTTCGATTTGGATTAGGCGAATGGGAGGAGAGCTTTGTTACCTCTTCGATTTGGATTTGGATTAGGCTTAAATGCCCCGCAAAAAAAGGTAGTAGTAGAACTACGTACAGGCCTAGCCCAACAGTCTGATTTCTAGGCCCAGAATGAGAGATCTGCTAGGAACATGGCATCAGGCGTCCTCCCCAACACATGCATTGCGTCAGGCGTCATTTCGTCACCATTCTTCGCCTCGCCGTCGTCACACAATGCATATTAATACTCGCCTGTCAGTAACGAAGATGCAATTACCAACCGCAAAATGACGCATCTTCTTGGCTCTTGGCTCCAGATTAAGCTTGCCAAATCTGCATTTGCCATTGCATCCACTAATTTACTATCTGGTTTCCATGGACTCATCGGTCGCTGCCAGACAACTCCCCCTCACCTGCTCCGACGCCGACGACTGAAAGGCCGCCCTCAGGTCAACCTAAGTACATCACCACGACAAATGTCCTGCATTATCCCCTCAAACAAATCACTCCACCTCCCCTACAAAATTTGTCCAGCATTATATATACACACACGCCCAGCGTGCGTTCAGTCCAGTCCAGACTCCAGAGTAGTCCAGTCCAGATCGAGGTACAGCTTTGCATCATCAGGATTCAGGACACAACATCGATCGAGGAGGCACAGTCTCCAGCCATGGCGGTGGCGGCGGCGATGATGGTGGAGAGGTGGGCGGGGCTGGGGTCGGTGGTGGCCAGCGTCATCTTCCTGTGGTCCATGGTGCAGAACCACATCCCGCCCACCCTCCGCCTCTACCTCACCGCATGGGCATCCAAACTGTCATCCTACGTCAACCCCTACCTCCAGATCACCATCTCTGAGTACGGCGCCGAGCGCTTCCAGCGCAGCGACCTCTTCCTCGCCGCCGAGGCCTACCTCAGCGACGCCTGCGCCCGGCGTGCCCGCAGGCTCAGGGCCGAGCTCGGCAAGGACAGCAAGAGCCTCCAGGTCTCCGTCGACGACCACGAGGAGGTCACCGACGGGTTCGGCGGCACCACCATCTGGTGGTACGCATCCAAGCGGCAGCCCAAGGCCAGCGTCATCAGCTTCTTCCCTGGCCAGGACGAGAAACGCTTCTACCGGGTCGTCTTCCACAGGCGCCACCGCGACCTCGTCGTCGACACCTACCTGCCATTTGTGCTCGGGGAGGGCCGCGCCGTCACAGTCAAGAACCGCCAGCGCCGCCTCTTTACAAACAATGCTAGCGGCAGCTGGAGCCCCTACAGGGCCAAGAGCGTCTGGAGCCATGTCCCCTTCGAGCACCCGGCGACCTTCGACACGCTCGCCATGGACCCCGATCAGAAGGAGGCCATCCTCGACGACCTCATGGCGTTCCAGGAGAGCAAGGAGTACTATACAAAGGTCGGCAAGGCGTGGAAGCGTGGGTACCTCTGCGGCCCTCCCGAACCGCAAGTCCACCATGATCGCCGCCATGGCCAATTTCCTTGACTACATCTACGACCTCGAGCTCACGGTCAAGAACAACACCGAGCTGCGGAAGCTCTTCATCGAGACGACGGGCAAGTCCATCATCGCTCATCGAAGACATTGACTGCTGTCGACCTCACCGGGAAGCGCCGTAAGACCAAGAAGGCCTCCGGTGACAAGGACTCCGACTCCGACGACAAACCGAAGCTGCCGATGGAGCCGGAGAAGGATGACGCTACAAAGGTGACACTCTCAGGCCTGCTGAACTTCATCGATGGCTTGTGGTCCGCGTGCGGGGGCGAGCGGATCATCATCTTCACAACCAATCACAAGGAGAAGCTGGACCCTGCGCTGATCCGACGGGGCAGGATGGACAAGCACATCGAGATGTCCTACTGCCGCTTCGAGGGCTTCAAGGTGCTGGCCAAGAATTACCTAGATATCGTCGTTGAGCATGAGCTGTTTGGCGAGATCCGACAGTTGCTTGAGGAGACCGACATGCCTGCCGTGGCAGAGAACCTGATGCCCATGTCCAAGAAAAGAAGAGGGACCCTGACGTGTGCTTGTTAGGCCTCATCGAGGCGCTCAAGAAGGCCAAGGAGGACGCAGCAGCCAAGGCGAAGGAGGAAGAGGACGCCAAGGAGGCTGAAGCAAAGAAGGCCAAGGAGAAAGAGGAGGCAGAGGCGAAGGAATCTAAGGAGAAAGACGAAGTGAAGGATAAGACATCAGAGGAAACCAATGGAGAAATCAAGCAAGCTGACAAGTCACAAGAGTAGTTTTCATTACTGCCCCTTATAAAAGATGCAGTATTTGTTGAAACAAAATATGTATCACTCAACTGAAATAAATATTGCTTTATTTTCTCACTTGTTAATTCACACAAGAAATGAAAATTGTAATATTGATATATATAGAGCACTACGATACAAAGAAAACTAACGTCGTTGGCACATATATACACTTTCTCATTTCTCTACAAAAGACATCAGTCTGGCATATATAACCCGCCTATAGAACTTCCTCGTTCTGATGAACAATACAAATGCCACGGCAGACCCGAAGATGCAGACATATGCCATGATTGTGAAGGAGAGCGTGAAGCAGTGCTTACCAGTGCAGGCAAGCTCACCTTGTGGTGACTCCTTGTCGTAGATGTACCCGACGACGCGCACCGAGAGGATATAAGAGCCAATGGGACTCGCAACGGCCACGGTGTTGAAGATGGTGCCAAAATGGTTCAGCCCAAATATTTCCGACGTTATGCTCGGCATTAGAGCCCACTGAGACCCGTAGCACAGGCCGACAAGCACAGATCCAATGTAGAGCGACGCAGGGAAGCCGGAGGAGATGATGGCGTGGCCTGCGCTCATGACTAGAAGCGTTGCAGCTATGAAGAAAGGCCTTCCAATTCCTCGTGACGAAGGAATTGATCAGAGATGTAGCCTGCCAAACCTCCTGAGAAGTTCCAGATACTCCAGAGTGACACTAGAGTGCTGGTCTCCCTACTTGTGTAGCCAAGGATCCCCAATCTGGCTGATGTTGTTCACCGTGGCTAGCCCGATCCCATCCGCAAGCCATCGCGAGGAAGAGCAGCCAAGTTCAATTTACACATGGCCTGCAATACATTCAGGTTCTCTTTCTCTGACGACATGTCCTGACCAGATACCACGAGTGCAGTGCTGGAGCTGGCGTTCTCAGAATCCTCTGCAGACTCCTCCCGAAGTAATCCAGTTCTTTCGTCCAAACTAGGTTCTTCTCGCTGCTTCGATTCCGTCTTCTGGGCCTTTACAACAACAGCTACCGGAGACATGACCAATAGCAGGAGTATCACGAAGCAAACACTCTGCACAGCTGAACTTATCACAAATACTTGGTCACAGATTATCACAACCATCAAGTACCCAGCAACAGTAACAGCAATGAGGGAGAAAGCATCGAGGAACTTCTTGTTGTACCGTCGATGCGCGCTGTGGACATCGACAAAATACATGAGCAGCAACGTGATGGCTGTGGGTAATACTGCCAGCATAAGTATGAAACTACCAGGATCAATACGGAGAGTGCGGTGTACTTGGACCAGTATTGCTCCACTCAAGCCTAGAAACCCCTGTTTGAAAAATTACAGAGATGGTTTAATGCCATAGGAAGGACATATCTGCACTTGGGTAACAGAAAAAAAATGACGCGCTATCAAATAGATGCACCGTAGGATTGCTAATTTGAAATGTTTTCAACAAACAAAGTACATGCTAAGAGTACGGGGCAAAGTGTGCGCAATCCACAAGTTCACATTATCAGAATTACGAATATAGCTAGGTGAAAACTCTAAGACAATAGCAAACGAGATGATGACAGTAAAGTTCATTCATAGGTTGGGATGTGGTACACCCCCATTATCACATCAATATATCAAAATTCTCAAATATATGTCCAGTGCCTGACTGGCCAACAGGTGACACAAGGGGACATTTGTTGGAGGCAAGGGAGATGTATACCTCTAAGAACTGTTTATTTGTACCAAATCCACCTACCCTAACTATTACTTTGATGTGTACATTGGTGAGAATCTATATACTGTGTTATTCCACCACCAAAACAGATACACCGTGAGATTGCTAATTTGAAATGTTGTCGACAATAAGTACACGCTAAGAGTACGGAGCAAAATTAATGTGCGCAGTCCTGGATCAGCACAAGTTCACATTATCAGAATTACGAATATAACTGGGTGAAAACTCAAGACTAGCAGGCAAGATGATGACACCAAAGTTCATTCAGAGGTTGGGATTTGGGACAACCCCATTATCACATCAATGTAGTATCAAAATTCTCAAATATATGTCCAGTGCTTGACTCGCCAACAGGTGAAACAAGGGGACATTGTTGGAGGCAAGGGACCCTCTAAGAACTGTTTATTTGTAAGGTTGTGTTACACCAAATCCACCTACCCTAACTATTACTTTGATGTGTACATTGGTGAGAATCTATATACTGTGTTATTCCACCACCAAAACAGATACCCCACGAGACGAGGCCACGCACTATGAAATGGAACTTAACTTTCGCATGATTGCTATTGGTTGGTTCGAGCAGAGCAGGTGGCTGACATAGATTGTTTTGGTTTCACAATCACATGGTTGTATGAATTAATCCTAAGCAGAGCAGGTGGATGATGCGCAGAGCAACAGAGCAGGAAACGAAGAGCAGAGAGTAATAATCCCGAAACTGAAGGAAGGGGAATGAACGGACCTTCATGATCCCGATGACGGTGCCGCGTCGGTCGGGGAAGTTCTCGACGGCGGTGACGACATCGGCGGTGTTGAGGAAGGTCTGCGCCTGCGCCCCGAGAAACATGTAGAAGCAGACGAGCGGGAGCGTCGCCGGCGCGACCCCGGCGACGGCGAGCCACATGGGGAGGTACCCGGCGGCGCAGAGCGCGGCGCCGGCGAGGAGCACGAGCCAGGGGCGGCGGACGCCCCCGGGCGCCCAGGCGGCGAGGAGGCCCGAGAGGATCCCGACGTTGGCGCCGACGTCCTTGAAGAAGGCGACGGCGTCGAGCGCGGACTGGTCGTAGCCCTGCGAGGACTTGAGCGCCGGGGAGTAGACGCCGAAGCAGTAGGAGCTCCCGGCGAAGCACTGGATCAGCGCGCTCGCCGCCAGCGCCGACCACCGCGTCCGCGTGCCTGACGTCATCGCCGCCGGCCAGGCGAACCGGGGAAGGAGGGCTGGGCTCGACACGATGGAACAGAAGAGGGAAAAGAACTCGTCTTTGTTTTGTTCGTTGATGTATCTGTGGCTTCAATGATGTGGGGCAAAGGCCAATATTTTTGTGCCGATCTACGTGACATACGTGTGCCCCACTTGCCGCCTTGTGGAATTGACAGCATGGGACCAGAAGAAGAAGCCACTTGCCTCATGGATAGTACTTTTTTTTTTTTGAGAAATTGAACATGGATAGTACTGTTTTGCTGAAAACCTCCCTGGTGAGGGTGACTGCTTTTAATTTAAACATGATGATGTCATACTCTTCCGTACCAAAATAAGTGCCTTGTGAAATTGTTTAGATTTTAATGTATAGATAAATTTAAGTCACTTATTTCTGAATTGAAAAAGTACACGACGACTGAATAGTTCTTACGATTATGTTTGAGGGAAATGGAAATGATGCCAAAGTATCTAGGAAAAGGTCACTGGCTTACTTTAATTTGTTTAATTTGTTGAAAAAGCTTGTTCTATTTTATCTGTTTTCTGTGTTTTAAATTATAAGATGATTTAGTCTTTTTCTAAAACACATGTATCTAAACGTCTTTTAGTCCATAGGTTTCGGAGAGAACATACACTTTAAAAAAAGTCTAGATACATGTGCTAAAAAAGCTAAAATATTATATTTTTTATAATGAAGGGAGTAGATGAGATCTCAATTTTTTTCGATTTCATGAGGTCAGGCCAAATCTGCAAATGTCTAGATTGGTTACTTTAATGTACGGTAACCATATGCCTTATATTATATCACTATGGATGCAACACTCCTCAAAACGAGTTAGCAAGATATATATACTCCATTTATTTTAAAATAAGCGACATGGTTTTGTCTAGATACGCATATATCGAGACACTAAAATATGTCTAGATACATGCCTATCTAGATAAACCTATATCACTTATTTAAGGATGGAGGGGGATATTTTTATAGGTAATTCTAAGTGGTATTTTCTTCGTTTCAAAATAGATATTAATCAAATCTAAATAAATCTCTAGCATCCAATTCAAAAGAGAGGAAGTACTATATACTACATCTTACGCTTGGATAGTGCTCGAGAACACCTCTGACCAAATTCCTCACCAAAACCAATTTTAAATGGAAGGGTAGGACTTAGAGGTCCCTAGCCCTATTTTTTAGGTACGCGAACAATCGCCTCAAATATCTTCCCACTAAATTTTCTTCTCTTTCTACATAAGAATAATACTTCCTCCGTCCAAGAATAGACGTGTTAGATCTTTCAAATTTTGAATGAATCTATATATTAAATAGTGTCTAGATTCATTAAATTTTGACAAAATTTGAGACATCTATTTTAGGACGGAGGGAGTAATAAATAATGGTTGGCTGTAACGAGCTTCGACGAACTCCACCAAGCTTCGGCAAAATCAGATGTGATACGGTGAACGGGTAGGGTGTCAGGCGCTTCCAGTTCATTTCTTAAAATTTCGTGTAAATTTTTGTTTAAAATTTACACTAGATTTTGAAAATAAACTAGAAGTGAAATTTTGGTACGATCCACTTGGCACCCTATAAGCTGCATCGATCACGAGGTCTAGCGATGGGCGTGCAATGTTTAAGAAGGAAATTTCATAATCCCTTCGTCCAATAAAAGATGTCAGAGGGGTCATTCTACACAAAATCCCGAGTGAATTCCCTTTTTCCCCCTAGTTTCACATTTTGGACATAAATTACCCTTTAACAAATTTTCATCCAAATTACCCCATTTAACAAAAAAGTTGCCAGTTTTACCCCTTTTAAAGATTTAGAACGTTTTGGCGGTGGGGCCAGGGCCTCAGGTCCACGTGGCGTGACACGTATCCGGTTTTATCCTCCTGGTTTTTTTTCCGCAACTGAACCAGATCGTCGATCGTCCAGACGTACCCGACCGGTTTTATTAGTACGAACTTCCTCCAAAAAAAAGTTCAACACCCGCACGATCTAGGCTAGTTAGTTACGCCCGCACGATCTAGGCTAGTTAGTTAAGCAATAACCTCAAACGGCCCTGCTAATCTCTCCTAGAAAAATCACGACATTAATTCCTATGCACTAAGATCACGGGATGGAGCAGTAGGCGTCAAGTGGCAGGAGATTTGGAGGTGATTGCCGGCGATCGTCGGAGCCAGAGGCGGCCACCGGTATGAAAACGGAATCCCCTCCATGTATGATCTACCACAAGTGATTTATTATCACGGCGGTTTAATTTTGCTAGATTTTTTCTTTGGTTCGTAACATCTTGCATCGTAGATTTGTTGTGTATGAAACTGACCCTTTGCATCTCAATCTTTTCTCAAATATCATCTCATCACACGCATCTCTCTGATGCATAGATGCATACACCGTATGGACTAATAATTCCTGCCATGTTCAGACTGTCGGCGACTATTTATTTGCAGTGGTTATTATTCTACCAATTAGTTTCTAACAAGAAATCGTCTGAGATATGTATGATCGTCTATCTGTTACTGATCTTGAAGATTGAAGTTTAGGTGATCTTTCTAGGATCATTAATTATTTCTGTTTTGCTTACTTGACTGCTGTGATTAAATGATGAATTTTGTGCATGATGCAGATGTCATTTGAGATATGGAGTGTTATCTACATTTGCCATGACCATGGACGTAGCAGTCCAGAGGCAGAGATAATTGACAAGGACTATATCAGTTTTTTAGATATAAAAGAGAAGATGAAAAAACTGGGTTTCAACCTGTGGCATCCCGCAAAAACCACTACTAGAAAATCGCGTTGTTTTTGTGCATTGCATATCATGACCGCATGCTCATGTCATCATGCCACATTGCATTTGAGCATCGTCATCATCTTGCATTTGCTTGCGTAAAACTATTTTCGGGAAAACCTAATTTATTTTCTAAACGCCCCGTCTTTATTCAAACGCAAAACCCGGGTCTCCGGATTATTTTGTTTTGTCTGTTATCGGTTTGCAAAAGCCCTGTTTGAAATAAATAAAATATTTAATTATTTTTAGTGGGCGGTCGAGCAGGCCGATTCGACCACGACCTTTGAATAAATCGGTCCACCTAGAACCTAAATCCTATTCCCCAATCCTAATCTACCCACCAATCTCACTCGCCACCTCACCCTCTCACCCAATCCCTACCCACCTTGCCACCTCACCAATCCCCTCTTTTCCCTCTCTTTCTCACCCAACCATCCACACACCCTCTCTCTCTCTCTTACACCCTGCCACCGCCTCACCTCACTCCCTTCACTCGCCCGTCAACATTGCCCACCCCACGCCCAGTGGGCCCACCCCCGCGTCCCCACGCATGGCCCGTCACCGCTGCCTCACCCAGTCCTGCCTGGCCCACAGCCCTACCTGGCTTGTTATTATATCCCAGCCCATTATTTCTCTTCCTCTCTCCTCTCTCTTCTCCTCTCTCCAGTCCTCCTTCTCCTCCTCACTCCGTGGGTCCCGCTCGGCCTCTCTCCGGCGTCGACTCCTCACTCGTCGTGGCTCCTCCTCTCCCATACGCCTTGATTGCCCCTCTCCTCTCAGCAGCCGCCTCGGCGAGCTCCGGCCGCCCTTGGCTTCCCTCCCAGCCACGCCACCCCTCTCTCGGCCTCCCGCGGCCCTCCGTGAGCCTCCATGCCCGGCCTCCTTTCCTTGACCAGCGCCGCCCCTCCTCTCGCCGCCCATGACCCGTTCCCCACGGCGCCTGTGGTGGCCCTCAGATCCTCACTCGCCTCCGTCTCCGGCGAGCCGCGCCTGGCCCACCGCCCCGCTCTCTTCCTCTCACTGCATGGCGCCCGCTGAAACCGCCTCCTTCTTCCTCCAACCATCTCACTGCTAGCTCACCAGCTCACCACCTTGCCATGTTGACCACATCGGGCGCCCTCGGCCTTCCTCCTCCTCTCACTCACGCGACCCGTGGAGCTCGTCGAACCCGAGCGCCCGTCCGCCGCCAGGCGCCTCCACCTTCCACCCCGTTCACGCCGCCCGTTCCTCCGGCCCGTCTCGTCACCGCGTCCCTCCGGCCGCGTCCGCCGCTCTCCTCGCTCCGGCCCGCGGCGACCTCGCACGGATTCCCCTCGACGCCGAGCTCTTTCCTCGCCCTCGTGGCACCGCCACCTCGCGACCCCAGTGGCCGTCGGCGATCCTCCCGTGAGCGCGCCACCTCTCGGTGCTCGTCGGCCAGCTCCCTCTTGGCCGCCTCCACCGTCCTCCACCCGCCCAGGTTGCCAAGCCTCTTCCTGCGGCCCGGGCCGCCCATCGGCGAGCCAGCGGGCTGCCTCCCACTGCTCTGTGCGGTGGGTCCGGCCTTGTGTTGTTTGGTCGTGACCGTTTGTAGATGGAATATGGTAGTTGGAGGCTACATAATCAAGTTCTGCACCGACAATCGGTGGAACCCGAGTACCGTCGTGGAAACTAGAGGCGATGACGCCGAATCGTGAAGATCCACCTCACGGGCGAACCCGGACCCGGAACATCCACAGACACCAAGAACTACCGCCGACCCGATCAAGACACGGACCCGATGACCCCATGATCTCCATTGCGAGCGACAAAGGTCTTCGGAGTGGAGTCAACAAGATCTACCGAGGACGCGAGAAGTTCGATACGCCATGACCGTCGACATGACCCGAAAACCACGGATGCGCCAAGACCTACCCGTTATCCGAGAACAATCCCGTCGAACCCTGAGCCCTGCGACCTACCGAACCGGAACCCCAAGATCGTCGAACCCTAATGTGTGACCCTTTCTCGAGCCCTATTTTTATAAATGAAATATAAACTCGTTGCACATTAATTGTTCATCTCGCATGCATATTGTGGGTTGGGGCCTTACGATTCACCTTATAATTAAATATGAGGCCATATGCGGCAAATCTAGTCTTATATTGGCCTCATTTAAATTTGTGTAGCGAACCGGTAACTTATCTGTACATTATTACAACATTTAATTTGCGGGGTAGATAAACAACTAGAACCATATATTTAATTATCGGGACCCGGTTCGCTTAATATGGCCTAATTGCATCGCATCTTTGCCATGCCATGCATCATATCATAAGCATGCCGATCTTTTGTCGTAGTATTAAATATTGCATCCGGTGTTTATTCTAGTGTTTTGCTTCTTGGATAAAGGCCGTTGAGTTGATCAGTGTCGACCCGATCTTGGTTGAACCTTCGACAATGTTTTCAGCGAGCATCTCCCCTTTTCTACCTATCTTACTTTTATAGTATTTATTCCCTCCTGTTGATCTATTGCTATACATGTTGCGATGCTCTAGTTTTCGTGCGTGATATCCCTTGACCTTATATTGCCCTGGACACCTCCTATTACACATTGTTTGGTAGATAGTTGGACTTGCGGCGTCGTGATCAGCGTGCTCAAATCTTCATTGCGTGTCGCCATGTACCTGATTGTTGGAGTATTGCCGCATGTTTGATGTTGGAGATGATCATGGCTTTACTTATCGTTCACTTTAATTCTGTTTAACAACTAAAATTGAGTAAGTAGCGAGAACAGTGGGCAATAGATGTTATTTGGTTGTTAACCGTCCACTTGTGTCCGTGGGACCCAAATTGCTTGATACTGTTCCTTGATTTATCGCGCTATCCACATCGGGAGGATTATGGGACCCCAGGCGAGCTTGATTGATCTTATTTCTTGGGGCCACAAACTAGTTTGAGGTTTTATTTACTATCTGTACTTATGCCATGCTACTGCTTTATTCACGATTGTGCGAGGAGCACCTGTCTTGTTAGGATCGGGACACGTTTTCGCGGTGTCGACAAGCCCGGTTTGGGTTCCCGATCGTTCACGAGTCACCCAAACCTCGGGTCCGTCTGGTCGGCTAACCGTTGGGTGTACTCCAAGGTGGCCTGAAATATTTCTGAATCACATGATTGCTTTGTCGTGAAGGCCTCGTTGGGTTTGTTTGGTTTTCGAGGTTGATCGAGTGTGTGTTGCTATTGGTGCAATTTTACCCAGTAGGGTAAAACTTCTGGCCGTGTCCATGATTATGGACGACTTGGAGCCAGATTCTCGATCATAGACAACTATAACTAAAGTAGTGCTATAAATTTGACTTTATAATGACTAGTAATCAGCTTCACTATAATGGAATGGCTAAATAAAACTGCCAACAATTGCTTGCTTGGGTTGTCGTTTGCGACCATTGTACCTGACTAGTAAGTATTGCAACTATAACGGAATGGCTAAATAAAAGTACCAATAACTGCTGGGTTTTGGGTTATCTCATGCTAATTGTATCTGATTAGTAAGTGTTGCAACTTCTAGCGGAATGGTTAACTAAAATGACCCACCGCTTATTTTATCGGGATGATTATCTATACCGACTAGTAATTGCTGCGATAAGCGGAATAAATAAAACTGCCAATGTGAGTTCCTCGATTTGACTTCTCGTTTGGTCTCGATAGAAACACCGGAGATGGGTTGTTTGGTGGTAACGTCGAGGTTGGTTTCGAATAGGTCTTTCTTACACCCTTCCGTACGGCCGGCCCGGTATGTCGAGTCTCTATAGGTTGATTAGTGCATGATCGCCGCGCTTGACCCACCATACCTATGTAGGCGAGGACCGCGAATTTCTAACCTGCATGTGTCGCGGCGGCCTCGATCTTGGCGGCTCCTCTTTCCTTTGCCCTTTAGTCGGCACCCCTTTTTGATTAAGCGGGTTTGAGATCGGCGTCGTTGCGCGAGTGGTTACCCTTCCCGGCTTGGACTAGGCGGGGTTATGGACGCCATTGGTTATTCTTGGCAGCTCTTAGTCTTCCCCATTTGCATCTTGTCCGGGTCAGAATGTGGACGCTATATCGTTCTCAAGGTGATTTGGATCTTTGCAACGAGTATGTCATATTCTTGACCTACGTGGAGTCATTGTTATATATATAATACGTTCTGGGTCCCATCGAGGGGCCCATTGTTGTAATGTTATTACTTGCTTTTCTTTCCATATTTAAAAGTGCCACGGTGGACACCTTTGAATCGTTTCTATCGCGGGTTTAGCGGGTTTCGGCTCAAACTTGCATAGGGTTTCGATCCCGGGTGTTATACAAACATGGGACACCGTCCCTATTATTTCAGGAGGAAGGGGACCAATGGCTGGAACTCCATGGTTGAGCTAACAGATGATTCATAGTGTGAGTGAATATGCTAGAAGAGT